>OX375880.1:40621511-41821511 GCA_947359465.1 Metellina segmentata
CGTATTTGTGCGAAAAAAGATTCTTTCTCGTGACAATTGATGAAATTTAATCTAAAGTAAAAAAGCAAAGAGTTCGTGATCAATATTATCCTGCAGAAGAAATAGCGCATCCTTTTTTACGTATTTCAGTATAAATTCATATCTATAAAAATTAATCGTTTCAGCGGTGGGATTCGAGCCCACGCCTCCGAGGAGACTGGTGCCTTAAACCAGCGCCTTAGACCGCTCGGCCACGCTACAGTCTGTAGAACGAGATGGACAAACGACCATGACTTGAAAGTAAAAAACGTTAAATATAATGATCGCATTTGTGCGAAAAAAGATTCTTTCTCGTGACAATTGATGAAATTTAATCTAAAGTAAAAAAGCAAAGAGTTTGTGATCAATATTATCCTGCAGAAGAAATAGCGCGTCCCTTTTTAACGTGTTTCAGCATAAATTCATATCTATAAGAATCAATCGTTGCCGCGGTGGGATTCGAGCCCACGCCTCCGAGGAGACTGGTGCCTTAAACCAGCGCCTTAGACCGCTCGGCCACGCTACAGTCTGTAGAACGAGATGGACAAACGACCATGACTTGAAAGTAAAAAACGTTAAATATAATGATCGCATTTGTGCGAAAAAAGATTCTTTCTCGTGACAATTGATGAAATTTAATCTAAAGTAAAAAAGCAAAGAGTTTGTGATCAATATAATCCTGCAGAAGAAATAGCGCATCCTCTTTTAACGTGTTTCAGCATAAATTCATATCTATAAAATGTAATCGTTGCAGCGGTGGGATTCGAGCCTACGCCTCCGAGGAGACTGGTGCCTTAAACCAGTGCCTTAGACCGCTCGGCCACGCTACCGTCGTTACAGCGAGATAGACAAACGAATATGACTTGAAAGTAAAAAACATGTTAAATATAATTCTCGCATTTGTACGAAAAAAGAATCTTTCATGTGGCAATTGATGAAATTTAATCTAAAGTAAAAAAGCAAACAGTTTGTGATCAATAGTATCCTGCAGAAGAAATAGCGTATCCTTTTATGACGTATGTCAGCATAAATTCATATCTATAAAAATTAATCGTGGCAGCGGTGGGATTCGAGCCCACGCCTCCGAGGAGACTGGTGCCTTAAACCAGCGCCTTAGACCGCTCGGCCACGCTACTGTCGGTAGAACGAGATGGACAAACGAACATGACTTGAAAGTAAAAAACGTTCAATATCATGATCGCATTTGTGCGAAAAAAGATTATTTCTCGTGACAATTGATGAAATTTAATCTAAAGTAAAAAAGCAAAGTGTTTGTGATCAATATTATCCTGCAGAAGAAATAGCGCATCCCTTTTTAACGTGTGTCAGCATAAATTCATATCTATAAAAATTAATCGTTGCAGCTGTGGAATTCGAGCCCACGCCTCCGAGGAGACTGGTGCCTTAAACCAGCGACTTAGACCGCTCGGCCACGCTACCGTCGGTATAACGAGATGGACAAACGAACATGACTTGAAAGTAAAAAACGTTAAATATAATGATCGTATTTGTGCGAAAAAAGATTCTTTCTCGTGACAATTGATGAAATTTAATCTAAAGTAAAAAAGCAAAGAGTTCGTGATCAATATTATCCTGCAGAAGAAATAGCGCATCCTTTTTTACGTATTTCAGTATAAATTCATATCTATAAAAATTAATCGTTTCAGCGGTGGGATTCGAGCCCACGCCTCCGAGGAGACTGGTGCCTTAAACCAGCGCCTTAGACCGCTCGGCCACGCTACAGTCTGTAGAACGAGATGGACAAACGACCATGACTTGAAAGTAAAAAACGTTAAATATAATGATCGCATTTGTGCGAAAAAAGATTCTTTCTCGTGACAATTGATGAAATTTAATCTAAAGTAAAAAAGCAAAGAGTTTGTGATCAATATTATCCTGCAGAAGAAATAGCGCATCCTCTTTTAACGTGTTTCAGCATAAATTCATATCTATAAAATGTAATCGTTGCAGCGGTGGGATTCGAGCCTACGCCTCCGAGGAGACTGGTGCCTTAAACCAGTGCCATAGACCGCTCGGCCACGCTACCGTCGTTACAGCGAGATAGACAAACGAATATGATTTGAAAGTAAAAAACATGTTAAATATAATTCTCGCATTTGTACGAAAAAAGAATCTTTCATGTGGCAATTGATGAAATTTAATCTAAAGTAAAAAAGCAAACAGTTTGTGATCAATAGTATCCTGCAAAAGAAATAGCGCAACCTTTTTTAACGTGTTTCAGCATAAATTCATATCTATAAAAATTAATCGTGGCAGCGGTGGGATTCGAGCCCACGCCTCCGAGGAGACTGGTGCCTTAAACCAGCGCCTTAGACCGCTCGGCCACGCTACCGTCGTTACAGCTAGATGGACAAACGAATATGACGTGAAAGTAAAAAACGTGTTAATATAATTCTCGCATTTGTACGAAACAAGATTTTTTCATGTGGCAATTGATGAAATTTAATCTAAAGTAAAAAAGCAAACAGTTTGTGATCAATAGTATCCTGCAGAAGAAATAGCGCATCCTTTTATAACGTATGTCAGCATAAATTCATATCTATAAAAATTAATCATGGCAGCGGTTGGATTCGAGCCCACGCCTCCGAGAAGACTGGTGCCTTAAACCAGCGCCTTAGACCGCTCGGCCACGCTACCGTCGGTAGAACGAGATGGACAAACGAACATGACTTGAAAGTTAAAAACGTTAAATATCATGATCGCATTTGTGCGAAAAAAGATTCTTTCTCGTGACAATTGATGAAATATTATCTAAAGTAAAAAAGCAAAGAGTTTGTAATCAATATTATCCTGCAGAAGAAATAGCGCATCCCTTTTTAACTTGTTTCAGCATAAATTCATATCTATAAAAATTAATCGTTGCAGCGGTGGGATTCGAGCCCACGCCTCCGAGGAGACTGGTGCCTTAAACCAGCGACTTAGACCGCTCGGCCACGCTACCGTCGGTAGAACGAGATGCACAAACGAACATGACTTGAAAGTAAAAAACGTTAAATATAATGATCGCATTTGTGCGAAAAAAGATTCTTTCTCGAAACAATTGATGAAATTTAATCTAAAGTAAAAAAGCAAAGAGTTTGTGATCAATATTATCCTGCAGAAGAAATAGCGCATCCCTTTTTAACGTGTTTCAGCATAAATTCATATCTATAAGAATCAATCGTTGCCGCGGTGGGATTCGAGCCCACGCCTCCGAGGAGACTGGTGCCTTAAACCAGCGACTTAGACCGCTCGGCCACGCTACCGTCGGTAGAACGAGATGGACAAACGATTATGACTTGAAAGTAAAAAACGTTAAATATAATGATCGCATTTGTGCGAAAAAAGATTCTTTCTCGAAACAATTGATGAAATTTAATCTAAAGTAAAAAAGCAAAGAGTTTGTGATCAATATTATCCTGCAGAAGAAATAGCGCATCCCTTTTTAACGTGTTTCAGCATAAATTCATATCTAAAAGAATCAATCGTTGCCGCGGTGGGATTCGAGCCCACGCCTCCGAGGAGACTGGTGCCTTAAACCAGCGACTTAGAATGCTCGGCCACGCTACCGTCGGTAGAACGAGATGGACAAACGAACATGACTTGAAAGTAAAAAACGTTAAATATAATGATCGTATTTGTGCGAAAAAAGATTCTTTCTCGTGACAATTGATGAAATTTAATCTAAAGTAAAAAAGCAAAGAGTTCGTGATCAATATTATCCTGCAGAAGAAATAGCGCATCCTTTTTTACGTATTTCAGTATAAATTCATATCTATAAAAATTAATCGTTGCAGCGGTGGGATTCGAGCCCACGCCTCCGAGAAGACTGGTGCCTTAAACCAGCGCCTTAGACCGCTCGGCCACGCTACAGTCTGTAGAACGAGATGGACAAACGACCATGACTTGAAAGTAAAAAACGTTAAATATAATGATCGCATTTGTGCGAAAAAAGATTCTTTCTCGTGACAATTGATGAAATTTAATCTAAAGTAAAAAAGCAAAGAGTTTGTGATCAATATTATCCTGCAGAAGAAATAGCGCATCCTCTTTTAACGTGTTTCAGCATAAATTCATATCTATAAAATGTAATCGTTGCAGCGGTGGGATTCGAGCCTACGCCTCCGAGGATACTGGTGCCTTAAACCAGTGCCTTAGACCGCTCGGCCACGCTACCGTCGTTACAGCGAGATAGACAAACGAATATGACTTGAAAGTAAAGAACATGTTAAATATAATTCTCGCATTTGCACGAAAAAAGATTCTTTCATGTGGCAATTGATGAAATTTAATCTAAAGTAAAAAAGCAAACAGTTTGTGATCAATAGTATCCTGCAAAAGAAATAGCGCAACCTTTTTTAACGTGTTTCAGCATAAATTCATATCTATAAAAATTAATCGTGGCAGCGCTGGTATTCGAGCCCAAGCCTCCGAGGAGAATGGTGCCTTAAACCATCGCCTTAGACCGCTCAGCCACGCTACCGTCGTTAGAGCTAGATGGACAAACGAATATGACTTGAAAGTAAAAAACGTGTTAATATAATTCTCGCATTTGTACGAAAAAAGATTTTTTCATGTGGCAATTGATGAAATTTAATCTAAAGTAAAAAAGCAAACAGTTTGTGATCAATAGTATCCTGCAGAAGAAATAGCGCATCCTTTTATAACGTATGTCAGCATAAATTCATATCTATAAAAATTAATCGTGGCAGCGGTGGGATTCGAGCCCACGCCTCCGAGGAGACTGGTGCCTTAAACCAGCGCCTTAGACCGCTCGGCCACGCTACCGTCGGTAGAACGAGATGGACAAACGAACATGACTTGAAAGTAAAAAACGTTCAATATCATGATCGCATTTGTGCGAAAAAAGATTATTTCTCGTGACAATTGATGAAATTTAATCTAAAGTAAAAAAGCAAAGAGTTTGTGATCAATATTATCCTGCAGAAGAAATAGCGCATCCCTTTTTAACGTGTGTCAGCATAAATTCATATGTATAAAAATTAATCGTTGCAGCTGTGGAATTCGAGCCCACGCCTCCGAGGAGACTGGTGCCTTAAACCAGCGACTTAGACCGCTCGGCCACGCTACCGTCGGTAGAACGAGATGGACAAACGAACATGACTTGAAAGTAAAAAACGTTAAATATAATGATCGCATTTGTGCGAAAAAAGATTCTTTCTCGAAACAATTGATGAAATTTAATCTAAAGTAAAAAAGCAAAGAGTTTGTGATCAATATTATCCTGCAGAAGAAATAGCGCGTCCCTTTTTAACGTGTTTCAGCATAAATTCATATCTATAAGAATCAATCGTTGCCGCGGTGGGATTCGATCCCACGCCTCCGAGGAGACTGGTGCCTTAAACCAACGACTTACACCGCTCGGCCACGCTACCGTCGGTAGAACGAGATGGACAAACGAACATGACTTGAAAGTAAAAAACGTTAAATATAATGATCGTATTTGTGCGAAAAAAGATTCTTTCTCGTGACAATTGATGAAATTTAATCTAAAGTAAAAAAGCAAAGAGTTCGTGATCAATATTATCCTGCAGAAGAAATAGCGCATCCTTTTGTACGTATTTCAGTATAAATTCATATCTATAAAAATTATTCGTTGCAGCGGTGGGATTCGAGCCCACGCCTCCGAGGAGACTGGTGCCTTAAACCAGCGCCTTAGACCGCTCGGCCACGCTACAGTCTGTAGAACGAGATGGACAAACGACCATGACTTGAAAGTAAAAAACGTTAAATATAATGATCGCATTTGTGCGAAAAAAGATTCTTTCTCGTAACAATTGATGAAATTTAATCTAAAGTAAAAAAGCAAAGAGTTTGTGATCAATATAATCCTGCAGAAGAAATAGCGCATCCTTTTTTACGTGTTTCAGTATAAATTCATATATACAAAAATTAATCGTGACAGCGATGGGATTCGAGCCCACGCCTCCGAGGAGACTGGTGCCTTAAACCACCGCCTAAGACCGCTCGGCCACGCTACCGTCGTTTTAGCGAGATGGACAAACGAATATGACTTGAATGTAAAAAACGTGTTAATATAATTCTCGCATTTGTACGAAAAAAGATTTTTTCATGTAGCAATTGATGAAATTTAATCTAAAGTAAAAAAGCAAACAGTTTGTGATCAATAGTATCCTGCAGAAGAAATAGCGCATCCATTTATAACGTATGTCAGCATAAATTCATATCTATAAAAATTAACAGTGTCAGCGGTGGGATTCGAGCCCACGCCTCCGAGGAGACTGGTGCCTTAAACCAGCGCCTTAGACCGCTCGGCCACGCTACAGTCTGTAGAATGAGATGGACAAACGACCATGACTTGAATGTAAAAAACGTTAAATATAATGATCGCATTTGTGCGAAAAAAGATTCTTTCTCGTGACAATTGATGAAATTTAATCTAAAGTAAAAAAGCAAAGAGTTTGTGATCAATATTATCCTTTAGAAGAAATACCGCATCCCTTTTTAACGTGTTTCAGCATAAATTCATATCTATAAAAATTAATCGTTGCAGCGGTGGGATTCGAGCCCACGCCTCCGAGGAGACTGGTGCCTTAAACCAGCGACTTAGACCGCTCGGCCACACTACCGTCGTTACAGCGAGATAGACAAACGAATATGACTTGAAAGTAAAAAACATGTTAAATATAATTCTCGCATTTGTACGAAAAAAGATTCTTTCATGTGGCAATTGATGAAATTTAATCTAAAGTAAAAAAGCAAAGAGTTCGTGATCAATATTATCCTGCAGAAGAAATAGCGCAACCTTTTTTTAACGTGTTTCAGCATAAATTCATATCTATAAAAATTAATCGTGGCAGCGGTGAGATTCGAGCCCACGCCTCCGAGAAGAATGGTGCCTTAAACCATCGCTTTAGACCGCTCAGCCACGCTACCGTCGTTAGAGCTAGATGGACAAACGAATATGACTTGAAAGTAAAAAACGTGTTAATATAATTCTCGCATTTGTACGAAAAAAGATTTTTTCATGTGGCAATTGATGAAATTTAATCTAAAGTAAAAAAGCAAACAGTTTGTGATCAATAGTATCCTAAAGAAGAAATAGCGCATCCTTTTATAACGTATGTCAGCATAAATTCATATCTATATAAATTAATCGTGGCAGCGGTGGGATTCGAGCCCACGCCTCCGAGGAGACTGGTGCCTTAAACCAGCGCCTTAGACCGCTCTTCCACGCTACCGTCGGTAGAACGAGATGGACAAACGAACATGACTTGAAAGTAAAAAACGTTAAATATAATGATCGTATTTGTGCGAAAAAAGGTTCTTTCTCGTGACAATTAATGAAATTTAATCTAAAGTAAAAAAGCAAAGAGTTCGTGATCAATATTATCCTGCAGAAGAAATAGCGCATCCTTTTTTAAGTGTTTCAGTATAAATTCATATCAATAAAAATTAATCGTTGCAGCGGTGGGATTCGAGCCCACGCCTCCGAGGAGACTGGTGCCTTAAACCATTGCCTTAGACCGCTCGGCCACGCTACCGTCGTTACAGCGAGATAGACAAACGAGCATGACTTGAAAGTAAAAAACATGTTAAATATAATTCTCGCATTTGTACGAAAAAAGATTCTTTCATGTGGCAATTGATGAAATTTAATCTAAAGTAAAAAAGCAAACAGTTTGTGATCAATAGTATCCTGCAGAAGAAATAGCGCATCCTTTTATAACGTATGTCAGCATAAATTCATATCTATAAAAATTAATCGTGGCAGCGGTGGGATTCAAGCCCACGCCTCCGAGGAGACTGGTGTCTTAAACCAGCGACTTAGACCGCTCGGCCACGCTACCGTCGTTAGAGCTAGATGGACAAACGAATATGACTTGAAAGTAAAAAACTTGTTAATATAATTCTCGCATTTGTACGAAAAAAAGATTTTTTCATGTGGCAATTGATGAAATTTAATCTAAAGTAAAAAAGCAAACAGTTTGTGATCAATAGTATCCAGCAGAAGAAATAGCGCATCCTTTTATAACGTATGTCAGCATAAATTCATATCTATAAAAATTAATCGTGGCAGCGGTGGGATTCGAGCCCACGCCTCCGAGGAGACTGGTGCCTTAAACCAGCGCCTTAGACCGCTCGGCCACGCTACAGTCTGTAAAACAAGATGGACAAACGACCATGACTTGAAAGTAAAAAACGTTAAATATAATGATCGCATTTGTGCGAAAAAAGATTCTTTCTCGTGACAATTGATGAAATTTAATCTAAAGTAAAAAAGCAAAGAGTTTGTGATCAATATTATCCTGCAGAAGAAATAGCGCATCCTTTTTTAACGTGTTTCAGTATAAATTCATATCTACAAAAATTAATCGTGACAGCGGTGGGATTCGAGCCCACGCCTCCGAGGAGACTGGTGTCTTAAACCAGCGCCTAAGACCGCTTGGCCACGCTACCGTCGTTTTAGCGAGATGGACAAACGAATATGACTTGAAAGTAAAAAACATGTTAATATAATTCTCGCATTTGTACGATAAAAGATTTTTTCATGTGGCAATTGATGAAATTTAATCTAAAGTAAAAAAGCAAACAGTTTGTGATCAATAGTATCCTGCAGAAGAAATAGCGCATCCCTTTTTAACGTGTTTCAGCATAAATTCATATCTATAAAAATTAATCGTTGCAGCGGTGGGATTCGAGCCCACGCCTAGGAGGAGACTGGTGCCTTAAACCAGCGACTTAGACCGCTCGGCCACGCTACCGTCGGTAGAACGAGATGGACAAACGAACATGGCTTGAAAGTAAAAAACGTTAAATATAATGATCGTAGTTGTGCGAAAAAAGATTCTTTCTCGTGACAATTGATGAAATTTAATCTAAAGTAAAAAAGCAAAGAGTTCTTGATCAATATTATCCTGCAGAAGAAATAGCGCATCCTTTTTTAACGTGTTTCAGTATAAATTCATATCTATAAAAATAAATCGTTGCAGCGGTGGGATTCGAGCCCACGCCTCCGAGGAGACTGGTGCCTTAAGGGAACTGAGACGTTCTCGACAACGCAAAACATGAAAATTTGTGGTGTACAAGACCTTCTTATTTTTCAATAAAAAAGAAATCCCTCAACTAAAAGACTATATTTATAAAAACTACATGCTTCATTCATTATATTGCAGTAAAAGTATATCCATTCTTTGCATTATTTTTTAAAATATGAGGAATCGAATAAGTACTTACCATAAACAGCCTTCTAATACATGGTGATGAATAGGTACGCTTAAAAAATTTTCTACTGCTTGGAAAATCCTAATGCATGCTTTAATATTGACACAAATGTATATGGATTGAAGTAAACTAATTTTTATTGCAGTATGTTGAATGTAAAAATTATAAAAAAAAGTTGAATCGAACAAATTTGAAATTCTGAAAAAAAGGCTGATTTTTCTCATAAAATTGGTGAATAAAAAAAATACTATCAATTAGAAATGAAATAAATTATGTTCATTGGATGAGCTATTACCATAGAAAGGTTCATAAAAAATTACACCTCTTTAATATGAATAGAATTTCTTACGAGCGTACCTAATTGCTGAAAAAACACATTTTGAGTAAAACTCAAAAAACTATACAATATCTTGCACAGACTCTAATTTTAAAGTTTAAAACATTCCTGCACTGTATTCCTCTTGCAATGATACTTCTAAAGTATCTTGTTTCCTTTTATTTTGCCTTTTAATAGTTCTAGCTTCTTTACTGGCCTTTTGAATCATGATTTCAGCTTCACAAATCCGAATTCTGTCGATTTTCCTCAGAGCATCACAAGTGTTACCGCCTGGATTTATTTTTAGTTCTTTTAAAACTTCTGTTCTAGTGAACACACCATCATTAAAGCAGATAACGGCATCCATAACACCGATCTGTAAAGTATTTTTACTTACAAACGTGTTTTTATGGATTCGCTCCCACACACAGTTATTGAAGCTCTCGTTTGGGTTTTGAGTACGCCCATGCATGCACTTTAGTAAGAGTTCCTTCGAACTCAGATCTCTAAATACTTTCTTTATAGCCAAGAGAACTGGTTCAGGAAGAGAATGCTTGTGAACATATTTTTCACCCGTTGAGAGACTTCGGTTATAACCACACCAACTATCAGCTCCCATAGGACACAAACCATGTTGAGGATTTTCATTGGTGGACAGTTTATGAAAATAGATAGCCCAAATGGATTTGGACATACCTTCAACAGATGTTTTCACATTTCTTCTAATGGCCAAGCCATAATATTTTTGGAGCAAAAGAATTTCTGCATCTGTTAGTCTGCCGCGTCCAGAAATCTTTTTCCCATCAGAAAGTTTGGTAATCTTCATATTGTTCTTGAGGGCCCTCAATCTTGCTCCCATTCTTTTTTGTACATGGCCGATGCATTCTAATTTCTCCACAGCAATGTCTTCACCATATACCTTCGACTCCTTAATTCGTAAAAACCCTTTTGAATCTCCATCACCGAGGTATTTCACATATCTTACATCTCGAGTTGCAAGGGAACGCTGAAAAATTCTGAGTGCTCCTTCACTCTCCATGCCTCCGCTGAAACCAGAATAGTTTGTTTGACAACTGTCACATTTCCCATCTTTATTTCTGCATTTGAAGCAGTATTTTGAAAGGCACTCGAAGTCAATAACTTTGCCGTTGTCGAGTGAAGTAGCTGTAACAACACCATTCATTGATGTGTGGCCCCTTTTCTGCCACGAACCATCTAAAGCCACTGGTATATCCCTTTTGCTATTGGCCAGCACAGCATCCTGAATGCCTTTCTGCATCGATCGTGAGGATACAATATCTAAGGCATTAGAAATGCTAGTGTTGTACCTTTCAAATTTAGCAGGTGGAGGGGGCAAGTTCATCAATGCACAAAATGTACGAGCTGCACATTTGCCTTTCCCAATACACCTCATACTATATGCCAACCTCACATTTATATCATACCCAGCATCAGAAATATTTGATGTCATGGCACTGCTACCACAACCGCAAACCTTACACATTGCAGAAATGTTCACTGCAAGTCCTTTCCGACTACTTTTGTTTTCGGAAACATCAAAACAGTCAGAACTGTTGCAATATTTGCATTTTGCAACTGTGTTAAAAAGTACGTTAAGAATATTAATATCTACTATGACATTCGTACTTTTACAACCGCCAAATTCGTCATCATCAAAATATTCTTCATCAGCAGAAACTCGGTCATTGAGATCCATTTTCTGTTTTGAAGCACTGACATCGAGCTGTTTATTGTCAACACGCTCCACGTACTTTGTTTGGGAAAATTGATTGGAATGGCACTTTCTCCGACCAAAGTTCTTGCTTCGTGGCATTCTAGATGTATTTAAATAAGTTAAACAGAGATAACTTTATAAAACAACTTGAAATCTGATAGCAAATTCAGACGAAAAGCACCTTGATTTCAAATGTAAACACAAAGCATCAGAGAGATAAACTGAAGTTTGCACAGCTTGTAATCTAAATAAAATAGAGTTGAGTAGTCTCCCACCTACATCAAGCTTAAGAATAATAAAAGATGCAAAATATATTATAAAATACAAACATTAAAATGTATTTTGAAAGTTGTTTATGTCGTCTTCAAACATGCACCCTGTCAAAGGGGGCGTGGCAATCTTTGTTTACATCCTATTTCCTTAATTTAGCAGCTTTTAAATATTCAAACCTATACATGTTATACATTTTTGGATTCAGCAAAACGCCTTCTATTTTTTAATATAAAAATTGAAAAATCGATTTTTTGAAGGTACAGAACGTCCCAGTTCCCTTAAACCAGCGCCTTAGACCGCGCGGCCACGCTACAGTCTGTAGAACGAAATGGACAAACGACCATGACTTGAATGTAAAAAACGTTAAATATAATGATCGCATTTGTGCGAAAAAAGACTCTTTCTCGTGACAATTGATGAAATTTAATCTAAAGTGAAAAAGCAAAGAGTTTGTGATCAATATTATCCTGCAGAAGAAATAGCGCATCCCTTTTTAACGTGTTTCAGCATAAATTCATATCTATAAAAATTAATCGTTGCAGCGGTGGGATTCGAGCCCACGCCTCCGAGGAGACTGGTGCCTTAAACCAGCGACTTAGACCGCTCGGCCACGCTACCGTCAATTGAACGAGATGGACAAACGAACATGACTTGAAAGTAAAAAACGTTAAATATAATGATCGTATTTGTGCGAAAAAAGATTCTTTCTCGTGACAATTGATGAAATTTAATCTAAAGTAAAAACACAAAGAGTTCGTGATCAATATTATCCTGCAGAAGAAATAGCGCATCCTTTTTTACGTGTTTCAGTATAAATTCATATCTATAAAAATAAATCGTTGCAGCGGTGGGATTCGAGCCCACGCCTCCGAGGAGACTGGTGCCTTAAACCAGCGCCTTAGACCGCTCGGCCACGCTACAGTCTGTAGAACGAGATGTACAAACGACCATGACTTGAATGTAAAAAACGTTAAATATAATGATCGCATTTGTGCGAAAAAAGATTCTTTCTCGTGACAATTGATGAAATTTAATCTAAAGTAAAAAAGCAAAGAGTTTGTGATCAATATTATCCTGCAGAAGAAATAGCGCATACTCTTTTAACGTGTTTCAGCATAAATTCATATCTATAAAATTTAATCGTTGCAGCGGTGGAATTCGAGCCCACGCCTCCGAGGAGAATGGTGCCTTAAACCAGTGCCTTAGACCGCTCGGCCACGCTACCGTCGTTACAGCGAGATAGACAAACGAATATGACTTAAAAGTAAAAAACATGTTAAATATATTTCTCGCATTTGTACGAAAAATGATTCTTTCATGTGGCAATTGATGAAATTTAATCTAAAGTAAAAAAGCAAAGAGTTCGTGATCAATATTATCCTGCAGAAGAAATAGCGCAACCTTTTTTAACGTGTTTCAGCATAAATTCATATCTATAAAAATTAATCGTGGCAGCGGTGAGATTCTAGCCCACGCCTCCGAGAAGAATGGTGCCTTAAACAATCGCCTTAGACCGCTCAGCCACGCTACCGTCGATAGAGCTAGATGGACAAACGAATATGACTTGAAAGTAAAAAACGTGTTAATATAATTCTCGCATTTGTACGAAAAAAGATTTTTTCATGTAGCAATTGATGAAATTTAATCTAAAGTAAAAAAGCAAACAGTTTGTGATCAATAGTATCCTGCAGAAGAAATAGCGCATCCTTTTATAACGTATGTCAGCATAAATTCATTTCTATAAAAATTAATCGAGGCAGCGGTGGGATTCGAGCCCACGCCTCCGAGGAGACTGGTGCCTTAAACCAGCGCCTTAGACCGCTCGGCCACGCTACCGTCGGTAGAACGAGATGGACAAACGAACATGACTTGAAAGTAAAAAACATGTTAAATATAATTCTCGTATTTGTGCGAAAAAAGATTCTTTCTCGTGATAATTGATGAAATTTAATCTAAAGTAAAAAAGCAAACAGTTTGTGATCAATAGTATCCTGCAGAAGAAATAGCTCATCCTTTTATAACGTATGTCAGCATAAATTCATATCTATAAAAATAAATCGTTGCAGCGGTGGGATTCGAGCCCACGCCTCCGAGGAGACTGGTGCCTTAAACCAGCGCCTTAGACCGCTCGGCCACGCTACAGTCTGTAGAACGAGATGTACAAACGACCATGACTTGAATGTAAAAAACGTTAAATATAATGATCGCATTTGTGCGAAAAAAGATTCTTTCTCGTGACAATTGATGAAATGTAATCTAAAGTAAAAAAGCAAAGAGTTTGTGATCAATATTATCCTGCAGAAGAAATAGCGCATACTCTTTTAACGTGTTTCAGCATAAATTCATATCTATAAAATTTAATCGTTGCAGCGGTGGAATTCGAGCCCACGCATCCGAGGAGAATGGTGCCTTAAACCAGTGCCTTAGACCGCTCGGCCACGCTACCGTCGTTACAGCGAGATAGACAAACGAATATGACTTGAAAGTAAAAAACATGTTAAATATAATTCTCGCATTTGTACGAAAAATGATTCTTTCATGTGGCAATTGATGAAATTTAATCTAAAGTAAAAAAGCAAAGAGTTCGTGATCAATATTATCCTGCAGAAGAAATAGCGCAACCTTTTTTAACGTGTTTCAGCATAAATTCATATCTATAAAAATTAATCGTGGCAGCGGTGAGATTCTAGCCCACGCCTCCGAGAAGAATGGTGCCTTAAACAATCGCCTTAGACCGCTCAGCCACGCTACCGTCGATAGAGCTAGATGGACAAACGAATATGACTTGAAAGTAAAAAACGTGTTAATATAATTCTCGCATTTGTACGAAAAAAGATTTTTTCATGTAGCAATTGATGAAATTTAATCTAAAGTAAAAAAGCAAACAGTTTGTGATCAATACTATCCTGCAGAAGAAATAGCGCATCCTTTTATAACGTATGTCAGCATAAATTCATATCTATAAAAATTAATCGTGGCAGCGGTGGGATTCGAGCCCACGCCTCTGAGGAGACTGGTGCCTTAAACCAGCGCCTTAGACCGCTCGGCCACGCTACCGTCGGTAGAACGAGATGGACAAACGAACATGACTTGAAAGTAAAAAACGTTAAATATAATGATCGTATTTGTGCGAAAAAAGATTCTTTCTCGTGACAATTGATGAAATTTAATCTAAAGTAAAAAAGCAAAGAGTTTGTGATCAATATTATCCTGCAGAAGAAATAGCGCATCCCTTTTTAACGTGTTTCAGCATAAATTCATATCTATAAAAATTAATCGTTGCAGCGGTGGGATTCGAGCCCACGCCTCCGAGGAGACTGGTGCCTTAAACCAGCGACTTAGACCGCTCGGCCACGCTACCGTCGGTAGAACGAGATGGACAAACGAACATGACTTGAAAGTAAAAAACGTTAAATATAATGATCGTATTTGTGCGAAAAAAGATTCTTTCTCGTGACAATTGATGAAATTTAATCTAAAGTAAAAAAGCAAATAGTTTGTGATCAATATTATCCTGCAGAAGAAATAGCGCATACTCTTTTAACGTGTTTCAGCATAAATTCATATCTATAAAATTTAATCGTTGCAGCGGTGGAATTCGAACCTACGCCTCCGAGGAGACTGGTGCCTTAAACCAGTGCCTTAGACCGCTCGGCCACGCTAACGTCGTTACAGCGAGATAGACAAACGAATATGACTTGAAAGTAAAAAACATGTTAAATATAATTCTCGCATTTGTACGAAAAAAGATTCTTTCTCGTGATAATTGATGAAATTTAATCTAAAGTACAAAAGCAAACAGTTTGTGATCAATAGTATCCTGCAGAAGAAATAGCGCATCCTTTTTTAACGTGTTTCAGTATAAATTCATATCTACAAAAATTAATCGTGGCAGCGGTGGGATTCGAGCACACGCCTCCGAGGAGACTGGTGCCTTAAACCAGCGCCTTAGACCGCTAGGCCATGCTACCGAGGGTAGATCGAGATGGACAAACGAACATGACTTGAAAGTAAAAAACATGTTAAATATAATTCTCGTATTTGTGCGAAAAAAGATTCTTTCTCGTGACAATTGATGAAATTTAATCTAAAGTAAAAAAGCAAAGAGTTTGTGATCAATATTATCCTGCAGAAGAAATAGCGCATCCTCTTTTAACGTGTTTCAGCATAAATTCATATCTATAAAATTTAATCGTTGCAGCGGTGGAATTCGAGCCCACGCCTCCGAGGAGACTGGTGCCTTAAACCAGTGCCTTAGACCGCTCGGCCACGCTACCTTCGTTACAGCGAGATAGACAAACGAATATGACTTGAAAGTAAAAAACATGTTAAATATAATTCTCGCATTTGTACGAAAAAAGATTCTTTCATGTGGCAATTGATGAAATTTAATCTAAAGTAAAAAAGCAAAGAGTTCGTGATCAATATTATCCTGCAGAAGAAATAGCGCATACTTTTTTAACGTGTTTCAGTATAAATTCATATCTACAAAAATTGATCGTGGCAGCGGTTGGATTCGAGCCCACGCCTCCGAGTAGAATGGTGCCTTAAACCATCGCCTTAGACCGCTCAGCCACGCTACCGTCGTTAGAACTAGATGGACAAACGAATATGACTTGAAAGTAAAAAACGTGTTAATATAATTCTCGCATTTGTACGAAAAAAGATTTTTTCATGTGGCAATTGATGAAATTTAATCTAAAGTAAAAAAGCAAACAGTTTGTGATCAATAGTATCCTGCAGAAGAAATAGCGCATCCTTTTATAACGCGTATGTCAGCATAAATTCATATCTATAAAAATTAATCGTGGCAGCGGTGGGATTCGAGCCCACGCCTCCGAGGAGACTGGTGCCTTAAACCAGCGCCTTAGACCGCTCGGCCACGCTACCGTCGGTACAACGAGATGGACAAACGAACATGACTTGAAAGTAAAAAACGTTAAATATAATGATCGCATTTGTGCGAAAAAAGATTCTTTCTCGTGACAATTGATGAAATTTAATCTAAAGTAAAAAAGCAAACAGTTTGTGATCAATATTATCCTGCAGAAGAAATAGCGCAACCTTTTTTAACGTGTTTCAGCATAAATTATTTCCTATAAAAATTAATCGTGGCAGTGGTGGGATTCGAGCCCACGCCTCCGAGGAGACTGGTGCCTTAAACCAGCGCCTTAGACCGCTCGGCCACGCTACCGGCGTTAGAGACGGATGGACAAACGAATATGACTTGAAAGTAAAAAACGTGTTAATATAATTCTCGCATTTGTACGAAAAAAGATTTTTTCATATGGCAATTGACGAAATTTAATCTAAAGTAAAAAAGCAAACAGTTTGTGATCAATAGTATCCTGCAGAAGAAATAGCGCATCCTTTTATAACGTATGTCAGCATAAATTCATATCTATAAAAATTAATCGTGGCAGCGGTGGGATTCGAGCTCACGCCTCCGAGGAGACTGGTGCCTTAAACCAGCGCCTTAGACCGCTCGGCCACGCTACCGTCGGTAGAACGAGATGGACAAACGAACATGACTTGAAAGTAAAAAACATGTTAAATATAATTATCGTATTTGTGCGAAAAAAGATTCTTTCTCGTGATAATTGATGAAATTTAATCTAAAGTAAAAAAGCAAACAGTTTGTGATCAATAGTATCCTGCAGAAGAAATAGCGCATCCTTTTTTAACGTGTTTCAGTATAAATTCATATCTACAAAAATTAATCGTGACAGCGGGGGGATTTGAGCCCACGCCTCCGAGGAGACTGGTGTCTTAAACCATCGCCTTAGACCGCTAGGCCACGCTACCGAGGGTAGATCGAGATGGACAAACGAACATGACTTGAAAGTAAAAAACATGTTAAATATAATTCTCGTATTTGTGCGAAAAAAGATTCTTTCTCGTGATAATTGATGAAATTTAATCTAAAGTAAAAAAGCAAACAGTTTGTGATCAATAGTATCCTGCAGAAGAAATAGCGCATCCTTTTATAACATATGTCAGCATAAATTCATATCTATAAAAATTAATCGTGGCAGCGGTGGGATTCGAGCCCACGCCTCCGAGGAGACTGGTGCCTTAAACCAGCGCCTTAGACCGCTCGGCCACGCTACCGTCGGTAGAACGAGATGGACAAACGAACATGACTTGAAAGTAAAAAACGTTAAATATAATGATCGCATTTGTGCGAAAAAAGATTCTTTCTCGTGACAATTGATGAAATTTAATCTAAAGTAAAAAAGCAAAGAGTTTGTGATCAATATTATCCTGCAGAAGAAATAGCGCATCCTCTTTTAACGTGTTTCAGTATAAATTCTTTTCTATAAAAATTAATCGTGGCAGCGGTGGGATTCGAGCCCACGCTTCCGAGGAGACCGGTGCCTTAAACCAGCGCCTTAGACCGCTCATCCACGCTACCGTCGTTAGAGATAGATGGACAAACGAATATGACTTGAAAGTAAAAAACGTGTTAATATAATTCTCGCATTTGTACGAAAAAACATTTTTTCATATGGCAATTGACGAAATTTAATCTAAAGTAAAAAAGCAAACAGTTTGTGATCAATAGTATCCTGCAGAAGAATTAGCGCATCCTTTTATAACGTATGTCAGCATAAATTCATATCTATAAAAATTAATCGTGGCAGCGGTGGGATTCGAGCCCACGCCTCCGAGGAGACTGGTGCCTTAAACCAGCGCCTTAGACCGCTCGGCCACGCTACCGTCGGTAGAACGAGATGGACAAACGAACATGACTTGAAAGTAAAAAACATGTTAAATATAATTATCGTATTTGTGCGAAAAAAGATTCTTTCTCGTGATAATTGATGAAATTTAATCTAAAGTAAAAAAGCAAACAGTTTGTGATCAATAGTAACCTGCAGAAGAAATAGCGCATCCTTTTTTAACGTGTTTCAGTATAAATTCATATCTACAAAAATTAATCGTGACAACGGGGGGATTTGAGCCCACGCCTCCGAGGAGACTGGTGTCTTAAACCATCGCCTTAGACCGCTAGGCCACGCTACCGAGGGTAGATCGAGATGGACAAACGAACATGACTTGAAAGTAAAAAACATGTTAAATATAATTCTCGTATTTGTGTGAAAAAAGATTCTTTCTCGTGACAATTGATGAAATTTAATCTAAAGTAAAAAAGCAAAGAGTTTGTGATCAATATTATCCTGCAGAAGAAATAGCGCATACTCTTTTAACGTGTTTCAGCATAAATTCATATCTATAAAATTTAATCGTTGCAGCGGTGGAATTCGAGCCCACGCCTCCAAGGAGATTGGTGCCTTAAACCAGTGCCTTAGACCGCTCGGCCACGCTACCGTCGTTACAGCGAGATAGACAAACGAATATGACTTGAAAGTAAAAAACGTGTTAATATAATTCTCGCATTTGTACGAAAAAAGATTCTTTCATGTGGCAATTGATGAAATTTAATCTAAAGTAAAAAAGCAAAGAGTTCGTGATCAATATTATCCTGCAGAAGAAATAGCGCAACCTTTTTTAACGTGTTTCAGCATAAATTATTTCCTATAAAAATTAATCGTGGCAGTGGTGGGATTCGAGCCCACGCCTCCGAGGAGACTGGTGCCTTAAACCAGCGCCTTAGACCGCTCGGCCACGCTACCGTCGGTAGAACGAGATGGACAAACGAACATGACTTGAAAGTAAAAAACGTTAAATATAATGATCGCATTTGTGCGAAAAAAAAGATTCTTTCTCGTGACAATTGATGAAATTTAATCTAAAGTAAAAAAGCAAAGAGTTTGTGATCAATATTATCCTGCAGAAGAAATAGTGCATCCTCTTTTAACGTGTTTCAGTATAAATTCTTTTCTATAAAAATTAATCGTGGCAGCGGTGGGATTCGAGCCCACGCTTCCGAGGAGACTGGTGCCTTAAACCAGCGCCTTAGACCGCTCGGCCACGCTACCGTCGTTAGAGATAGATGGACAAACGAATATGACTTGAAAGTAAAAAACGTGTTAATATAATTCTCGCATTTGTACGAAAAAACATTTTTTCATATGGCAATTGACGAAATTTAATCTAAAGTAAAAAAGCAAACAGTTTGTGATCAATAGTATCCTGCAGAAGAATTAGCGCATCCTTTTATAACGTATGTCAGCATAAATTCATATCTATAAAAATTAATCGTGGCAGCGGTGGGATTCGAGCCCACGCCTCCGAGGAGACTGGTGCCTTAAACCAGCGCCTTAGACCGCTCGGCCACGCTACCGTCGGTAGAACGAGATGGACAAACGAACATGACTTGAAAGTAAAAAACATGTTAAATATAATTATCGTATTTGTGCGAAAAAAGATTCTTTCTCGTGATAATTGATGAAATTTAATCTAAAGTAAAAAAGCAAACAGTTTGTGATCAATAGTATCCTGCAGAAGAAATAGCGCATCCTTTTTTAACGTGTTTCAGTATAAATTCATATCTACAAAAATTAATCGTGACAGCGGGGGGATTTGAGCCCACGCCTCCGAGGAGACTGGTGTCTTAAACCATCGCCTTAGACCGCTAGGCCACGCTACCGAGGGTAGATCGAGATGGACAAACGAACATGTCTTGAAAGTAAAAAACATGTTAAATATAATTCTCGTATTTGTGCGAAAAAAGATTCTTTCTCGTGATAATTGATGAAATTTAATCTAAAGTAAAAAAGCAAACAGTTTGTGATCAATAGTATCCTGCAGAAGAAATAGCGCATCCTTTTATTACATATGTCAGCATAAATTCATATCTATAAAAATTAATCGTGGCAGCGGTGGGATTCGAGCCCACGCCTCCGAGGAGACTGGTGCCTTAAACCAGCGCCTTAGACCGCTCGGCCACGCTACCGTCAGTAGAACGAGATGGACAAACGAACATGACTTGAAAGTAAAAAACGTTAAATATAATGATCGCATTTGTGCGAAAAAAGATTCTTTCTCGTGACAATTGATGAAATTTAATCTAAAGTAAAAAAGCAAAGAGTTTGTGATCAATATTATCCTGCAGAAGAAATAGCGCATCCTCTTTTAACGTGTTTCAGTATAAATTCTTTTCTATAAAAATTAATCGTGGCAGCGGTGGGATTCGAGCCCACGCCTCCGAGGAGACTGGTGCCTTAAACCAGCGCCTTAGACCGCTCGGCCACGCTACCGTCGTTAGAGATAGATGGACAAACGAATATGACTTGAAAATAAAAAACGTGTTAATATAATTCTCGCATTTGTACGAAAAAAGATTTTTTCATATGGCAATTGACGAAATTTAATCTAAAGTAAAAAAGCAAACAGTTTGTGATCAATAGTATCCTGCAGAAGAAATAGAGCATCCTTTTATAACGTATGTGTGTGTGTCAGCATAAATTCATATCTATAAAAACTAACCGTGGCAGCGGTGGGATTCGAGCCCACGCCTCCGAGGAGACTGGTGCCTTAAACCAGCGCCTTAGACCGCTCGGCCACGCTACCGTCGGTAGAACGAGATGGACAAACGAACATGACTTGAAAGTAAAAAACATGTTAAATATAATTATCGTATTTGTGCGAAAAAAGATTCTTTCTCGTGATAATTGATGAAATTTAATCTAAAGTAAAAAAGCAAACAGTTTGTGATCAATAGTATCCTGCAGAAGAAATAGCGTATCCTTTTATAACGTATGTGTGTCAGCATAAATTCATATCTATAAAAACTAATCGTGGCAGCGGTGGGATTCGAGCCCACGCCTCCGAGGAGACTGGTGCCTTAAACCAGCGCCTTAGACCGCTCGGCCACGCTACCGTCGGTAGAACGAGATGGACAAACGAACATGACTTGAAAGTAAAAAACATGTTAAATATAATTATCGTATTTGTGCGAAAAAAGATTCTTTCTCGTGATAATTGATGAAATTTAATCTAAAGTAAAAAAAGCAAACAGTTTGTGATCAATAGTATCCTGCAGAAGAAATAGCGCATCCTTTTTTAACGTGTTTCAGTATAAATTCATATCTACAAAATTTAATCGTGACAGCGGGGGGATTTGAGCCCACGCCTCCGAGGAGACTGGTGTCTTAAACCATCGCCTTAGACCGCTAGGCCACGCTACCGAGGGTAGATCGAGATGGACAAACGAACATGACTTGAAAGTAAAAAACATGTTAAATATAATTCTCGTATTTGTGCGAAAAAAGATTCTTTCTCGTGATAATTGATGAAATTTAATCTAAAGTAAAAAAGCAAACAGTTTGTGATCAATAGTATCCTGCAGAAGAAATAGCGCATCCGTTTATAACGTATGTCAGCATAAATTCATATCTATAAAAATTAATCGTGGCAGCGGTGGGATTCGAGCCCACGCCTGCGAGGAGACTGGTGCCTTAAACCAGCGCCTTAGACCGCTCGGCCACGCTACCGTCGGTAGAACGAGATGGACAAACGAACATGACTTGAAAGTAAAAAACGTTAAATATAATGATCGCATTTGTGCGAAAAAAGATTCTTTCTCGTGACAATTGATGAAATTTAATCTAAAGTAAAAAAGCAAACAGTTTGTGATCAATAGTATCCTGCAGAAGAAATAGCGCATCCTTTTATAACGTGTTTCAGCATAAATTCATATTTATAAAAATTAATCGTAGCAGCGGTGGGATTCGAGCCCACGCCTCCGAGGAGACTTGTGCCTTAAACCAGCGCCTTAGACCGCTCGGCCACGCTACCGTCGGTAGAACGAGATGAACAAACGAACATGACTTGAAAGTAAAAAACATGTTAAATATAATTATCGTATTTGTTCGAAAAAAGATTCTTTCTCGTGATAATTGATGAAATTTAATCTAAAGTAAAAAAGCAAACAGTTTGTGATCAATAGTATCCTGCAGAAGAAATAGCGCATCCTTTTTTAACGTGTTTCAGTATAAATTCATATCTACAAAAATTAATCGTGACAGCGGGGGGATTTGAGCCCACGCCTCCGAGGAGACTGGTGTCTTAAACCATCGCCTTAGACCGCTAGGCCACGCTACCAAGGGTAGATCGAGATGGACAAACGAACATGACTTGAAAGTAAAAAACATGTTAAATATAATTCTCGTATTTGTGCGAAAAAAGATTCTTTCTCGTGATAATTGATGAAATTTAATCTAAAGTAAAAAAGCAAACAGTTTGTGATCAATAGTATCCTGCAGAAGAAATAGCGCATCCTTTTTTAACGTGTTTCAGTATAAATTCATATCTACAAAAATTAATCGTGACAGCGGGGGGATTTGAGCCCACGCCTCCGAGGAGACTGGTGCCTTAAACCAGCGCCTTAGACCGCTCGGCCACGCTACCGTCGGTAGAACGAGATGGACAAACGAACATGACTTGAAAGTAAAAAACGTAAAATATGATGATCGCATTTGTGCGAAAAAAGATTCTTTCTCGTGACAATTGATGAAATTTAATCTAAAGTAAAAAAGCAAAGAGTTTGTGATCAATATTATCCTGCAGAAGAAATAGCGCATCCTCTTTTAACGTGTTTCAGCATAAATTCATATCTATAAAATGTAATCTTTGCAGCGGTGGGATTCGAGTCCACGCCTCCGAGGAGAATGGAGCCTTAAACCAGTGCCTTAGACCGCTCGGCCACGCTACCGTCGTTACAGCGAGATAGACAAACGAATATGACTTGAAAGTAAAAAACATGTTAAATATAATTCTCGCATTTGTACGAAAAAAGATTCTTTCATGTGGCAATTGATGAAATTTAATCTAAAGTAAAAAAGCAAACAGCTTGTGATCAATAGTATCCTGCAAAAGAAATAGCGCAACCTTTTTTAACGTGTTTCAGCATAAATTCTTTTCGATAAAAATTAATCGTGGCTGCGGAGGGATTCGAGCCCACGCCTCCGAGGAGAATGATGCCTTAAACCAGCGCCTTAGACCGCTCGGCCACGCTACCGTCGTTAGAGATAGATGGACAAACGAATATGACTTGAAAGTAAAAAACGTGTTAATGTAATTCTCGCATTTGTACGAAAAAAGATTTTTTCATATGGCAATTGACGAAATTTAATATAAAGTAAAAAAGCAAACAGTTTGTGATCAATAGTATCCTGCAGTAGAAATAGCGCATCCTTTTATAACGTATGTCAGCATAAATTCATATCTATAAAAATTAATCGTGGCAGCGGTGTGATTCGAGCCCACGCCTCCGAGGAGACTGGTGCCTTAAACCAGCGCCTTAGACCGCTCGGCCACGCTACCGTCGGTAGAACGAGATGGACAAACGAACATGGCTTGAAAGTAAAAAAGGTTAAATATCATGATCGCATTTGTGCGAAAAAAGATTCTTTCTCGAGACAATTGATGAAATTTAATCTAAAGTAAAAAAGCAAAGAGTTTGTGATCAATATTATCCTGCAGAAGAAATAGCGCATATTTTTTTAACGTGTTTCAGTATAAATTCATATCTACAAAAATTAATCGTGACTGCGGTGGGATTCGAGCCCACGCCTCCGAGGAGACTGGTGCCTTAAACCAGCGCCTAAGACAGCTCGGCCACGCTACCGTCGTTTTAGCGAGATGGACAAACGAATATGACTTGAAAGTAAAAAACATGTTAATATAATTCTCGCATTTGTACGATAAAAGATTTTTTCATGTGGCAATTGATGAAATGTAATCTAAAGTAAAAAAGCAAACAGTTTGTGATCAATAGTATCCTGCAGAAGAAATAGCGCATCCTTTTATAACGTATGTCAGCATAAATTCATATCTATAAAAATTAATCGTGGCAGCGGTGGGATTCGAGCTCACGCCTCCGAGGAGACTGGTGCCTTAAACCAGCGCCTTAGACCGCTCGGCCACGCTACCGTCGGTAGAACGAGATGGACAAACGAACATGACTTGAAAGTAAAAAACATGTTAAATATAATTATCGTATTTGTGCGAAAAAAGATTCTTTCTCGTGATAATTGATGAAATTTAATCTAAAGTAAAAAAGCAAACAGTTTGTGATCAATAGTATCCTGCAGAAGAAATAGCGCATCCTTTTTTAACGTGTTTCAGTATAAATTCATATCTACAAAAATTAATCGTGACAGCGGGGGGATTTGAGCCCACGCCTCCGAGGAGACTGGTGTCTTAAACCATCGCCTTAGACCGCTAGGCCACGCTACCGAGGGTAGATCGAGATGGACAAACGAACATGACTTGAAAGTAAAAAACATGTTAAATATAATTCTCGTATTTGTGCGAAAAAAGATTCTTTCTCGTGATAATTGATGAAATTTAATCTAAAGTAAAAAAGCAAACAGTTTGTGATCAATAGTATTCTGCAGAAGAAATAGCGCATCCTTTTATAACATATGTCAGCATAAATTCATATCTATAAAAATTAATCGTGGCAGCGGTGGGATTCGAGCCCACGCCTCCGAGGAGACTGGTGCCTTAAACCAGCGCCTTAGACCGCTCGGCCACGCTACCGTAGGTAGAACGAGATGGACAAACGAACATGACTTGAAAGTAAAAAACGTTAAATATAATGATCGCATTTGTGCGAAAAAAGATTCTTTCTCGTGACAATTGATGAAATTTAATCTAAAGTAAAAAAGCAAAGAGTTTGTGATCAATATTATCCTGCAGAAGAAATAGCGCATCCTCTTTTAACGTCTTTCAGTATAAATTCTTTTCTATAAAAATTAATCGTTGCAGCGGTGGGATTCGAGCCCACGCCTCCGAGGAGACTGGTGCCTTAAACCAGCGCCTTAGACCGCTCGGCCACGCTACCGTCGTTAGAGATAGATGGACAAACGAATATGACTTGAAAGTAAAAAACGTGTTAATATAATTCTCGCATTTGTACGAAAAAAGATTTTTTCATATGGCAATTGACGAAATTTAATCTAAAGTAAAATAGCAAACAGTTTGTGATCAATAGTATCCTGCAGAAGAAATAGCGCATCCTTTTATAACGTATGTGTGTGTCAGCATAAATTCATATCTATAAAAACTAACCGTGGCAACGGTGGGATTCGAGCCCACGCCTCCGAGGAGACTGGTGCCTTAAACCAGCGCCTTAGACCGCTCGGCCACGCTACCGTCGGTAGAACGAGATGGACAAACGAACATGACTTGAAAGTAAAAAACATGTTAAATATAATTATCGTATTTGTGCGAAAAAAGATTCTTTCTCGTGATAATTGATGAAATTTAATCTAAAGTAAAAAAGCAAACAGTTTGTGATCAATAGTATCCTGCAGAAGAAATAGCGCATCCTTTTTTAACGTGTTTCAGTATAAATTCATATCTACAAAATTTAATCGTGACAGCGGGGGGATTTGAGCCCACGCCTCCGAGGAGACTGGTGTCTTAAACCATCGCCTTAGACCGCTAGGCCACGCTACCGAGGGTAGATCGAGATGGACAAACGAACATGACTTGAAAGTAAAAAACATGTTAAATATAATTCTCGTATTTGTGCGAAAAAAGATTCTTTCTCGTGATAATTGATGAAATTTAATCTAAAGTAAAAAAGCAAACAGTTTGTGATCAATAGTATCCTGCAGAAGAAATAGCGCATCCTTTTATAACATATGTCAGCATAAATTCATATCTATAAAAATTAATCGTGGCAGCGGTGGGATTCGAGCCCACGCCTCCGAGGAGACTGGTGCCTTAAACCAGCGCCTTAGACCGCTCGGCCACGCTACCGTCGGTAGAACGAGATGGACAAACGAACATGACTTGAAAGTAAAAAACGTTAAATATAATGATCGCATTTGTGCGAAAAAAGATTCTTTCTCGTGACAATTGATGAAATTTAATCTAAAGTAAAAAAGCAAAGAGTTTGTGATCAATATTATCCTGCAGAAGAAATAGCGCATCCTCTTTTAACGTGTTTCAGCATAAATTCATATCTATAAAAATAAATCGTGGCAGCGGTGGGATTCGAGCCCACGCCTCCGAGTAGAATGGTGCCTTAAACCAGTGCCTTAGACCGCTCGGCCACGCTACCGTCGTTACAGCGAGATAGACAAACGAATATGACTTGAAAGTAAAAAACATGTTAAATATAATTCTCGCATTTGTACGAAAAAAGATTCTTTCATGTGGCAATTGATGAAATGTAATCTAAAGTAAAAAAGCAAACGGTTTGTGATCAATATTATCCTGCAGAAGAAATAGCGCATCCTTTTATAACGTGTTTCAGCATAAATTCATATCTACAAAAATTGATAGTGGCAGCGGTTGAATTCGAGCCCACGCCTCCGAGAAGAATGGTGCCTTAAACCATCGCCTTAGACCGCTCCGCCACGCTACCGTCGTTAGAACTAGATGAACAAACGAATATGACTTGAAAGTAAAAAACGTGTTAATATAATTCTCGCATTTGTACGAAAAAAGATTTTTTCATGTGGCAATTGATGAAATTTAATCTAAAGTAAAAAAGCAAACAGTTTGTGATCAATAGTATCCTGCAGAAGAAATAGCGCATCCTTTTATAACGTATGTCAGCATAAATTCATATCTATAAAAATTAATCGTGGCAGCGGTGGGATTCGAGCCCACGCCTCCGAGGAGACTGGTGCCTTAAACCAGCGCCTTAGACCGCTCGGCCACGCTACCGTCGGTAGAACGAGATGGACAAACGAACATGACTTGAAAGTAAAAAACATGTTAAATATAATTCTCGTATTTGTGCGAAAAAAGATTCTTTCTCGTGACAATTGATGAAATTTAATCTAAAGTAAAAAAGCAAACAGTTTGTGATCAATAGTATCCTGCAAAAGAAATAGCGCAACCTTTTTTAACGTGTTTCAGCATAAATTCTTTTCTATAAAAGTTAATCGTGGCAGCGGTGGGATTCGAGCCCACGCCTCCGAGGAGGCTGGTGCCTTAAACCAGCGCCTTAGACCGCTCGGCCACGCTACCGTCGTTAGAGATAGATGGACAAACGAATATGACTTGAAAGTAAAAAACGTGTTAATATAATTCTCGCATTTGTTCGAAAAAATATTTTTTCATATGGCAATTGACGAAATTTAATCTAAAGTAAAAAAGCAAACAGTTTGTGATCAATAGTATCCTGCAGAAGAAATAGCGCATCCTTTTATAACGTATGTCAGCATAAATTCATATCTATAAAAATTAATCGTAGCCGCGGTGGGATTCGAGCCCACGCCTCCGAGGAGACTGGTGCCTTAAACCAGCGCCTTAGACCGCTCGGCCACGCTACCGTCGGTAGAACGAGATGGACAAACGAACATGACTTGAAAGTAAAAAACGTTAAATATAATGATCGCATTTGTGCGAAAAAAGATTCTTTCTCGTGACAATTGATGAAATTTAATCTAAAGTAAAAAAGCAAAGAGTTTGTGATCAATATTATCCTGCAGAAGAAATAGCGCATCCTCTTTTAACGTGTTTCAGCATAAATTCATATCTATAAAATGTAATCGTTGCAGCGGTGGGATTCGAGCCCACGCCTCCGAGTAGAATGGTGCCTTAAACCAGTGCCTTAGACCGCTCGGCCACGCTAACGTCGTTACAGCGAGATAGACAAACGAATATGACTTGAAAGTAAAAAACATGTTAAATATAATTCTCGCATTTGTACGAAAAAAGATTCTTTCATGTGGCAATTGATGAAATGTAATCTAAAGTAAAAAAGCAAACGGTTTGTGATCAATATTATCCTGCAGAAGAAATAGCGCATCCTTTTATAACGTGTTTCAGCATAAATTCATATCTACAAAAATTGATCGTGGCAGCGGTTGAATTCGAGCCCACGGCTCCGAGAAGAATGGAGCCTTAAACCATCGCCTTAGACCGCTCAGCCACGCTACCGTCGTTAGAACTAGATGGACAAACGAATATGACTTGAAAGTAAAAAACGTGTTAATATAATTCTCGCATTTGTACGAAAAAAGATTTTTTCATGTGGCAATTGATGAAATTTAATCTAAAGTAAAAAAGCAAACAGTTTGTGATCAATAGTATCCTGCAGAAGAAATAGCGCATCCTTTTATAACGTATGTCAGCATAAATTCATATCTATAAAAATTAATCGTGGCAGCGGTGGGATTCGAGCCCACGCCTCCGAGGAGACTGGTGCCTTAAACCAGCGCCTTAGACCGCTCGGCCACGCTACCGTCGGTAGAACGAGATGGACAAACGAACATGACTTGAAAGTAAAAAACATGTTAAATATAATTCTCGTATTTGTGCGAAAAAAGATTCTTTCTCGTGACAATTGATGAAATTTAATCTAAAGTAAAAAAGCAAACAGTTTGTGATCAATAGTATCCTGCAAAAGAAATAGCGCAACCTTTTTTAACGTGATTCAGCATAAATTCTTTTCTATAAAAATTAATCGTGGCAGCGGTGGGATTCGAGCCCACGCCTCCGAGGAGGCTGGTGCCTTAAACCAGCGCCTTAGACCGCTCGGCCACGCTACCGTCGTTAGAGATAGATGGACAAACGAATATGACTTGAAAGTAAAAAACGTGTTAATATAATTCTCGCATTTGTTCGAAAAAATATTTTTTCATATGGCAATTGACGAAATTTAATCTAAAGTAAAAAAGCAAACAGTTTGTGATCAATAGTATCCTGCAGAAGAAATAGCGCATCCTTTTATAACGTATGTCAGCATAAATTCATATCTATGAAAATTAATCGTAGCAGCGGTGGGATTCGAGCCCACGCCTCCGAGGAGACTGGTGCCTTAAACCAGCGCCTTAGACCGCTAGGCCACGCTACCGAGGGTAGATCGAGATGGACAAACGAACATGACTTGAAAGTAAAAAACATGTTAAATATAATTCTCGTATTTGTGCGAAAAAAGATTCTTTCTCGTGATAATTGATGAAATTTAATCTAAAGTAAAAAAGCAAACAGTTTGTGATCAAGAGTATCCTGCAGAAGAAATAGCGCATCCTTTTATAACATATGTCAGCATAAATTCATATCTATAAAAATTAATCGTGGCAGCGGTGGGATTCGAGCCCACGCCTCCGAGGAGACTGGTGCCTTAAACCAGCGCCTTAGACCGCTCGGCCACGCTACCGTCGGTAGAACGAGATGGACAAACGAACATGACTTGAAAGTAAAAAACGTTAAATATAATGATCGCATTTGTGCGAAAAAAGATTCTTTCTCGTGACAATTGATGAAATTTAATCTAAAGTAAAAAAGCAAAGAGTTTGTGATCAATATTATCCTGCAGAAGAAATAGCGCATCCTCTTTTAACGTGTTTCAGCATAAATTCATATCTATAAAATGTAATCGTTGCAGCGGTGGGATTCGAGCCCACGCCTCCGAGTAGAATGGTGCCTTAAACCAGTGCCTTAGACCGCTCGGCCACGCTAACGTCGTTACAGCGAGATAGACAAACGAATATGACTTGAAAGTAAAAAACATGTTAAATATAATTCTCGCATTTGTACGAAAAAAGATTCTTTCATGTGGCAATTGATGAAATGTAATCTAAAGTAAAAAAGCAAACGGTTTGTGATCAATATTATCCTGCAGAAGAAATAGCGCATCCTTTTATAACGTGTTTCAGCATAAATTCATATCTACAAAAATTGATCGGGGCAGCGGTTGAATTCGAGCCCACGCCTCCGAGAAGAATGGTGCCTTAAACCATCGCCTTAGACCGCTCAGCCACGCTACCGTCGTTAGAACTAGATGGACAAACGAATATGACTTGAAAGTAAAAAACGTGTTAATATAATTCTCGCATTTGTACGAAAAAAGATTTTTTCATGTGGCAATTGATAAAATTTAATCTAAAGTAAAAAAAGCAAACAGTTTGTGATCAATAGTATCCTGCAGAAGAAATAGCGCATCCTTTTATAACGTATGTCAGCATAAATTCATATCTATAAAAATTAATCGTGGCAGCGGTGGGATTCGAGCCCACGCCTCCGAGAAGAATGGTGCCTTAAGGTATACGTATACGTTTTTTTATCGATTTTGAGTCAAATAACTGATTTTTTTTATTTAGATGCAGAAATATAGTTTGAACTTTTAGCTTTCTAAATCACTTTGAATTTTGTCTCTAGGTCAATTAGAACGCCAGTTATGACGTTTTTAGAAATGCATGTCAGCTATATTTTAAACCGGAAGTTGCCTTCTGCATACCAGAAATTCTTTCTCGATTTCGAAACTTGTCAAAAAAAACACCTATAAATATTTTTTTAATGCTTCAAAATATGCCAAAACATTTATTTTAGCATTTTAAGGTGTTTTAAAATTAATATTTTTAAATTAAAGCGTCTGGCAATGACACAAAACGCCAATGAATGTTTTAACGCTTCCATATGGCAGAGGGTATCTAAAAATGTGTTTGCGGTGTTGAAAACAGTACGTTTGGGTGCATTTGACGCAGTAATTCAATTTAATGATGGGTATCGTGGTTGCCTCAAAGTGCTAGAACAACTTGGGTTTGAAAGTTTGGGTCGATACACCGAGGAACGTTACAATTACTTAGACAAACTCCGCTTGAACGAATCTGTACGACACTCTACCCCTATGGCAAAACGGCGAAGAAAAATTCTGAAAGCTACCAGAAAAAAAAATCTACACAATCTGAAAAGACAGAAGGTGTTTCTTACCAATCAGGTGGATTTTAACTAGGTATTAATCAGTTTTTTAAAGGAATTTTGTGATTATATTACATTTTTTTGGCTTTTTCTCAAAACCACTATTTTCAAATATGTTACTTTCCATTTTACACAATATATCCAAAAGTTTTCATTCAATTGCTTAGAAACTTTCTGTGTATGTTTGTAATTAACAAATGTAAGTGTTGAACTATTATTATGAAATTAGATTTGTAATTTAAGATTTTCTGGGATTGTATGAAATTGACAGTTTATTTTTATTTTTTGAACATTTGTGGGAATTTTGAAACACGTAGGCACATATCTTCACCAAATTTAAAGATAATGCTTAGATAATCTTCCAAGTCCAGCAATACTGTCCTTCAAGTGTTTTTAAGTGTCATTTTTTGGAAAATAGTATTTTGTTTTTGTAATTTCACGTTAAGCGTAACTATCACTTTTTGAGCTTTTTTTGACAGTTTTATGCCATTAATTCAAAATATTAAGAAAAATTTTGTCTTCTGTTGTGTTACACTGTTGTTATAACTTATAATAAAAAGAAAAACACAAAAAAAATTGGGAAAATATAATTATTTTGAAAATTGGTCTCCGAACGTATACGTATACCTTAAACCAGTGCCTTAGACCGCTCGGCCACGCTACCGTCGTTACAGCGAGATAGACAAACGAATATGACTTGAAAGTAAAAAACATGTTAAATATAATTCTCGCATTTGTACTAAAAAAGATTCTTTCATGTGGCAATTGATGAAATGTAATCTAAAGTAAAAAAGCAAACGGTTTGTGATCAATATTATCCTGCAGAAGAAATAGCGCATCCTTTTATAATGTGTTTCAGCATAAATTCATATCTACAAAAATTGATCGTGGCAGCGGTTGAATTCGAGCCCACGGCTCCGAGAAGAATGGTGCCTTAAACCATCGCCTTAGACCGCTCAGCCACGCTACCGTCGTTAGAACTAGATGGACAAACGAATATGACTTGAAAGTAAAAAACGTGTTAATATAATTCTCGCATTTGTACGAAAAAATATTTTTTCATGTGGCAATTGATGAAATTTAATCTAAAGTAAAAAAGCAAACAGTTTGTGATCAATAGTATCCTGCAGAAGAAATAGCGCATCCTTTTTTAACGTGTTTCAGTATAAATTCATATCTACAAAAATTAATCGTGACAGCGGGGGGATTTGAGCCCACGCCTCCGAGGAGACTGGAGCCTTAAACCAGCGCCTTAGACCGCTCGGCCACGCTACCGTCGGTAGAACGAGATGGACAAACGAACATGACTTGAAAGTAAAAAACGTTAAATATAATGATCGCATTTGTGCGAAAAAAGATTCTTTCTCGTGACAATTGATGAAATTTAATCTAAAGTAAAAAAGCAAAGAGTTTGTGATCAATATTATCCTGCAGAAGAAATAGCGCATCCTCTTTTAACGTGTTTCAGCATAAATTCATATCTATAAAAATTAATCGTGACAGCGGGTGGATTTGAGCCCACGCCTCCGAGGAGACTGGTGTCTTAAACCATCGCCTTAGACCGCTAGGCCACGCTACCGAGGGTAGATCGAGATGGACAAACGAACATGACTTGAAAGTAAAAAACATGTTAAATATAATTCTCGTATTTGTGCGAAAAAAGAATCTTTCTCGTGATAATTGATGAAATTTAATCTAAAGTAAAAAAGCAAACAGTTTGTGATCAATAGTATCCTGCAGAAGAAATAGCGCATCCTTTTTTAACGTGTTTCAGTATAAATTCATATCTACAAAAATTAATCGTGACAGCGGGGGGATTTGAGCCCACGCCTCCGAGGAGACTGGAGCCTTAAACCAGCGCCTTAGACCGCTCGGCCACGCTACCGTCGGTAGAACGAGATGGACAAACGAACATGACTTGAAAGTAAAAAACGTTAAATATAATGATCGCATTTGTGCGAAAAAAGATTCTTTCTCGTGACAATTGATGAAATTTAATCTAAAGTAAAAAAGCAAAGAGTTTGTGATCAATATTATCCTGCAGAAGAAATAGCGCATCCTCTTTTAACGTGTTTCAGCATAAATTCATATCTATAAAATGTAATCTTTGCAGCGGTGGGATTCGAGCCCACGCCTCCGAGGAGAATGGAGCCTTAAACCAGTGCCTTAGACCGCTCGGCCACTCTACCGTCGTTACAGCGAGATAGACAAACGAATATGACTTGAAAGTAAAAAACATGTTAAATATAATTCTCGCATTTGTACGAAAAAAGATTCTTTCATGTGGCAATTGATGAAATTTAATCTAAAGTAAAAAAGCAAACAGTTTGTGATCAATAGTATCCTGCAGAAGAAATAGCGCAACCTTTTTTAACGTGTTTCAGCATAAATTCTTTTCTATAAAAATTAATCGTGGCAGCGGTGGGATTCGAGCCCACGCCTCCGAGGAGAATGATGCCTTAAACGAGCGCCTTAGACCGCTCGGCCACGCTACCGTCGTTAGAGACAGATGGACAAACGAATATGACTTGAAAGTAAAAAACGTGTTAATATAATTCTCGCATTTGTACGAAAAAAGATTTTTTCATATGGCAATTGACGAAATTTAATCTAAAGTAAAAAAGCAAACAGTTTGTGATCAATAGTATCCTGCAGAAGAAATAGCGCATCCTTTTATAACGTATGTCAGCATAAATTCATATCTATAAAAATAAATCGTGGCAGCGGTGTGATTCGAGCCCACGCCTCCGAGGAGACTGGTGCCTTAAACCAGCGCCTTAGACCGCTCGGCCACACTACCGTCGGTAGAACGAGATGGACAAACGAACATGACTTGAAAGTAAAAAACGTTAAATATCATGATCGCATTTGTGCGAAAAAATATTCTTTCTCGTGACAATTCATGAAATTTAATCTAAAGTAAAAAAGCAAAGAGTTTGTGATCAATATTATCCTGCAGAAGAAATAGCGCTTCCTCTTTTAACGTGTTTCAGCATAAATTCATATCTATAAAATGTAATCGTTGCAGCGGTGGGATTCGAGCCCACGCCTCCGAGGAGACTGGTGCCTTAAATCAGCGCCTTAGACCGCTCGGCCACGCTACCGTCGGTAGATCGAGATGGACAAACGAACATGACTTGAAAGTAAAAAACATGTTAAATATAATTCTCGTATTTGTGCGAAAAAAGATTCTTTCTCGTGATAATTGATGAAATTTAATCTAAAGTAAAAAAGTAAAGAGTTTGTGATCAATATTATCCTGCAGCTGAAATAGCGCATAATTTTTTAACGTGTTTCAGTATAAATTCATATCTACAAAAATTAATCGTGGCAGCGGTAGGATTCGAGCCCACGCCTCCGAGAAGAATGGTGCCTTAAACCATCGCCTTAGACCGCTCAGCCACGCTACCGTCGTTAGAGCTAGATGGACAAACGAATATGACTTGAAAGTAAAAAACGTGTTAACATAATAATCGCATTTGTACGAAAAAAGATTTTTTCATGTGGCAATTGATGAAATTAATTCTAAAGTAAAAAAGCAAACAGTTTGTGATCAATATTATCCTGCAGCAGAAATAGCGCATCCTTTTATAACGTGTTTCAGCATAAATTCATATCTACAAAAATTGATCGTGGCAGCGGTTGAATTCGAGCCCACGGCTCCGAGAAGAATGGTGCCTTAAACCATCGCCTTAGACCGCTCAGCCACGCTACCGTCGTTAGAACTAGATGGACAAACGAATATGACTTGAAAGTAAAAAACGTGTTAATATAATTCTCGCATTTGTACGAAAAAAGATTTTTTCATGTGGCAATTGATGAAATTTAATCTAAAGTAAAAAAGCAAACAGTTTGTGATCAATAGTATCCTGCAGAAGAAATAGCGCATCCTTTTATAACGTATGTCAGCATAAATTCATATCTATAAAAATTAATCGTGGCAGCGGTGGGATTCGAGCCCACGCCTCCGAGGAGACTGGTGCCTTAAAAAAACGCCTTAGACCGCTCGGCCACGCTACCGTCGGTAGAACGAGATGGACAAACGAACATGACTTGAAAGTAAAAAACATGTTAAATATAATTCTCGTATTTGTGCGAAAAAAGATTCTTTCTCGTGACAATTGATGAAATTTAATATAAAGTAAAAAAGCAAACAGTTTGTGATCAATAGTATCCTGCAGAAGAAATAGCGCATCCTTTTTTACGTGTTTCAGTATAAATTCATATCTATAAAAATTAATCGTTGCAGCGGTGGGACTCGAGCCCACGCCTCCGAGGAGACTGGTGCCTTAAACCAGCGCCTTAGACCGCTCGGCCACGCTACAGTCTGTAGAACGAGATGGACAAACGACCCTGACTTGAAAATAAAAAACGTTAAATATAATGATCGCATTTGTGCGAAAAAATATTCTTTCTCGTGACAATTGATGAAATTTAATCTAAAGTAAAAAAGCAAAGAGTTTTTGATCAATATTATCCTGCAGAAGAAATAGCGCATCCTCTTTTAACGTGTTTCAGCATAAATTCATATCTATAAAATGTAATCGTTGCAGCGGTGGGATTCGAGCCCACGCCTCCGAGGAGACTGGTGCCTTAAATCAGCGCATTAGACCGCTCGGCCACGCTACCGTCGGTAGAACGAGATGGACAAACGAACATGACTTGAAAGTAAAAAACATGTTAAATATAATTCTCGTATTTGTGCGAAAAAAGATTCTTTCTCGTGAAAATTGATGAAATTTAATCTAAAGTAAAAAAGCAAACAGTTTGTGATCAATAGTATCCTGCAAAAGAAATAGCGCAACCTTTTTTAACGTGATTCAGCATAAATTCTTTTCTATAAAAATTAATCGTGGCAGCGGTGGGATTCGAGCCCACGCCTCCGAGGAGGCTGGTGCCTTAAACCAGCGCCTTAGACCGCTCGGCCACGCTACCGTCGTTAGAGATAGATGGACAAACGAATATGACTTGAAAGTAAAAAACGTGTTAATATAATTCTCGCATTTGTTCGAAAAAATATTTTTTCATATGGCAATTGACGAAATTTAATCTAAAGTAAAAAAGCAAACAGTTTGTGATCAATAGTATCCTGCAGAAGAAATAGCGCATCCTTTTATAACGTATGTCAGCATAAATTCATATCTATAAAAATTAATCGTAGCAGCGGTGGGATTCGAGACCACGCCTCCGAGAAGACTGGTGCCTTAAACCAGCGCCTTAGACCGCTCGGCCACGCTACCGTCGGTAGAACGAGATGGACAAACGAACATGACTTGAAAGTAAAAAACGTTAAATATAATGATCGCATTTGTGCGAAAAAAGATTCTTTCTCGTGACAATTGATGAAATTTAATCTAAAGTAAAAAAGCAAACAGTTTGTGATCAATATTATCCTGCAGAAGAAATAGCGCATCCTCTTTTAACGTGTTTCAGCATAAATTCATATCTATAAAACGTAATCGTTGCAGCGGTCGGATTCGAGCCCACGCCTCCGAGTAGAATGGTACCTTAAACCAGTGCCTTAGACCGCTCGGCCACGCTACCGTCGTTACAGCGAGATAGACAAACGAATATGACTTGAAAGTAAAAAAAAAAGCTAAATATAATTCTCGCATTTGTACGAAAAAAGATTCTTTCATGTGGCAATTGATGAAATGTAATCTAAAGTAAAAAAGCGAACGGTTTGTGATCAATATTATCCTGCAGAAGAAATAGCGCATCCTTTTATAACGTGTTTCAGCATAAATTCATATCTACAAAAATTGATCGTGGCAGCGGTTGGATTCGAGCCCACGCCTCCGAGAAGAATGGTGCCTTAAACCATCGCCTTAGACCGCTCAGCCACGCTACCGTCGTTAGAACTAGATGGACAAACGAATAGGAATTGAAAGTAAAAAACGTGTTAATATAATTCTCGCATTTGTACGAAAAAATATTTTTTCATGTGGCAATTGATGAAATTTAATCTAAAGTAAAAAAGCAAACAGTTTGTGATCAATAGTATCCTGCAGAAGAAATAGCGCATCCTTTTATAACGTATGTCAGCATAAATTCATATCTATAAAAATTAATCGTGACAGCGGGGGGATTTGAGCCCACGCCTCCGAGGAGACTGGTGTCTTAAACCATCGCCTTAGACCGCTAGGCCACGCTACCGAGGGTAGATCGAGATGGACAAACGAACATGACTTGAAAGTAAAAAACATGTTAAATATAATTCTCGTATTTGTGCGAAAAAAGATTCTTTCTCGTGATAATTGATGAAATTTAATCTAAAGTAAAAAAGCAAACAGTTTGTGATCAATAGTATCCTGCAGAAGAAATAGCGCATCCTCTTTTAACGTGTTTCAGCATAAATTCATATCTATAAAATGTAATCTTTGCAGCGGTGGGATTCGAGCCCACGCCTCCGAGGAGAATGATGCCTTAAACGAGCGCCTTAGACCGCTCGGCCACGCTACCGTCGTTAGAGACAGATGGACAAACGAATATGACTTGAAAGTAAAAAACGTGTTAATATAATTCTCGCATTTGTACGAAAAAAGATTTTTTCATATGGCAATTGACGAAATTTAATCTAAAGTAAAAAAGCAAACAGTTTGTGATCAATAGTATCCTGCAGAAGAAATAGCGCTTCCTTTTATAACGTATGTCAGCATAAATTCATATCTATAAAAATTAATCGTGGCAGCGGTGTGATTCGAGCCCACGCCTCCGAGGAGACTGGTGCCTTAAACCAGCGCCTTAGACCGCTCGGCCACGCTACCGACGGTAGAACGAGATGGACAAACGAACATGACTTGAAAGTAAAAAAGGTTAAATATCATGATCGCATTTGTGCGAAAAAAGATTCTTTCTCGAGACAATTGATGAAATTTAATCTAAAGTAAAAAAGCAAAGAGTTTGTGATCAATATTATCCTGCAGAAGAAATAGCGCATCCCTTTTTAACGTGATTCAGCATAAATTCATATCTATAAGAATTAATCGTTGCCGCGGTGGGATTCGAGCCCACGCCTTCAAGGAGACTGGTGCCTTAAACCAGCGACTTAGACCGCACGGCCACGCTACCGTCGGTAGAACGAGATGTACAAACGAACATGACTTGAAAGTAAAAAACGTTAAATATAATGATCGTATTTGTGCGAAAAAAGATTCTTTCTCGTGACAATTGATGAAATTTAATCTAAAGTAAAAAAGCAAAGATTTCGTGAACAATATTATCCTGCAGAAGAAATAGCGCATCCTTTTTTACGTGTTTCAGTATAAATTCATATCTATAAAAATTAATCGTTGCAGCGGTGGGACTCGAGCCCACGCCTCCGAGGAGACTGGTGCCTTAAACCAGCGCCTTAGACCGCTCGGCCACGCTACAGTCTGTAGAACGAGATGGACAAACGACCCTGACTTGAAAGTAAAAAACGTTAAATATAATGATCGCATTTGTGCGAAAAAATATTCTTTCCCGTGACAATTGATGAAATTTAATCTAAAGTAAAAAAGCAAAGAGTTTGTGATCAATATTATCCTGCAGAAGAAATAGCGCATCCTCTTTTAACGTGTTTCAGCATAAATTCATATCTATAAAATGTGATCGTTGCAGCGGTGGGATTCGAGCCCACGCCTCCGAGGAGACTGGTGCCTTAAATCAGCGCCTTAGACCTCTCGGCCACGCTACCGTCGGTAGATCGAGATGGACAAACGAACATGACTTGAAAGTAAAAAACATGTTAAATATAATTCTCGTATTTGTGCGAAAAAAGATTCTTTCTCGTGATAATTGATGAAATTTAATCTAAAGTAAAAAAGTAAAGAGTTTGTGATCAATATTATCCTGCAGCAGAAATAGCGCATACTTTTTTAACGTGTTTCAGTATAAATTCATATCTACAAAAATTAATCGTGGCAGCGGTAGGATTCGAGCCCACGCCTCCGAGAAGAATGGTGCCTTAAACCATCGCCTTAGACCGCTCAGCCACGCTACCGTCGTTAGAGATAGATGGACAAACGAATACGACTTGAAAGTAAAAAACGTGTTAACATAATAATCGCATTTGTACGAAAAAAGATTTTTTCATGTGGCAATTGATGAAATTTAATCTAAAGTAAAAAAGCAAACAGTTTGTGATCAATAGTATCCTGCAGAAGAAATAGCGCATCCTTTTATAACGTATGTCAGCATAAATTCATATCTATAAAAATTAATCGTGGCAGCGGTGGGATTCGAGCCCACGCCTCCGAGGAGACTGGTGCCTTAAACCAGCGCCTTAGACCGCTCGGCCACGCTACCGTCGGTAGAACGAGATGGACAAACGAACATGACTTGAAAGTAAAAAACGTTAAATATCATGATCGCATTTGTGCGAAAAAAGATTCTTTCTCGTGACAATTGATGAAATTTAATCTAAAGTAAAAAAGCAAAGAGTTTGTGATCAATATAATCCTGCAGAAGAAATAGCGCATAGTTTTTTAACGTGTTTCAGTATAAATTCATATCTACAAAAATTAATCGTGACTGCGGTGGGATTCGAGCCCACGCCTCCGAGGAGACTGGTGCCTTAAACCAGCGCATAAGACAGCTCGGCCACGCTACCGTCGTTTTAGCGAGATGGACAAACGAATATGACTTGAAAGTAAAAAACATGTTAATATAATTCTCGCATTTGTACGATAAAAGATTTTTTCATGTGGCAATTGATGAAATGTAATCTAAAGTAAAAAAGTAAACGGTTTGTGATCAATAGTATCCTGCAGAAGAAATAGCGCATACTTTTTTAACGTGTTTCAGTATAAATTCATATTTACAAAAATTAATCGTGACAGCGGGGGGATTTGAGCCCACGACTCCGAGGAGACTAGTGTCTTAAACCATCGCCTTAGACCGCTCGGCCACGCTACCGTCGGTAGATCGAGATGGACAAACGAACATGACTTGAAAGTAAAAAACATGTTAAATATAATTCTCGTATTTGTGCGAAAAAAGATTCTTTCTCGTGATAATTGATGAAATGTAATCTAAAGTAAAAAAGTAAACGGTTTGTGATCAATAGTATCCTGCAGAAGAAATAGCGCATCCTTTTATAACGTATGTCAGCATAAATTCATATCTCTAAAATGTAATCGTTGCAGCGGTGGGATTCGAGCCCACGCCTCCGAGGAGACTGGTGCCTTAAACCAGTGCCTTAGACCGCTCGGCCACGCTACCGTCGTTACAGCGAGATAGACAAACGAATATGACTTGAAAGTAAAAAACGTTAAATATAATTCTCGCATTTGTACGAAAAAAGATTCTTTCATGTGGCAATTGATGAAATGTAATCTAAAGTAAAAAAGCAAACGGTTTGTGATCAATAGTATCCTGCAGAAGAAATAGCGCATCCTTTTATAACGTGTTTCAGCATAAATTCATATCTATAAAAATTAATCGTGGCAGCGGTGGGATTCGAGCCCATATCTCTGACGAGACTGGTGCCTTAAATCAGCGCCTTAGACCGCTCGGCCACGCTACCGTCGGTAGATCGAGATGGACAAACGAACATGACTTGAAAGTAAAAAACATGTTAAAAATAATTCTCGTATTTTTGCGAAAAAAGATTCTTTCTCGTGATAATTGATGAAATTTAATCTAAAGTAAAAAAGTAAAGAGTTTGTGATCAATATTATCCTGCAGAAGAAATAGCGCATACTTTTTTAACGTGTTTCAGTATAAATTCATATCTACAAAAATTGATCGTGGCAGCGGTTGGATTCGAGCCCACGCCTCCGAGAAGAATGGTGCCTTAGACCGCTCAGCCACGCTACCGTCGTTAGAACTAGATGGACAAACGAATATGACTTGAAAGTAAAAAACGTGTTAATATAATTCTCGCATTTGTACGAAAAAAGATTTTTTCATGTGGCAATTGATGAAATTTAATCTAAAGTAAAAAAGCAAACAGTTTGTGATCAATAGTATCCTGCAGAAGAAATAGCGCATCCTTTTATAACGTGTTTCAGCATAAATTCATATCTATATAAATTAATCGTGGCAGCGGAGGGATTCGATCCCACGTTTCTGACGAGACTGGTGAATTAAATCAGCGCCTTAGACCGCTCGGCCACGCTACCGTCGGTAGAATGAGATGGACAAACGAACATGACTTGAAAGTAAAAAACGTTAAATATCATGATCGCATTTGTGCGAAAAAAGATTCTTTCTCGTGACAATTGATGAAATTTAATCTAAAGTAAAAAAGCAAAGAATTTGTGATCAATATTATCCTGCAGAAGAAATAGCGCATTCCTTTTTAACGTGTGTTTCAGCATAAATTCATATCTATAAAAATTAATCGTTGCAGCGGTGGAATTTGAGCCCACGCCTCCGAGGAGACTGGTGCCTTAAACCAGCGACTTAGTCCGCTCGGCCACGCTACCGTCGGTAGAACGAGATGGACAAACGAACATGACTTGAAAGTAAATAACGTTAAATATAATGATCGCATTTGTGCGAAAAAAGATTCTTTCTCGTGATAATTGATGAAATTTAATCTAAAGTAAAAAAGTAAAGAGTTTGTGATCAATATTATCCTGCAGAAGAAATAGCGCATACCTTTTTAACGTGTTTCAGTATAAATTCATATCTACAAAAATTGATCGTGGGAGCGGTTGGATTCGAGCCCACGCCTCCGAGAAGAATGGTGCCTTACACCATCGCCTTAGACCGCTCAGCCACGCTAATATCGTTAGAACTAGATGGACAAACGAATATGACTTGAAAGTAAAAAACGTGTTAATATAATTCTCGCATTTGTACGAAAAAAGATTTTTTCATGTGGCAATTGATGAAATTTAATCTAAAGTAAAAAAGCAAACAGTTTGTGATCAATAGTATCCTGCAGAAGAAATAGCGCATCCTTTTATAACGTGTTTCAGCATAAATTCATATCTATATAAATTAATCGTGGCAGCGGAGGGATTCGATCCCACGTTTCTGACGAGACTGGTGCCTTAAATCAGCGCCTTAGACCGCTCGGCCACGCTACCGTCGGTAGAACGAGATGGACAAACGAACATGACTTGAAAGTAAAAAACGTTAAATATCATGATCGCATTTGTGCGAAAAAAGATTCTTTCTCGTGACAATTGATGAAATTTAATCTAAAGTAAAAAAGCAAAGAATTTGTGATCAATATTATCCTGCAGAAGAAATAGCGCATTCCTTTTTAACGTGTTTCAGAATAAATTCATATCTATAAAAAGTAATCGTTGCAGCGGTGGGATTCGAGCCCACGCCTCCGAGGAGACTGGTGCCTTAAACCAGCGACTTAGTCCGCTCGGCGACGCTACCGTCGGTAGAACGAGATGGACAAACGAACATGACTTGAAAGTAAAAAACTTTAAATATAATGATCGCATTTGTGCGAAAAAAGATTCTTTCTCGTGACAATTGATGAAATTTAATCTAAAGTAAAAAAGCAAAGAGTTTGTGATCAATATTATCCTGCAGAAGAAATAGCGCATCCCTTTTTAACGTGTTTCAGCATAAATTCATATCTATAAAAATTAATCGTTGCAGCATTGGGTTCGAGCCCACGCCTCCGAGGAGACTGGTGCCTTAAACAAGCGACTTAGACCGCTCGGCCACGCTACCGTCGGTAGAACGAGATGGACAAACGAACATGACTTGAAAGTAAAAAACGTTAAATATTATGATCGTATTTGTGCGAAAAAAGATTCTTTCTCGTGACAATTGATGAAATTTAATCTAAAGTAAAAAAGCAAAGAGTTCGTGATCAATATTATCCTGCAGAAGAAATAGCGCATCCTTTTTTACGTGTTTCAGTAAAAATTCATATCTATAAAAATTAATCGATGCAGCGGTGGGATTCGAGCCCACGCCTCCGAGGAGACTGGTGCCTTAAACCAGCGCCTTAGACCGCTCGGCCACGCTACCGTCGTTACAGCGAGATAGACAAACGAATATGACTTGAAAGTAAAAAACATGTTAAATATAATTCTCGCATTTGTACGAAAAAAGATTCTTTCATGTGGCAATTGATGAAATTTAATCTAAAGTAAAAAAGCAAACAGTTTGTGATCAATAGTATCCTGCAAAAGAAATAGCGCAACCTTTTTTAACGTGTTTCAGAATAAATTCTTTTCTATAAAAATTAATCGTGGCAGCGGTGGGATTCGAGCCCACGCCTCCGAGGAGAATGGTGCCTTAAACCAGCGCCTTAGACCGCTCGGCCACGCTACCGTCGTTAGAGACAGATGGACAAACGAATATGACTTGAAAGAAAAAACGTGTTAATATAATTCTCGCATTTGTACGAAAAAAGATTTTTTCATATGGCAATTGACGAAATTTAATCTAAAGTAAAAAAGCAAACAGTTTGTGATCAATAGTATCCTGCGGAAGAAATAGCGCATCCTTTTATAACGTATGTCAGCATAAATCCATATCTATAAAAATGAATCGTGGCAGCGGTGTGATTCGAGCCCACGCCTCCGAGGAGACTGGTGCCTTAAACCAGCGCCTTAGACCGCTCGGCCACGCTACCGTCGGTAGAACGAGATGGACAAACGAACATGACTTGAAAGTAAAAAAGGTTAAATATCATGATCGCATTTGTGCGAAAAAAGATTCTTTCTCGAGACAATTGATGAAATTTAATCTAAAGTAAAAAAGCAAAGAGTTTGTGATCAATATTATCCTGCAGAAGAAATAGCGCATCCCTTTTTAACGTGATTCAGCATAAATTCATATCTATAAGAATTAATCGTTGCCGCGGTGGGATTCGAGCCCACGCCTTCGAGGAGACTGGTGCCTTAAACCAGCGACTTAGACCGCACGGCCACGCTACCGTCGGTAGAACGAGATGTACAAACGAACATGACTTGAAAGTAAAAAACGTTAAATATAATGATCGTATTTGTGCGAAAAAAGATTCTTTCTCGTGACAATTGATGAAATTTAATCTAAAGTAAAAAAGCAAAGATTTCGTGATCAATATTATCCTGCAGAAGAAATAGCGCATCCATTTTTACGTGTTTCAGTATAAATTCATATCTATAAAAATTAATCGTTGCAGCGGTGGGACTCGAGCCCACGCCTCCGAGGAGACTGGTGCCTTAAACCAGCGCCTTAGACCGCTCGGCCACGCTACAGTCTGTAGAACGAGATGGACAAACGACCCTGACTTGAAAGTAAAAAACGTTAAATATAATGATCGCATTTGTGCGAAAAAATATTCTTTCTCGTGACAATTGATGAAATTTAATCTAAAGTAAAAAAGCAAAGAGTTTGTGATCAATATTATCCTGCAGAAGAAATAGCGCATCCTCTTTTAACGTGTTTCAGCATAAATTCATATCTATAAAATGTAATCGTTGCAGCGGTGGGATTCGAGCCCACGCCTCCGAGGAGACTGGTGCCTTAAATCAGCGCCTTAGACCGCTCGGCCACGCTACCGTCGGTAGATCGAGATGGACAAACGAACATGACTTGAAAGTAAAAAACATGTTAAATATAATTCTCGTATTTGTGCGAAAAAAGATTCTTTCTCGTGATAATTGATGAAATTTAATCTAAAGTAAAAAAGCAGTTTGTGATCAATAGTATCCTGCAGAAGAAATAGCGCATCCTTTTATAACGTATGTCAGCATAAATTCATATCTATAAAAATTAATCGTGGCAGCGGTGGGATTCGAGCCCACGCCTCCGAGGAGACTGGTGCCTTAAACCAGAGCCTTAGACAGCTCGGCCACGCTACCGTCGGTAGATCGAGATGGACAAACGAACATGACTTGAAAGTAAAAAACGTTAAATATAATGATCGCATTTGTACGAAAAAAGATTCTTTCTCGTGACAATTGATGAAATTTAATCTAAAGTAAAAAAGCAAAGAGTTTGTGATCAATATTATCCTGCAGAAGAAATAGCACATCCTCTTTTAACGTGTTTCAGCATAAATTCATATCTCTAAAATGTAATCGTTGCAGCGGTGGGATTCGAGCCCACGCCTCCGAGGAGACTGGTGCCTTAAACCAGTGCCTTAGACCGCTCGGCCACGCTACCGTCGTTACAGCGAGATAGACAAACGAATATGACTTGAAAGTAAAAAACATGTTAAATATAATTCTCGCATTTGTACGAAAAAAGATTCTTTCATGTGGCAATTGATGAAATGTAATCTAAAGTAAAAAAGCAAACGGTTTGTGATCAATAGTATCCTGCAGAAGAAATAGCGCATCCTTTTATAACGTGTTTCAGCATAAATTCATATCTATAAAAATTAGTCGTGGCAGCGGTGGGATTCGAGCCTGTATCTCTGACGAGACTGGTGCCTTAAATCAGCGCCTTAGACCGCTCGGCCACGCTACCGTCGGTAGATCGAGATGGACAAACGAACATGACTTGAAAGTAAAAAACATGTTAAATATAATTCTCGTATTTGTGCGAAAAAAGATTCTTTCTCGTGATAATTGATGAAATTTAATCTAAAGTAAAAAAGTAAAGAGTTTGTGATCAATATTATCCTGCAGAAGAAATAGCGCATACTTTTTTAACGTGTTTCAGTATAAATTCATATCTACAAAATTTGATCGTGGCAGCGGTTGGATTCGAGCCCACGCCTCCGAGAAGAATGGTGCCTTAAACCAGTGCCTTAGACCGCTCGGCCACGCTACCGTCGTTACAGCGAGATAGACAAACGAATATGACTTGAAAGTAAAAAACATGTTAAATATAATGATCGCATTTGTGCTAAAAAAGATTCTTTCTCGTGACAATTGTTGAAAATTAATCTAAAGTAAAAAAGTAAAGAGTTTGTGATCAATATTATCCTGCAGAAGAAATAGCGCATACTTTTTTACGTGTTTCAGTAAAAATTCATATCTATAAAAATTAATCGTTGCATCGGTGGGATTCGAGCCCACGCCTCCGAGGAGACTGGTGCCTTAAACCAGCGCCTTAGACCGCTCGGCCACGCTACAGTCAGTAAAACGAGATGGACAAACGACCATGACTTGAAAGTAAAAAACGTTAAATATAATGATCGCATTTGTGCGAAAAAAGATTCTTTCTCGTGGCAATTGATAAAATTTAATCTAAAGTAAAAAAGCAAATAGTTTGTGATCAATATTATCCTGCAGAAGAAATAGCGCATCCTCTTTTAACGTGTTTCAGCATAAATTCATATCTATAAAACTTAAACGTTGCAGCGGTGGAATTCGAGCCCACGCCTCCGAGGAGACTGGTGCCTTAAACCAGTGCCTTAGACCGCTCGGCCACGCTACCGTCGTTACAGCGAGATAGACAAACGAATATGACTTGAAAGTAAAAAACATGTTAAATATAATTCTCGCATTTGTACGAAAAAAGATTCTTTCATGTGGCAATTGATAAAATTTAATCTAAAGTAAAAAAGCAAACAGTTTGTGATCAATTGTATCCTGCAAAAGAAATAGCGCAACCTTTTTTAACGTGTTTCAGCATAAATTCATATCTACAAAAATTAATCGTGACAGCGGGGGGATTTCAGCCCACGCCTCCGAGGAGACTGGTGTCTTAAACCAGCGCCTTAGACCGCTCGGCCACGCTACCGTCGGTAGAACGAGATGGACAAACGAACATGACTTGAAAGTAAAAAACGTTAAATATAATGATCGCATTTGTGCTAAAAAAGATTCTTTCTCGTGACAATTGTTGAAAATTAATCTAAAGTAAAAAAGCAAAGAGTTTGTGATCAATATTATCCTGCAGAAGAAATAGCGCATCCTCTTTTAACGTGTTTCAGCATAAATTCATATCTATAAAATTTAATCGTTGCAGCGGTGGAATTCGAGCCCACGCCTCCGAAGAGACTGGTGCCTTAAACCCGTGCCTTAGACCGCTCGGCCACGCTACCGTCGTTACAGCGAGATAGACAAACGAATATGACTTGAAAGTAAAAAACATGTTAAATATAATTCTCGCATTTGTACGAAAAAAGATTCTTTCATGTGGCAATTGATGAAATTTAATCTAAAGTAAAAAAGCAAAGAGTTCGTGATCAATATTATCCTGCAGAAGAAATAGCGCATCCTTTTTTACGTGTTTCAGTATAAATTCATATCTATAAAAATTAATCGTTGCAGCGGTGGGATTCGAGCCCACGCCTCCGAGGAGACTGGTGCCTTAAACCAGCGCCTTAGACCGCTCGGCCACGCTACAGTCTGTAGAACGAGATGGACAAACGACCATGACTTGAAAGTAAAAAACGTTAAATATAATGATCGCATTTGTGCGAAAAAAGATTCTTTCTCGTGACAATTGATGAAATTTAATCTAAAGTAAAAAAGCAAAGAGTTTGTGATCAATATTATCCTGCAGAAGAAATAGCGCATCCCTTTTTAACGTGTTTCAGCATAAATTCATATCTATAAAAATTAATCGTTCCAGCGGTGGGATTCGAGCCCACGCCTCCGAGGAGACTGGTGCCTTAAACCATAGACTTAGACCGCTCGGCCACGCTACCGTCGGTATAACGAGATGGACAAACGAGCATGACTTGAAAATAAAAAACGTTAAATATAATGATCGCATTTGTGCGAAAAAAGATTCTTTCTCGTGACAATTGATGAAATTTAATCCAAAGTAAAAAAGCAAACAGTTTGTGATCAATAGTATCCTGCAGAAGAAATAGCGCATCCTTTTTTAACGTGTTTCAGTATAAATTCATATCTACAAAAATTAATCGTGACAGCGGGGGGGTTTGAGCCCACGCCTCCGAGGAGACTGGTGTCTTAAACCATCGCCTTAGACCTCTCGGCCTCGCTACCATCGGTAGATCGAGATGGACAAACGAACATGACTTGAAAGTAAAAAATATGTTAAATATAATTCTCGTATTTGTGCGAAAAAAGATTCTTTCTCGTGATAATTGATGAAATTTAATCTAAAGTAAAAAAGCAAACAGTTTTTGATCAATAGTATCCTGCAGAAGAAATAGCGCATCCTTTTATAACGTATGTCAGCATAAATTCATATCTATAAAAATTAATCGTGGCAGTGATGGGATTCGAACCCACGCCTCCGAGGAGACTGGTGTCTTAAACCATCGCCTTAGACCGCTCGGCCACGCTACCGTCGGTAGATCGAGATGTACAAACGAACATGACTTGAAAGTAAAAAACGTTAAATATAATGATCGCATTTGTGCGAAAAAAGATTCTTTCTCGTGACAATTGATGAAATTTAATCTAAAGTAAAAAAGCAAAGAGTTTGTGATCAATATTATCCTGCAGAAGAAATAGCGCATCCTTTTATAACGTATGTCAGCATAAATTCATATCTATAAAAATTAATCGTGGCAGTGATGGGATTCGAACCCACGCCTCCGAGGAGACTGGTGTCTTAAACCATCGCCTTAGACCGCTCGGCCACGCTACCGTCGGTAGATCGAGATGTACAAACGAACATGACTTGAAAGTAAAAAACGTTAAATATAATGATCGCATTTGTGCGAAAAAAGATTCTTTCTCGTGACAATTGATGAAATTTAATCTAAAGTAAAAAAGTAAAGAGTTTGTGATCAATATTATCCTGCAGAAGAAATAGCGCATACTTTTTTAACGTGTTTCAGTATAAATTCATATCTACAAAAATTGATCGTGGCAGCGGTTGGATTCGAGCCCACGCCTCCGAGAAGAATGGTGCCTTAAATCATCGCCTTAGACCGCTCAGCCACGCTACCGTCGTTAGAACTAGATGGACAAACGACCATGACTTGAAAGTAAAAAACGTTTAATATAATGATCGCATTTGTGCGAAAAAAGATTAATTCTCGTGACAATTGATGAAATTTAATCTAAAGTAAAAAAGCAAAGAGTTTGTGATCAATAATATCCTGCAGAAGAAATAGCGCATCCTTTTATAACGTATGTCAGCATAAATTCATATCTATAAAAATTAATCGTTGCAGCGGTGGGATTCGAGCCCACGCCTCCGAGGAGACTGGTGCCTTAAATCATAGACTTAGACCGCTCGGCCACGCTACCGTCGGTAGAACGAGATGGACAAACGAGCATGACTTGAAAATAAAAAACGTTAAATATAATGATCGCATTTGTGCGAAAAAAGATTCTTTCTCGTGACAATTGATGAAATTTAATCTAAAGTAAAAAAGCAAAGAGTTTGTGATCAATATTATCCTGCAGAAGAAATAGCGCATCCTTTTTTATGTGTTTCAGTATAAATTCATATCTATAAAAATTAATCGTAGCAGCGGTGGGATTCGAGCCCACGCCTCCGAGGAGACTGGTGCCTTAAACCAGCGCCTTAGACCGCTCGGCCACGCTACAGTCTGTAGAACGAGATGGACAAACGACCATGACTTGAAAGTAAAAAACGTTAAATATAATGATCGCATTTGTGCGAAAAAAGATTCTTTCTCGTGACAATTGATGAAATTTAATCTAAAGTAAAAAAGCAAAGAGTTTGTGATCAATATTATCCTGCAGAAGAAATAGCGCATCCTGTTTTAACGTGTTTCAGCATAAATTCATATCTATAAAATGTAATCGTTGCAGCGGTGGGATTCGAACCCACTTTACGAGAAGAATGGTGACTTTAACCAGCGACTTACACGCTCGGCCACGCTACCGTCGGTAGAACGAGATGGACAAATGAGCATGACTTGAAAGTAAAAAACGTTAAATATAATGATCGTATTTGTGCGAAAAAAGATTCTTTCTCGTGACAATTGAGGAAATTTAATCTAAAGTAAAAAAGCAAACAGTTTGTGATCAATATTATCCTACAGAAGAAATAGCGCATCCTTTTTTAACGTGTTTCAGTATAAATTCATATCTACAAAAATTAATCGTGACAGCGGTGGGATTCGAGCCCACGCCTCCGAGGAGACTGGTGCCTTAAACCAGCGCCTTAGACCGCTCGGCCACGCTACTTTCGGTAGATTGTGATGGACAAACGAACATGACTTGAAGGTAAAAAATATGTTAAATATAATTCTCGTATTTGTGCGAAAAAAGATTCTTTCATGTGGCAATTGATGAAATTTAATCTAAAGTAAAAAAGCAAAGAGTTCGTGATCAATATTATCCTACAGAAGAAATAGCGCAAACTTTCTTAACGTGTTTCAGCATAAATTCATATCTATAAAAACAAATCGTGGCAGCGGTGGGATTCGAGCCCACGCCAACGAGGAGACTGGTGCCTTAAACCAGCGCCTTGGACCGCTCGGCCACGCTACCGTCGGTAGATCGAGATGGACAAACGAACATGACTTGAAAGTAAAAAACATGTTAAATATAATTCTCGTATTTGTGCGAAAAAAGATTCTTTCTCGTGATAATTGATGAAATTTAATCTAAAGTACAAAAGCAAACAGTTTGTGATCAATAGTATCCTGCAGAAGAAATAGCGCATCCTTTTATAACGTATGTCAGCATAAATTCATATCTATAAAAATTAATCGTGGCATCGGTGGGATTCGAGCCCACGCCTCCGAGGAGACTGGTGCCTTAAACCAGCGCCTTAGACCGCTCGGCCACGCTACCGTCGGTAGAACGAGATGGACAAACGAACATGACTTGAAAGTAAAAAACATGTTAAATATAATTCTCGTTTTTGTGCGAAAAAAGATTCTTTCTCGTGATAATTGATGAAATTTAATCTAAAGTAAAAAAGCAAACAGTTTGTGATCAATAGTATCCTGCAGAAGAAATAGCGCATCCTTTTTTAACGTGTTTCAGTATAAATTCATATCTACAAAAATTAATCGTGACAGCGGGGGATTTGATCCCACGCCTCCGAGGAGACTGGTGTCTTAAACCATCGCCTTAGACCGCTCGGCCACGCTACCATCGGTAGATCGAGATGGACAAACCAACATGACTTGAAAGTAAAAAACATGTTAAATATAATTCTCGTATTTGTGCGAAAAAAGATTATTTCTCGTGATAATTGATGAAATTTAATCTAAAGTAAAAAAGCAAACAGTTTGTGATCAATAGTATCCTGCAGAAGAAATAGCGCATCCTTTTATAACGTATGTCAGCATAAATTCATATCTATAAAAATTAATCGTGGCAGCGGTGGGATTCGAACCCACGCCTCCGAGGAGACTGGTGCCTTAAACCAGCGCCTTAGACCGCTCGGCCACGCTACCGTCGGTAGAACGAGATGGACAAACGAACATGACTTGAAAGAAAAAAACGTTAAATATAATGATCGCATTTGTGTGAAAAAAGATTCTTTCTCGTGACAATTGATGAAATTTAATCTAAAGTAAAAAAGCAAAGAGTTTGTGATCAATATTATCCTGCAGAAGAAATAGCGCATCCTTTTATAACGTATGTCAGCATAAATTCATATCTATAAAAATTAATCGTGGCAGTGATGGGATTCGAACCCACGCCTCCGAGGAGACTGGTGTCTTAAACCATCGCCTTAGACCGCTCGGCCACGCTACCGTCGGTAGATCGAGATGTACAAACGAACATGACTTGAAAGTAAAAAACGTTAAATATAATTCTCGTATTTGTGCGAAAAAAGATTCTTTCTCGTGATAATTGATGAAATTTAATCTAAAGTAAAAAAGTAAAGAGTTTGTGATCAATATTATCCTGCAGAAGAAATAGCGCATACTTTTTTAACGTGTTTCAGTATAAATTCATATCTACAAAAATTGATCGTGGCAGCGGTTGGATTCGAGCCCACGCCTCCGAGAAGAATGGTGCCTTAAATCATCGCCTTAGACCGCTCAGCCACGCTACCGTCGTTAGAACTAGATGGACAAACGACCATGACTTGAAAGTAAAAAACGTTTAATATAATGATCGCATTTGTGCGAAAAAAGATTAATTCTCGTGACAATTGATGAAATTTAATCTAAAGTAAAAAAGCAAAGAGTTTGTGATCAATAATATCCTGCAGAAGAAATAGCGCATCCTTTTATAACGTATGTCAGCATAAATTCATATCTATAAAAATTAATCGTGACAGCGGTGGGATTCGAGCCCACGCCTCCGAGCAGACTGGTGCCTTAAACCAGCGCCTAAGACCGCTCGGCCACGTTACCGTCGTTTTAGCGAGATGGACAAACGAATATGACTTGAAAGTAAAAAACATGTTAATATAATTCTCGCATTTGTACGAAAAAAGATTCTTTCTCGTGATAATTGATGAAATTTAATCTAAAGTAAAAAAGTAAAGAGTTTGTGATCAATATTATCCTGCAGAAGAAATAGCGCATACTTTTTTAACGTGTTTCAGTATAAATTCATATCTACAAAAATTAATCGTGGCAGCGGTTTGATTCGAGCCCACGCCTCCGAGAAGAATGGTGCCTTAAACCATCGCCTTAGACCGCTCAGCCACGCTACCGTCGTTAGAGCTAGATGGACAAACGAATATGACTTGAAAGTAAAAAACGTGTTAATATAATTCTCGCAATTGTACGAAAAAAGATTTTTTCATGTGGCAATTGATGAAACTTAATCTAAAGTAAAAAAGCAAACAGTTTGTGATCAATAGTATCCTGCAGAAGAAATAGCGCATCCTTTTATAACGTATGTCAGCATAAATTCATATCTATAAAAATTAATCGTGGCAGCGGTGGGATTCGAGCCCACGCCTCCGAGGAGACTGGTGTCTTAAACCAGCGCCTTAGACCGCTCGGCCACGCTACCGTCGGTAGAACGAGATGGACAAACGAATATGACTTGAAAGTAAAAAAACATGTTAAATATAATTCTCGCATTTGTACGAAAAAAGATTCTTTCATGTGGCAATTGATGAAATTTAATCTAAAGTAAAAAAGCAAAGAGTTTGTGATCAATATTATCCTGCAGAAGAAACAGCGCATCCTCTTTTAACGTGTTTCAGCATAAATTCATATCTATATAATGTAATCGTTGCAGCGGTGGGATTCGAGCCCACGCCTCCGAGGAGACTGGTGCCTTAAACCAGCGCCTAAGACCGCTCGGCCACGTTACCGTCGTTTTAGCGAGATGGACAAACGAATATGACTTGAAAGTAAAAAACATGTTAATATAATTCTCGCATTTGTACGAAAAAATATTCTTTCTCGTGATAATTGATGAAATTTAATCTAAAGTAAAAAAGTAAAGAGTTTGTGATCAATATTATCCTGCAGAAGAAATAGCGCATACTTTTTTAACGTGTTTCAGTATAAATTCATATCTACAAAAATTAATCGTTGCAGCGGTTGGATTCGAGTCCACGCCTCCGAGAAGAATGGTGCCTTAAACCATCGCCTTAGACCGCTCAGCCACGCTACCGTCGATAGGGCTAGATGGACAAACGAATATGACTTGAAAGTAAAAAACGTGTTAATATAATTCTCGCATTTGTACGAAAAAATATTTTTTCATGTGGCAATTGATGAAACTTAATCTAAAGTAAAAAAGCAAACAGTTTGTGATCAATAGTATCCTGCAGAAGAAATAGCGCATTCCTTTTTAACGTGTTTCAGCATAAATTCATATCTATAAAAATTAATCGTTGCAGCGGTTGGATTCGAGCCCACGCCTCCGAGGAGACTGGTGCCTTAAACCAGCGACTTAGACCGCTCGGCCACGCTACCGTCGGTAGAACGAGATGGACAAACGAACATGACTTGAAAGTAAAAAACGTTAAATATAATGATCGTATTTGTGCGAAAAAAGATTCTTTCTCGTGACAATTGATGAAATTTAATCTAAAGTAAAAAACCAAACAGTTTGTGATCAATAGTATCCTGCAAAAGAAATAGCGCAACCTTTTTTAACGTGTTTCAGCATAAATTCATATCTATAAAAATAAATCGTGGCAGCGGTGGGATTCGAGCCCACGCCTCCGAGGAGATTGGTGCCTTAAACCAGCGCCTTAGACCGCTCGGCCACGCTACCGTCGGTAGAACGAGATGGACAAACGAACATGACTTGAAAGTAAAAAACGTTAAATATAATGATCGGATTTGTGCGGAAAAAGATTCTTTCTCGTGACAATTGATGAAATTTAATCTAAAGTAAAAAAGCAAAGAGTTTGTGATCAATATTATCCTGCAGAAGAAATAGCGCATCCCTTTTTAACGTGTTTCAGCATAAATTCATATCTATAAAAACTAATCGTTGCAGCGGTGGGAGACGAGCCCACGCTTCCGAGGAGACTGGTGCCTTAAACCAGCGACTTAGACCGCTCGGTCACGCTACCGTCGGTAGAACGAGATGGACAAACGAACATGAACTGAAAGTAAAAAACGTTAAATATAATGATCGCATTTGTGCGAAAAAAGATTCTTTCTCGTGACAATTGATGAAATTTAATCTAAAGTAAAAAAGCAAAGAGTTTGTGATCAATATTATCCTGCAGAAGAAATAGCGCATCCTTTTTTACGTGTTTCAGTATAAATTCATATCTGCAAAAATTAATCGTGACAGCGGTGCTATTCGTGCCCACGCCTCCGAGAAGACTGGTGCCTTAAACCAGCGCCTTAGACCGCTCGGCCACGCTACAGTCTGTAGATCGAGATGGACAAACGACCATGACTTGAAAGTAAAAAACGTTAAATATAACGATCGCATTTGTGCGAAAAAAGATTCTTTCTCGTGACAATTGATGAAATTTAATCTAAAGTAAAAAAGCAAAGAGTTTGTGATCAATATTATCCTGCAGAAGAAATAGCGCATCCCTTTTTAACGTGTTTCAGCATAAATTCATATCTATAAAAATTAATCGTTGCAGCGGTGGGATTCGAGCCCACGCTTCCGAGGAGACCGGTGCCTTAAACCAGCGACTTAGACCGCTCGGCCACGCTACCATCGGTAAAACGAGATGGACAAACGAACATGACTTGAAAGTAAAAAACGTTAAATATAATTCTCGTATTTGTGCGAAAAAAGATTCTTTCTCGTGATAATTGATGAAATTTAATCTAAAGTAAAAAAGCAAACAGTTTGTGATCAATAGTATCCTGCAGAAGAAATAGCGCATCCTTTTATAACGTATGTCAGCATAAATTCATATCTATAAAAATGAATCGTGGCAGCGGTGGGATTCGAGCCCACGCCTCCGAGGAGACTGGTGCCTTAAACCAGCGCCTTAGACCGCTCGGCCACGCTACCGTCGGTAGAACGAGATGGACAAACGAACATGACTTGAAAGTAAAAAACGTTAAATATAATGATCGCATTTGTGCGAAAAAAGATTCTTTCTCGTGACAATTGATGAAATTTAATCTAAAGTAAAAAAGCAAAGAGTTTGTGATCAATATTATCCTGCAGAAGAAATAACGCATCCCTTTTTAACGTGTTTCAGCATAAATTCATATCTATAAAAATTAATCGTTGCAGCGGTGTAATTCGAGCCCACGCTTCCGAGGAGACTGGTGCCTTAAACCAGCGACTTAGACCGCTCGGCCACGCTACCGTCGGTAGAACGAGATGGACAAACAAACATGACTTGAAAGTAAAAAACGTTAAATATAACGATCGCATTTGTGCGAAAAAAGATTCTTTCTCGTGACAATTGATGAAATTTAATCTAAAGTAAAAAAGCAAAGAGTTTGTGATCAATATTATCCTGCAGAAGAAATAGCGCATCCCTTTTTAACGTGTTTCAGCATAAATTCATATCTATAAAAATTAATCGTTGCAGCGGTGGGATTCGAGCCCACGCTTCCGAGGAGACCGTTGCCTTAAACCAGCGACTTAGACCGCTCGGCCACGCTACCATCGGTAAAACGAGATGGACAAACGAACATGACTTGAAAGTAAAAAACGTTAAATATAATGATCGCATTTGTGCGAAAAAAGATTCTTTCTCGTGACAATTGAGGAAATTTAATCTAAAGTAAAAAAGCAAAGAGTTTATGATCAATATTATCTTAAAGAAGAAATAGCGCATCCCTTTTTAACGTGTTTCAGCATAAATTCATATCTATAAAAATTAATCCTTGCAGCGGTGGGATTCGAGCCCACGCGTCCGAGAAGACTGGTGCCTTAAACCAGCGACTTAGACCGCCGGCCACGCTACCGTCGTTACAGCGAGATAGACAAACGAATATGACTTGAAAGTAAAAAACATGTTAAATATAATTCTCGCATTTGTACGAAAAAATATTCTTTCTCGTGACAATTGATGAAATTTAATCTAAAGTAAAAAAGCAAGGAGTTTGTGATCAATATTATCCTGCAGAAGAAATAGCGCATCCTTTTTTACGTGTATCAGTATAAATTCATATCTACAAAAATTAATCGTGACAGCGGTGCTATTCGAGCCCACGCGTCCGAGAAGACTGGTGCCTTAAACCAGCGACTTAGACCGCTCGGCCACGCTACCGTCGGTAGAACGAGATGGACAAACGAACATGACTTGAAAGTAAAAAACGTTAAATATAATGATCGCATTTGTGCGAAAAAAGATTCTTTCTCGTGACAATTGAGGAAATTTAATCTAAAGTAAAAAAGCAAAGAGTTTGTGATCAATATTATCCTGCAGAAGAAATAGCGCATCCTCTTTTAACGTGTTTCAGCATAAATTCATATCTATAAAATGTAATCGTTGCAGCGGTGGGATTCGAGCCCACGCCTCCGAGGAGACTGGTGCCTTAAACCAGTGCCTTAGACCTCTCGGCCACGCTACCGTCTTTAGAACGAGATGGACAAACGAACATGACTTGAAAGTAAAAAACATTAAATATAATGATCGCATTTGTGCGAAAAAAGATTCTTTCTCGTGACAATTGATGAAATTTAATCTAAAGTAAAAAAGCAAAGAGTATGTGATTAATATTATCCTGCAGAATAAATAGCGCATCCTCTTTTAACGTGTTTCAGCATAAATTCATATCTATAAAATGTAATCGTTGCAGCGGTGGGATTCGAGCCCACGCCTCCGAGGAGACTGGTGCCTTAAACCAGCGACTTAGACCCCTCGGCCACGCTACCGTCGGTAGAACGAGATGGACAATTGAACATGACTTGAAAGTAAAAAACGTTAAATATAATGATCGCATTTGTGCGAAAAAAGATTCTTTCTCGTGACAATTGAGGAAATTTAATCTAAAGTAAAAAAGCAAAGAGTTTGTGATCAATATTATCCTGCAGAAGAAATAGCGCATACTGTTTTCTCGTGTTTCAGCATAAATTCATATCTATAAAATTGAATCGTTGCAGCGGTGAGATTCGAGCCCACGCCTCCGAGGAGACTGGTGCCTTAAATCAGTGCCTTAGACCGCCGGCCACGCTACCGTCGTTACAGCGAGATAGACAAACGAATATGACTTGAAAGTAAAAAACATGTTAAATATAATTCTCGCATTTGTACGAAAAAATATTCTTTCTCGTGACAATTGATGAAATTTAATCTAAAGTAAAAAAGCAAGGAGTTTGTGATCAATATTATCCTGCAGAAGAAATAGCGCATCCTTTTTTATGTGTTTCAGTATAAATTCATATCTACAAAAATTAATCGTGACAGCGGTGCTATTCGAGCCCACGCCTCCGAGAAGACTGGTGCCTTAAACCAGCGCCTTAGACCGCTCGGCCACGCTACCGTCGGTAGATCGAGATGGACAAACGAACATGACTTGAAAGTAAAAAACATGTTAAATATAATTCTCGTATTTGTGCGAAAAAAGATTCTTTCTCGTGATAATTGATGAAATTTAATCTAAAGTAAAAAAGCAAACAGTTTGTGATCAACAGTATCCTGCAGAAGAAATAGCGCATCCTTTTATAACGTATGTCAGCATAAATTCATATCTATAAAAATTAATCGTGGCAGCGGTGGGATTCGAGCCCACGCCTCCGAGGAGACTGATGCCTTAAACCAGCGCCTTAGACCACTCGGCCACGCTATCGTCGGTAGAACGAGATGGACAAACGAACATGACTTGAAAGTAAAAAACGTTAAATATAATGATCGCATTTGTGCGAAAAAAGATTCTTTCTCGTGACAATTGATGAAATTTAATCTAAAGTAAAAAAGCAAAGAGTTTGTGATCAATATTATCCTGCAGAAGAAATAGCGCATCCCTTTTTAACGTGTTTCAGCATAAATTCATATCTATAAAAATTAATCGTTGCAGCGGTATAATTCGAGCCCACGCTTCCGAGGAGACTGGTGCCTTAAACCAGCGACTTAGACCGCTCGGCCACGCTACCGTCGGTAGATAGAGATGGACAAACGAACATGACTTGAAAGTAAAAAACGTTAAATATAATGATCGCATTTGTGCGAAAAAAGATTCTTTCTCGTGACAATTGAGGAAATTTAATCTAAAGTAAAAAAGCAAAGAGTTTGTGATCAATATTATCTTGCAGAAAAAATAGCGCATCCCTTTTTAACGTGTTTCAGCATAAATTCATATCTATAAAAATTAATCGTTGCAGCGGTGGGATTCGATCCCACGCTTACGAGTTGACCGGTGCCTTAAACCAGCGACTTAGACCGCTCGGCCACGCTACCGTCGGTAGAACGAGATGGACAAACGAACATGACTTGAAAGTAAAAAACGTTAAATATAATGATCGCATTTGTGCGAAAAAAGATTCTTTCTCGTGACAATTGAGGAAATTTAATCTAAAGTAAAAAAGCAAAAAGTTTGTGATCAATGTTATCTTGCAGAAGAAATAGCGCATCCTCTTTTAACGTGTTTCAGCATAAATTCATATCTATAAAATGTAATCGTTGCAGCGGTGGGATTCGAGCCCATACCTCCGAGGAGACTGGTGCCTTAAAACAGTGCCTTAGACCGCTCGGCCTCGCTACCGTCGTTACAACGAGATAGACAAACGAATATGACTTGAAAGTAAAGAACATGTTAAATATAATTCTCGCATTTGTACGAAAAAAGATTCTTTCATGTGGCAATTGATGAAATTTAATCTAAAGTAAAAAAGCAAACAGTTTGTGATCAATAGTATCCTGCAAAAGAAATAGCGCAACCTTTTTTAACGTGTTTTAGCATAAATTCATATCTATAAAAATTAATCGTTGCAGCGGTGGGATTCGAGCCCACGCCTCCGAGGAGACTGGTGCCTTAAACCAGCGCCTTAGACCGCTCGGCCACGCTACAGTCTGTAGATCGAGATGGACAAACGATCATGACTTGAAAGTAAAAAACGTTAAATATAACGATCGCATTTGTGCGAAAAAAGATTCTTTCTCGTGACAATTGATGAAATTTAATCTAAAGTAAAAAAGCAAAGAGTTTGTGATCAATATTATCTTGCAGAAGAAATAGCGCATCCCTTTTTAACGTGTTTCAGCATAAATTCATATCTATAAAAATTATTCGTTGCAGCGGTGGGATTCGAGCCCACGCCTCCGAGGAGACTGGTACCTTAAACCAGCGACTTAGACCGCTCGGCCACACTACCGTCGGTAGAACTAGATGGACAAACGAACATGACTTGAAAGTAAAAAACGTTAAATATAATGATCGCATTTGTGCGAAAAAAGATTCTTTCTCGTGACAATTGAGGAAATTTAATCTAAAGTAAAAAAGCAAAGAGTTTGTGATCAATATTATCCTGCAGAAGAAATAGCGCATACTGTTTTCACGTGTTTCAGCATAAATTCATATCTATAAAATTGAATCGTTGCAGCGGTGGGATTCGAGCCCACGCCTCCGAGGAGACTGGTGCCTTAAATCAGTGCCTTAGACCGCCGGCCACGCTACCGTCGTTACAGCGAGATAGAAAAACGAATATGACTTGAAAGTAAAAAACATGTTAAATATAATTCTCGCATTTGTACGAAAAAATATTCTTTCTCGTGACAATTGATGAAATTTAATCGAAAGTAAAAAAGCAAGGAGTTTGTGATCAATATTATCCTGCAGAAGAAATAGCGCATCCTTTTTTATGTGTTTCAGTATAAATTCATATCTACAAAAATTAATCGTGACAGCGGTGCTATTCGAGCCCACGCCTCCGAGAAGACTGGTGCCTTAAACCAGCGCCTTAGACCGCTCGGCCACGCTACCGTCGGTAGATCGAGATGGACAAACGAACATGACTTGAAAGTAAAAAACATGTTAAATATAATTCTCGTATTTGTGCGAAAAAAGATTCTTTCTCGTGATAATTGATGAAATTTAATCTAAAGTAAAAAAGCAAACAGTTTGTGATCAACAGTATCCTGCAGAAGAAATAGCGCATCCTTTTATAACGTATGTCAGCATAAATTCCTATCTATAAAAATTAATCGTGGCAGCGGTGGGATTCGAGCCCACGCCTCCGAGGAGACTGGTGCCTTAAACCAGCGCCTTAGACCACTCGGCCACGCTACCGTCGGTAGAACGAGATGGACAAACGAACATGACTTGAAAGTAAAAAACGTTAAATATAATGATCGCATTTGTGCGAAAAAAGATTCTTTCTCGTGACAATTGATGAAATTTAATCTAAAGTAAAAAAGCAAAGAGTTTGTGATCAATATTATCTTGCAGAAGAAATAGCGCATCCCTTTTTAACGTGTTTCAGCATAAATTCATATCTATAAAAATTAATCGTTGCAGCGGTGGGATTCGATCCCACGCTTACGAGTTGACCGGTGCCTTAAACCAGCGACTTAGACCGCTCGGCCACGCTACCGTCGGTAGAACGAGATGGACAAACGAACATGACTTGAAAGTAAAAAACGTTAAATATAATGATCGCATTTGTGCGAAAAAAGATTCTTTCTCGTGACAATTGAGGAAATTTAATCTAAAGTAAAAAAGCAAAAAGTTTGTGATCAATGTTATCTTGCAGAAGAAATAGCGCATCCTCTTTTAACGTGTTTCAGCATAAATTCATATCTATAAAATGTAATCGTTGCAGCGGTGGGATTCGAGCCCATACCTCCGAGGAGACTGGTGCCTTAAACCAGTGCCTTAGACCGCTCGGCCTCGCTACCGTCGTTACAACGAGATAGACAAACGAATATGACTTGAAAGTAAAGAACATGTTAAATATAATTCTCGCATTTGTACGAAAAAAGATTCTTTCATGTGGCAATTGATGAAATTTAATCTAAAGTAAAAAAGCAAACAGTTTGTGATCAATAGTATCCTGCAAAAGAAATAGCGCAACCTTTTTTAACGTGTTTTAGCATAAATTCATATCTATAAAAATTAATCGTTGCAGCGGTGGGATTCGAGCCCACGCCTCCGAGGAGACTGGTGCCTTAAACCAGCGCCTTAGACCGCTCGGCCACGCTACAGTCTGTAGATCGAGATGGACAAACGATCATGACTTGAAAGTAAAAAACGTTAAATATAACGATCGCATTTGTGCGAAAAAAGATTCTTTCTCGTGACAATTGATGAAATTTAATCTAAAGTAAAAAAGCAAAGAGTTTGTGATCAATATTATCTTGCAGAAGAAATAGCGCATCCCTTTTTAACGTGTTTCAGCATAAATTCATATCTATAAAAATTATTCGTTGCAGCGGTGGGATTCGAGCCCACGCCTCCGAGGAGACTGGTACCTTAAACCAGCGACTTAGACCGCTCGGCCACACTACCGTCGGTAGAACTAGATGGACAAACGAACATGACTTGAAAGTAAAAAACGTTAAATATAATGATCGCATTTGTGCGAAAAAAGATTCTTTCTCGTGACAATTGAGGAAATTTAATCTAAAGTAAAAAAGCAAAGAGTTTTTGATCAATATTATCCTGCAGAAGAAATAGCGCATACTGTTTTCACGTGTTTCAGCATAAATTCATATCTATAAAATTGAATCGTTGCAGCGGTGGGATTCGAGCCCACGCCTCCGAGGAGACTGGTGCCTTAAATCAGTGCCTTAGACCGCCGGCCACGCTACCGTCGTTACAGCGAGATAGACAAACGAATATGACTTGAAAGTAAAAAACATGTTAAATATAATTCTCGCATTTGTACGAAAAAATATTCTTTCTCGTGACAATTGATGAAATTTAATCGAAAGTAAAAAAGCAAGGAGTTTGTGATCAATATTATCCTGCAGAAGAAATAGCGCATCCTTTTTTATGTGTTTCAGTATAAATTCATATCTACAAAAATTAATCGTGACAGCGGTGCTATTCGAGCCCACGCCTCCGAGAAGACTGGTGCCTTAAACCAGCGCCTTAGACCGCTCGGCCACGCTACCGTCGGTAGATCGAGATGGACAAACGAACATGACTTGAAAGTAAAAAACATGTTAAATATAATTCTCGTATTTGTGCGAAAAAAGATTCTTTCTCGTGATAATTGATGAAATTTAATCTAAAGTAAAAAAGCAAACAGTTTGTGATCAACAGTATCCTGCAGAAGAAATAGCGCATCCTTTTATAACGTATGTCAGCATAAATTCCTATCTATAAAAATTAATCGTGGCAGCGGTGGGATTCGAGCCCACGCCTCCGAGGAGACTGGTGCCTTAAACCAGCGCCTTAGACCACTCGGCCACGCTACCGTCGGTAGAACGAGATGGACAAACGAACATGACTTGAAAGTAAAAAACGTTAAATATAATGATCGCATTTGTGCGAAAAAAGATTCTTTCTCGTGACAATTGATGAAATTTAATCTAAAGTAAAAAAGCAAAGAGTTTGTGATCAATATTATCCTGCAGAAGAAATAGCGCATCCCTTTTTAACGTGTTTCAGCATAAATTCATATCTATAAAAATTAATCGTTGCAGCGGTATAATTCGAGCCCACGCTTCCGAGGAGACTGGTGCCTTAAACCAGCGACTTAGACCGCTCGGCCACGCTACCGTCGGTAGAAAGAGATGGACAAACGAACATGACTTGAAAGTAAAAAACGTTAAATATAATGATCGCATTTGTGCGAAAAAAGATTCTTTCTCGTGACAATTGAGGAAATTTAATCTAAAGTAAAAAAGCAAAGAGTTTGTGATCAATATTATCTTGCAGAAGAAATAGCGCATCCCTTTTTAACGTGTTTCAGCATAAATTCATATCGATAAAAATTAATCGTTGCAGCGGTGGGATTCGAGCCCACGATTCCGAGGAGACCGGTGCCTTAAACCAGCGACTTAGACCGCTCGGCCACGCTACCGTCTGTAGAACGAGATGGACAAACGAACATGACTTGAAAGTAAAAAACGTTAAATATAATGATCGCATTTGTGCGAAAAAAGATTCTTTCTCGTGACAATTGATGAAATTTAATCTAAAGTAAAAAAGCAAAGAGTTTGTGATCAATATTATCCTGCAGAAGAAATAGCGCATCCCTTTTTAACGTGTTTCAGCATAAATTCATATCTATAAAAATTAATCGTTGCAGCGGTGGGATTCGATCCCACGCTTACGAGTTGACCGGTGCCTTAAACCAGCGACTTAGACCGCTCGGCCACGCTACCGTCGGTAGAACGAGATGGACAAACGAACATGACTTGAAAGTAAAAAACGTTAAATATAATGATCGCATTTGTGCGAAAAAAGATTCTTTCTCGTGACAATTGAGGAAATTTAATCTAAAGTAAAAAAGCAAAGAGTTTGTGATCAATGTTATCTTGCAGAAGAAATAGCGCATCCTCTTTTAACGTGTTTCAGCATAAATTCATATCTATAAAATGTAATCGTTGCAGCGGTGGGATTCGAGCCCATACCTCCGAGGAGACTGGTGCCTTAAACCAGTGCCTTAGACCGCTCGGCCTCGCTACCGTCGTTACAACGAGATAGACAAACGAATATGACTTGAAAGTAAAGAACATGTTAAATATAATTCTCGCATTTGTACGAAAAAAGATTCTTTCATGTGGCAATTGATGAAATTTAATCTAAAGTAAAAAAGCAAACAGTTTGTGATCAATAGTATCCTGCAAAAGAAATAGCGCAACCTTTTTTAACGTGTTTTAGCATAAATTCATATCTATAAAAATTAATCGTTGCAGCGGTGGGATTCGAGCCCACGCCTCCGAGGAGACTGGTGCCTTAAACCAGCGCCTTAGACCGCTCGGCCACGCTACAGTCTGTAGATCGAGATGGACAAACGATCATGACTTGAAAGTAAAAAACGTTAAATATAACGATCGCATTTGTGCGAAAAAAGATTCTTTCTCGTGACAATTGATGAAATTTAATCTAAAGTAAAAAAGCAAAGAGTTTGTGATCAATATTATCTTGCAGAAGAAATAGCGCATCCCTTTTTAACGTGTTTCAGCATAAATTCATATCTATAAAAATTAATCGTTGCAGCGGTGGGATTCGAGCCCACGCCTCCGAGGAGACTGTTGCCTTAAACCAGCGACTTAGACCGCTCGGCCACACTACCGTCGGTAGAACTAGATGGACAAACGAACATGACTTGAAAGTAAAAAACGTTAAATATAATGATCGCATTTGTGCGAAAAAAGATTCTTTCTCGTGACAATTGAGGAAATTTAATCTAAAGTAAAAAAGCAAAGAGTTTGTGATCAATATTATCCTGCAGAAGAAATAGCGCATACTGTTTTCACGTGTTTCAGCATAAATTCATATCTATAAAATTGAATCGTTGCAGCGGTGGGATTCGAGCCCACGCCTCCGAGGAGACTAGTGCCTTAAATCAGTGCCTTAGACCGCCGGCCACGCTACCGTCGTTACAGCGAGATAGACAAACGAATATGACTTGAAAGTAAAGAACATGTTCAATATAATTCTCGCGTTTGTACGAAAAAAGATTCTTTCATGTGGCAATTGATGAAATTTAATCTAAAGTAAAAAAGCAAACAGTTTGTGATCAATAGTATCCTGCAAAAGAAATAGCGCAACCTTTTTTAACGTGTTTCAGCATAAATTCATATCTATAAAAATTAATCGTTGCAGCGGTGGGATTCGAGCCCACGCCTCCGAGGAGACTGGTGCCTTAAAACAGCGCCTTAGACCGCTCGGCCACGCTACCGTCGGTAGATCGAGATGGACAAACGAACATGACTTGAAAGTAAAAAACATGTTAAATATAATTCTCGCATTTGTACGAAAAAAGATTCTTTCATGTGGTAATTGATGAAATTTAATCTAAAGTAAAAAAGCAAACAGTTTGTGATCAATAGTATCCTGCAAAAGAAATAGCGCAACCTTTTTTAACGTGTTTCAGCATAAATTCATATTTATAAAAATTAATCGTGGCAGCGGTGGGATTCGAGCCCACGCCTCCGAGGAGACAGGTGCCTTAAACCAGCGCCTTAGACCGCTCGGCCACGCTACCGTCGGTAGATCGAGATGGACATACGAACATGACTTGAAAGTAAAAAATATGTTAAATATAATTCTCGTATTTGTGCGAAAAAAGATTCTTTCTCGTGATAATTGATGAAATTTAATCTAAAGTAAAAAAGCAAACAGTTTGTGATCAATAGTATCCTGCAGAAGAAATAGCGCATCCTTTTATAACGTATGTCAGCATAAATTCATATCTATAAAAATTAATCGTGGCAGCGGTGGGATTCGATCCCACGCCTCCGAGAGGCCTGGTGCCTTAAACCAGCGCCTTAGACCGCTCGGTCACGTTACCGTCGTTAGAGCGAGATGGACAAACGAATATGACTTGAAAGTAAAAAAACATGTTAAATATAATTTTCGCATTTGTACGTAAAAAGATTCTTTCATGTGGCAATTGATGAAATTTTATCTGAAGTAAAAAAGCAAACAGTTTGTGATCAATATTATCCTGCAGAAGAAATAGCGCATCCCTTTTTAACGTGTTTCAGCATAAATTCATATCTATAAAAATTAATCGTTGCAGCGGTGGGATTCGAGCCCACGCTTCCGAGGAGACCGTTGCCTTAAACCAGCGACTTAGACCGCTCGGCCACGCTACCGTCGGTAGAACGAGATGGACAAACGAACATGACTTGAAAGTAAAAAACGTTAAATATAACGATCGCATTTGTGCGAAAAAAAGATTCTTTCTCGTGACAATTGTTGAAATTTAATCTAAAGTAAAAAAGCAAAGAGTTTGTGATCAATATTATCTTGCAGAAGAAATAGCGCATCCCTTTTTGACGTGTTTCAGCATAAATTCATATCTATAAAAATTAATCGTTGCAGCGGTGGGATTCAAGCCCACGCCTCCGAGGAGACTTGTGCCTTAACCAGCGACTTAGACCGCTCGGCCACGCTACCGTCGGTAGAACGAGATGGACAAACGAACATGACTTGAAAGTAAAAAACGTTAAATATAATGATCGCATTTGTGCGAAAAAAGATTCTTTCTCGTGACAATTGAGGAAATTTAATCTAAAGTAAAAATGCAAAGAGTTTGTGATCAATATTATCTTGCAGAAGAAATAGCGCATCCCTTTTTAACGTGTTTCAGCATAAATTCATATCTATAAAAATTAATCGTTGCAGCGGTGGGATTCAAGCCCACGCCTCCGAGGAGACTGGTGCCTTAAACCAGCGACTTAGACCGCTCGGCCACGCTACCGTCGGTAGAACGAGATGGACAAACGAACATGACTTGAAAGTAAAAAACGTTAAATATAATGATCGCATTTGTGCGAAAAAAGATTCTTTCTCGTGACAATTGAGGAAATTTAATCTAAAAAAAAAAGCAAAGAGTTTGTGATCAATATTATCTTGCACAAGAAATAGCGCATCCCTTTTTAACGTGTTTCAGCATAAATTCATATCTATAAAAATTAATCGTTGCAGCGGTGGGATTCGAGCCCACGCCTCCGAGGAGACTAGTGCCTTAAACCAGCGACTTAGACCGCTCGGCCACGCTACCGTCGATAGAACGAGATGGACAAACGAACATGACTTGAAACTAAAAAACGTTAAATATAATGATCGTATTTGTGCGAAAAAAGATTCTTTCTCGTGACAATTAATGAAATTTAATCTAAAGTAAAAAAGCAAAGAGTTTGTGATCAATATTATCCTGCAGAAGAAATAGCGCATCCTTTTTTACGTGTTTCAGTAAAAATTCATATCTACAAAAATTAATCGTGACAGTGGTGCAATTCGAGCCCACGCCTCCGAGGAAACTGGTGCCTTAAACCAGCGCCTTAGACCGCTCGGCCACGCTACAGTCTGTAGATCGAGATGGACAAACGACCATGACTTGAAAGTAAAAAACGTTAAATATAACGATCGCATTTGTGCGAAAAAAAGATTCTTTCTCGTGACAATTGTTGAAATTTAATCTAAAGTAAAAAAGCAAAGAGTTTGTGATCAGTATTATCCTGCAGAAGAAATAGCGCATCCCTTTTTGACGTGTTTCAGCATAAATTCATATCTATAAAAATTAATCGTTGCAGCGGTGGGATTCAAGCCCACGCCTCCGAGGAGACTTGTGCCTTAAACGAGCGACTTAGACCGCTCGGCCACGCTACCGTCGGTAGAACGAGATGGACAAACGAACATGACTTGAAAGTAAAAAACGTTAAATATAATGATCGCATTTGTGCGAAAAAAGATTCTTTCTCGTGACAATTGAGGAATTTAATCTAAAGTAAAAATGCAAAGAGTTTGTGATCAATATTATCTTGCAAAAGAAATAGCGCAACCTTTTTTAACGTGTGTCAGCATAAATTCATATTTATAAAAATTTATCGTGTCAGCCGTGGGATTCGAGCCCACGCCTCCGAGGAGACTGGTGCCTTAAACCAGCGCCTTAGACCGCTCGGCCACGCTACCGTCGGTAGATCGAGATGGACAAACGAACATGACTTGAAAGTAAAAAAAAATGTTAAATATAATTCTCGTATTTGTGCGAAAAAATATTCTTTCTCGTGACAATTGTTGAAATTTAATCTAAAGTAAAAAAGCAAGGAGTTTGTGATCAATATTATCCTGCAGAAGAAATAGCGCATCCTTTTTTAACGTGTTTCAGTATAAATTCATATCTATAAAAATTAATCGTGGCAGCGGTGGGATTCGATCCCACGCCTCCGAGAAGACTGGTGCCTTAAACCAGCGCCTTAGACCGCTCAGACACGGTACCGTCGGTAGATCGAGATGGACAAACGAACATGACTTGAAGGTAAAAAACATGTTAAATATAATTCTCGTATTTTTGCGAAAAAAAGATTCTTTCTCGTGACAATTGATGAAATTTAATCTAAAGTAAAAAATCAAAGAGTTTGTGATCAATATTATCTTCTAGAAGAAATAGCGCATCCTTTTTTAACGTGTTTCAGTATAAATTCATATCTATAAAAATTAATCGTGGCAGCGGTGGGATTCGATCCCACGCTTCCGAGAGGCCTGGTGCCTTAAACCAGCGCCTTAGACCGCTCGGTCACGTTACCGTCGTTAGAGCGAGATGGACAAACGAATATGACTTGAAAGTAAAAAAACATGTTAAATATAATTTTCGCATTTGTACGTAAAAAGATTCTTTCATGTGGCAATTGATGAAATTTTATCTGAAGTAAAAAAGCAAACAGTTTGTGATCAATATTATCCTGCAGAAGAAATAGCGCATCCCTTTTTAACGTGTTTCAGCATAAATTCATATCTATAAAAATTAATCGTTGCAGCGGTGGGATTCGAGCCCACGCTTCCGAGGAGACCGGTGCCTTAAACCAGCGACTTAGACCGCTCGGCCACGCTACCGTCGGTAGAACGAGATGGACAAACGAACATGACTTGAAAGTAAAAAACGTTAAATATAATGATCGCATTTGTGCGAAAAAAGATTCTTTCTCGTGACAATTGAGGAAATTTAATCTAAAGTAAAAAAGCAAAGAGTTTGTGATCAATGTTATCTTGCAGAAGAAATAGCGCATTACTTTTTAACGTGTTTCAGCATAAATTCATATCTATAAAAATTAATCGTTGCAGCGGTGTAATTCGAGCCCACGCTTCCGAGGAGACTGGTGCCTTAAACCAGCGCCTTAGACCGCTCGGCCACGCTACAGTCTGTAGATCGAGATGGACAAACGACCATGACTTGAAAGTAAAAAACGTTAAATATAACGATCGCATTTGTGCGAAAAAAAGATTCTTTCTCGTGACAATTGTTGAAATTTAATCTAAAGTAAAAAAGCAAAGAGTTTGTGATCAATATTATCCTGCAGAAGAAATAGCGCATCCCTTTTTGACGTGTTTCAGCATAAATTCATATCTATAAAAATTAATCGTTGCAGCGGTGGGATTCAAGCCCACGCCTCCGATGAGACTGGTGCCTTAAACCAGTGCCTTAGACCGCTCGGCCACGCTACCGTCGTTACTGCGAGATAGACAAACGAATTTGACTTGAAAGTAAAAAACGTTAAATATAATTCTCGCATTTGTACGAAAAAAGATTCTTTCATGTGGCAATTGATGAAATTTAATCTAAAGCAAAAAAGCAAACAGTTTGTGATCAATAGTATCCAGCAAAAGAAATAGCGCAACCTTTTTTAACGTTTGTCAGCATAAATTCATATTTATAAAAATTTATCGTGTCAGCCGTGGGATTCGAGCCCACGCCTCCGAGGAGACTGGTGCCTTAAACCAGCGCCTTAGACCGCTCGGCCACGCTACCGTCGGTAGATCGAGATGGACAAACGAACATGACTTGAAAGTAAAAAAAATGTTAAATATAATGATCGTATTTGTGCGAAAAAAGATTCTTTCTCGTGACAATTGATGAAATTTAATCTAAAGTAAAAAAGCAAGGAGTTTTTGATCAATATTATCCTGCAGAAGAAATAGCGCATCCTTTTTTAACGTGTTTCAGTATAAATTCATATCTATAAAAATTAATCGTGGCAGCGGTGGGATTCGATCCCACGCCTCCGAGAAGACTGGGGCCTTAAACCAGCGCCTTAGACCGCTCGGCCACGGTACCGTCGGTATATCGAGATGGACAAACAAACATGACTTGAAGGTAAAAAACATGTTAAATATAATTCTCGTATTTTTGCGAAAAAAGATTCTTTCTCGTGACAATTGATGAAATTTAATCTAAAGTAAAAAAGCAAAGAGTTTGTGATCAATATTATCTTCTAGAAGAAATAGCGCATCCTTTTTTAACGTGTTTCAGTATAAATTCATATCTATAAAAATTAATCGTGGCAGCGGTGGGTTTCGATCCCACGCCTCCGAGAGGCCTGGTGCCTTAAACCAGCGCCTTAGACCGCTCGGTCACGTTACCGTCGTTAGAGCGAGATGGACAAACGAATATGACTTGAAAGTAAAAAAACATGTTAAATATAATTTTCGCATTTGTACGTAAAAAGATTCTTTCATGTGGCAATTGATGAAATTTTATCTGAAGTAAAAAAGCAAACAGTTTGTGATCAATAGTATCCTGCAAAAGAAATAGCGCAACCTTTTTTAACGTGTTTCAGCATAAATTCATATCTATAAAAATTAATCGTGGCAGCGGTGGGATTCGAGAAAACGCCTACGAGAAGAATGGTGTCTTAAACCATCGACTTAGACCGCTCAGCCACGCTACCGTCGTTAGAGCGAGATGGACAAACGCATATGACTTGAAAGTAAAAAAACATGTTAAATATAATTCTCGCATTTGTACGAAAAAAGACTCTTTCTCGTGATAATTGATGAAATTTAATCTAAAGTAAAAAAGCAAAGAGTTTGTGATCAATATTATCCTGCAGAAGAAATAGCGCATCCTTTTTTAACGTGTTTCAGCATAAATTCATATCTATAAAAAATAATCGTGGCAGCGGTGGGATTCGAGCCCACGCCTCCGAGCAGACTGGTGACTTTAACCAGCGACTTACACGCTCGGCGACGCTACCGTCGCTAGAACGAGATGGACAAACGAGCATGACTTGAAAGTAAAAAACGTTAAATATAATGATCGTATTTGTGCGAAAAAAGATTCTTTCTCGTGACAATTGATGAAATTTAATCTAAAGTAAAAAAGCAAACAGTTTGTGATCAATATTATCCTGCAGAAGAAATAGCGCATCCTTTTTTAACGTGTTTCAGTATAAATTCATATCTATAAAAACTGATCGTGGCAGCGGTGGGATTCGATAACACGCCTCCGAGGGGACTGGTGCCTTAAACCAGCGCCTTAGACCGCTGGGCCACGCTACCGTCGGTAGAACGAGATGGACAAACGAACATGACTTGAAAGTAAAAAACGTTAAATATAATGATCGTATTTGTGCGAAAAAAGATTCTTTCTCGTGACAATTGATGAAATTTTATCTAAAGTAAAAAAGCAAAGAGTTTGTGATCAATATTATCCTGCAGAAGAAATAGCGCATCCTTTTTTAACGTGTTTCAGCATAAATTCATATCTACAAAAATTAATCGTGACAGCGGTGGGACTCGAGCCCACGCCTCCGAGGAGACTGGTGCCTTAAACCAGCGCCTAAGACCGCTCGGCCACGCTACCGTCGTTTTAGCGAGATGGACAAACGAACATGACTTGAAAGTAAAAAACATGTTAATATAATTCTCGCATTTGTACGAAAAAAGATTCTTTCATGTGGCAATTGATGAAATTTAATCTAAAGTAAAAAAGCAAACAGTTTGTGATCAATAGTATCCTGCAAAAGAAATAGCGCAACCTTTTTTAACGTGTTTCAGCATAAATTCATATCTATAAAAATTAATCGTGGCAGCGGTGGGTTTCGAGCCCACGCCTCCGAGGAGACTGGTGCCTTAAACCAGCGCCTTAGACCGCTCGGCCACGCTACCGTCGGAAGATCGAGATGGACAAACGAACATGACTTGAAAGTAAAAAACATGTTAAATATAATTCTCGTATTTGTGCGAAAAAAGATTCTTTCTCGTGATAATTGATGAAATTTAATCTAAAGTACAAAAGCAAACAGTTTGTGATCAATAGTATCCTCCAGAAGTAATAGCGCATCCTTTTTTAACGTGTTTCAGTATAAATTCATATCTACCAAAATTAATCGTGACAGCGGTGGGATTCGAGCCCACGCCTCCGAGGAGACTGGTGCCTTAAACCAGCGCCTAAGACCGCTCGGCAACGCTACCGTCGTTTTAGCGAGATGGACAAACGAATACGACTTGAAACTAAAAAACATGTTAAATATAATTCTCGTATTTGTGCGAAAAAAGATTCTTTCTCGTGATAATTGATGAAATTTAATCTAAAGTAAAAAAGTAAAGAGTTTGTGATCAATATTATCCTGCAGAAGAAATAGCGAATCCTTTTTTAACGTGTGTTTCAGTATAAATTCAAATCTACAAAAATTAATCATGGCAGCGTTATGATTCGAGCCCACGCCTCCGAGAAGAATGGTGCCTTAAACCATCGCCTTAGACCGCTCAGCCACGCTACCGTCGTTAGAGCAAGATGGACAAACGAATATGACTTGAAAGTAAAAAACGTTTTAATATAATTCTCGCATTTGTACGAAAAAAGATTTTTTCATTTGGCAATTGATGAAGTTTAATCTAAAGTAAAAAAGCAAACAGTTTGTGAACAATAGTATCTTGCAGAAGAAATAGCGCATCCTTTTATAACATATGTCAGCATAAATTCATATCTATAAAAATTAATCGTGGTAGCGGTGGGATTCGAGCCCACGCCTCCGAGCAGACTGGTGACTTTAACCAGCGACTTACACGCTCGGCCACGCTACCGTCGGTAGAACGAGATGGACAAACGAACATGGCTTGAAAGTAAAAAACGTTAAATATAATGATCGTATTTGTGCGAAAAAAGATTCTTTCTCGTGACAATTGATGAAATTTAATCTAAAGTAAAAAAGCAAAGAGTTTGTGATCAATATTATCCTGCAGAAGAAATAGCGCATCCTTTTATAACGTATGTCAGCATAAATTCATATCTATAAAAATTAATCGTGGTAGCGATCGGATTCGAGCGGTGGGATGAAAGAATCTTTTTTCGTACAAATGCAAGAATTATATTTAACATGTTTTTTTACTTTCAAGTCATATTCGTTTGTCCATCTCGCTCTAACGACGGTGACGTGGCCGAGCGGTCTAAGGCGCTGGTTTAAGGCACCAGTCCCCTCGGAGACGTGGGATCGAATCCCACCGTTGCCAGGATTAATTTTTATAGATATGAATTTATACTGAAACACGTTAAAAAAGGATGCGCTATTTCTTCTGCAGGATAATATTGATCACAAACTCCTTGCTTTTTTACTTTAGATTAAATTTCATCAATTGTCACGAGAAAGAATCTTTTTTCGCACAAATACGATCATTATATTTAACGTTTTTTACTTTCAAGTCATGTTCGTTTGTCCATCTCGTTCTACCGACGGTAGCGTGGCCGAGCGGTCTAAGTCGCTGGTTTAAGGCACCAGTCTCCTCGGAGGCGTGGGCTCGAATCCCAACGCTGCAACGATTAATTTTTATAGATATAAATTTATGCTGACATACGTTATAAAAGGATGCGCTATTTCTTCTGCGTGATACTATTGATCACAAACTGTTTGCTTTTTTACTTTAGATTAAATTTCATCCATTGCCACATGAAAAAATCTTTTTTCGTACAAATGCGTGAATTATATGAACACGTTTTTTTACTTTCAAGTCATATTCGTTTGTCCATCTCGCTCAAACGACGGTAGCGTGGCTGAGCGGTCTAATCCGATGGTTTAAGGCACCATTCTTCTCGGAGACGTGGGCTCGATTCCCACCGCTGACACGATTAATTTTTTGTAGATATGAATTTATACTGAAACACGTTAAAAAAGGAGGCGCTATTTCTTCTGCAGGATAATATTGATCACAAACTCTTTACTTTTTTACTTTAGATTAAATTTCATCAATTATCACGAGAAAGAATCTTTTTTCGCACAAATACGAGAATAATATTTAACATGTTTTTTACTTTCAATTCATGTTCGTTTGTCCATCTCGATCTACCGACGGTAGCGTGGCCGAGCGTTCTAAGGCGCTGGTTTAAGGCACCACTCTCCACGGAGGCGTGGACTCGAATCCCACCGCTGCCACGATTAATTTTTATAGATATGAATTTATGCTGAAACACGTTAAAAAAGTTGCACTATTTCTTTTGCAGGATACTATTAATCACAAACTGTTTGCTTTTTTACTTTAGATTAAATTTCATCAATTGCCACATGAAAGAATATTTTTTCTCACAAATGCGATCATTATATTTAACGTTTTTTACTTTCAAATCATGTTCGTTTGTCCATCTCGTTCTACCGACTGTAGCTTTGCCGAGCGGTCTAAGGTGCTGGTTTAAGGCACCAGTCTACTCGGAGGCGTGGGCTTGAATCCCACCGCTGTCAAGATTAATTTTTGTAGATATGAATTTATACTGAAACACACGCGTTAAAAAAGGTTGCGCTATTTCTTCTGCAGGATAATATTGATCACAAACTCTTTGCTTTTTTACTTTAGATTAAATTTCATCAATTGTCACGAGAAAGAATCTTTTTTCGCACAAATGCGATCATTATATTTAACGTTTTTTACTTTCAAGTCATGTTCGTTTGTCCATCTCGTTCTACCGACGGTAGCGTGGCCGAGCGGTCTAAGTCGCTGGTTTAAGGCACCAGTCTCCTCGGAGGCGTGGGCTCGAATCCCAACGCTGCAACGATTAATTTTTATAGATATGAATTTATGCTGAAACACGTTTAGAAAGGATGCGCTATTTCTTCTGCAGGATAATATTAATAACAAACTCTTTGCTTTTTTTACTTTAGATTAAATTTCATCCATTGTCACGAGAAAGAATCTTTTTTCGCGCAAATGCGATCATTATATTTAACGTTTTTTACTTTCAAGTAATGTTCGTTTGTCCATCTCGTTCTACCGACGGTAGCGTGGCCGAGCGTTCTAAGGCGCTGGTTTAAGGCACCAGTCTCCTCGGAGGCGTGGGATCGTATCCCACCGCTGCCACGATTAATTTTTATAGATATAAATTTATGCTGACATACGTTATAAAAGGATGCGCTATTTCTTCTGCGTGATACTATTGATCACAAACTGTTTGCTTTTTTACTTTAGATTAAATTTCATCCATTGCCACATGAAAAAATATTTTTTCGTACAAATGCGTGAATTATATGAACACGTTTTTTACTTTCAAGTCATATTCGTTTGTCCATCTCGCTCAAACGACGGTAGCGTGGCTGAGCGGTCTAATCCGATGGTTTAAGGCACCATTCTTCTCGGAGGCGTGGGCTCGAATCCCAACGCTGCCGCGATTAATTTTTGTAGATATGAATTTATACTGAAACACGTTAAAAAAGGATACGCTATTTCTTCTGCAGGATAATATTGATCACAAACTGTTTGCTTTTTTACTTCAGATTAAATTTCATCAATTGCCACATGAAAAAATCTTTTTTCGTACAAATGCGAGAATTATATTAACACGTTTTTTACTTTCAAGTCATATTCGTTCGTCCATCTCCCTCTAACGACGGTAGCGTGACTGAGCGGTCTAAAGCGATGGTTTAAGGCACCATTCTTCTCGTAGGCGTGGGGACGAATCCCACCGCTGCCACGATTAATTTTTATAGATATGAATTTATGCTGAAACACGTTGAAAAAGGTTGCGCTATTTCTTTTGCAGGATACTATTGATCACAAACTGTTTGCTTTTTTACTTCAGATTAAATTTCATCAATTGCCACATGAAAGTATCTTTTTTCGTACAAATGCGAAAATTATATTTAACATGTTTTTTACTTTCAAGTCATATTCGTTTGTCCATCTCGCTCTAACGACGGTAACGTGGCCGAGCGGTCTAAGGCGCTGGTTAAAGGCACCAGTCATCTCGGAGGCGTGGGATCGAATCCCACCGCTGCCACGATAAATTCTTATAGATATGAATTTATACTGAAACACGTTAAAAAAGGATGCGCTATTTCTTCTAGAAGATAATATTGATCACAAACTCTTTGCTTTTTTACTTTAGATTAAATTTCATCAATTGTCACGAGAAAGAATCTTTTTTCGCACAAATGCTATCATTATATTTAACGTTTTTTACTTTCAAGTCATGTTCGTTTGTCCATCTCGATCTACCGACGGTAGCGTGGCCGAGCTGTCTAAGGCTCTGGTTTAAGGCACCAGTCTCCTCGGAGGCGTGGGCTCGAATCCCACCGCTGCCACGATTATTTTTTATAGATATGAATTTATGCTGAAACACGTTAAAAAAGGATGCGCTATTTCTTCTGCAGGATAATATTGATCACAAACTCTTTGCTTTTTTACTTTAGATTAAATTTCATCAATTGTCACGAGAAAGAATCTTTTTTCGCACAAATGCGAAAATTATATTTAACATGTTTTTTTACTTTCAAGTCATGTTCGTTTGTCCATCTCGATCTACCGACGGTAGCGTGGCCGAGCGGTCTAAGGCGCTGGTTTAAGGCACCAGTCTCCTCGGAGGCGTGGGCTCGAATCCCACCGCTGCCACGATTAAATTTTATAGATATGAATTTATGCTGACATACGTTATAAAAGGATGCGCTATTTCTTCTGCAGGATACTATTGATCACAAACTGTTTGCTTTTTTACTTTAGATTATATTTCATCAATTGCCAAATGAAAAAATCTTTTTTCGTACAAATAAGAGAATTATATTAACATGTTTTTTACTTTCAAGTCATATTCGTTTGTCCATCTCGCTCTAACGACGGTAGCGTGGCCGATTGGTCTAAGGAGCTGGTTTAAGGCACCAGTCTCCTCGGAGGCGTGTTCTCGAATCCCACCGCTGTCATGATTAATTTTTGTAGATATGAATTTATACTGAAACACGTTAAAAAAGGATGCGCTATTTCTTCTGCAGGATAATATTGATCACAAACTCTTTGCTTTTTTACTTTAAATTAAATTTCATCAATTGTCACGAGAAAGAAACTTTTTTCGCACAAATACGAGAATTATATTTAACGTTTTTTACCTTCAAGTCATGTTCGTTTGTCTATCTCGTTCTTTCGACGTAAGCGTGGCCGAGCGGTCTAAGGCGCTGGTTTAAGGCACCATTCTCCTCGGAGGCGTGATCTTGAATCCCACCGCTGTCAAGACTAATTTTTGTAGATATGAATTTATACTGAAACACGTTAAAAAAGGATGCGCTATTTCTTCTGCAGGATAATATTGATCACAAACTCTTTGCTTTTTTACTTTAGATTAAATTTCATCAATTGTCACGAGAAAGAATCTTTTTTCACACAAATACGATCATTATATTTATCGTTTTTTACTTTCAAGTCATGTTCGTTTGTCCATCTCGTTCTACCGACGGTAGCGTGGCCGAGCGGTATAAGTCGCTGGTTAAAGTCACCAGTCTTCTCGGAGACGTGGGCTCGAATCCCACCGCTGCCACGATTATTTTTTATAGATATGAATTTATGCTGAAACACGTTAAAAAAGGATGCGCTATTTCTTCTGCAGGATAATATTGATCACAAACTCTTTGCTTTTTTACTTTAGATTAAATTTCATCAATTGTCACGAGAAAGAATCTTTTTTCGCACAAATGCGAAAATTATATTTAACATGTTTTTTTACTTTCAAGTCATGTTCTTTTGTACATCTCGATCTACCAACGGTAGCGTGGCCGAGCGGTCTAAGGCGCTGGTTTAATTCACCAGTCTCCTCGAAGGCGTGGGCTCGAATCCCACCGCTGCCACGATTAATTTTTATAGATATGAATTTATGCTGACATACGTTATAAAAGGATGCGCTATTTCTTCTGCAGGATACTATTGATCACAAACTGTTTGCTTTTTTACTTTAGATTAAATTTCATCAATTGCCAAATGAAAAAATCTTTTTTCGTACAAATAAGAGAATTATATTAACATGTTTTTTACTTTCAAGTCATATTCGTTTGTCCATCTCGCTCTAACGACGGTAGCGTGGCCTAGCGGTCTAAGGAGCTGGTTTAAGGCACCAGTCTCCTCCGAGGCGTGGGCTCGAATCCCAACGCTGCCGCGATTAATTTTTGTAGATATGAATTTATACTGAAACACGTTAAAAAAGGATGCGCTATTTCTTCTGCAGGATAATATTGATCAAAACTCTTTGCTTTTTTACTTTAGATTAAATTTCATCAATTATCACGAGAAAGAATCTTTTTTCGTACAAATGCGAGAATTATATTTAACATGTTTTTTTACTTTCAAGTCATATTCGTTTGTCCATCTCGATCTAATGACGGTAACGTGACCAAGCGGTCCAAGGCGCTGGTTTAAGGCACCAGTCCCCTCGGAGGCGTGGGATCGAATCCCACCGCTGCCACGATCAGTTTTTATAGATATGAATTTTTACTGAAACACGTTAAAAAAGAATGCGCTATTTCTTATGCAGGATAATATTGATCACAAACTGTTTGCTTTTTTACTTTAAATTAAATTTCATCAATTGCCATATGAAAAAATCTTTTTTCGTACAAATGCGAGAATTATATTAACACGTTTTTTACTTTCAAGTCATATTCGTTCGTCCATCTCCCTCTAACGACGGTAGCGTGACTGAGCGGTCTAAAGCGATGGTTTAAGGCACCATTCTTCTCGTAGGCGTGGGGACGAATCCCACCGCTGCCACGATTAATTTTTATAGATATGAATTTATGCTGAAACACGTTGAAAAAGGTTGCGCTATTTCTTTTGCAGGATACTATTGATCACAAACTGTTTGCTTTTTTACTTCAGATTAAATTTCATCAATTGCCACATGAAAGTATCTTTTTTCGTACAAATGCGAAAATTATATTTAACATGTTTTTTACTTTCAAGTCATATTCGTTTGTCCATCTCGCTCTAACGACGGTAACGTGGCCGAGCGGTCTAAGGCGCTGGTTAAAGGCACCAGTCATCTCGGAGGCGTGGGATCGAATCCCACCGCTGCCACGATAAATTCTTATAGATATGAATTTATACTGAAACACGTTAAAAAAGGATGCGCTATTTCTTCTAGAAGATAATATTGATCACAAACTCTTTGCTTTTTTACTTTAGATTAAATTTCATCAATTGTCACGAGAAAGAATCTTTTTTCGCACAAATGCTATCATTATATTTAACGTTTTTTACTTTCAAGTCATGTTCGTTTGTCCATCTCGATCTACCGACGGTAGCGTGGCCGAGCGGTCTAAGGCTCTGGTTTAAGGCACCAGTCTCCTCGGAGGCGTGGGCTCGAATCCCACCGCTGCCACGATTATTTTTTATAGATATGAATTTATGCTGAAACACGTTAAAAAAGGATGCGCTATTTCTTCTGCAGGATAATATTGATCACAAACTCTTTGCTTTTTTACTTTAGATTAAATTTCATCAATTGTCACGAGAAAGAATCTTTTTTCGCACAAATGCGAAAATTATATTTAACATGTTTTTTTACTTTCAAGTCATGTTCGTTTGTCCATCTCGATCTACCGACGGTAGCGTGGCCGAGCGGTCTAAGGCGCTGGTTTAAGGCACCAGTCTCCTCGGAGGCGTGGGCTCGAATCCCACCGCTGCCACGATTAAATTTTATAGATATGAATTTATGCTGACATACGTTATAAAAGGATGCGCTATTTCTTCTGCAGGATACTATTGATCACAAACTGTTTGCTTTTTTACTTTAGATTATATTTCATCAATTGCCAAATGAAAAAATCTTTTTTCGTACAAATAAGAGAATTATATTAACATGTTTTTTACTTTCAAGTCATATTCGTTTGTCCATCTCGCTCTAACGACGGTAGCGTGGCCGATTGGTCTAAGGAGCTGGTTTAAGGCACCAGTCTCCTCGGAGGCGTGTTCTCGAATCCCACCGCTGTCATGATTAATTTTTGTAGATATGAATTTATACTGAAACACGTTAAAAAAGGATGCGCTATTTCTTCTGCAGGATAATATTGATCACAAACTCTTTGCTTTTTTACTTTAAATTAAATTTCATCAATTGTCACGAGAAAGAAACTTTTTTCGCACAAATACGAGAATTATATTTAACGTTTTTTACCTTCAAGTCATGTTCGTTTGTCTATCTCGTTCTTTCGACGTAAGCGTGGCCGAGCGGTCTAAGGCGCTGGTTTAAGGCACCATTCTCCTCGGAGGCGTGATCTTGAATCCCACCGCTGTCAAGACTAATTTTTGTAGATATGAATTTATACTGAAACACGTTAAAAAAGGATGCGCTATTTCTTCTGCAGGATAATATTGATCACAAACTCTTTGCTTTTTTACTTTAGATTAAATTTCATCAATTGTCACGAGAAAGAATCTTTTTTCACACAAATACGATCATTATATTTATCGTTTTTTACTTTCAAGTCATGTTCGTTTGTCCATCTCGTTCTACCGACGGTAGCGTGGCCGAGCGGTATAAGTCGCTGGTTAAAGTCACCAGTCTTCTCGGAGACGTGGGCTCGAATCCCACCGCTGCCACGATTATTTTTTATAGATATGAATTTATGCTGAAACACGTTAAAAAAGGATGCGCTATTTCTTCTGCAGGATAATATTGATCACAAACTCTTTGCTTTTTTACTTTAGATTAAATTTCATCAATTGTCACGAGAAAGAATCTTTTTTCGCACAAATGCGAAAATTATATTTAACATGTTTTTTTACTTTCAAGTCATGTTCTTTTGTACATCTCGATCTACCAACGGTAGCGTGGCCGAGCGGTCTAAGGCGCTGGTTTAATTCACCAGTCTCCTCGAAGGCGTGGGCTCGAATCCCACCGCTGCCACGATTAATTTTTATAGATATGAATTTATGCTGACATACGTTATAAAAGGATGCGCTATTTCTTCTGCAGGATACTATTGATCACAAACTGTTTGCTTTTTTACTTTAGATTAAATTTCATCAATTGCCAAATGAAAAAATCTTTTTTCGTACAAATAAGAGAATTATATTAACATGTTTTTTACTTTCAAGTCATATTCGTTTGTCCATCTCGCTCTAACGACGGTAGCGTGGCCTAGCGGTCTAAGGAGCTGGTTTAAGGCACCAGTCTCCTCCGAGGCGTGGGCTCGAATCCCAACGCTGCCGCGATTAATTTTTGTAGATATGAATTTATACTGAAACACGTTAAAAAAGGATGCGCTATTTCTTCTGCAGGATAATATTGATCAAAACTCTTTGCTTTTTTACTTTAGATTAAATTTCATCAATTATCACGAGAAAGAATCTTTTTTCGTACAAATGCGAGAATTATATTTAACATGTTTTTTTACTTTCAAGTCATATTCGTTTGTCCATCTCGATCTAATGACGGTAACGTGACCAAGCGGTCCAAGGCGCTGGTTTAAGGCACCAGTCCCCTCGGAGGCGTGGGATCGAATCCCACCGCTGCCACGATCAGTTTTTATAGATATGAATTTTTACTGAAACACGTTAAAAAAGAATGCGCTATTTCTTATGCAGGATAATATTGATCACAAACTGTTTGCTTTTTTACTTTAAATTAAATTTCATCAATTGCCACATGAAAAAATCTTTTTTCGTACAAATGCGAGAATTATATTAACACGTTTTTTACTTTCAAGTCATATTCGTTCGTCCATCTCCCTCTAACGACGGTAGCGTGGCTGAGCGGTCTAAAGCGATGGTTTAAGGCACCATTCTTCTCGTAGGCGTGGGGACGAATCCCACCGCTGCCACGATTAATTTTTATAGATATGAATTTATGCTGAAACACGTTGAAAAAGGTTGCGCTATTTCTTTTGCCGGATACTATTGATCACAAACTGTTTGCTTTTTTACTTCAGATTAAATTTCATCAATTGCCACATGAAAGAATCTTTTTTCGTACAAATGCGAAAATTATATTTAACATGTTTTTTACTTTCAAGTCATATTCGTTTGTCCATCTCGCTCTAACGACGGTAACGTGGCCGAGCGGTCTAAGGCGCTGGTTAAAGGCACCAGTCATCTCGGAGGCGTGGGATCGAATCCCACCGCTGCCACGAGAAATTCTTATAGATATGAATTTATACTGAAACACGTTAAAAAAGGATGCGCTATTTCTTCTAGAAGATAATATTGATCACAAACTGTTTGCTTTTTTACTTTAGATTAAATTTCATCAATTGTCACGAGAAAGAATCTTTTTTCGCACAAATGCGAAAATTATATTTAACATGTTTTTTTACTTTCAAGTCATGTTCTTTTGTACATCTCGATCTACCAACGGTAGCGTGGCCGAGCGGTCTAAGGCGCTGGTTTAATTCACCAGTCTCCTCGAAGGCGTGGGCTCGAATCCCACCGCTGCCACGATTAATTTTTATAGATATGAATTTATGCTGACATACGTTATAAAAGGATGCGCTATTTCTTCTGCAGGATACTATTGATCACAAACTGTTTGCTTTTTTACTTTAGATTAAATTTCATCAATTGCCAAATGAAAAAATCTTTTTTCGTACAAATAAGAGAATTATATTAACATGTTTTTTACTTTCAAGTCATATTCGTTTGTCCATCTCGCTCTAACGACGGTAGCGTGGCCTAGCGGTCTAAGGAGCTGGTTTAAGGCACCAGTCTCCTCCGAGGCGTGGGCTCGAATCCCAACGCTGCCGCGATTAATTTTTGTAGATATGAATTTATACTGAAACACGTTAAAAAAGGATGCGCTATTTCTTCTGCAGGATAATATTGATCAAAACTCTTTGCTTTTTTACTTTAGATTAAATTTCATCAATTATCACGAGAAAGAATCTTTTTTCGTACAAATGCGAGAATTATATTTAACATGTTTTTTTACTTTCAAGTCATATTCGTTTGTCCATCTCGATCTAATGACGGTAACGTGACCAAGCGGTCCAAGGCGCTGGTTTAAGGCACCAGTCCCCTCGGAGGCGTGGGATCGAATCCCACCGCTGCCACGATCAGTTTTTATAGATATGAATTTTTACTGAAACACGTTAAAAAAGAATGCGCTATTTCTTATGCAGGATAATATTGATCACAAACTGTTTGCTTTTTTACTTTAAATTAAATTTCATCAATTGCCACATGAAAAAATCTTTTTTCGTACAAATGCGAGAATTATATTAACACGTTTTTTACTTTCAAGTCATATTCGTTCGTCCATCTCCCTCTAACGACGGTAGCGTGGCTGAGCGGTCTAAAGCGATGGTTTAAGGCACCATTCTTCTCGTAGGCGTGGGGACGAATCCCACCGCTGCCACGATTAATTTTTATAGATATGAATTTATGCTGAAACACGTTGAAAAAGGTTGCGCTATTTCTTTTGCCGGATACTATTGATCACAAACTGTTTGCTTTTTTACTTCAGATTAAATTTCATCAATTGCCACATGAAAGAATCTTTTTTCGTACAAATGCGAAAATTATATTTAACATGTTTTTTACTTTCAAGTCATATTCGTTTGTCCATCTCGCTCTAACGACGGTAACGTGGCCGAGCGGTCTAAGGCGCTGGTTAAAGGCACCAGTCATCTCGGAGGCGTGGGATCGAATCCCACCGCTGCCACGAGAAATTCTTATAGATATGAATTTATACTGAAACACGTTAAAAAAGGATGCGCTATTTCTTCTAGAAGATAATATTGATCACAAACTGTTTGCTTTTTTACTTTAGATTAAATTTCATCAATTGCCACATGAAATAATCTTTTTTCGTACAAATGCGAGAATTATATTTAACACGTTTTTTAATTCCAAGTCGTGTTCGTTTGTCCATCTCGCTCTACCGACGGTAGCGCGGCCGAGCGGTCTATGGCGCTGGTTTAAGGCACCAGTCTCCTCGGTGGCGTGGCCGCGAATCCCACCGCTGCTACGATTAATTTTTATAGATATGAATTTATACTGAAACACGTTAAAAAAGGATGCGTTATTTCTTCTGCAGGATACTATTGATCACAAACTCTTTACTTTTTTACTTTATATTAAATTTCATCAATTGCCACATGAAATAATCTTTTTTCGTACAAATGCGTGAATTCTATTTAACGTTTTTTAATTCCAAGTCGTGTTCGTTTGTCCATCTCGCTCTACCGACGGTAGCGTGGCCGAGCGGTCTAAGGCGCTGGTTTAAGACACCAGTCTCCTCGGAGGCGTGGGCTCGAATCCCACCGCTGCCACGATTAATTTTTATAGATATGAATTTATACTGAAACACGTTAAAAAAGTATGCGCTATTTCTTCTGCAGGATAATATTTATCACAAACTCTTTGCTTTTTTACTTTAGATTAAATTTCATCAATTTTCACGAGAAAGAATCTTTTTTCGCACAAATGCGAGAATTATATATAACCCGTTTTTTATTTCCACGTCGTGTTGGTCTGTCACCTTAGTTCTCCCTATATTTCCGTGACCGAGAGGTCTAAGTGGCTGTTTTAAGGCACCAGTCATATCGGAGGCGTGGGTTCGTATCCCACCGCTGCAACGAATAATTTTAATAGGTATTAAGTTATACTGAAAAATGATAAAATAGGATGCGCTAAGTCTTCAACAGGGTACTATTGAGCACGAACTCTTTGATTTTTTACTTTAGAATTAAATTTCATCAATCGTCACTTGAAAGAATCTTTTTTCGCACAACTGCGAGAAAATTTGTATGTTTTTTGCTCACTCGCGGAAGAAATTTCGCTTTTTCAATTTTGACACCTAATAAACTAAACTAATAGCCGCATCGGAAAAAAATCTTAATAATTGTCCAGGGAATACGATGAAGAACAAACCATATTAATTTTGTTTTTTTCCGATCAGTACTTTCTCGGGAAACCGTCTAAGAATCTAGCTAAACAACATAGTTTTCAATCCTGCGGCGTCGGCGTCGGTAATTTTTTTTTAATATAGAGAGATATCCTTTCAATGACGGCATTATTCTTGCAATAACTGCATTATGCTTTCAGTGACGGCAATATTTTTTTAATAATGGCATAACTATACTTAAAATTTGGTTTATTCTGCCTTACCTGCCACTTTACGTCGAATACTTTGTGATTGTGTTGCGTGTGAGGAAAAAGAAACACAATTTATTAAAATAAAAAAATTTTAACAGAAAACAGCGAAATAAAACAAAATAAAAGATGCCGGGAAAAAGTTATTCTAAAGATATTAATTTGTGATTCCTTTTTATCTCTTGATCTTGCAGTTGCCACAACTTACAACTAAAAAGTGTACAAAAAACAGAAATGCGAAATTAATTCACAGCGAAAGAAACTCGAGGTTTCGTTTTATTCCCTTTCGTTGAAAAACATCGTCTGTCCTAAATATTCGGAAATCGTTTACATTGCGCAAAGATCAAAAGTAAGACTCGAAATAAATTAAGTATCAGAGCTAAAATTCCATAAAAAAATGATTTTTTTAAAAATAATCCAATTTTTAGCATTATTGGTAAAGCAAATCAAAGTAATCGTTATACTCAATGTACATTCCAATTTTTCCAAAACTACCAAATTATGGTTGATTTAAGTATACCTACTCAGGTGTTTTAGCATGAAAATCATCTAAATAAAACAATAAATTAATGTTTAATATTGCATTCACTAAACTCATAGATAATATATAAAATAAAACACATTGCTTTCAAATATATGGAATACAATTCATGTGATGCTAGTGCAAACACACAAACACAAAATCGAACATAGAACAGAAAGACGGACAGACAGACTTTCGCAACTAAAAGCACTCACTTAATGAAGATAAGTACTCACTGTATACTAATTTCGATGAAAATATATTAAACCGTGTGGATGTGTATAGGGCACATATATACATGGAAAAATGGAAAGGAAACAAACACTCCATTCTTATTCACATACTAGCAAAATACCCGACCTTACTCGGTTTGAATTCGTTTACTCTAGATTGAAGAGATAATCAAAATATATAATGACTTACGTTTTTTGTAGAGTAAAAATTTATTTTAACTCCTTTCGCCATCTTTATATTTTCTACAACTTACTTTGGACACAAATCCTACACATGCATATCCATTCATGTAATACATTTCACATACATCGCACAATTGCTGTATGACAAAGCTCAAAAAGACGAAAGGTGATACTAAGGTTACTACTATAAAAGACGATTTATAGGAATATTTGGAATTCCCTTTCTTAAGTTGTTTTCATGTGCAACTCAATTAATTAAAATTACGATTTACGGCGAGTGCTCTCGCACTCATAGTCAACAAAACAATATTTTTTTACCTGTGGCACTCTTGCCTCCGGTATGCGACATTGTGAAATTTTGCAATCTTCTCCTGTCATTACTACAACGAATTTTTTAATGTTGGAAAAAGTTCTAGTTTGGATTTTTAAACATTATTATTATTTCAATAACGACATTATTCTTTAAATAACGGCATTATTCTTTAAATAACGGCATTATTCTTTAAATAACGGCATTATTCTTTAAATAACGGCATAACTACACTTAAAATTTACTGAAAATTTATACTGACTTACCTAACATTTTCAAGTCTAATACTTTGTGGTGCTGTTGGGTGTGATGAGAAGGAAAACACATTTATTAAAATAATAAATATTTAAAACAGGAAACAGCAAAGTAAAACAAAATAAAAGATGTCGTAAAAAATTGTTCCAAAGATATTAATTTGTGATTCAATTTTATCTCTTGATCTCGTACAGTTGCCACAACTTACAACTAAAAGTGTACAAAATTTAGAAATGTGAAATTAATTCAGAGCGAAAGAACCAGAAAAAATATCACTGCTCGCGCGATCGTGTTCATTCTCGTTTCATTGAAAAATATCGTCTGTCCCAAATTTTCGGAAATCGTTTTCATTGCGCAAAGAATAAAAATAAGACTAGAAATAAATGACGTATCAGAAATAAAATTCCATAAAAAAAAAAAATTTGAAGAATAATTACTTTTTCAGCAGTACTGGTAAAGCAATCGAATTAATCGTAATATTCAATAGACATTCCAATTTTTTCAAAACTACTAAATTATGGTTGATTTAAGTATACTTACTCAGGTGTTTTAGCATGAAACTGGTCTAAATATAACAATAAAGAAATGTTTAATATTGCATTCACTAAATTATTAGATAATGTATAAAATAAAATACAATGCAATCAAATATCTGGAATACAATTTATGTGATGCCTACACAAACACACAAACACAAAATCGAGCATAGAACAGAAAGACGGACAGACAGACTTTCGCAACTAATTCCACTCACTAAATCAAGATAAGTACTCTCTGTATGTAAATTTCCATGAAAATATCTTAAACCGCGTGGACGTGTATAGGGCACAACATACAGACAGACAGACAGACAGACACCAAACGAGAAAAAGGCGGATTCGGCATCAGAAGGGTTCAAAACCGATAGAAAACTTGAAATGCGTCGAAAATATTGAATGTACAAACAAACACTCCATTCTTATTTATATAGATATACCAATTCTAAAGATACCTTTTTTCTTTCAAATATTGCCACAACTGGCGCCCTAAAGAGAAAAACAAAAATAAAAAAAACTGTAAACGAATCTCAATCTTCGAATATCAGTGCTGGGTACCAATAATCATTTGGTATTCTGGCATACGATAATTATTACCACATGCGCATGAGCATTTTTAAATATTTTTTTTAATTTTATCTGACTTTCAAATAATTTAAACAAATGACGCTTTTTACTTTTTATATGTATTTCCCTTTTAATTCAGTTTATAAATAATTTCTTATTCGTTTATTAATTTCGTCTTTTACTTTCTTTCATATCCGCGTGTGTGTGAGCAGTCTCATTTTAATTTTATCGTAAATACTTTCCCATGTTGTAAGTGCCTATTGTTCGGACCCTGTCTTAATATTCTGAACAGTTCTCACAATGCTGTGGGATTGTAAGAGAAATACCATATAACAAACGCGGCCATATAAAAAAACTCTTTCCCGTTGCTAAGCAACAGCGTTGGCTTTTTTTAAAAGAATTTATCGGCTGCAAACTGAATGTTTTCTTTGGAAATTTTATTGTGTTCTTGTTGAAAGGTAAAATAAATGTTATTATAAAAATTGAATAGAATATTTTTGAATTAAACTTTTGAAGACGGAATTAATTGTGAGCCACGCTGACTTTATATTTTGGAAAATTCTCACAACGCTAGTAAGCAGAATTGTGTGTGCTAGCGCGTGACCACATAACCGCATAATTCTCCCGTTGCTAAGCAACTGCGCTGGATTTTAAGAACATAAGAAAAAAAAGTATGGTGCGCTCTATTTTTTTAACTTGAGATCGTGTTAAAAATGTAACAAATATTGGAATGTGTTTATTAAAAAAAAAAGTGCTTTCACAGCAAAATTTACTTTGGGAATAATTTTCGCAGTAAAAATTCTAAAATTTCCCACTCTTAGGCTAGGCTTCCACTTGCGATTTCTAGTCGCACGATTTTTCAGTCGCAAAAATAAAACTCATTGTTTCAAATAGAAGTGCACAAACTTGCGACTAAACAATCGCAGCGATTAAAAAGTTGCAACCGGTCCTATTTTCGCTGCGACACGACTGTCGCTCTACCCAATAAATCACACAGACATGCATGGACCTGCACCCACTTGTGATAATTTAGTCGTGGCTTTCCAAGGTCAGCTTTTCTTACACATTAAATTATATTTTATTCCCCTAATTCAAGTTTCTGTCTTTGAAGATAGATTACAAATTTCAACGAATTTGAAATATGCGGGAAATTTTACACCAGATCGATACCTAAAATGCGATTTTCTTTAAATAAATAATTAATAATTTAATAAATAATTAAATAATCGAATGGTAAATAATGAAATAGTAAATCTGTTTTAGTATCGATCTGGCGTAGAATTTTACGCTGATTTGAAATCCGTTCAAATTTTCACTCTACCTTCAACGATCGCAAAGATAGAAACTTGAATTAGGTGAATAAAAAACATAATTTAATCTAATTTAGTCATTTATCTATCTCAGTTCGTGCTTCAAATAGATTTTCTGCTACAGCGATTTTTTGGTCGCCGCGACTAGTAATCGGAAGTGGAGGCCTAGCCTTATCAGTAGGGCGACTTTTTGCAACAAATGCAACTTTTTTTTCACACGTTCTACGCTGCATGTAAAGTGCTAAAACCAAAATTCCTCCTGTATGGGGTGTATTGTAGGTGAGTTATAACCGCAACATAAATGCAACCACCTGCAACTTTTTAAAATTTAGTTCAAAATTAAATAGGCAACTATTTAATTTTGCAAATTTAGCTCAAAATTAAATAGGCCACTATTTAATAACTATTTTGCAGGGTAATATTTTCGAATTTTCTCGTATATATCCATAAAGCAAAACTTTGTTCACCTTGAGATGCCAAAACGTTTGCTGAAAAACAAAAGCAGCTACGAACGTTTGATTCGTCTCGTAGAAAAATCGGAATCGAAAGCAAACAACATCGAGACAGCGAATGAATATGTCAGATCGAAGGATTTTATGGAAGTTCTTCAAGGCGTATCTGTGTGTGTGTGAAAAAACGATTGGAAAAAAATAACGAACTGACGGTTATTGCTACACTTTTCCGAGACGATATTCCTCCAAGTGATTATTTGCTATTGCAACAATGCAGGCAACATCAGTCTCTGTTGAGTGCAGTTTTCTAATGTTAAAGAGATTACTGACCAAGGATCAGCCGTTCTCTACGATGTCAATGTTCTTCAGTATTTAATTATGTATAATAATACTTTTGTATGCCACTAAAATTGTTCATAAATTCTGATTTTTTTCTTCCTTTTTACGAATAATTTATTTTAGGTTTTGGTGTATCAAAAATAAATGCAACTTTATTCCCATAAATGCAACTTTATTCCCATAAATGCAACTTTAGGGAATGATAAATGCAACTTTTTCCATTTTTACTGCAACAAAAAAGTTGCCATACCTATCAGGCGATTCGGCGTATTTAGAAAAATGATATGGCCTAGTTTTTAATTTTAGAATGCTTAAAAAAATTAATAAATATTTAAAAGTGTCTTCACAGAAAAATATGATAGTGAACAGCTTCCACAGTAAAAATTCTAAAACTTCCCACTCTTAATTTGCCGCTGTAGGCACGGCCTATTTAAAAAACTACCTACTAGAGCTTTCTTTCTACTATAAAAGAAAATTTTTCGGTCTTTTTCAGGTTTATTCGCTTTGTGATTGGTAGATAGCGAGTCACGAGACAGCGAGTCTTGTGGTTGACAGGGTTAATGAATTTCAAGCTCGTGCAGACGATAAACAGTTATATTTTTTAATCAATTCATTCATAAAACTTGAGAGTACACGCTAGAAAGTTTGCAATGTTTTCAGAAGAACCGACAAATTTGGTCGCCGTTTCCATAGCAACAGTCGAATATGAAAATTTTAAAAAGTACTATTACAACACGGAATCAGCAAAAACATTTAAAATTATGATGAGATTACCTCTTAATTTTAACAAAATGTTATCTATTTAACAAATTCCTGTTTTATTGGGAAATGAGATGTTTTGTTCTCGACATTTTTTTTAAACATTTTGTTTTTATTTACCGTATATTTCCGCGTATAAGCCGAGAATTTTTGGAACGTTTTCTAAAGCTAAAGTACATGGGTCGGCTTATATACGGATTCGCGAATCTCGCAAAAATAGTAGGCAATTTTCCATTACTCGGGCGCATGCGACAAATATCGCAATGGGAAGGGAACCTTCAATTAACGTCGTACTAGAGTTCCGGGATCAATCCAGCAACGATCCAAATGAGGATGGATTGTGAACCAATCCCCTCCACTTCATTGTTGAAAAGTATAGTTCGCAAAGGTTACATTGCGTAGTAATAATTAATATAATTAATAATTAAGCTAAGTATGATTAATAATTAAGCTAAATTAATTAAGCTGAATATGATTACGTAGCAATCATCGGGGCGAGCAGGGTTATAAAAAAAGTTTATAAAAAAATCCGTTGGGAAGGTAAATAAAAAATACGTTATATGTACTTTTCCTAAAAATAGTTAAATGCTCTCCCTGACAAAACTCTGAGCTCATGTGAGTAAAACTTTAGACCAGCGATTTTAAACCCCTTTTCTCTCTCTCTCACCTAAGGGCATACAAACTCTTACAAGAATAATGCGGTAAACTTAAAAATATATTATAGTTTTTGCCGATCTAACAAAGAAAATGGGTATAATTTACTAAAAAATTACCTATTCCTTTTTGCTTCAAGTGTCTTTTAAAAAGTCTCTTTATTTTAAAAAATAAATATTACTCAAATTATTTATATGAATTTATAGAATTACCTGGAAGCATTGTGAAAGTATGACTCGAAAGTTCGAAATACCGTTAAAATTAAATAAATCTTCCACAATTTAAGCTGTTTCACAACCCGTAAGGCAAACTTGTAAGGCAATCCGTATGGCATACCGTAAAATATTCTTGAGGTATACTCAGATCATATATGCTTTTATATTCCATATCACGCCTCAAAACACTTCTAACTACTTTCAATTTATCTAAGTACGAAATTTGAGGTATCTGTTACCGCGATAAGAGATCTTGGCATTATCTCTTATCCATAAAAAGGATCTTGGAAGCATGTGTGTGATAGGATACATCTTGAAATCCAATTTCAAGAAACAATCCGGTCTCGCAGGTCATGAGCAAATAACACTAAATTACACCCCAGAGCGTCAGTCTGCACTTCACACAATTATTGTCGTAGATAGGTATATTTAGAATCCCAATTATGTAGGAAACGTAAACACGAGGTCGCGGTCCCCGTGCTTAGAGTTCATAAACACCTTCAGCTTGGAACTGGGAGGAATTGCGAGGTACTTAGCGGCTATCCATCACACTTTTGGGGCTCAAAAGCAAATATTAGGATATTCGTGGGTCTTAATTGCAGCTTTTGTTCACCTTGTATGTGTTCACTGAGTTGGATAAACTGTTCATAGCGCTTAGCTGCTCTACCCCCTTTTTTACAAAAGGTGAGAGCTGCTTCTCATGTTTTTGCCTCCAGCAAATGGAATACAAAGAACTTTGAAGATGTGTGACTACAATTTGTCCTTCAGGCAAAGATGTTTTCAGGGTGAGATGATGTGGTAGAAGAAATAATGTTTTCTCATTTCGGTGTCTGTAATCACTTAAGGCATTTTGGAGTAAACACCGAAATGTACCAAAAGGTGGTACCAAATTTCAGCTTCCGTTAATCGTTGCCTCCAGGACCAGTTTTTGGGGAGTGTTTTAGCCACCTGTATGCTAAAGATATTTGACCGCCCTTTATCCAAAGGCGAAGTTTAACTTTTTAGGATCTGGGGAGATGTGGGTTCAAGTCACCCTCTGTCCAAAGTAAAAAATTTTAATGCTTGAAATTCTAAAAGTATACATACACTATATGGACTAAAGTACTTGGACACTGCAGAAATTCGGAGGTAATGGTAATGGTAATTTTAGTTAACGCCGTACTAGAGCAACGCAACGGGCTATTGACGACGGTCCGGGATCAGTCCCTTAAGGGAAAGATCCGAGGACAACACCTCCTCGTAATTTTGAACCACGGTCAGATGACGAAGCAACACCTGAGCTGGCACCCCACTCTCCAGACTTCCACACCAACCCAACGTGAGGACTTTCGGCCACGACAGATTTAAGGTGCACCAACCGCATCTACACCATACGCTTGCAAACATGCATGCCCGGACCCGGATTCAAACCAGGAACCTGCAGAAATTCGGTGGAGGATCCATCTTAGTGTGGTATTGTTTCTCTTGGTCATGACTCGGCCCATTGCTTTATGTATCTAGTACCCTGAACGCTGACATGTATCTCGACGTTCTGGATAATTCGGCCTTGCCTACACTATGGTAATACTACGGCGATGATGGTTTTTTCTTCCAACAGGATCGAGCTCCATGTCATACTGCAAAACGTGTGATGGACTGGTTTCCTGAAAATGATGTGAATTTGCTTGACTGGCCTGTTCAGAGCCCCGATCTCAATCCGATCGAGCACTTGAGGGACAAACTGGAGCGACGAATACGACACCGCCACGCACGCCCATCTTCGCAAAAATCTCTTCTCACAACCTTGCAAGAGTCATGACTAGCTATTGCTGCCCAGACTTACAGAGAACTTGTGGAAAGTCTGCCTCGAAGTGTTGCAACTGTAATAGCAAAAGGAGGGTCTACCCAAGCAAGGAGGGTCTAAATAGAATAACAAATCACTTTTTTTTTAAAAACATGCAGTGTCCAAATATTTTTGTCCATATAACGTATATCCGTCTGTGAAATTCAAAAATTATAAGTACAACAACTCTTGCAATTTATTGATACTAGCCGGACTGCGCCGGCTAGCGCTCGGTGGTGTGTAATAATGCTTTTTTTACACACCGTAGTTAAACATGTTTTGATTTGTATATTTAATTTATTTTTATGAAAAAATTCTTCAAATCATTGCGTATTCAATCAAATATTTAAGGAAAGTTGGTCGAAATATACATATACCGCTACAAAATTACCCATGTCTAGTGATATTTTGCAGGAAATAGATATATCCTTAAAATAAAACTCCTAAATAATATGTCTGCAATAGGTAATATACCAGAACACATTATGCAAAAAAAATAAAATCCTAATCCTTGAAAAAATGCAAAATTCTGAAAAAAAAACATGTACGTATCTATTCAAACATGTTGAATTTCGACTTCCTAAATATATTATTAAATAGAATAATGCGACTGAAGACTTTTCAACGATATTGATAAAGACAATATTGATTTATTTGCAAAAAGAACACATATTTATAATACTTGGGAATTCTCAAATATGTGTCCGCAACATCTCGCAGTCAACTCAAATACCCAAACACGGAATTCTAAATCAAATAAAAAAAGTAAACATTAATTCTGACGTGGCCAGATACCGGGTAGCAAAAGTACGTCTAAATTACTTTTACATCAAAGGATTGGTAATTGGTAATTTAAGTTAACGTCGTACTAGAGCAACACAACGGGCTATTGACGACGGTCCGGGATCAGTCCCTTAAGGAAAAGATCCGAGGACGACACCTCGTAATTTTGAACCACGGTCAGATGACGAAGCAACACCTGAGCTGGCACCCCACTCTCCAATTTACATCAAAGGAAGAAATAAAAAGTCAGTACAAACATAAATATTACAATTTAATTCCCTATTATGCATAGAAATTGACCTCGGCTATTTGAAAACAGCAGGAATTCAAAATATCTGGGTTATTTTATTTACGTTGATTGTTGCCATTCGACGATACACAAATAACGTCGATTTCGGGTCCACGTACGTTAGTGTTTTATATATATATAGATATTTTGTTTGCAATATTTAATTGAGATAGTTTCCCACAGGAGGGCTCCGGAGAAAATTGTCTCTGTAGAGGGAGCGTTGTGCTAACACAAGGGAAGGTTGTGCTGAGGCCACACAAATCATAGTTTAGATTTGGATACTGGTGTCTGATGTTGGATTGAGGAATGAATGAAGCAGACACAAGAAGTTTGAACGATTGCTTATTGTGAGTATTCAAAAATACATTTGCATTGTGAACGATTCAAATGCAGTTTGATAATATTGAAATTTTTTTTGATTAATGGCTTGGTGAATGGCAGCAAGTTTGGTAGCTTTCTAATTTCACTGGCTCAAAGCTCGCCCATCATCATAGAATACCAATATATTGCAGACCAACATGACCTGCCATTTGCCTGAGCATTTGGTCCGAATTTCATGTCAGATTAAGACATCCTTTTTCTACACGACGCTATGTTTATACTCTAGTTCTAAAATCATTCTACCAATCATCTTGGACGAACAACTTAAATAATCTTGGTTGATCTACACTATAGATTAACCAAGATTATTCAAATTCTTGCGCAACTATAGTTGTAGATTCTACACACTATAGTTGCGCACCTTTAACGTGAATACATCTTCAAAATCGGAACAGTATTGGGAGGTATACATGAAAAGTCGAGCTTTACAAATGTGCCATTTTTATACCCCTACGGCCATATTCACAAGTCTCGAGTTTACCCGAGGATCAGTTGATAAGCGGGTCAGAGTTAAATCGCGGATCAACAAGACTCAACCTCAAACGGCGGGTTAAGTGATTCACGGATTAAAATGATATGCTAGCTGTGATTGGCTATTAACGTCTCACGATCACGTGATATTGTTTACATTTGTTACGACGCCCGAATCTGCATTCATTCGGACCACGCACGTACTTCGCCACAGACATAATTCCAAATTGGGATTTCAATAGAACGCATACGGCATTTTAATTTGGGTTTGGCAAAAAGAAATGCGAAGGTATTTGATTTCAAATTGGATTTTTATGGAAACCTAAATTTTGCAAGAAATAATTGTACACAATTCCTTTACAAATGAATGTAATCAGATTATCTTTGTACTTGTCAGTATGGGTGTGTGTTGGTGTAAAGTGAAATAACATTTGTATAGTCAATTTTCTTTCATTTTCGTGATAAATCAACAAAATAAATTTCATTTTATTTTATTTCACGACGAATTTGCCTGTGCCATGGTCATATTCTAACGTTCCCTCTCTCATTGGGTTCAACTCTGGCGAGCCAGAATATAGTTCGAACCAGAACACATCTGGGGCATATTTATTTAATAGAATATGTAATCACGTTCTTGTTCCGATTCATTTAAAATCAGTTGAAAGCGCGTCGTCGCAAGAATGCTATAAATTTATAAATTTAGCACAGAAAGAAGTGCGTCGTCCATGTTGTTTATTTACAGTACTTGGGGGCTCCACCCCCACTAGCGCGTCTTTCTAGTAATGGCTCTTCGTTACGTGGACGATTCTATTTAGGACCGTGGGGAGGACAGGCGCCTCAATCCCATGATAGTACTTTCGCAAGTCCAACTTGATCGGCTAATCGGATCACATGACCTAGATACGTATGTCATCAAGGTTTATAGTTGTTGGCGATTTATCTCTTCCTTTCTGCTTTCTTCTTTTCTTTTCAGATCCATGGCTATGGGTGGGTAGAGGTGGGAGCCGAAAATTGTATCCTTTTATTATATAAGTTAATAATTATATAAGTTAGTGTTTTATGTATGCTTTTTGTTACATCAGAATGGTCCTAAGCCAGCGGTGGATACGACACCATCATCCTAAAGCAAAGGGGACGGCAGAGGGGCGGGAAAATATCAGCTGGTAGTGAGTTCAGGAGTGGTTCTTAGATTATTTATGTAAAATCAACGGAAGCTTGGAAAAATATGAAAAGGGTATTAAAAATTAGGAAAAGTAAATTTGAATGAAAAGGAATTAAATTGGAATTTTTTTTAAATAATTTGGAGGATCTAAAAATTTTTCCGCCAGCTGGGTTCGAACTCGGGAAGTCATCCTCCGCTGCCGACGCTAATCTGAAGGTGGGTGACTTTAGCCATTAGGCCATCGTTGCTTCACGAAAAGTAGCTCTTTAAAGTATAAGTACCCTTCCATCAATCATACATTCCATCAATCTGCTTCAAAAAATCATAGAAGACACACAAAAAAAGACTACCAGACAAGTAAATAATCATAGCTCACTGTAGATCAAATGATCAAAACAAGTTACGAAAGAATCAAACTGAAGAATCGATTCACTTATCACGAGTTTAATATCTACCGACCTCCCTACGGTCCTAAATAGAATCGTCCACGTAACGAAGAGCCATTACTAAAAAGACGCGCTAGTCTCCACCCCCTGCTCGCTTACGCTCGTCAACCTAATTTACTAACCAATTAAAAAAATAATTGAACCATAAGAAAGAGTGTAATGTAATGTATTCAGTGATGTTCTCAAACTTAAAAAATAATCGAACTAAGTTGTAAATATGACAGGTTTAACAAAAAGTAACGACAATATCCAAAGATTCCGAATTTTGTATGGCGAACTTTTGATCGCATCGACTTTAATTATTAACCAATTTCAAAAATAATTGTACCGTAAGAAAGAGTACATTCTGAGGTATGCTGCGATATTTTAAAAATTAAAAACTAATAGTAATAAGATATAGATACGACAGTTTTTTAAAAAAAATAACGAAAATGTCCCGATTTTTCTCGAATTTCGAAAAAATATTATCGAGAACCAAATTGAAATTTCTAAAAAAACTCGATGAGCTTCAAAAATTTACGTTGAGAGGAACTCTAAAAAAAACTCACGGCTGAAGACTAAACATTTCTATGTGTTTTGCTCACTCAATTAAGAAATTTTGCTTTTTCAATTTTGACACTTAATAAACCCTAAACTAATAGCCACATCGGAAAAAAAAATCCTAAAAATTGTCCAGGGAATACGATGAAGAACAAACCATGTTAATTTCGTTTTTTCCTGAACATTAGTTTCTCGGGAAACCGTCTAAGAATCTAGCTAAACAACACAGTTTTCAATCCTGCGGCGGTAACTTTTTTTAATGTAAAGAGATTGAGATATATCTCACTTCTTTCGCAAAAAGATAGTACTGCGAATCCGTAACACTCAACCGAGAGTGAAGAGTGAATTTGCCGATTTCGGAGGATCAAAATGTAACACTGAAACGGCTGTTTTTAAACCTAGGAACAAGTATTGTGAATACGGTTTATTCGATAACCCGGTGGTTATCGTTGAACCGCGGTTTAACTCCGAATGAATAAGGCCGTTAAAGTAATATTTTTAAAGCTCGTTATCCTGGTTGGTTGGGCCGACCAACCGGTATAGTGGTTAAGGTGTTAGCCTCTAGATCGGAAGGTTCCTGGTTCGAATCCGGGTCCGGGCATGGATGTTTGTAAACGTATGGTGTAGAGACGGCTGGTGCACCTTAAATCTGTCGTGGCCGAAAGTCCTCACGTTGGGTTGGCGTGGAAGTTTGGAGAGTGGGGTGCCAGCTCAGGTGTTGCTTCGTCATCTGACCGTGGTTCAAAAATTACGAGGTGTTGTCCTCGAATCTTTCCCTTAAGGGACTGATTCCGGACCGTCGTCAATAGCCCGTTGTGTTGCTCTAGTACGACGTTAACTAAAATTACCATTACCTGGTTGGTTGGCTTTGCATTTCATAGCGCACAAAGGCCATATTTGGCCAAGCTTCTGGTTAAGGTGTTAGCCTCTAGATCGGAAGGTTCCTGGTTCGAATCCAGGTCAGGGCATGGATGTCTGTAAGCGTATGGTGTAAAGGCGGCACTTTAAATCGGTCGTGGCCAAAAGTCCTCACGTTGGGTTGGTGTGGAAGTTTGGAGAGTGGAGTGCCAGCTCGAGTGTTGCCTCGTCATCTGACCGTGGTTCAAAGCTACGTGGTGTTGTCCCGGACCGTCGTCGATAGCCCGTTGTGTTGCTCTAGTACGACGTTAATTAAAAATTACCAATTGGCCAAGCTGCACTAAATACGAGGCAGCAACGAGGTAAAAAAAAGCAAATAGTAGAAGGGTTGACCAGGGCAAAACAGAAGGAATGACATATCACTCGGGCCCCCAGGGGTTATGATGCGCACACCCAAAGAAGATATGCGCCTGAGGGCGCTCATATCCTGTTACCCAAAAGTTACAAAAGATACCACCGTTTAAAAAATACGATAAGACTCATAAAATGCATTTTTAACTTGAGCTAGACGCCTCAGATAATTGTCAGTCATCACCTTTTCCCCACAAAAATATGTATTTGCATCTTTCGCTTTTATCTTCGGTTCCACTCCAAAGTTGATAGTCGGTTGGCACATTCGAAACCGCTTTAAAAAAATAAATAAAATGGCGCTTCTACGTCCTCGTTGCGTGCGGCACACTTGTGGGTGCTCACCGGAGGGCAGAGGGGACGGCTCTCCATCAAACTCCAATCACTCACATGTCATACTTCAGAGAGGAGTGCTTTCTTTTCAGGTAGAGAAGCAGATAGCGGAATGCTAATGTTGCAAGTGGCAGTATACAAGAGCACTGCTTGGGAGTAGCGCTGCTTGTCAAAGCACGCAGTCATTGCTAGAGGGTAGAGCTCGGACTTCTCGTATTTCTGTTCGGTTCTTTTCGTTTATTTAACCGGGTCGCGGTAGTTCGGTTGGAATTTGGTAATTTTTAATTAGCTTCGTACTAGAGCAACACAACGGGCTATTGACGACGGTCCGGGATCATCCTTAAGGGAAAAATCCGAGGACAACACCTGGTAATTTTGAACCACGGTCAGATGACGAAGCAACACCTGAGCTGGCACCCCACTCTCCAAACTTCCACGCCAACCCAACGTGAGGACTTTCGGCCACGACAGATTTAAGGTGCACCAACCGCCACTACACCATACGCTTTGCCATGCGGAATTGCCATGATTTCTTGCGTAATTGTTCCCTTGAGTGCTTGCAAATTTGTTGGTCGGTGTTGGCACACTTTTGATTTGAGGTAGCCTCACAGACAGCAATTACGCAAGAAATAACGGCGATTCCTCGGGACATAGTCCGCGGATCAATACAAAATTTCCGAAATCGACTTCAAAACTGCATCGACATTTACGGTCGCCATATAACTGATGTACTCTTCGAAACTTAATGGATGACAATGGCATACTGTGTACTTCTTAGGTATAGAAGAATTCTTTCTCTTTCTTGCCTTGTATTATTTTTATTGACGTACTGTGAAGAATCAATTGATTCTTCCAATTAAACAGTTAACATGACACCTGGCTATCTGGACTTAGGCCTAACTGGCGCCTAAGTAAGCTTGCAAACGGAGACCTGTTCCCCCCCCCCCTTTCGGAAGGGGTACAGAGGGAACGTCGCCGATTGTCCAGCGAATGATCGTACTGATACGTCACGAAGGCTCTCAGCCAATTCGGACGAGGCGCCGACCCTTGAACTTGAATTTGGAGGAGAAAAAAGATTTGATTTTTGGACGTTGGACTAACGGTTGAGCAGAGACGGGACAGCGGTTCCTGGTTTTTTGCGTACTTGTGGAGTCCTGAAAAGAGCGAGCGCTCACTCCAACATTTTCGTGAGGATATCTATCCTATTAAGAGGATTCAGGAACACCCAGTTCCAAACTGATTGAACTTTGGGAACATCCTGTTCCAAAACTGCCGCGTAATTCAGGAACATTCGGTTCCAAACTGCTTCAAATTCGGGATCATTCTGTTCCGAACGTCCGTCGTACTCCATCCGAATCCTGTCCCTGAACTTTAAACAATTTGTAAATAACTTTATTAATCTAGAATAAAGAAAACTCTATGCTGTAAGAAATCTAGTGATTGATGCGCTACCCTGTTAGATTCAGTTCCTTACAGTACCAAATCCGAAAGTTCTTTCTGCCGCACCCTGGTATAAGTCGATTTCTAGAAATTAAACCTTTTTTCATTACTACAATCTGAAAATTCTCTGAGATCAAGTTTGCAATGCCTTTTGCTATTAACATGGAATGAAAGCTAATATTTAATCTGTATCCCATATACATGCAAGTCATTCAATGGAATCAAGAAGGCACCATCTGACATTAATAATCAGACAATGAAAAATCCCATTCATCATTTATGATTGCTACAAGCATAACCTTCACAAGCTTCCCGTTCGGTTTGGATCAATCTCGATCGACCCTTTTCACTGCAATTCAGATTCGGAAGGGAAGATTACGAAAGCAATTACTCCCCGTGCCATAAGGGTTTAAGGCGAATTCTCTAATAAACGTCGTTACTCGTTACGAAATGCCGCAACCACCACATCAGGTATTTTTTTATACACAGATCTCGCGACGATCGGGCGATTTGATTGAATTCCGAGAACGGGAGGGTGAGGTTATGAAAGCTGTAATTTCATTTACCGATCCCGAATGAGGTTGGTAATTTGATGAAAATGAAATGGAAATTGGTGGCAAGGAAGAACTGAAGGCTCCTTGCGTCGACCGGGAAATATCCGATTAACTGGAAAGAGACGTAAGTCGAGAGACTGGACGAGATGTAGCGACGACTCTAGAAAAGCAATACGAGAAATGTTTATTTTATGGGTAGGTATTTTATTTCAAGTCGCAGTGAAGAAACAACGGGCTATTGGTGAAGGTCCTGGTTCGGTAAGGTAATTCTAATTAACGTCGTACTAGAAATGTGGTAATTTTTTTTGTTAACGTCGGTACTAGAGCAACACAACGGGTTATTGACGACGGTCCGGGATCAATGCCCGAAGGGAAAGATTCGAGGACAACACCACGTTTTTTTGAAATAGTAATTGGTAATATTTAATTAACGTCGTACTAGTAATTTGGTAATTTTTTTGTTAACGTCGTACTAAAGCAACACAACGGGCTATTGACGACGGTCCGGGATCAATCCCCTAAGGGAAAGATCCGAGGACAATACCTTGTAATTTTGAACCACGGTCAGATGACGAGCAACACCTGAGCTGGCACATCACTATCCAAACTTCCACACCAACCCAACGTGAGGACTTTCGACCACGACAGATTAAAGGTACATCAGCCGACTCCACACTATACGCTTCAAAATATCCATGCCCGGACCCGGATTCGAACCAGGTAATGGTAATTTTAGTTTAACGTCGTACTAGAGCAGCACAACGGGGTATTGACGACGGTAATTAATTGGTAATTTTTTGTTTACGTCGTACTAGAGCAACACAACGGGCTATTGACGACGGTCCGGGATCAGTCCCTTAAGGGAAAGATCCGAGGACAACACCTCGTAATTTTGAACCACGGTCAGAATACGAAGCAACACTTGAGCTGGCACCCCACTCTCCAAACTTCCACACCAACCCAACGTGAGGACTTTCGACCACGACAGATTTAAGGTGCACTAGTCGCCTCTACACCATACGCTTATAAGCATCCATACCCTGACTCGGATTTGAACCAGGAACCTTCCGATCTAGAGGCTAACACCTTTACCACTATACCGGTTGGTCGGCACATGTAATTTTGAACCATGGTCAGATGACGAGGCAACGTCGTACTAGAGCACCACAACGGGCTACTTACGACTGTCCGGGATCAATCCCCTAAGCGAAAGATCTGAGAACAATATCACGTAATTTTGAACCACGGTCACATGACGAGGCAATACCCTGAGCTGGCATTCACTCTTTAAACTTCCACACCAACTCAATGTGGGGCCTTTGCGGCCACGACAGATTGAAGGTGAACCAGCCGCCTCTACACCATACGCTTACAAACATCCATGTTGATTCGAACCAGGATCCTACCGATCGGGAGTCTAACCTCTTAACTACCAGACCGGTTGGTCGACGGCGACGGTCCTGGATCAATCTCGAAAGAAAATATCAAAATACAACGCCAATCATTTTGAAACACTGTCAGATGACGAGAACTACACCTGAACTGGCATCCCAAACTTCCACAACAGGCGGAATTGAGGACACGACAGATGTAACGCGATGCAGCCCCGTGTCTTTGGCTGGACAGAGTTTCGAACTCGAAACCCTCCGGATGCTAATCAGTTTCTCTCCTAACTGGGCTACTGTAGCCCGTTTATTTTATGGGAAACTAAAAGCGATTTCAAATCTCGATTTTGAAGTGGCGTAATTTCCGTTAGTCCAGAAGAGCTCGTTTCGGAAACGAGGTGTCCTCGGATCTTTCCTTTCGGGAAAGACCACGGACAATAGGGCCGACCAACCGGTCTGGTGGTTAAGGTGTAAGATCTGGTGGTTAAGGTGTTAGCCTCTAGATCGGAAGGTTCCTGATTCGAATCCGTGTCAGTGCATGGATGTTTGAAAGCGTATGGTGTAGAGGCGGCTGGTGCACCTTAAATCTGTCGTGGCCGAAAGTCCTCACGTTGGGTTGGCGTGGAAGTTTGGAGAGTGGGGTGCCAGCTCAGGTGTTGCTTCGTCATCTGACCGTGGTTCAAAATTACGAGGTGTTGTCCTCGGATCTTTCCCTCAAGGGACTGATCCCGGACCGTCGTCAATAGCCCGTTGTGTTGCTCTAGTACGATGTTAACTAAAAAATTACCATTACCCTTAGGGATTGATTCGTTATTTTTTTCTCAATTCAAAAGAGGTAGGGTAATTTTAATTAACGTCCTACTAAAAGCAACACAACTGCTGTTGAAGACGATCCGGGCTCAATTCAGAAGAAACCGTTCTGGTGTTAAGGTGTTACCCTCTAGATCGGAAGGTTCCTTGTTCGAATCCGGGTCAGGGCATAGATGTTTATAATCGTATGGTGTCTAGGCGACTGGTGCACCTTAAATCAGTTGTGGCCTAAAGTCATCACGTTTTGTTGGTGTGGAAGTTTGGAGAGTGGGGTGCCAGCTCTGGTGTTGCCTCGTCATTTGACCGTGGTTCAAAATTACGTGGTGTTGTTTTCGGTTCTTTCTCTTAAGGAACTGATTCCGGACAGTCGTCAATAACCCGTTGTGTTGCTATAATCAAAAAATTACCAAATTACTAATTACCTGTGTCTTCTTCAACGACCTCCGTTGTCTAGACGACCTATCTCGTATTATAAAACTGACCAGATCTCGATGGACGAGACATCTCGTCGTTCGTAGAAAACTGACCAGGACTAGATCCCGTCATTTAAAAATAACTCGATAATATATGTGTCTTCATTTGAAAAATTGGCTTGATCTTGATGGACGAGATATCTCGTCGAAACTATTTGTAGGGTTTAAAACACTTGCGTTGCTGCATGAAAACATTGCTTTTTAAATGTGTTTTGAATAAGTTAGGAAATGGGAGGTACTCGAAAAATTAGATAAATTGATTAGAATAGATTGATTGCCGAAAGGTTTCTTTTCATTTAATTGCAGTCTGATCAATTACCTTTATTCCAAGCCAAAACCCAAATACTTCCCACAAGCCTCAGTTTCAGGCGAGGTATTAAAACTTTATTCCTCCAGCAGCATGTTGACTTGAATCGTTTTGGATCTGAAGCTCCACGCTCTTCAGTCGACTAATCGCACCAGCCAATGAATTTGAATTGAAATTCGATTAAACCCGCATTACTTAATGTTCGATCTACCGCAGTCGGTTCCTCCAGGAACTGAATCCACCACCTACTTCACCATCCCAACGAAGGAGAAAAAAAACACACCTCCACGACCACATCCACATACGAACCCTACCTCCCTTAACTAAAACAAAAGACGCGCTCAACAAAAAACAAAAGGATAACAACAAAAGGAACAATGTGTTATCGCAGGGAGTTATCTCCGCTTCGGACCTTATAAGATAATAATCACCCTTCACGAATAGGGCATTCAGTACATCTGTTTATAGCATCGGAGGTTTTTTTTGCCTTCTTTCTGCTATACATTAGACGGTTAAATTCGATAATTTGCTTCGGTAAAAAAGGGTGCGACAGATAATGTTACAACGGCCATTAATTCTTTCCGATCAGATAAGAGATCTATATAATGGGATAATTAATAACTGCTGCTTGGCAGATCTTTTTTTCCCTCGCTGTAATGCTCTTGAATGCGGTGCTAGAACGCCTACACTCAAGCCTGGTTAGGCATTTCGTTCGCTGTTTGGCCTAATATCGGTATGAAGGTGTGTTAAACTGCGATTGGGCAGGTATTAATAATGGAAGAGGCACAGCGATTATGTTTGCATGCGTAAATTCTTTCAATGGAGCTTGATTAAATGGAATTGGTTTTGTGCGAAAGTGCTCTATAGGAAAACAGATCGTTGTTTCTAGACGAAAAGAAGTTCGTGTATCTTCAAACAGTCCAAAACAAGCATGATTAAAATTCAGATCCTTATTGCATAGTCCCAGACATACAAGGTGACCAGGAGAGGAGGAGGACCAGAATATGTGAGCATAGGTTGATTGGTTTAAGATTTATGGCACAAGGCCATATTCTGGACAAGTTAGACCATCCCCGTTTGTACGTGCATCTTCAAATATAGTCCCAAAACAAGCATATGATTAAACTAGCAGACCTTTACTGGATGGTTCAAGAGAGAACCAGAATGATAGATTGGTTGGGTTTTATGGAGCACGGGTCACATTTGCTGCGTTAGACACGACAGATAATATCAAGTAGATAATGAACCAAAATGTCATATTTCTCTCTATATTAAAAAAAAAGTTACCGCCGCCGTCGCAGGATTGAAAACTGTTGTTTAGCTCGATTCTTAGACGGTTTCCCGAGAAAGTACTGATCGGAAAAAAACGAAATTAACATGGTTTGTTCTTCGTCGTATTTCCTGGACAATTATTAAGATTTTTTTCCTATGAGGCTATTAGTTTTGGGTTTATTAAGTGTCAAAATTGAAGAAGCGAAATTTCTTCCGCGAGTGAGCAAAACACATACAAATTTTCAGTCTTCAGCCGTGAGGTTTTTTAAAGAGTACCTCTCAACGTAAAATTTTGCAGCTGTCGAGTTTTTTTTTTTTTTTTTGAAATTTCAATTTGGTTCTTGATAATATTTTTTTGAAATTCGGGAAAAATCGGGACATTTTTGTTATTTTTTTAAACTGCCGTATTTATATCTTATTACTATCAGTTTTTAATTTTTAAAATATCGCAGTATATCTCAGAATGTACTCTTTGTTACGGTACTATTATTTTTGAAATCGGTTAATAATTAAATTGGATGCGATCAAAAGTTGGTCATACAAAATTCGGAATCTTTGGATATTTTCGCTACTTTTTGTTAAAACCGTTATATCTACAGCAAAAACTATTATTTTTTTTAAATTTGAGAACATCACTGAATACATTACATTACACTCTTTCTTATGGTACAATTATTTTTCAAATTGGTTAATAAATAAAATCGATGCAATTAGAAGTTTCCCCTAGTTTTATAAAATGTTCTAGAAAACATTCAGAGAAAACGCAAGACATACAACCTGCTCATTCCTCCTCTATAAGTCATCTTTGAGTAGTAAACAATTGGAAATCTATAGCGCCTTGAAGATGTTACTAGAATGATCTACTATTGAATGTGCTTTCTACTTTGGTCATCTGTCAATCATTGTTTTGAACGTCGAAGTTTAAAAGTAAATCTAAATTACCACTTAATTCCATCCCGATTCATTCTATTTTCAAGTGCAACAAAAAACTAATGCTATAGTGTTACATTCTACTCTGTTCCATAATTTTATAGACTAGAGTAGATTTAATTATTTGCTTGCAACAGTTTGTCTTTCTAAAAAGAAAATAATTTAAATTGATGCATAAAATAAATTCTGTCTAGGTGGCTATTTTTTAAATCAAAGCCTTTCTATTTAGAAAAACATTTAAATTACTGCGTGCAAAATTAACTCTATCTAATCTCACTATTTTTCAGATCTTAGTTTCTGTCTTTCTAATTGGTAAAGCACTTCAATTATTGCATGCAATATACATTAAACTGTCTAGTGCCACATCCTTTTTCACATAAGTTTGTCTTTCTAATAGGGGGAAGCATTTGAATTACTGTATAAACATTACGTTTACTAATGCCACATTATTTACAAATTCTTAGTTTCTGTCTTTATAATTAGAAAAGCGTTTAAATTATTACATGGGATAAACTCTGTCTGATGCCACATTGTTTTTCAATTATAAGTTTCTGCATTTCTATTAGGAAAATCATTTAAATTATTGCATGAAAAAAAATCTTTGCTTAGTGTCACGTTGTTTTTTAAAATAAAAATATTTGTTATTGGAAAGGTTTTTGAATTAATGTAGGAAATATATATTCTGTTTAGCTCCACATTATTTTCACTCTTTAGTTTGCCTTTCTAATTAGAAAAGTATTTAAATTACTACACAAAATAAACTCTGCCTAGTTCCACATTGTTTTCCAACAAGTCTTTGTACAATTGGAAAAGCATTTAAATTATTGTATGAAATATATTCTGTCTACCTCCACGTTATTTTCACTCTTTAGTTTGCCTTTCTAATTATAAAAGCATTTAAATTATTGCATAAAATTAACTGTGCTTTGTGCCACATTGTTTTTTAAACGAAAAGTCTTTGTAATTGGAAAATCATTTCAATTATTGCATGCAATATTCTGTCTAGCCACGTTATTTTCAATTTTTTTTGTTTGCCTTTCTAATTAGAAAAGTATTTAAATTATTGCATGAATTGTTCTGATTAGTATCACATTGTTTTTGAAACAAAAAATCTGAAATAGAAAAATTATTTCAAATATTGCATGAAATATTCCGTCTAGCTCCACGTTATTTTCAATTTTTTGTTTGCCTTTCTAATTAGAAAAGCATATAAATTATTGCATGAAATGAACTCTGCTTAGTGCCACATTGTTTTTTGAACAAAAAAAAAATCTGTTTTGGAAAATTATTTCAATTGTTGCATGCAATATTCTGTCTGCTCCACGTTATTTTCAATTTTTTGTTTGCCTTTCTAAATAGAAAAGTATTTAAATTATTGCATGGGAATGTAGTGCTTAGTGCCACATTTTTTAAAAACAAAAAAATCTGCAATAGGAAAATCATTTCAAATATTGCATGAAATGGTCCGACTAGCTCATGTTAATTTTCAATTTTTTTGTTTGCCTCTCTAATTATAAAAGCATATAAATTATTGCATGAGATAAACTCTGCTTAGTGCCATATTGTTTTTTTTTTTTTTTTTTAATTTATAATTGGAAAATTATTTCAATTATTGCATGAAACATTCTGTGTAGCTTCACGTTACTTTCAATTTTTTTTTTTGCCTTTCTAATTAGAAAAGCATTTAAATTATTGCATAAAATAAACTCTTCTTAGTGCCACATTTTTTTTAAACAAAAAGGCTTTGTAATTGGAAAATCATTTCTATTATTACATGAAATATTCTGTCCATCTCCACGTTATTTTCAATTGTTTCTTTGCCATTCTAATTAGAAAAGCATACAAATTTTTACATGGCTTAAACTCTCGGACTAATGCCACATTGTTTTTCAATTACGAGTTCCGCCGACCTTCTAGAAGCCGTCCTCCCGTGAATTTCCCGGTGGGCCCGTCTGTCTCAGAACACATACATCCGTCATTATTAGAAACGAGCTTCATTTGTTAGGGCATTCTGCATTCACAAGAGCACGCTAAATATTCATCACGAGCTTTTCGACCGCGCATATTGGCGGTTATGAAAATCAAACGAGACAAATGATAGGTTATTTCGCCGAATGGATGCGGGACGATTTGCATTTGATGGCTGCAAATCACAAGCCTGGATAGGATCAATCAAGACGGAGACCACTCCAACGGGCTCTGATTGAAATATTAGAAAAAATAGTACTCCCCTTGTGCAATTAAAAAGAAGATAAAGCACAGTTTCGTCTCAAGTCGAATGGTAATTTTGGTGTTTTCTACATTATTCATTTTGTCCGTAACATACTATTTTGCAGAAATTTGATCGGAGCTTGTTGAATTTAATGAGAGGGCTCGGTTTTTGTGCTGTCTGTCGTGTGTGTGAATCGCGATGGATCCCACACATGGAAGAGGGTCGGGTAATTTAATTTTACCCGCTTACCTTTAAAGAGCGAAAAGATTGTTACTTTTAATGCGATCCCGTTATTGGATTCAGACTCCAAGTAATTGTATTGATTATTGTGTAAAATATATACAGCATCGGTAGGTAGTTGATTAACGTCTCACTGGAGCAACACAGCGGGCCATTGGCAACGGTCCGGGAACAATCCTTAAAGTAAAGATACAAGGACATCGCCTTGTCATTTTGAACCACGGTCAATTGAACGGGAGGACGTAAATTGAAAAAATATTCTGACCACACAATGAGATTGAAATAGCACAGCTGGAAGAGAAACAATTAGTTCTTTTGAGATGCGAGGGTGCTTACAGGTGGATTTGTTTTGAGGGGTATAAGTACCCAGTTAATTCAAAACAAAATTTTATCAAGCTCACGTATTTGGCGATTTGTTTTAAGAATTTATCACAAACACTTTATCTGTTTTGTTATAAAAAATTCAGTGCATTTTTTATTCACGATTTTAAAAATTTGGTAATAATTTGGTAATTTTTTTTGTTTACGTCGAACTAGAGCAACACAACGGGCTATTGACGACGGTCCGGGATCAGTCCCTTAAGGGAAAGATCCGAGGACGACACCTCTTAATTTTGAACCACGGTCAGATGACGAGGCAACACCTGAGCTGGCACCCCACTCTCCAAACTTCCACGCCAACCCAATGTGAGGACTTTCGTCCACGACATATTTAAGGTGCACCAGCTGCCTCTACACCATACGTTTACAAACACCCATGCCTGGACCCGGATTCGAACCAGGAACCTTCCGATCTAGAGGCTAACACCTTAACCACTATACCGGTTGGTCGGCGGTAAGAGGTAATTTTTAATTAACGTCGTACTAGAGGAACACATCAGGCTATTTCCGACGGTCCGGGATCAATCTCCAAAAGAAAAGAACCGAGGACAACAACACATAATTTTGAACCACGTTTAGACGAAGAGGCACCACCTGAGCTAAACCCCACTCTCCAAACTTCCACATCAACCCAACGTGAGGACTTTTGGCCACGACAGATTTAAGGTGCACAAGCCGCCTCTACACCATACGCTTACAAACATCCATGCCCGGATTCAAACCAGAAACCTTCCGATCCAGAGGCTAACACTTTAACCACTATACCGGTTGATCGGTCTGGGATCTAACCGGACGGGAAAGATCCTAGGACAATACTGCGTGATTTTGAATCACGATCAGATGACTGCATTACTCCTGAGCTGGCACCCTACTCTCCAAACTCTCTTATCACGGGGATTTATCACGGCCAATCGTTGATAGCCCGTTGTATTGCTCAAGAACGACGTTAATTAAAATTACCTAACCTTACCGCTTACGAAAAGTAGGTAATTGGTAATTTTAGTTAACGTCGTACTAGAGCAACACAACGGGCTATTGACGACGGTCCGGAATCAGTCCCTTAAGGGAAAGATTCGAGGACAACACCTCGTAATTTTGAACCACGGTCAGATGACGAAGCAACACCTGAGCTGGCACCCCACTCTCCAAACTTCCACGCCAACCCAACGTGAGGACTTTCGGCCACGACAGATTTAAGGTGCACCAGCCGCCTCTACACCATACGTTTACAAACATCCATGCCCGGACCCGGATTCGAACCAGGAACCTTCCGATCTAGAGGCTAACACCTTAACCACTATACCGGTTGGTCGGCACGAAAAGTAGGATTTTGTCAGAAAAAATATTCCCTTTAAATACAGTTTTGACCTCGAAGAAAAAGCTTCCTGGCGTTTTCTTACCTATATATATACTTTAAAAATATGTGAATTAAAATATATCCCCTAGCAAATTGGGGCAGTGGTAACCCTATTGGAAAAGCAACGGACTAGCAAACGGAGGGTTGCGAGTTCGAATCCAACCCAAGACCGCAATGTACAAAGTGGGCTCGTTCACGTTATGTCTGTCGTAGCATCAAATGTTCTCACTTTGGCGTGGATGTTTGGAAAGTCGGTGCCAGCTCTCGGGTGTTGGCTCGTCATATGATCGTGGTTCAAAATTACGTGTTGTCCTCGATCTTTTTCTTCGGGGGTTGTTCCCATACCGTCGCCAATAGCCTGTTGTGTTGCTCCAGTGCGACGTCAATTAAATACCAACCTACCTACCCCTATCACCTTTTTGTCACTCTGATAATTTTGTTTTCGTTTTCTAGGGCTGAATTGTCCGGGACCTACGACTCAATAGGAGATTACGAACCTCCATGCCAAGTATTGCTGGGCCGACCAACCGGTATAGTAGTTAAGGTGTTAGCTTCTAGATCGGAAGGTTCCTGGTTCGAATCCGGGTCCGGGCATGGATGTTTGTAAGCGTATGGTATAGAGGCGGCTGGTGCACCTTAAATCTGTCGTGGCCGAAAGTTCTCACGTTGGGTTGGCGTGGAAGTTTGGAGAGTGGGGTGCCAGCTCAGGTGTTGCTTCGTCATCTGACCGAGGTTCAAAATTACGAGGTGTTGTCCTCCGATCTTTCCCTTAAGGGACTGATCCCGGACCGTCGTCAATAGCCCGTTGTGTTGCTCTAGTGCGACGTTAACTAAAAAATTACCAATTACCCGGACCGTCGTCAATAGCCCGTTGTGTTGCTCTAGTACGACATTAACTAAAAATTACCAATTGCCAAGTATTGCTGGAATTCGAACCCAAATGAACGAAGAACCGAATCATTAAACCACTCACCTACCAGATCGTGTGCCGCGGTAGCTCAGGCAGTAGAGCGTCGGGCTCGCATCAGAAGGGTTGTGGGTTCTGTCCTCGGCAGAACCTGCAATTCTGATGATTGCGAGATCGGCGCTTCGACCTGGCTAAAGACCGTCGTGTTCCCTAATGGTGACTGGGGCACGTTAAATAGGTCGTGGTCACAATGTCCCCCATGTTCCCATACCAAATCAATACCTCTGGGGGTACCTGATCAGGGGGTTATCGGCCTCTGATTGGGATCTAAATTACGATATGTGTGAGCGAATGGATGTGTGAAAGGGACCTTCCTGTAAAACGGATGTGTCATGTATGTCGAGCAAAGTCGGACTTCCTCTCAATGGGGCTCAGTAACATGGAAGGCGCACCCACTCGCCTCTTGCCGTCTTCGACGGGCCTGGCACTCCTCTGGTCTGCCAGTGTAGGCATGAGTTACAACAACAACTACCAGATCGTCATGGTTCCCCCCAAAAGCAAATTGTCGCATTTTCGGACAGTTCCTGTGGAAGTGAAGGTTTGAATGCTATACAATCTACAAAAACATTTAATTGAATACTTTTAGTACGTCATGTTAAACTGAACATCGACCTTAAAATGAAATATACGAATTATGTGTATTCGTGACACAATTCGTAAGTCACGAATACGAATTGTGTACGGAGTCGCTGTCGTGTAAGATCTCTGAAGAGCAAATCACAAATCGACTCATCCAATTGGTTGTGGAAATGCAAACTTGAGTTTTTAGTCACGGATGATAGTCACTTTTTTATAGTCTCATACACTAACAAAAAAATTGACGCACCAAGAAGGAATCATCCGATTGCTTTGAAATTTCGTATGCAAAAATGTTTAGGACGTATATTCTTTGGGGACGTATAGTCTTTAGCGACGAATCCCGCTTCCAACTCTGTCCTGACGATCATCGAAGACGTGTCTGGAGACGCCCAGGGCAGCGTGCCGATCCTGCTTTCACTATTGTACGCGACACAAGCCCTCAACAAGGAGTTATGGTCTGGGGTGCCATTTCCCTTGATAGCCGGACCCCTTTGGTCGTCATTAGAGATACACTTACTGCACAGCGGTACGTTGACGGCATTCTGAGACCTATTTTGCTACCGTTCCTTTCGCAGTACCCTGGGCTTATTTTTCAGCAACACTATGCCAGACCACATACGGCACGTGTTGCTATGAACTGTCTTCAAGCTTGTCAAACACTTCCTTGGCCAGCCAGATCACCAGATCTCTCTCCCATCGAGCATGTCTGGGATATGATGGGAAGGCGACTGCATCCGGTAGGGAATGTTGATGACGTAGTCCGACAAATGGAGCAAATTTGGCAAGAAATACCGCAGGAGACCATCCGGGAGCTTTATCGGTCTATGCCACGCCATGTGACAGCTTGCATCCAGGCTAGAGGCGGGTCAACACCTTATTGAGCTCGTTACTGTAACTCTGAAATAAATCATTCAATTGTTCTGAAATTTTAATCATTTTCTATTCTGTACATAATTTTCCTATCCACCAATTTTTGTCTATCGGACAACTCCTTCTTGGTGCGTCGATTTTTTTTTTTTTTTTGTTATAGAGTGTAGTTTGATTCATGATTTTACCCACAGCCACGTGACACATCTTGAAACCGAGCAACTGGAAGAAATAACATGAAACTTCGGGCACATGTGCCGTCTATTTCACTTCAAGGTCGATGGAACTGAAAGCTCTTGCTTCACGAGTCTGGAACTGCAAAACAAATCATAAACAATGCAGATTTCCAAGAGAATGATTTTATACGTCCATCAGTGAAGTTTCAAAGTATTCAAAAGCTTTCACAGCGTCACCTTTTTCAATTTCGTGAAAGGAAGTTGTTTACTTGTGGGAAAATGGGTATCAGAAATGAGGTCTGGAAATCCGAGGACTCCTTGTTATTTTGAACGGCGGTCAGACGACGAGGTCAATACATGAACTGGTACCCCATTCCAAAACGGGTCGAAGTAATGCCGGGACTACAACTGAGCAGACTAATTTGTATACAGCAATGAAATAAAACCTCTTATGGCCCAACAGGTTTTAGTAAGCCGAAATCATCTGCAATAACTAGTTTTATGATCTTATAAGTGAATCTGAGGGCAATTCATTATCTTTATAAACATGGACAGAACTGAGTGGTCAGACTGCCAATATTTGTTGTCCCCATGTACTAAGTTATACACAGTCCAGTCACATTAATGTGACCACCACCTACTTTCGACGTCAACGTGAAATAACCAATCACAAAAGGCAGGTGGCAGCACATTGCAGTTGAGAGTATATAAAGGATGTCCTAGGGCATCGGAAAGTATTTCAATCGTTGGCGTAATGCAGAAACGTAGCGATTTATCCGACGTCCAAAAGGGCATGATTATTGGCTTTTGGGCCAAGGGTGGAAGCAGTTCGCGTACCGCCGTGGTTAAAGTATACCGTACATGGCAAAATGGCACTATCCAAAATCAGCGACGTGGTAGATGTGGTGCACCACGGGCTATAGATGACAGAGGCGAAAGAAGGAAGGCTACGGAGATGCTTTCGGGCGAATAGACGTGCAACTGTTGAGCAACTGACCGCCCAAATGAACCAAGGGGCTACCAAGAGTGTATCCTCAACAACGGTTCAGCGAACGTTGCTGCGCATGGGCCTCCGCAGCAGACGCCTGGTGAATGCACCTATGCTGACTGCTGTTCATCGGCGACGAAGGCTGGAATTTGCACGCCAGTACCGCAACTGGACGTCCAGAGTGGCGACAGGTGGCTTTTTCCGATGAATCACGTTTTATGGTCCATCGGACAGATGGACGTTGGCGTATACGGCGTGAAACGTCTGAAAGCAAACACCCTGCAACAATTGCCGGAAGGATCCACGCTGGAGGAGGAAGCATTATGGTTTGGGGAATGTTTTCCTGGCATTCACTGAGTGCACTCATCATCAGAAACCTAATTGACTCTCTTCCAGCACGTCTCGCAGCGGTGCGCTCTGCCAAAGGTGGTTATTCTGGCTTTTGACAGGTGGTCACATTAATGTGACTGGACTGTGTATAGTATCTGTGAAATTGATTCTCTTATAGAGGTTACATGCATAATGAAGGCAGATATCACTTCCCAATTTGTAAATAAACCCTTTTCTATAGGCTGCGAAATCTATTGTAAAAATATTTAATTGCAGTTTTACAAATTAAACAATATCTGAAAATGTCTTGCACTTGTTTGGTATTCCATTTTTAAGTGATCACTGTATCACCATTTACAATTCCAGATTTCCTTTCAATAGACCTGACTGGGTAACAGCCGGCTATGGTTAATCCAATCATTAACTGTTTAGATTCCATCGGATATATCTACTTTCTGCTTGTACGCTAGTTCTTATAGGCTCTGCTCTAATTGCATAATATGGTAAATTAATGTAGTACGTAATTAAACATCTTTTAATTTGAGTTCTAAATTTACAATATTGTATGCAGACAGTAGTTAGAAAAGGACGAAAAATAAATAGAAACGATATTGTATTCAATATATTTTATTCAAACATAGAATGGGCCAATATTAAGCAAAATAGAGCCCACACATATATAATATAATATTTATAAAATGTATGTATATATGTACAAAACTGTATTTACACTCAGTACCAATATCTCCTCTCTTTACAAAAATATAACACTAATACGCGTCCGTCTTGAATACACTATTTTGCTTGTGTAGCAATACTAGAGTTCAAAAAGCTGGTATCAGCAGTACAAAATTTTTTCCTGTACAATTCGAGTAAGCAGACTTCTATTTCATTTATCGTGTGGAGGGAAATCTACAAGAATAAAAAAAAAACATGAGTACAATTCATTCAATTAAAAAAATATTCATAATACAAACTATATAAGGCAAACTTATTGAAATACTTCGTTACAGCGAAAATGGTTCATTTTTAACTTGTTATTGTCTACTTTTCGAGTTTTGGTACATAATCACGACTAGGTGTAGATACGACATTATGTACATGATCAGAATAGTTTTCCCGAGTAAGATTATATAATTTATCTTCAATCGCAGTGGTTTTATGCTTGTAGAGCAAAATGCACTTCCAACTTATCGACAGAACACGATACTGAGAAGTTTCTATTCATAGCTTTCCTTCTATATATTTTACTAGCCATTGCGTGGCCAGCACGGCTTTGCCCGCGACAGTTCTTTGCGTGGGGTCAGGTGTGACCACTGCTCGCTGACGCTCGCCAACCCCCAGTGATTGTTACGAGTTCCCATTTGGTTTGTTTCGCAAACGAACTCCACATGCAGGCCTCGAAGTGGCTACTATCGACAACGTAAATCAAAACACGCTAGAATCGGGAAATTTGACAAGGTTCCAAAGGCTGAAGTCACATTGAGGAAGAAAGATAAAAAAGGTGAAAAATAACTAATAAATTAGTTTAAAATGTTTTAGATTAAATTTTTAAATTCGGGGTGGACACATAAAATCGCAAAAAATTCTGACTACCTGTGTGCCAAATTTCATTATTGTACGTGCCATAGGTTCGTCAGGAACACTGCGTTCCGAGGGACAAACACTTTTATAATAGTAGAGAAGACGAATAAGGAAAAGCAGTAAAAAGTACAACAAATGCAGTTTTAATTTTGATTAATTTCATTTGAGGTATGAAATGCGCACTGATGTGTATTCATTGTACATTGCTTTAAATAAGGTATGAAATGCACGTAAATGCCATCAATAGATAGGAACAATCAAACCTCCAAGTGATTTAGAGATATCTCGTACATCAAGATTTGGTCAATTTTGATTGTGACGAGACACTACTTGGGGAGCAACAGGTGGGTTAAACTGCAGAATATTAATTATAAAATATAATATTTGAGTGCTAAAATTAGTACAAAACAGACTAATTTCCCTGTCGTCCTGCAGTGTTTATAAATGCATTAATTCAGGGCTCGAAATACCCGGATGCACAGGTGCACATGAAAATAAAATTGTGCACCTAACGTTAAAAAAAGGGGTGAACGTGTTTTATGTTATTTTGATGTTTGAACAAAATACTAGTATCGACATCGCTTGCTCTAAAGGAACGTAATTAAAATTCCTAAATACACGCTAAGCGAAAACAAAATCGCTGTGAAGTAACGGGTTTATACAGGAGGAATGTTTACTTGTGTCACTGCCAAAAGAACTTTCCGATGATCGAAACATTTTCCAGATGGCTCTGTTAAAGCGACTGTCACGACAGCCGTGCGCCGTAGAATTTCTCGATAGGTTAAAATATTTTTTATTTACTATCTACTATGAACCTATATAAACAAACCCAACTAATACAGTAGTTTACATTACATTAATACTCTTATATTACGTTTTTTTTTTTTAATGTGCACCTAACGTATAACCTGTGCACCTGTATTACAAAAAATCTATTTCGAGGCCTGTATTAATTCAGCCTGCCCACAAAATTACCAATACTGGTAGGACTGGATTTGTACTCCACTGGAAACTGGAGGGAGCAAAAGAAACTCGTTTGTTGACAAGCACTCACAGTTGAGATATTTTACCCAATACAACAGGCCTGACAAGTTACGGGTGCCACAATCACAGCACACTTCCCTTGAGCTGTCCGAAGGCACAGTGCACCAAGAAGCAAAAGCAAGCCACCCGTAAGTCCAACCGGGTGGAGCCCTCGATACGAAAGGTAATTTACGGTCTTACAACTGTATTTAAGTTTTAATAGTTGTTAAATATCTGGGATAATTGCCCGGTAGTCGGTGACGCCCAACTAAGCTCCTATCTCTCAATGATGAGATTAATGCCGGTTTTAGGAGGAGTTCTTGAATATGAAAGATTGGTTGCGTCTCTCTCTCTCTCTACCAGAGATGGTCCGGAGAGTAATTACACTCTCGGCCGGCGTGAAGGGTCTATTAAACGGTGACATTGGGAGAGATGGACTATCTGCAGAAACAAACCGAGAAATTAGTTCCAAGACGTAGTAGGCGTAGACAAATAGTTACGATTCGATTTCTGAGGCGGACAGTTCCTAGTAATTGCGAGGAGGAAAGGGGCAGGATACAAGATCATTGCTTGGAGGGTAATGAAGTTCGGCCGTTGAACAGTTGGATCGTAGAACTTGATCAGAACAGTTGGATTCGTAGAACTTGATGCAATCTAAACCCTATTCTGCGGATAGTTTTTGAAAATGCCCATTTGGTTAAAAAAGCTTTCCAGCGACTGGGAGTACTAACCAGGAGAGGATGATAGTTGAATCAATACAGTAGTGGAGCCGCGGTAGCTCAGTCAGTAGAGCGTCGGGCTCGCATCAGAAGGGTTGTGGGGTTCTGTCCTCGGCGGAGCCTACAATTCTGATGATTGCGAGATCGGCGCTTCGACCTGGCTAAAGACCGTCGTGTTCACTAATGGTGACTGGGGCACGTTAAATAGGTCGTGGTCACAATGTCCCCCATGTTCCCATACCAAATCAATACCTCTGGGGGTACCTGATCAGGGGGTTATCGGCTTCTGATTGGGATCTAAATTACGATATGTGTGAGTGAATGGATGTGTGAAAGGGACCTTCCTGTAAAACGGATGTGTCATGTATGTCGAGCAAAGTCGGACTTCCTCCCAATGGGGCTCAATAACATGGAAGGCGCACCCACTCGCCTCTTGCAGTCTTCGACGGGCCTGGCACTCCTCTGGTCTGCCAGTGTAGGCCTAAGAAACAACAAACAACAGTAGTGCGTCTAATTTGAGGCTTGATTGGGTCTTATGGTGGCATATAAGGGCCATATTTGGCCAAGCTGCGCCAGACACGAGATACTAGATAAAAGGAGGAAAAACGGCAAAGAGAAGAATATTAAAAGAAAGGGAGGAACGATCACGGGGGTACCTTGAAGTTGTGATGCCAGTGTTTACTAAAAGAAAATAAACCCTCAAGAGATGATTGTTTATGTTATGGTGCATTATCTCTAGATCGTAGGCAGACTTCAGCTATAGGTCAGTCCAGATTATTTGCCACAAGTTGTGAATAAAGATTGATTTCAATTCGAAGAAATTTGCCTAACCCATTTGTAAAGATAATAAGTGTAAATTATGTTTTTAAAATGTTAATAGGAATTTCAAAACCGTGATGACTAGATTAAACTGAGTAAAGGTTTAATTCTCAGTCATACAGTAAAAAAGGAAATTATTTTAATTGTTTTCCCTCAAACCTTTTTAAAACAAGTATCGTTAACGCCACGTACATGGAAAGCTCTCAGTTGGCAGAATGTTTGTACACGTGAATTTTAGAGGTTCAACTTGTCAAATACGAGTCACAGCACAAAACTAAATAAATTTGAGAAACATGGTCAAAACCGAAATATACGATACCATATATGCCCTTCAAAGATATTCAGAAATCGCTACCTAACAATACCCCGTACTACAACGCTTCCAAACCTGTTCTAAAAGCACAGAAGACAATCATCGCCTCCGTGCAAAGAACCAAAGCCCTCGCCGAAAACAATGATGAACTTTCACGGCAATTATCCCAGACGTGGGAAAAGGTAGCCATCCCATCAACAGCCCATTGCTAAACCCCTACCAACCACCTCCGCACAGTGTCAAAAAGTAAAAATCGAAAATTCGATCAACGGCCACCATATATTTAAAAACCACTTATCCATTCTGTTCCACACACATCTCCCTACGCGCACACTTCAATTTCTCAAACGTCAACAGGTGTACCGATTGATTAGCCTGTGCATCGGCGGTTACAGGCGAAACAATACAAATTGGAGCACCACCTCATTGACTCGGATTACAGGAAAAGGACCCGGGCCCAGTGGAAGAATGAAAAAGGGAGTGGCCCCTTCAATCCGGCGATAAATTAAGGCATGCAATTGTGGGTGGGTGGGAACCTATAGGTGCCGTGATTGACAGCTTTCGAGTGGGAAGCACCTATTGCATTCGTTCGATGGTCGGTGAGATTTCTTTTTGAAGGGGGTGGAGTGAATTATTGGACTCCACCCTGGGCCTTTCTGTGCGAATTTTTTTGTATTAATTTATTGGTATTGTTCCCAGCCCATCCTCAAGGCAACAAGTCGGCAGCAGCCGGCCACACCCGCGATCTCAGTCTTTTCATCAACCCGGAACAGAGGACATCCATGATTCATGGTAGGCGGAATCGAGTGCCGCATTCGATTCGATGCAGTCGTTGATTCGCGATTCGACGCGCGTGTTATCGATCTTTTCATTGTCTCCGGGATAAGGTGAAAGGCATTGGGAAAAAGCGAGCATCCCGATAGTTCCGATTAGTTCAAGTCAGATGCAGCAAAATCTTGTAGAACAGTCACTCAGGCAGACAAGTTTTTATTGAAGTTCAACGATATTGAACAAAAATTAATAACCTATGTGAAAAGGGGGTCGCCCTAGCTCAATATGGGGTATGTACACTGCTTTAGCAACACGCTAATTTTAAACGGCTCAGTTGTGGTTCCTTCCCCAGTCTGTCAATACTTTCGCTGTGTGTATGTGCATTTTTCTTGACGTTGTCTGGCGTTTGGAGCAGCTTGGCCAAATATGCCCTTTGCGCCACAAAACCAAACTAACGATACTTAAAAAACTGGAGATAATATTAGGATATAACTTTAAACGACTGTGTTACATTCATAGAATTTAACATGCGCTTATTTAGAAAGTTTCTACCTAATTACTCGATACTTGTTAGATATTTGATTTCACACATAACGGATGATCATTATTTCAATATGAGATGAAAGAAGAGCAATTCTTCGTATAACAATTTTTTTGCCACTCAAGTTTCCCAGGGAGACAAATTGATTCAAATCATCACGAATGTGATGTATATTGCTACGAATAAGACGTATATTACTATGAATAAGACCAAACAGGAACACTGATACGAACTGCATGCATTTTTTATACGAATTGCTTTTATATCACAACAACCTGACTAAGTTATTCATTATGGTTACTATTTGGAATAGTTTCCAGGACAAGAGATTAGTCTGGAGGAGAAAATCAATTCAAATAATCGCTAATGGGATCGAAATTGCTGCGAATATGCCCTCGGTTACTATGAATATGCACCCGATTGTTGTGCTCTCAATTACTACGAATATGCTTCAAATCAAAAACCGCTTCCACTGCAAACCCATAAAGTTTTAAAAACCAAGATGGCGAGGTGTTGAACTTACCGCTGCTATGTATGCGGTCGCTTCACGTCCTCTTCCTGAGCGGGCGCCTTGCGGTCAGGTACGAAGGCACTAGCCGAGACCTCTCGAAGAAAGAGACGGGAGAGTCGCAGTCCATTGGCCGGTGGGCCTCCGGTCGAGGTGCGGCATTGCTTCGACTCTGCTTCTTCATCTGGTTATTTCTTTGGACTAGCTGACATACCAGCTCCTTGATGTCGTCTAAGTTCAGCTGATTCACGTCCACATCGGCACCTAAGAAGATAAAAAAGATAAGGATAAGTTATCTTATAACAATGTGTGCGTATTAGGTATAAAATATAACATTGCTTCGAAAACAGGGTATAATTTTTATTCCAATTAAGAAATTGATGGCTGTTCGTTACCTAAACTTTCTTTCTGACATTCAATCATAATTAAGTAGGCGCCATTACTCGTAACTATACAAAGATGTCGCCTCGTTCAATTAACATAGGCAGATATAATGTCAAGTAACTTAAATAGAATTTTAACGTTAAATTTCTATTTGTACGGATAGTTAAGAATATTGGATAACCGTGATGTTGAGTTCCATAATTTCCAGCATCATAGAATATCGATTTTTGTTTTACACTAACTCTGACCCCAGGTGCAGACTTATATTCCGTTCTGCATCACAAATCCAAGCAATTGTAATTGTTCTGCAGGCATTGTACGAATTTTGAAAACTGCAGTAAAATCATAAACAGACGTAAAACACAATTATCGGCTAAATATGTGTATGACATATTTATAATAAAACACACATCAGAGTATTGGTTAACTTACTTTATTTAAAACCAAGGCATTCTGTCGATAACTATTGAAGTTAAATAATTTGTTATTGATACAGAAGACGTGTTATTTATAAAGCGTTTGTGGCAATTTGGGGTGGTGTAGGGGAGGTTGTTACGCAGCGAGAGAAGAAAAAAAGGTGTGGCAAGGAGCACGCTTTGCACTGGAGAACATCGTAACTTATGATTTTAAAAAAAAAAAAAACGGCCACAATTTTGATAAAATTAAGGAAAAAATTTTCTGCAAATACTTTGTTGTGCGGTGTATTTTTAAGCACTTTCTGCTCCCGGGACTATGACCCAAGAGCAAAGAACGGAAGAACCGCGAGTAATAGGGGAGGCGGCCAAGGTTTGATTCCCGTACTCTGGGTGTATTTCTCTTTCCTGTCAGTAAAACTTTCCTTTAGTGTACGTTCATTACTTGACTTTGTCTAGTTTGGCTCAGCATGGCCAAATATGGCCATTGCGCCACAAAACCCAACCCTCCCAATCTAGCATCTCGGGGGAAAACAAGGAAAAACCGTTATCCCAAGTTTTTACGATCTCGGCTGTTATGTCTACTTGACCAGAAGCGCACGCCGATTTCGAGCAATGCATTGGTTCTTTTAGGCATACCCACAACCATAGCGAGGGGGTGCGTCGGAGTTGTTGGCATAGCAATTACCAACGAATGAGAGGGGGAGGGGAGGCGCACATACCCGACGTCACACATCTTAACAGATGGCAAACGGAGAGAGAAAAGAAAAGAAAACTAAACGGCCTCAAAAAAAAGAAGCGACAATTAAAAATCCAGAACAACCCAACAGGGTGGTTTCGGTCTACTTTTCCCCATAGCACAAGACTGACCTCCCCGTTTTTTCCTCAACCCTTTTTCTTCCATTTGCTCTTTCTCTTTGGAAGTAGCAATTTATTGCTTGTTGATTCCAAAGGGTACCGTGATGTGTGACCGCATTTCTCGGCACAAGGGCTCGTGATTGGATTGGTCTTGAGATTGGCCAATGGAATGAGGAGATAGGCGTGTTATAGTTTAGAAAAAAGGTGATTAGTTTACCTGCACTCCCGAGTTGTTTGGAAAAAGAAAACTTTTCTGTCCTTTATGGTTTTTACAATTGCACCACTGGGTCGATTCACAATGTTGCAAGTTCCTGTGCCAGGTGCGAAACGAAATTGCACTGAAACTGTATTTACAAAACAAAATTTCACTTCGCACAAAATAATGTTTAGAGCTTGCGCTATTACACGGGCCACTGGCCGTTCCTGAAACACTTGTTTCAAATGAATATTTATAGCAGTGACCTCTATATCTGGAAAGGAAGCAGACCCGGACCACTGTGTTATGTCCCATCACATCTCCACGTCAAGAAACCAGCAACACACCACTATAACGCCTGACATAAACGCTTGGCAGTTCACCCCTTACTACAAAGAAAAATCATATAAGTCGTGCCACTTGAGGCCGCCTGGGTGTTTGAACTGAAGCAACCGGTTTTAAATTCAGTCGAATTTGATGTGCAAAATTTTCCTCGGACCTAACCGCTTTTCACCTAAAAAACGACACTAATTCAGTCTCTTACCTCTAGAACCCACAAAGAACATTTTTGTTAGCGCACGCACGAACATTTTTGAACAGCGCAATGCACCTGCGTTTGCATTTATTAACTCAATTTCTGCCCTTTTCATTACAAATATTATTCCTCGTCCACATCTAGTCGTCTTGCATATTGGGGGAAAGTTTACGGAGATTTCGACCCTACAAATACCTTTGTAGGGTTGGAATCCCCGATAGTTCATATTAGTTTTTCTTGGATACCAAATTATATGGGTCGTATAACCAAACAATGGACTAGAAGTTGTCAGTCTGCATTACTCCAGGGAACCATGAAAGGTGCTGCCACATTACACCGCCATGACCTGACATGGACGTGCCTTCCCGACGGATTTGGTAAAAGCTTATGTGTCGCCTCAAAGAAACCAGGAAACTACAAGAAGCCAACCAGACTTCGACGCATACGAGGTTCGGTCTACAAGCTTCTTAAGAGCGACGTCTTTAGCCGCTCGGTACTGGTGGACATAGTACGTACGAAGTTATCCATGGTACTTGAATTTTTCGTATTGAAACTTTTTCCGCATTGGTCAATAAATAAACGAACTGAACTACAAGGCCAAGCAATAAAGATAAGTAGGCTTTAGAACTATTGAGAATCTATACAAAATAAGATTCGTGTTCCAGGAAAGCAAAAGCTTTGAAACAACCTAAAAAATTTCTGACAAGTACTGCCGGTGTCAGTGGAATTATTGTTCCCCTGGGCATATTCAATGGACTCGTCCGTCATGTACAGGATGGCCTTTTAGTCTGATCGTATATTACCCAATTGAGTTAATTTAGCCTGCAGCCTTCTTTAGTATGTTTCCTCTATTCTAAATCAACCTCAATTGAGTAACGAGGAAACGCTCTACGTAGGACTTCCCCTTCATTCTTGGATGAGAAGTTATGGATGACTGCCAACGTTTTGCAATTCTTTTTCTGCTTTTGGATTTCGGACGAATGGTTTCGACTCAAAAGTATGATTCGATTTGTAAGACATTACGCGAAAACAGATTGCCAAGAAAGATAAAAAGGGTCACTGCTGCTTTTATCAGAACAAAACTACTTGTATCATCATCCGAGAAAAATTTAGTTTCATTTTACGATGCGTGTTAGGTTGATTTTTCATCGTAAAATTCAATGTATAGAAAATACTCCAGAATCGGTATCGCTCATCTGAAGTATCGGTTATGGTATCTTGCAGCAAGAGTGTTACTTTCTGTTAGACCGCTCGTATCATTAGAAAGATGTAAAGTTGCAAACCAGGCAGGAGTCGCTTGATGGCCTATCGTATACGAACTCAAATTTATAGTCCTAATAATGGGGCTACCATAGCTCAGTAGGTTTGACCACAACGATAACAACCTGATAGTTGTGGGATTCGATTCCTCACTGGGTGTATTTCTCTCCTGTTTATCGGATCTTTCCCGGGCCGTCGTCAAGCCTGTTGTGTTGCTCCAGTACGACGTTGATACCTACCCACATCTCCTGTCTAAAAACTTTTCTTATGTGTATGCCCGCTTACTTGACTATGTTTGACGCAACCTGGTCATGACCCTCGTGCGACCAGGTTGAATAATTAATGAAATAATAGGCCCAACCAACATTGAAATAATGTAACAAATATTGTCCCAGAAGAATATCCACAACCTCGACCAACGTCTCGGCAATGCCCTTGTACTAGTACAAAGCATGTACATATCAGTCAATATCAAATATCTAAGCAATCAATCAGTCAGTACAGCATCTTAGTTTCAGTAGTGACAAGCCTCTGATGAAAAGCTCGTCCATGTTTGGATCTTGCTCCATAAAACCGAAAACAGCCAACCAACTTCTGATGGAAAAGCGTCGTTACAAAGCAAATGGAGATATTTTCGACCAATATTTGAATTCACACTTTCAAAAATCCACAAGAGCTTGCAGCGCGTGATAATGTTTGAGCAAATGGCTAAGCACAAAGATACTTAATTCTCATGCGCAAGAAACATTGCTGCATGTCATCAGGAGTTGGATAAAAGATTCTACCCCTCACACCAAGAGGATAGCCGAACGTAATTTCACACTAATTTAATAAGGCACCCCATAAACTTCTCCCCTACGACCTGACGAAATGATCGATTCTCTTCCTAAGAAGCCACTTTCAGCGTGTGCAAATGGTTCGGAATGCCCGATTCTCACAGTTCTCAGTCCTGTCAGAATCCGAGATCATTGGTTCACGGAGCACGTTTCTGCTTGCCGAGATGAGGTAGCTGGGGTGTGCCCCAGTAAAATACCTCAACTGCTTCCATTAGCCCACCTGTTTCGTGTACTTATGAGAAAGAAGCCCTTTTCTTTTTTTTTTCCTTTGTGATTTGAAAGATGATACCATTTCCCCATAAGAGACGAGCTAGCCATGCCCACTTCGAGGCAGAAATCCCAGATTTATTGTCATTCAAATAATGGTGCTTTAAGACCTTTTCTTGTCCGCAAAACACTTTTAAGTTATTTATGTTACGGGAACAATCATTTCATTTTTTTTTGTTTAGGCTGCAGCAAGGAAAAGTTAGCTCTTGCTAAAACCTATAGTTTCTATCTACTATTTGAAATAAAAGATGTTGCATGTCTGTTTTAATCGGTATGTTTCGTTATTATTTTAATAGTATAGCGTAGAGAACAGGACCAAGCAGTTATTGAGGCAAGTAATTTTATTGCAACTAAACGATAGAATGCTACTACCAGGATTAGAGCTATAACTTCTCCCTATCGGCAGGAAGAAATAAATATTTTAGATCCCCAATCAAAAGCGGACATGTCGCATAGAACAATTGTGGTTTTACGAATAAATTAACATAAATACATCATACATCTGAAAAAATATTAGTCCATCATCCTCATCCATCATGGTATGGTTGAATAACGAACTAGGGTTTTTTGCTAAGAAAGCCAGTGCTCCACCATTGAGCTATAGAAACTTGACACTCGCAGCAATATGAGGTAATATGGTTACTGTCAATTGTTCATACTAAGATAAGTAGTGATTATATATAGAGAGACGCATTGAATATACAGTGCTGGTACATTTTGTTGTCCCAACTAAAGTAATGATGGTTATAAAATAAAAACTAGAAGGAGAGAGAGCTATTTGGTATGGGAATATGGGGGTTACAGTGTCGATTTCAATTGTTCATACTAAGATTGAGTACTGAATGTGGAATGTACTGAATATACGGTGCTGTATCCTGTTTGCTGAAACCCAGCTGACGTAACAATGGCGCAAGTAAAGACTACAGATGGTAGGCAGCAGGATATCAGTATCAACTAAATTTATACTCGAATGAATACAGATTGCACTGAGATGGTGATACATTTTGTTGTTCTCTAACGTAACATCAATGCGCGGATAAAGAATGGGTTGTACAGATGTGTGAAAGGAGCGAAAGAACTGAACAATCCCACGATATTTCCATTTTTATTTTTGCCATACTAGTATCTTGTGTTTGAAGCAGCTAATTCATCGTTCGATCGTGCGCCATAAAACCCAAATGAACTGAACTAGCATATGCTTCATGTCAATACCACATGGAAAAAGAATAATTGATTCCAGTTAAGTGAAGTCAAACGACATGAATCGGGAGATTGCCTCGCCACGGGGTGGTCCACTGGGAAATTGGAACACATAAGTTTCGCACGTTCCAGGGAAGAGGTTATTGCTGCTGCCTCCCTTCTCCCCCTTGTTCTATCCTTTCTATTCGTCCATTGTATTCGTGCAGGGCACTGCAGACGACAATCCGCGTGCGAGGCGCGTGCACGGGACAGGGGGGTCGGTTCGAATCGGAAGTTGAATCACGAGATGGTGCGTTGCCATGACGTTGCCACAGGAAGACCGGACAACCCCTCATTAAAAATTTAAGTTTGATGCAGGGTATTTCCAGGAGTATGTGGTACTGAACTAGTGGAGCTTCACTTAAGGATTCATTGTGGATCAGAGCTGCTGGACAGTGGGCGAAAAAGCTCTTTCAATGTGATGGGGTAGCTTTGCTTAACGAAGGCAATAGGTGAAGTCTTTTCCAATGGAACTGAAATTACATTAAAAGACAGGATCTTAGCAAGTCTGCTTGGAACACTGTAGTCATTTATACGGCCAATTATGATTTAGCTTAAACATGGAGTGGATTGATATAACACTAAACAGAAACTCCATTGAATACCACTGAACAAAGCAACACTGTTTATGGATAGTATGCACAAAGGCAATCTGAAAGCTTGTATTCCGATCAGCTTCTGTTGTAGATATAATTTCATATCCATAACCGAAAATAGACAAGGTCTTAACAGTGGTAGATGTGGTTGCAACATCGCAGCTTTTATCCGATCGATTACGAATTACGATATTTGATTATATAGCTTTTGATTAATCTCTGCTAACAAACTATCAAAGAAATGTATATAATAATTTCACAACCGTTATGTTTTATTCAATGTCAATAAACAAGGAAAGCAGGGCTGGATGGCAGGCACAATAACAGGCAATCAGTGAAACCATGTATTTCGGTCGGTTTATAGCTTTTTATCCCCATGTAAACAACGGGAAATACAGAATACTTAATACAGTACGTGGTACAAAATCATGATTTCTTAAGTTAAATATATTTACCGTACTTCAATATGAGATTAGTGTTAGTTTCAGGCACTGAAAGAGAACAGAAAGACTAATACTGATCCTTGTGACGTGTAAGAGTAGGGAACCAACCAGAAAGACTAGTAACAGTAATGACACTTGAAGTGCCGTCTGCAGCATGTGAACATGTAAAACATTTATGTAAATTGTGCATCGTTAACTGTATATGTATACGATTGTGAGAGATAGAGAATGTACGAAATTAAATGTCTTGACTTTGAATGTTTTAGATATATTTATTTCATCTTGTAAATACCAGTTGTGTGTACTAAACGAATTTTATTCTCGTAAATTCTAATGTCCGTTGGACCCAATCACTCGAAACAAAGACTAATCACACTGGCCCTTCTTCCAAAGTACAACAATTGACAGACGGCCCCTATGTCGCTTCCATATGCCTGTATATAATCGCCTTGTCCCAACCATTCACAATACTACGGAGATAGGCTCGGGGTGGTTGATATGAAGCGTATTTTCCCATTCAGCGCCTACTCGCCAACATAATGGAGGTTGGGGTGTGCAATGGAGATTCCCCCTTCTCATAATAAATACACCACGGCAGAGACAAATTCCCGCCAACCACAACTTTTCTCGACACTTTTCGACTTTTAATATCGAGCCTCCCACTGCCAGAGAGGGGTTGAGGCAGCGCAGCGCAAGACTAAAGGGTATTGTTATGCAGCATTCCCTTCCATTTGATTGATCTTTGGGTATAATCCGGTGAGCTGCTGTTTTATGTAATCCGATAAAGTACGATGGGAGGGAGTTGGGGTGCTTTTCCCATGCTGAACACCCTTCTGGAGGGCAGCTGCAGACGATTACCTAATCTAGTAGTTTTAGGTGGTGATTCAGGTCCTCGGCATTTCATTGAGTGAACTCGAGTAGATATCGCGGAAAGGTTTGCAGCAAAAGTGATTGTAGAGCTACAAACCAAACTTTTATAATGCCCCACCACTGAACTATTCGGCACTGACTAGGGAGAATTAACTGCTATTTGGCCCTCATGAGCACATCTCCTATAGGTGTGTATGAGCTTCGTGGACACGAGGTACTTAAGTGATTTTTTTCACTAGGGGTTTTAGTGTATTTACCAAACACAAGTCGCAACCAAGTGATCGCTTTTGCTTTCATCCCACAACTCTGTTCACAACTCCTTTTTCCTTTCGCGACATTTTTTACTTGATGAGTTTTGCGCTGCTAGGCCAAATCTCTCTATAGATATATATAAGGATGTGGGTATATAAATATTCTCTATACAAATATACACCGTTTGACCAATCCACACCAAATTTGGTGCACTTAGAATATGTTTTCCTCAGTGTTCTGAAGTATATTTCTTTTCTGTCGTCAGACCAATCTGTAACCATGAAAATTGGCACACAGATAATCCTAACAGTGTACCTCGAAACCCCAATTTTAAAAAGTGAAGTTTGTTTTCCTCCAATAAATGGACATGGAAACACGTTCTACAGGGTTTGTGTATTTGAGTTAACACATGGAAATGTCGCAGTCATATTTTAAACCCGAGCAACGCCAGGTTATTCAGCTAGTAGGGCATAAAAAAACTGCAAACCAACCAACCAACCTGCGAGCTATAGACGGCGCAGAATCGATTCTTGTAACTATAACCAACAACCAGGGGTGTAATTCAGCCTTTAGTGAGAAAAGCTTTCTGTGTGTATGAGTATCTATTTAACAGTAGAAAAACTTCTGCTTGGGCAGATCTAGTCCTTGCAAAAAAATAATTAACTCCCGAAACACAAACTGAAGAGTATTTGGAATGTACTCATTTTTTCCCAACAAAGAAACAAACGTATGTAAAACATTTCCCCATTGTTAATATTGAATTAGCCGAGCTAGTAAATAAACATCGGCTATGTCAACGCTACACCAAAAGAAACAAACGATAAGGCTGAACACACAATTTAGCGATCGAACGAACGCACCACCTTCCAACTTCGCGCCAAAAAGAACCCCACCCCCTTCCCTTCCCCACCGTTCGATCCTTCGATTCAGCTGTCAAACGCATTATGCAGCATTACATGCGGGCAGAGCGCAATTAAGCGTTCCCCGTACAAAACAGCTGTTTTAACATCGCCTCATATCGTATGCGCGATACGCACGATGTGCACGTTCCCACGGTCCGCTCTCTCGCCGCAGATGACAAATAACGAAAAAAAGAACGAAAACGCAGAAGACGTGTAGGTAGAGTTGGGGGGGGGGGTACGGTGGCCGCGCGGACACCTGATCGTCCCAACTATTTAGGAACGGCAAACGCGGATTTTCAACACTTCCAGCCCAGAGGGAAAGTATTATTGAAACGGCGGTGGCATCATCATTAAAAAAAAAAAAAAGAAAGCGATCGCAAACGATAATAAATAGAGACTGGAATGCCCGCACGCAATGGGAAAAAGTTAAGTAGAGACGATATCTCAAGTCGTTTTGCGACATGTTTTGAATTCATTTGCATTGGGGTTGCTTTGGCGCGAAAGCTTTGCCACGGTAGTTATAAAATTGCATCGCCAGCTCAGACTTGAAACACACATTACAGCCAAGTGTTAGTTTAAAGGGTCCGTGATAGCACACTTGGCAGAGTCACGGACAAGCAACGTTAAATCTGCCCTTCGGGGGACACATGTTTAGGTGCCCGAATGACTTAGCCTGGAACAGTGGTAACCAGTTGAATACATCTTTAAGTGCCATAGGGGCTTCACGAACCCGAGGTAACCTAGTGATATATTCTTTTCCCATGAAGTTTACTTATTGCCTTTGGTAAACAGGGAGGTCGGGACTCCACGATTCCCATCTACTCTATGAATTTTCATAATTACTTCGCATTGTCTTGTATTTGGCGCAGCTTGGCCAAACATGATCCTTGCGCCAAAAAATCCCAAATCAACCAACTGTCGTGACCTCAAATGGCGCACGAAGCGTGGAAATTTGGGATGGGGTGACAGCTCAGGTATTGACCTCGGATCTTTCCTTTCGGATGGATTCTAACCGATGCCAATAGTCCGTGTATCGCTCCACTACGACGTCAATTTAACTACCTACCTTCTAAGTGGATAATTAAAACTTGTGCATTTCATTGAATGCGAACATCGCCTCTTTTAAACGGCAAGCTCGAACGAATCTCTCATATCTTGGACAAAAATTGTCCCAGCTCATTGCTTATTAAATGAGAAAATTTACATTATCACAAAAATTGCAAATGTCAAACCATCGGTTCATGTGCATCCACCATCCACTGACATCGACAGTGGACCAACTCACTGTCGTAAGATCTCAGAAGGGTACTTACGAATCAACTTGATCCTATTAGCTATCGATGCAAACTAGTTTTTAAATCACACTGGATCATCGTAATTGCTAACCAATCAAAAATTTACTATATTGGGATTCATGTTTCCCCCCACAACCACGGAACAGATATTCAAACCAAGTGACTGGAAGAAATTAGAAATAGCATAAAGCTGCCCGCACATCCGTCATTTTTCTGTCCATGGTTATTCTGCATGGACAGAAAATCGCATTTCATCTGGTTTGTTTACATAGAAAATCCTCATCAGCGATGCGTCGCCAAACTAGGAACCCATTCACACCAATTAGGAATTAGCGACACTACAAAGGTCCAACCAACCTGATTCAAGACGATAAAAACACTAATAACAAGAGGAAAAAACGTATAGAAAATCAGGTTTTAACGAGCTATACATTAACATCGGAAGCGTGAGAAATTTCCTCCGGTACGGTTACAGCGGCAGCTGCAAACTCGACGGACAATGCTGCTTTTTGGCCTGATGATAATTATAATTACGGGACAGCCGTAAAAAGTAAGAAGGGGTTTATAAAAGTATTAACTGCAACCGCAGCGGTTGCGTGCGGGTCGACCATTTAATGATCTTCGATGGGACTTAGTTCTCTAATTCGAAGTGAAGGGGAGCTGTTCGATTTTTCTTTTTTCCCCCTAAGTCATTGAACCGTTTGTGTTGCCAAGCGAAAAGGGGAAATATCAATCATAATATTCAAGGATGTCTTACTTATCAAACGACCTCTAGAGGTTAATTGTTCTACCACATTTTTCGAGTGGTGTGAAGATCGTTTGCGCGTTTTTTATTCGTTATGCCGCCGCGATTAGAGGACGTTTAATTGATATTCCCTACGTGTTTGGTTCGTCCTTTTAGTCTATTGCAGACTAAATTGACCCAATACACAACAACGCGAAGGAGAAAGGAAGTACCTCTAAGTTTCATATTTTCGAAATGACATTAATTGCATATTGCATATACAAGTATTTTATTCTTGAAGCAAGATAACACTACTCAATTGTTAACCGAGTGCGCTCTAACAATTATGAGTCGGATACTTTTATCAGAATATTTTTTATAACCCCCCCCCCAAAAAAAAAAAAAAAAAAACTAAACTTTAATATGTTAATTTCTTAATCCTCCAAGTGGTTTCGAGAAGATATATTGCACCCCGGCAAGAAAAGTGACACCTCAAAATTGCAGAATTTGAGAAAAAAATATCAATTTAAAGTAAACTATAAAACTTATATTGAAATAGTATGTTTCTTTTAAATTTTAGGTAAGTATTTATGGTGGTAAATTCTATTATATTCTATAAAATAGTAATATAACACGCTAGGGCACCTCATACATATTTTTCATGGTATAACATCGAAATTTTTATTTTTTGACTTGTGTCACATTTTCTTGCCGGGGTATCTTGTCTTGCCAATTTTTCTCATGACACATCTCGTCAGTAAGGTAATTGGTAATTTTGTAATTAACGTCATACTAGAGCAACACAAACGGGCTATTGACGACGGTCCGGGATCAGTCCCTTAAGGGAAAGATCCGAGGACAACACCTCGTAATTTTGAACCATGGTCAGATGACGAAGCAACACCTGAGCTGGCACACCACTCTCCAAACTTCCACGCCAACCCAACGTGAGGACTTTCGGCCACGACAGATTTAAGGTGCACCAGCTGCCTCTACACCATACGCTTACAAACATCCATGCCCGGACCTGGATTCGAACCAGGAACCTTCCGATCTAGAGGCTAACACCTTAACCGCTATGCCGTTTGGTCGGCTCTCGTCAGTAAGGTAAAGCCGATTTTTGGATGATCACAAGATAAAGATCTGATAAGATTTTCTGCGTGAATAAATCAAGAGGATTCGCAACTAAAAACAAACTGCAGGACTGAAAGGTAACTAGTGGTGAAAAATTCAATTACTCACCAACTAAAAAACAAAACTACAAAAAGTCAAGTAATTACGTTCCGCGTACAATAACAAATGACATTGATTTGCAACTAAATCCGGCCTTTGGTCAAAGAGGACCTTTGTTGTCCAGTCTCCTCCCAGCGAAGTCGGTAGAACAATGGCATTTTTCAATCCTTCACTGTGCACCAAACCCATTACAAGAACGAAACCAGAAGGGTAGTAATTACATATCCCTCTAAATACACAACGTTTAACAATGCATGGTACTCCATACCCCGCTGCGAAGACGAAGTGGACCTCAGATTTAACAAAAAAGAACTAACGAAACAAAACCAAGTGGAAGGTAAAAAAAAAGTATTTTGCGAAGAATTCTTCGGACACTGAAATTGAAACTGACAAACAATGACAAGGGCGTGGTATCACTTGAAACCAGCCCACGCTAAAAAGATAGGGTTTCTGGGTTTCGTCCTATCTGTGGCGGAGTTTTCTTCACTGGTGGTCTGTTGCCGTGGAAAAAAAGCTAATTAGATACCCTTCATTGGATGGAAAAAATAAGTAAGGGGAAGAAGTAAAAAAGATTCGGGAATGGTGTTTGTCATTAGTTTAGAAAATATCTTTCCATTGTGTAATCGAAAAGCAATTGAGATAATATTGCTTTTGGGATGTGTGTCTTGGTGGCGGTACTTTTTCGGCGCAGTGGGTGGTTCCTCGGCGTATGTCCGAGTACTTCTTTTTGTGACAATTAAAGTAAATTACAGTGTATAGAGAAAATGGAGGTTGTATTTACAATATTCAATGAAGCGTTGTTTTTTAATTTCATGCGAAATGAAGTTGCAAGAAGGTAATACCTAGTAATAGAATACTAAAATAATGGGTTTTAGCTGTCTTTGTATACGGTAGGGGATTCAGTGAATTACCACCAGACTGAGAAAGTCACGTGTTGGGGTCGTCGTGGTTCGGTGGTTTTGTCCACTACACTATCAAATTGCGAGCTGTAAACGGCACAGGATCGATTTCTTCATAGGTGTATTTCACTCTTCCGCGTGTGTAAAACGTTCTTGGTGTGTTATGTACATTTTACTAGACGTTGCTTGGTCAAATGTGACCATTATGCCATGAAACGAAACTCGCCAATCGAGTTATACGCTTTTTAAATTACTTCAAGACGTGATTGCCGATTATGTATATAATTGTCTCTAATCAGTTGCATGGTTTGATTTACGCGTTCAGAAAATATATTTGAATGAACAATCTGATGTGACTAGTACACATACCTTGTATCCAAGGCTACTTAAGGGAAGTATCTCCTTTTCTAGCCTTGCCTTGTATCTGGTGGAATTTTCCCATTGTATTAGATGCAACCGGTTGCCAATAGTTTGTCCAAAATCATAATGAAGACATTGATAAATTCTAAAAATGAAGACCTTACTGAAACTATGGACCAAGACCACAAATGTTACAATGGAATTGGGTAAGTCGCCATGCCTCTATTTGTTCTATGGATGCAATATGGAATGACCCAGTGCTACTAAGTATTCTATGAAATATACTGCATCCGCTCTGTCTTGTCTCCGGTGGCTGCTACATTTCATTACCATGGATCTAACAAAATACGGGTTACCCACTGTTTTGTTGGCGTACGCCTTATACTTGAAAAACATGTGCAAACAAAAGACGAGAGAAGACTGATAGAGCAAACGGTAAATATTTATTCCAAAGATCTATCATGGAAGAAAATATATCTTTAACAGCGGTGTCCGCCATTCATCGACAGTTTCAGAGTCCTTAAGCAAGAATAACGGTCGGATATTTTTTAGATTGTCCCAAAGACATCCCGAAGCTACCAAAATGCCAAGATGCGTCTATATGTACCATTTGCAAAACAAGTCTCGGTGGCATATCCCCGCCCCGCAATTAGCAATCCGCGATTGTTTACACTGCCCAAACGCCACACGGATCAATGCCAGATCGCCGAGAGCGAGGATTTATTATAAAAATATCGTCTGCAAGGGTGGTCTTGTCTTCAGGGTTCTTCACGAGCATGTTGGAACGGTCTTGCGAAACGTTACGAATCGTCGAAACATAACGTGGGAAAGAGGAAGAAAAAAAAAACGTGACGTTTCGGTAACTGTAGGATCGCCACTGGGGTGGTCTGCACGCCAGGTATCCACACGTTGACAGGTAGCCCGCACGAACGTAAATCAATCGGCCTGCAGACATCGATTTTTCAACCCCGAAAGGATGGTGGCCACCTGCTGCTGTGGACGCCCTCGGCGATGCTGCAGGGAATTTCATTTTTTGGAAGAAATATTCCGTTAATCTAATTATTTCGAAAAAACGGAGCGACTATGTGTGAAAGTTTCGTACCCTCGTAAGCAGTCTGGAATGGCAAGTTGGCAAATGCATCAAATGATTGATTCGAGAAAGTCAAAAGATTTATGTCCTTGTTATTAGTTATGTCTTTAGTTGGATTATACACCAAGTTGGAATTATTCTTTAAAACGTTCGCTACAATTTAAGACACCCTTTACCACTTCTGGTGGTCGTCTCGACGAAGTATATCGTCAGATGCAAAACTGACCAGAATCGTGATGTACAAGATATCTCGTCATTAAAATGAACCGACGAGATCTTGATCTCGTAATCATAAAAAAATCAGTAATATTTTAACAAGATGTACGTCGTTGGCAAAAGTGGTCAGATTTTGATGGACGAGATATCTCGTCAAAACCACTTTAAGGTTTAGTACCCCTTGGTTGTAAGCAAAAACCTTGAGCACGTAAAACGTAATCTATAAATGTACTCTGAAATAATTACTTAGAACAAGTTATAAAAATCCCACAAACAAAACTCTTTATTTACAAAACCTGTGTCCTTTTTCATTTCTGCATTAATTTTAATAATATTTTTCTTACTTTAATATATTTTCGTTCATCAATTTGGTTCAAGACAGGCACAGCTCTTTAAATGCATTTCGTGTATGTGTTCCGTATAAAAAGAAACGGAAAGTTATAAGTATCTCCCGTTTAAAGAAGATGGCAATTTAACTTTCACAAAGGTAACTAAACTTCATCCCTAACGCCTTATGTCAGCAAAAATCTGCACAAAACACCTGAAGCACCTCTTCAGCACCTGCAAACCAAGAAAAAAAAACCACAACTCTTAACAAAAACCCCACCTGTTACGCAACACCCGCCAGAAACTGTGGTAACAGTTACTCTTAATGATGAAACTCGACCCTCAAAATCTGCTTTCTCCTCTGAGATTTCCCGCCAAGTTCAACAATACCCTATCCCTCACCTCGTATCACAAAAAAAGCACATTGCGAAAAAAAAATGTAACTATTGGGGAGCCGAAAAAGCCCCATCAGCATCTATGGTACACCGCATTTCAAGTAACTCGCGGGACCCAACAATGTGGTCCGTGTTCCCCGCCTCGCAAAACGTGTCTTGACGAGTTCCAATATGCCCTCCTCGCCTTGGCAGCTGCTTACCAAACATAATCCCTACAAACAGGTAAAGAAACAGTTTATACTTAAAGAAATAAGATTTCTCTCCTGGAATGGCTTTTATGCCACAATCGTCACACCTGGCCGTCAGGAATGAATATGACCTCCCGATGGTGAAAACTTTCAAGGATAACAATGGGTCCCGCAGTTCCCCCATCCACCTGAGAAGATGCTGGTTATTGCCAGCTTTTTAAGTCGGTGAATGGGGACTTGATGGATGCTAAAGTTGATACAACTGTCCTGACCCCTCCACCGTTGCGTCGTTAAATGGGTAATCTGGTTCCTGCGTGTTAAACCACTTTACTCGAAGCGATGACCACCCTCTCTCGTCGTGTTGACCATTTGCGTGCAGTGCTTTTTAGCAGGCTGGATCACAAAAGGTCGGAGGAAGTCGAGATCTTTTGTGATGGGTATTTTGTTTTTAATGGGGCTTAGCCGAGACTTTTGATAGGTGAAATGGGGCTCGTCGAATGTTTTTGTATGCATGGGACAGCCAAATAAAATCGATCGATTCCAGGGATGTTGAATGTGGAGTGCAGTCCTAGAACTTAGTCATTGTTGACTTTTGAAAGCCATCTAGGATAGGAAAATCGCATTGTGGCTAACCCTTAATAGGTTTTCCAGTTAATTTGTTCATATTAAAATTCAGCTTTATAACTGCTCTTGCTGTTTTTACTGACATTGCTTTTTCTCTTGTTCTGCGTCTTTGGCGCAACTTGTCCAACTTCGGAGACATAGTTCTATGAAACCAAAGTAACCATTGAGTTGACTTACTAGATTTGGGTTATAGCTTTAGGTGTGTCTGGATATACTTATTATAGTAGCACTTGCAAACCATAATATCATTACGGCCACAGTAGCGCGGTTTGGAACGGATAAGCAACCAGAGGGTTTGCTCTTCGAATCCAACCCAAGACCATCTTGTACGAATGGGAGCTGATGCACGTTATATCTGTCATGGCCTCAAATGCCCTCACGTTGGAGTGTTGTGGAAGTTTGGAGAGTGAGGTGCCAGCTCAGGTGTGACCTCGTCATCTGACCGTGGTTTAGAATTACATGGTGTTGTCCTTCCGGATCTGTCCGGTCCGGATATTTTCTCTCGGGATTGATCCCGGGCAGTTGTGTTGCTCCATTGCGATGTTAATTAAATACCTACCATAATATTGGTAATTATTTTTAATTATGCACGCGCAAAACTATCATATTGTGAATGTATTTTCAATCATTCACGCGTAAACTATGAAATTGTGAATGCATTTTTAAATGTGCATATGCAACCTGCAACCATGATATGGAATGTGATAAAAAAAATCATTTGGAATTAAGAACCGGAGATGGAATGTGAAAGGAGTTGATGTTTTTAAAAGTGTAATCTTTATTCCTTTTAATAAATGTAATTTTGTAACATTCGTCTCCATTTATGCCACTATTTAATGCAATCAGACTTATTCTGATCATCCAAATACTAGAGCGAGTCCATCTCCAAGATAATTAGGAACACACATGGAATCTCCCAACACTACCATGACTTCATCAAAAATCGCGGAACCTCATACCAAAATAGCAGTTTATGAAACCGCGCTATGGCAATACGTTGTAACCAACTTATGAAACCCGTAATTGTGATCATTACGAAAAAACTCGCGCATAAAATTTTCATAAAGAATGATTTATAGCTAACTATACGCGTTAGCAATTATTTTTAATCGACAACGTAGTTGTACCTCCGATAACGAAAGACTTTTTAGGTGCGGCACAAGGACCACCATCTTCGAACACATCCAAAAAGCGGATCAAAGCAACCAAAAAAGAGCAACAGACCTCACACATTATTGTATATTGATTTTCCTGAGTGATTTCTCCGGGGCATATTGCGTAGTCCGCTTTTTTTTACTTTAATAAGTGAAATCTTATCTCCCAGAGGAGGTTGGACAGCAAGGAATTAGCGAGGTTTCCATCTACGGTTTGGGTGGTCGGAAGTTTCATCCACCAGAAACATAACTGCACGCGCGCGCGGTCTATTGAGATGTCAATCGATGACCGGATCAATCAGGAACGATTAATCGATATATGAGGCCATTTAAAACACTACCTGGTGGGTTCTTCGAAGTCTGAGGCTGGCGTGTCTCAATCGTTTCACCAAATACAACAGGGTGGAGCCGATTTTTTTTTTCCGCTATGGTATTAGTTTCGACCAGAACCCAAAGCCTTCCAGGATGGGCGAGGTGACCGCAGAACCAATGAAGAAATTCTATGCTTAATCAATTTAAATTCTTTTTTTTTTCCCCTCCTTCCCTGATTGATGTGGACGAGTGATGGACTGGGCATGCGCAGTCGTCGCACCCTCGCTGGGTGTGAACTTTAATGAATATTTAGCGGTGTCGAACCGCACTCCAAAGGAATAACGTCATAAACTAACAGTTGTGACAAGTCGGTCTAATAATACCCATTATCCCATTGACGGAGCCTTCGAGGGGTGGACTTGGCGATCAGGAGGAAGGTCTAGTGTCTTGTCGATTCGGTGGCAGTGGTGTCATGATATGCATCTAAATGATGCAAATTCCCAGAGGGATATAAACAATGCCATCGTGTAGCTAGAAAAAAATCCATCATGAATGATTTAGTACGCATACTGGCCATGGACGTTAGCAGAAATTGCATGAATAAGATTGTTTTTAAATAGGATTTTAAGCAGTAACGTAAGTTTTGATTAATAGGGGTTCTGGACTTGATTTATCGCAAGAGCGCCGGTCTTAATGAAAAGGGATTGACCAGTTGTTCGGGGCACGTGCATTTTGCACGTAATTACAGCGTATCAGAATCAGCACCTCGTCACAAAAGTGAAGACTGCAAACGAATGGGAATGGAAAATGTAGATTACCCTAGTTTCACTTGGCCAGTCGCATTTCAATGCTTTCCGTATCATTCATTAGATCTATACAATTAATTTTATCGTAGCTATCAATAATTTATCACCTATGTCCGTACATAAATGCCACCTATCATGTTTATCAAGTATAGTCATAGATATTCCTATCCCACCATTTCTCTTCCCGGTTTAATATATTTAAAGACACGATTGAATGGCTTTTCTTGATGTTTGTCACAGATTAGCCAAATATGGCCTCTTGTGCCATACAACCCAAGTGACATTTTTATTGGTTTAAATGGAAGGTATGTTTCGAAGATAGAACAGCGTATATGAAAAAAATATTCTTGAGGACTAAGCCCCATAACATGACAATTTTAGGACACAGATTTCTTTCCTTATAGAAACACTATTTTTTAAATATCGGTGTAAAACTTTCATAGAACGAAAACTGTACGAAAGAAACCAAATAGCGTATGAAAGATTCAAGTACCGTCGCATAAAACTCTGTAACTACAAATTAGGTGGTTTTCCTTCTAATAAATTTCGGCAACTTAGAGGCTGGGCAGCGGAAGCCCAGTTGGTAGTGCAGTGGATAAGGAATCGGAGGGTTGCGAATTCGAAACTCGATCCAACCAAATACCGTCGTGTACATACGTGCGGGCTGATAACGTTAAATCTGTCGTGGCCTCATGTCTACGTTGACATGGTGTGGAAGTGTTGGAGCTCAGGTGTTATCCGCGTTACCTGACCGTGGTTCAAAATGACGAGGTGTTGCCCTCGAAAATTTCCCTTCGGGATTGATGTCGCCAATAGACAACTTTTGGTACTCTCAGTAAACTTCTAATGAAATAGAAAGTTGCGACGGAATTGCTGTCCTAAGATCTCTGAAGGGTAATTCGCATGGGTTTACGAAACGACTTAGCCAGTTGGCTATCGAAACGCAGACTAGCGCTTTTGATCATGATGGATATCCACTTCAGGCTATGAACTATTTTGATTCATTCTTTTAAGTAACGCCAAGCAACCAATATGGTGGTTAAGATGTTAGCCTCTGGATCGGAAGGTTCCCTTTTCGAACCCGGGTCAGTGCATGGATATTTGTAAGCGTATGGTAGAGGCGGCTGGTGCACCTTATATCTATCGGAAAGTCCTGAGATTGGGTTGGTGAGGAAATTTGGAGAGTGGGGTGCCAGTTCAGGTGTTGCCTCGTCATCTGGTTTTCAAAAGTACGCGGTGTTGTCATATTTCTCTTTAGGGAGATTGATCCAGGACCGTCATCAATAGCCCGTAGTGTTGCTCTAGTACAACGTTAAAAATCTTTTTAGTAACCACGTGAGCATGTGTACCGGAATGAACCGTGTGACCGGAAGAGCTAATAGACGGAGCATTTGTGCGCAGATTTATTTCGTCAGAAGGTCGATGGTCGCTCCGTTACCATGTAAATTCAACTACCTACGGTTACATGCTGGTTCAGGACGAAAACACACTTTAATTTTTTTTTTCAATACACTGCATTGTAGGGACTAATTTAAAAAGTCCCTAATTCCTATTCGTCCCATCGTGTCTTCCAAAAGACGGGACAAACCACCTGCTTTCGATTTGCTAGCAGGGTCGGCGACGCTAGAGCAGCCGCGATCTGACAACCTCCAGCAGCAGTAACGAGGATGCGTGGCAGATGCGCTCTTTAGCGCGCAGAAACCTGTCCAGGTGTCCGCAGGTAGATGGAATCGCTTCTCCTATCTGCCGCCGGACTGGGGAATTTTTCTCACGGCCTTCTCAGCTATGCACCGAAGCACCTGAAATGCCACCAGCGGGTTGCCGGAAAACAGGTAGGCGATTGGGAGATGTCGCCAAGGGACGGGATTCTGTTTGGGAATTGGCGAAGGAGTAGAAATAAAGGGGAAAGTGTTTGCGCCTTTTTGAAATAACTTGTTGAATGGAATCGTTTGAGGCTAGTGGAAATTGTTTTTGCTGCCATCCAACTCTTGTCTTGTAAAACCTTTGGTTGGTAGTTGAATTTACGTCGTACTAGATCAACATAACGGGCTATTGGCGACGATCCAGAATCAATCCCGAAGGGAAACAGGACAATACCTCTTTCTTTTGAACCACGGTTAGATCACCCTGAGCTGGCACCTGTCCAAACTTAAACGCCAAAGTGAAAACATTTGAGATTAAGACAGATTCAACGCGAACTAGCTCCCACCTAGAGGACTGTTTGGTTGGATCGTGTTTGCGAATCTCAACCGACCACTTAGGCTACGGGGCCCTTTTTTAACCTCAGTTTAAAAAAATAATTTAGTTAACAATGTGTTGCGCCATAAATGAAAATCAACCATCTCCTCCTTGCAACCTCGTTTTTTCTGCCTAGCTCCTAAGCAAATTTGTCTTGACCAATCGGGAATTTCCTGGTATTCTTTCAGCCAATACGAACGGGTATTTAGTCTTCAAGTGTGTTTGGTTATACGGTTAAAACAAAGTATTCTGTTGGGAAATCTGTTTTACGTAACAGGTTTACGCAAACACAACATTCATCATTGGATACTAAAATAGACATTCGAGACGAAGTTCTCATACTTAACAAGTGGAATAGAAATGAATACATTTTATAACAGTTAGCTTACACTGTAAACTCAAAAAGGTATTTTCAAAACTAACGGATAATAGACGAACTTTGTCTTAGTTTTCCCCCGGCGGATTTAATATAAAGGATTTAGAATACAAAATCTTATCGTAGGAGAACTTGCAGCAATTAAACTTACAAAACATCAGTGAAGTAGCGTATAGAACTAATTCAAAATTTTATCTTCAATAAGAAAATGAAGGCAATACATCGGTAAATTTATGACCGTAAGAATTTTCCTTCCTTTCTAAATACTGCTTCCGTAACAGAATAGAACATTTCTCTTCAACACAACAAACTTTCAGTTAAGAATCCTTCACACAATGGAATTAAAAAAGTATATTTACGCTGGTTTTATTTTATCCTTCGCTTGACGGGTAGTTTGTCTGTTTTGAGATCTTACGCCATAAAATTCATAATCTATTAAATTCAACTAACTATCTTTCAAAAAGGATTCGCGAACCTCCAGTGAAGCAAAACAACGTAGAATGATAAATCGGGAATCAAGATTTCAGCATAGCTCGCCAACTTAAGCATAAGGTGCCAACACTGGGTGCCGTATCAGCGTCATATGCCTCCCGAAACGAAGGTATGTACACCTGGCGCAAAATTGGGGGAAATCGCGGCGAAAAAGGTAAGGACATGATAGCAGAGCCAAAAAAGTTGCGGTGGGGGGGAGGGGGGGAGCTGACGCCTTCATCAGCCCCTGCCCCCCCCCTTTAGTGCGGTAGGTAGTATACACACAGTAGCCCCATGTATTCCCCCCCCCCTCCATTGAATGAAGTTGAAGTGAGTTTTAAAAAGATCAGTCTGCTTAAGCATCGTTAACACCTGCTGCAATGCATTCCTTCACCCACATGGGTTTTTTTGAGAAAGAGGTGCAAGGTAAGACGAGAAGTTCGGCAGACGATAAAAAAAGGAGTGGAGGAGGGGTCTTTTTCTCGGAGTTCATGGTATGCGGCGTGCGTGAAAAGGTTCTCTTTTCTTGAGATTTTTTAAGAGGGGAAGGTAAACACTTTTTGTTGGGGGTGTTCTGCCTTCGAACAGATTTCGTTCGGAGATCGGATGTCTTCTGCTTGATGGACTGCATTCATTTGGAAAAAAAGAAGAGTAAAATGTAAGTTGCAAGATACGATTGGTGCTCTTAAGTGGGATATCGCAAATGGAACGTTCGGGAATGAAAACGGGTCTAATTTATTTTTTAACGCATTAAAAGATGCGTGCAAAGTATGGTGTTCATAATTTATAATCATATTTAATCCGACTATTTATAATTAGAGATCTTTTTTAATCAAAGTACTAAAAATAAATTTTTTAAGTGTTGAAATTTTCTTACATAGAATTCGGAGATAATTTTTTTCCCCAACTAAAATTAAATTTAATTCCATCAACCCCGTAACAAAGCGAAACTGATATTTTAAATTCGAGAATTTAAATATGGCACTTGCTCTGGCAAAAAGAACCATCGCATACATCAATATAATTATAAAGGGGAAATACTGAATACTACAAATATTACGAGTCAAAATGCATCAGGATGAACGACTGAAAACAAATTGAAAGCAACCTTAACTACAAAATAACAGTCTTCTAATTCAAAGATTAAATGTGATGCATCTCCACATACATTAATTCCAAATTATCAATGAAATTTTCACTGAGAATCAATCAAAAGTACCGACACATTAGGCGAAATCCATAATGTTTATGCCTACACGGTCGCATTTATAACAGACCGCGTATAACATTTGAATCTAAATAATCTATATAAAACTCACCTCTCAGACAATTAGGCAGACCTTTAGTTCTGAGTCTAGTAAGCAAAGCTCCATGCAAATAGTCGATGTAACGGATAGCTTCTTCTATAACAGTTACCTGCAATAAAATAACACATATAGAGAAATGTGCCAACCAAATCACAATTCAAATCAACAATTTTGAATGTAAGATAACATAAAGTTAACGTCTAACTCGGTGGATCTAATAGCATATATCACAAAGCTTTAATTTCTACAACTGCAGAAAATTGTCGACAGCTCCGTTCAATTTGGACAAAATTACGCAATAAGCAAACAGGTTAATCTAAGGCCGTTGAAATAACATAAGAAACAAATATAGACGGGGATCATGACACGATGTACCAACCAATTAATCTACACAACTTCATCTGAAACTTCATTCTTAAAGAAAGCTCTAACAGGTCCGAGAATCTCAAAATCAGTTCTAGAAGGGGAAGACTAATCGCTCTCTGCTATTACCTTTAATAGATCTAATGGGTAGATTTTCGTGTCATTATCATTACATAAGATGATACAGAAAGTATCTTTGGTAGATAGATTATCATCGGTTATTCAATGGGCCCTTTTCTCCAGCATGATTTCGGATAATGACTTATTTTCCGTGACAACGAATCGTTAGGATCGAAAGATTAAAAGCAAGATTGGAGAATTTCTAGTGCAGATAACCTAACAGCTAGTCTAAATTGCACCAGGCCCTCTTTAACTTGTTTTTAGGATTTGGTACCTAGGACCCGTTGCGTGTAGTTCAATATATAAATAATTAACCACTAATTAATAACAGATACCTCTAAGACAAAGTTTCAAACAGGTAAAACTATTCAAGTCGAAATGAAAAACGAGGATTCATTTAGGAAATCGCATACACAAAAATTCGTTAAGCATTTAAAAACGGAAAATAATTTAATTGAATTTTTTAAATGCATTTCTAATCAAACAAGTGTTGAATTTTTTACTAAATTTCAATTATCTGCATTTAATGTCTAGTCCTTAGAACGTTATTAATACTTCGGTGTTTCTTTTAAAATTGGAGTAAATTAAAGTAGGCATGTCTTTGGTAGATACATGTTTGTTTGTCTAAGATGCAAAATATGTCTCAGTTGTCGGAGCGTAATTGTTAATCTGCGTTTTTAAAGAGATCTAAAAACTGCACTTTTAAAGACGTCTTTAAAACTGCACTTTTAAAGACATCTTAAAACTGCACTTTTAAAGACATCTTAAAACTGCACTTTTAAAGACATCTTAAAACTGCACTTTTAAAGACATCTTAAAACTGCACTTTTAAAGACATCTTAAAACTGCACTTTTAAAGACATCTTAAAACTGCACTTTTAAAGACATCTTAAAACTGCACTTTTAAAGACATCTTAAAACTGCACTTTTAAAGACATCTTAAAACTGCACTTTTAAAGACATCTTAAAACTGCACTTTTAAAGACATCTTAAAACTGCACTTTTAAAGACATCTTAAAACTGCACTTTTAAAGACATCTTAAAACTGCACTTTTAAAGACATCTTAAAACTGCACTTTTAAAGACATCTTAAAACTGCACTTTTAAAGACATCTTAAAACTGCACTTTTAAAGACATCTTAAAACTGCACTTTTAAAGACATCTTAAAACTGCACTTTTAAAGACATCTTAAAACTGCACTTTTAAAGACATCTTAAAACTGCACTTTTAAAGACATCTTAAAACTGCACTTTTAAAGACATCTAACAAGAATATAGTTTTCAGAATTATTTCCACACAATCAAGAGTACTAGAAAAATCGAGAATTGATGATGCCCCCTTGTTTGAAATCTTAAACATTTTTTTTTTTTTAGTTTTTTTATGTAGGGAATTCTAGGGTTAAATTTTTAAATGTCCATGTACAAAAGAATGTCTTTCAATTTTAACAGAACAAAGGCTATTAATTTAGAATTTTAAATAAGATAAGCCAAATGGGGGAGAATACAAGAACATTTGAATTTCATTTCTACAGAACAGCCACAAAGCGCAAATGGGCCCTTAAAGTAGTCAGTATTCAGTGGGTTTGCTCACTGGACTAGCAACCTGGGAGTTGTAGGCGGCGGCCAGTTCCGATTCTTCAAACTTACCCTGGGTGTGTATCTATCGTCCATATCAGTAAAACTTTCGTTGTGTGTAAAATACGGTGTGTTACGTTTGGCGTAGCCAGGCTAAATAGGTTCCTAGGGTCATAAAACTCAACTAACCGTAAAGAACAGTTCAAACCCGATATATATATAGTTAATAAAAGATCATTTGAATAGTATTTGTACCACATGAAACAGAAGAGCCATAAAATACAACGGGACATTTATTTGAATCGCTACATTGAAGTTACGGGACTCAAAGCAGAAATTAAGTTTACCCCACACGCAGTGAATAAGCATATAGACATTATGCGGCTCTGAGAGGGAGGCCACCCCCTAGGTACTGACCCCAGCCCAGAAGGGGTCGACCATATCGCGTCGAACACCGGAAACAGGTCGTCACTGTTGAGTAACCACAGTCCCGTCGGAACAATGCATCATAACTCAAAGAAAAAAACCTTGTCGATATTTTTTAATACAGATCTGACCCAGATGGAACCTGCTAAGCCAGACTCATTAAGAAATTCCAAGATAACAGTTTTCTTATTATCAGATAACGCGTCGCGGGAATAATAACATTGTTCTGACAACTCATTCTCTCGGTGCGATTTTTATTCTTACTCCGTAACCCCCCCCCCCCTTCTGGAGGGGAGGGTTTATGAAAAGAACCCTCCAGGAAAACACCTGTAGGTGAAGTAGCACCTGAGGGGTTTTAAGTTTTTTTATGTTCTCGCTGAGTCATAGAAATTGATTAGAGTTTCAGTTTTGGGGCGCTTCTGAGGTATCGGCAATTGTCGTTGCGTGATGTGTTCTTTCCATTCTTCTACGCTTCAGAAGTCGTCTTGGGTATCTATGCATCCCCCTTTAAATGGATGTTCCTTTCTTTAGCCGCTTTCGATCATCCAGTAAATGGAGTCTGACTTTATTGGTAATTTCTACTCAGTGTAGAATTGCCACAGTAGAAGGCAGTTCAAAGGACAATCACTCAAACTTATCTAACAAAGTGGATTTTGCTAAAAGAATTTCCATTCCATTCCATCATGGGGACGCGGTAGCCCAGTTGGAAGCGCAACAGATTAGCAACAGGAGGGTTGCGAGTTCGAAACTAGGTCCAACCACAGAGTGTTGTGAATATTGGGGCTGGTGCATGTTAAATCTGTCGTGGCCTCAAATGTCCTCACGTTGACGTGATGTGGAAGTTTAAGGAGTGGAGGCGTTCGAGTCGTCTGACCGTGGTTCAAAATTACGAGACGTTGTCCCTGGATCTCTCCCTTCGGGATGGATCCCGGGCCGTATGCAAGTTGTGTTGCTTTGGTTCGATGTTAATTAACTACCCATCATTTCGTCATGCTTGGTAAGGCTTTTAACTCATCAAAACGATTGGAGGCTACAAGTCTGAAGTTCTCGAATTGTCATTACAGCTTGAGTAACCAAATATAAGTAATTTATTGGAGTTACGATGGAGAAATTTTAATGGGTTTTTGAAGTCGTGGGTTAGAGACGGGTATAAACAAAGATGGGTAACTAATGAGAGGATAGTAAATAGAAATATATAATCTAGATTCGACCGAACATGGATCGTTATAGTTTAAGGCGCAAGGGCCATAATTAGCCAAACTCTGCCCAATTACAAGATAACAAAACATCAAGTTATGGACATACGTACACAAAAGGAAAGTTTTACTGGCAGGAGAGATAAATAACAATCATGGCAAGTTACAGGAACTGAATCTGCGCCACCTACAATTCGCAGCTTGCTGGGGCATCGGCAAACCTACTGCGGCCCACGATGAAACAAGGGAATGGGTTAAGATTCATGTTCGTGTGTGTCTGGTCTATGAGTAGATTTAATGAGAAATTTAGTTGGACAGTTATAGCATTGCACTCGAAATCGAAAACGTTGGGCAAAAACTTACTTTGGAGACGAGTGGTTTGGTTGCGATGGAAGGTACCATGTTCCTCAACCTCTGATACTCCATCCTCCGCACCATCCTCTTTCTCCTAAGCTTTTCTTTGCGCTGTTTGAGGAGAAGGGCCTGCTGCCTTCTGCGGGAGGATTCAGAGATATGGTATAGCCACTGGGGAGGTGAAGATGCTTGGAGAGGGTGGTTGCTCTCGATGAGCACCCCGTTCACTGGTACCTCGACCCTCGTTGGGTGTTTGAGATCGTTTGAGGAGTAATCCATGTCTTTTGTGTACATTATTCTGAAATGAAAAGGGATACGTAAATACCACTTGATGGCAAGGGAGTTGGTTACAAATATATACATGTTTCAGTTCAAGAGGGTCGTAAGAAAGAAGGTTTTGGTATTTTGAATGTCTTTGAGAGCGAGTACTGTAAAATTGTTGCAGCATATTTTAGAAATAGTGAATCTACGGCGAATAGCTTTCCACTTGCTGTGTTTTCGAATCGCTACTTAACTTTACAAATATTCTCTGGATAAGATTATGATTTGTGGCCAGGATTAGAGGACATTGGGGAAATATTTAGGTATCTAAAATTACAAAACTACACATTCATTCAATTTGGATTATTATAATTCGTTGAAAATAAAAGGTTTTTAATTCTATTTTTTTAAATTCATTGCTCAAGACGGGTTGGCAAGGGTTTAAAAATCGACAAATGACCACGTTCGAAAGAAGTCTAAACTCTTATGTACGAACACAAAGCCATTAAGATTTAATTATTTCTTATAACTTTCAGACCTGTTTTACGGAACTGAAAAACAAAAGTAAAATCCGACTAAACATGATGTGTTATTTAAACACAGTTCTTCAAAAGGGAATTTGAAACTTAAGAACTCTAAAATTTAGCACAAAATGGTACTGATTTCTCTTCGCTACTAAGTATCGGCTGTGATACACCATGCTTAACAAACTTAAATTTCCTAATCCACTACCCGTTAACCTAATCACACTCCAAAATGTTATATAACAGAAGGCAGTCAAAATCAAATAACAAGCTATAAACTGCAACAGCTGTTACGCTTTCCTCGCTAGCCCTTGGCAAATACCCAACATTAAACGGCCCCTATCTCAAGGCAGTTTGAAAAAGCAACATTCCCACCCCTCTGAAAACACTTACAGATAAAAGTTCAGTGGGTAAGGGGACTCCCGTTTAACGCACTAAAAGCAAAAAAAAAAAAAAGCAAACTCGTAAAAGTCCAGCAACAGCAGGACATTAAACTTCCAGGTAGACAGTCAATGAATTTCCAGCAAAGCTTTCAGAGAGGAGCTGTTCTTTGTGACTTTTTAACTTTACGACGTAATGAGGGGAGTTGGAATTGTTTGTTACCTTTTTGTTACCTTTCTTAAAGAGGGTTCGCGAAGGACAATGGGAATGTTTTGAAGCGGCAACTCGGATGTCAATTCCGATGGATTTTTTTAAAACATGCCTTCAATACATCAGGATTCTGGGTGAAAAAGCTTTCACACACAGCGGCATCGATTCAAGTTCTAGAGTCGTTTTTTTTTTTTTAATTTTCTTCTTGCCTGGTGATTATGGGGAGTCCAAAAAGGCAGGCCAATTACCCCAACAGAAAAGCTTCTTAGTACGAGGCGTCAGTCATTCAAATGGGTTTTGGAACGGCATCATATTTGGGGGGATGGCATTTGCTGAATAATTTGATTTGGGTGATTCAAATTGCTAGTCTGTTATTGTTGGATTTGCTTTGGTTTTGGAAAGATAATTTTTTTTCCCTTTCTTGTCAACATACGGAATAGGAAGCCAATTATTTACGGAGCAATAGTTTACGATGGCGCCTAATGGATGATTAAGTAGTTGCATTCCAAATTTTTAAAACATCGACAGATGATGTTAGCTATAATTCTATGTCTTGTAATGGTGAAAAGTTAAGGCATCAGTTAGTTATATGCGTTAAACCATCAATGTAATAAAATTCTTGAAAACAACTCAGTTGCATTATTCAAAGATCTCACGACGAAACTTTTTAGATTTGTAAGTCATTTTGTTAAGCGTGTTTTTTAAGATTCCTAAAATACACACAAAATTTACAAAAAATAATTGCTAGCAAACTTATATTCTTTCGTAAACGTTGTGATTATAAAATATTAATACTTCGATGTCGATATTTCTACAATTTCTGAAATGTATTCATATGCATAAGTGAAATTCCTTTCAATCGTAACTGAACAAATTCATTAATATTTAGTGACATTCGTTGTGAATGGAATTGTAATTTAATCTAAGGATCAAAATTATTCAAAACCTTTTATAGAAATAAGTCGTGAAATAAAAAGTTCGCAGAACAATTGGAATCAACTTGAAACATAAAAATTCATTCTAATGTAAAAATGTAGCTCGTGCACTTATGATAGACGAACACCCAAAACAAGCATCAACAAATTGGAATATGTGAATTTATAATGTATATAATATTTGTAAATAAATGTGTACCACAGTGAGTATTTAAATTCTATGCAAAGTAGAGAAAAAATACTAAGTTTGAAAATCAAAACAAGGAGCATGTTCAAATTTCGTCCAAAAAAAACATAAAAATTCTCAAGACTGACGAACTTTTAGACGGAAGAACATCTGTTCAGTTTGGAATAAGGTGGGAGAATCGCCGGTTCATTCTGGTGCGAGCCGTACTATAAACAGGCGGCAAAAACCTACGCACAGCCGAGGCGAAAACAAAACTTATTCCCATATCCAAAGCAACAATTGTTCGCGTTTTTATTTTGCGTTTCACTGAATACAAAATGAATTCAATAACTGACACCTAATAAAACAAAAATTATTTTTAAATTTCGTAAAACCATGTTGCGAACACCCCACTTAGCTTTCACTATATTTAGTTTTTGAAATGTTAGATTTAAGCTTTTTTCATTTTTAATCATTTTTAAGAATTATAAAAATACGTAGAAAATAAAAAAAAATTTCAAAATGCTCGCTAAAATAGAACATTTAGAGAATTTAGGTTACATATTTAAGAAATAAATGATCATCAATGAAATAGGGATGAAAAATATATCACAACTTGATGGCATGAGTACTAGTTTTTAACAAATAAAAAATGAAAGCTATCAATCAATTTGACCAACTACAGAATGTTCCAAAAGCTCGTACCCAACGTTAGATGTGCTAATTAAACAAATAATGCTAGAGCAAGCGCAAATATTCGATTAACTTCCTTAAAAATACAAAATAGGGTAATCATTCGAAACTTTAAATATGCTGCTTTAGAGCTATATTAAAGCAATCTAGGAATAAATAGAAAACAAATTATTATCACAATGTTTCAAAATACTTTTCTACAATTGCCTTTGCAATGTAAATTGCGTGTATAAAATAAATCAATTCAAACTCTTATTACTTAAGTAATTGAAACTAAATTAATTTTATGGCTAAATGTATTGAAGAAGGATGTATAAAATTTGACTTTGCAATAATAAGACAACCAAAACAGAATAAATTCGTCAATAGCTGAACATTTCTGACAGATTTATGCAATGGACTTGGAACATTTCTCAATATATAAAAATATCGCCTTGCCAACATAAATAACTTGGGCTGCACAGATAAAAACTTAAGTAACAGTTATTCTATTTTTTCGTGAATAAAATTAGTCTTTTTGTATTATTTCAAAAGTAAAAATTGCACGCTGTACAAAAAAGAACAATTTTTAAGAAAGGAAAATGGGAGACTTACCTCGTAACTATGCACAACTGTCAAATCGGAAAATTTTCCCTTTTCAAAAGTTCCAAAAAATAAAAAGTTCACGCAGCTGCAATCGCTTTGGAATAATTCAATATGAATCAATCGGAAATCCAAAAGGCACAATTGAGTAATCGCATGCACTTCGAAATCAGATCAGGTGCAAAGTAATATCATGACTCACTTCAGAAATATTTGCATTTCTCGTAACACAGATCCGGATTAGCTGCTAAGATAGGAGAACTGAACGAACGAATGCTACCACATTGAAGAGAACCGCGGTTGTGATGATCATTTGCTATGGTTGTTGCTTTCAGTTAAAGCGCTGGGAAGGTTTGCCGGGAAGATTCCCGGGCAGATGTTGGCGAGACGTGGCTCGAAGCGTATCTCGCCAAGTTCGGTTAGGTTGCACGCGTCCAATCTGCATATGGTAAGAATATTCTTATTGCGAATATTCTTTTTGGAAAATATCCAGAAAAAGTTGGAGAAAAGAAATATTCTTCAATTGAATTCGCTATAATTGACTGTAAATCACCTCGATGCATTCTATTTTTCGTATTCCACGTATATGAAGAATTGTTCTTTTCCAACTTGGTTGTTAAGTGTTCTCAATTCGATGCAATTATGTATTTGCATTCAAATTATCAAATTTTGCTCACATCTAAACATAATTATTTGTTCTATAAAATCGGCACAGAACCGAACTGTATATGAAGCAACTTCATTCAACCTATGTTAAGTTCTTTCATTTAAATAAAACATCCTGAACTACATTAAGTCTTGTGGTTCCTAAGAATTCTACTTTGATAAATTTAGTGTGCCTTTGCTGAATTTTATTTTTTTGCGGTTAAATCTTAACACATCTGGATTATGCACATTTGTTTTGAATTCACGCGCTATTTTTCGGTATTTCGGGACTTTCAAAAAATGCATCGACCGTGGCGATAAACAGCCAATTATAGGAAACACCACATTCTTTTCTCCAAAAGCATAGGTAATGCTTCGCTTATCTTAACTTTCGCGTTTCACTAATTTCTCTTCAATTTATTCAATGCCTTGCAAACCTTTCTTAGGTTTTTTTTTATTTCGTTGATATTTAGTTTCGTTCTTCTATAATAAGTGACACCAAACGATCTGGCGAATTCCTCGGGACTATTTGCTTGGGGACGGCCCCTTTTGCGGATGAATACCAACCACCTGTTTAGCGGGTGTGTTATGGGCAAAAGGAGACGAACCATCGAAAGCAGCTGGACAGTACTAGCAAGGTGCAAAAATACTAGAATCAACGCTTCGTTTCGGGGTACCTAGACTTATACAATTGAAGGCAGTAATAGTATTTTTAAGTTGATGGCTCGATCTTCGTGTATTTCTATGTAATCGACCTGCTATGCACGAATTTCTATGTAATCGACCTGCTATGCACGAATTTCTATGAATCGGAAAACTTCTAGAAGGGTTAATTCATGTGCTTAATTTTTTCATGAAAGAAATTAACTATCCAAAGCACCTCGTGCGTATTCTTTTAACCTATCTGAATGTAGACTGCCAAAAGTGTTAATCACACAGTAGAATTTTTCCTAGGTCCAAACGTGTAACATTTTCAGATATTTAGAGAAGAATATTACAATTATAACGTTTTAATGTCCCAGAGTATTTTTAATTTGTAAAAATTCAAGCCAAATAATAGTTGGAAGTACCATCCATCAATATTTTAGAACATTTTTTAGTTTAATTCTCTCAAAACTCTCAAACACATGCCTTTTTCTGTGGAACGTAGATTGTAAATTAATTTATCACGAAATATCACTTACGTGGGACTTGAAGCCTTAGATCCAGTCGAATTAGTTTTCGTGTAGCAAAAAATGACAGTGGAGCGACAAAATAAAGCAAAACCAGACGTCTAGATTTGTGGTATAATTTCGTAAGAAAGTCATAAAGCGAACATGATTTGTCTTGCAATAACAGAAGCTCTAAATTTATTGCTTTTAGAATATTAAATAGCTGCCATAGGGCATATATTCGTGTAGATGAATGCCTTAAGTCTTTTTGTTTCGTGAATTTAATTGTTAATATTTTACCTTCAATGAAAGTTGATTTGTACAACGATAGTCTTTTGAATTTAAAATTAGTCTACCCGACTAAATAGGACATTTTTTGTCGAAAAGGTAATAGGTTCTCAAAGTATTTCCTGTGTTTTATTTCATCATCAGTGTTTAATTGAAAAGCGCAGTTCTGTGTCTTGTTTTGAAAACAATTCTACCAAACCTTTCTTAGAAGTCTGCAATTTTTCAAGTCTTTAAAAATTCAAAATTAAAGGATGGGTAATGTTTATTAAATTATTATACTGTAATTTGCTGTTGAAATTAACTTTTCCTAGCAAAAATATTACGTTTAATTATTTTACCCAGTTTAAGAGGAGTTACAAATGTTTCGTCCGAAATAAATACCTTCTACGTTGTGTTAAAAATAATGTCCATAAATTGCATATAATAATTCAATTCGCAGATTTTATTAACGAAAACTAATTGTAATTCAATGAAAATATGTCCAACGTAAAAAATCTAAACATCATTAATTAGTTAAGCTTTAATTTCCAGAATTCGGTGACTTGATAGTTTGTTTGGTGACTTGATAGTTTGTTTGGTGACTTAATAGTTTGTTTGGTGACTTGTGGATAGTTTGTTTGGTGACTTAATAGTTTGTTTGGTGACTTGATGGTTTGTTTGGAGACTGGATAGATCACACTGTTTGTAGAATAGTGACACTGTAAATGAAAACCCTCAACTTATATAATGTAAAAAAAAATAATGGAAATATAAAATCCGGAAGTGTACACCTTTTAAATAAATAATGAACGAATTCCTGAACTTTTAAACTAAGTTTCTGGTACCAATTAATTTTTGAACAATTTCCTCTAGGAGATCCTATGTGTTAAAGAACACTTGTCGGAAAGTAACTGAATAAAAGAAACTTCTATTAGAGTTAGCTATAATGACGTTTTTATTGAGTTGAAAAGCATCTACCTCTACACACTTCATTCCTAATCGCCTTTCAACTTGCCATTTCTCTACCTCTCCAAACCCCTAACTGCATCCCCACAAGCCGTGGAGAATGGAATAATCGTGCGTCTTTTCTGTGGTTCCAGACGATTTTTCGATCCCCTCTGCACCCCTTTAGCCGCCGTTACCTCCCCCAACCCCTTTGACGGTTTCCTCAGCAACTCTGAACCCCCAGAACGATTTCCCCTTCCCTGTTACTGAGGGAGATACTTTATGTTCTCCCCCAACGTTCCATTGTGACCTGTTTCGCCTATCTGCAAACGATAAGGAGAGTTGGATGTTCAGCTGGGCTCACCCACTGCCTCACCGTCTGTGTGGAGACGTTCAACAAGAACCACACACTCATGTAAATTATGAAATATTTGTTGGTAACAAGGTTGTAATTTGTAAATAACAATGCGTATCAATAAGAACTCACTTGATTCCCAAATTGACCGCACACAATTTGTTGGTCAAACAAATAAAAAAAATAATCGAAAAGTTGATTTTGGTAAATAATGGTTCCACTCTGGTAAATAATGGTTATTATCAACCAGAGAGGTGCACCTGGAGACACAACACTTGGCATAGTGTCCTAATTTTTTCAAAATAGTTCGGCCAATAGCCCGTTGTTTTGCTCCAGTGCCACGTTGATTGCTTACCACCTCTGAATAGTTCGAGGCTGCCGTGTCTCTGGGTTTTCCCACTACGCTAGCAACCTGCGAGTAGTAGGCGGTACGCGATTTTCCAAACCCTCACAGATACTGCACCGCCATGTGACAGGCCAGTCGCTGTGAGAAGCGTTAAGGAATTGTGAGAAGGTTGATCCAACTTCTTGGCGACTTATCGCTCCGTCGTCGCGGTTTTAGCATGAAGTTTGAATGGATAACAGTTAGGGCGATTTGATTTTCTTAAAACGGATTTTATCGGTTTAAACCGGGTTTTTTTTAGAAACTTAGTTTAACAAAGCAATGAGAACATTAAATGCAAAGTAGTAATTATCTGTAATATCTGCTCAAATTGATTAGTCCAATGGATTATCTTAATTAATTAATCATTATTTGTGATTAATTAATTATATGATTAGTTCTTATTAAATAATTAATATTACGGGGTGATTGTTTTTAGATTTTCTTTAATAAGTCAATGGGATCTTTAAATAAGCAGTAACTTTAAATGCTAATATATTTAAATTGGGATTTATCTTTTGAAATTATAAAAAATCTATAAAATCTCTTATCTATAAAAAAAAACAGGTTTTCATTAGTTTATAAAAAAACATCTGGTTTTAGTTTAATAATTTTATTCTCATTTAGTTTAAATAAGAATCCTTGTTTTAATAACTGTAATAAAAAAACTGTTTTTTAATCAGTTAATTAAAAATCTAAATCATCTTTTATCAGTGAAAAATTGCAAACTTTTGTGTATATTTAGTTATAGTTCGAATACTGTTTCATTTTAAAGGAAACAAACTATCTTGCAACACATAAAAAGTTTTAACTTCAGCGTCATTTTCATTTGCCAAGGAACTTCGAAGAATAATGATATTTTCCATATGTAAAACTACGTTGAAATCTTTTGGGATTTCTTTTAATATTAATTCTATTTCCATTATGCGCTCCACACGTGTAACACAATCAAGATAACACTAACAACATGAAGAATGTGCGGCGAGATTTCTTCAGCGCCAAGTCGTCCTAGTGCAACCCGATAACCGGTCAATTTAATTGGTTCAGCAACAAATCGTCATCCAGCGCGACCGGCCTGTCACCTGGCGGTGCAGTATCTGTGAGGGTTTGGGAAATCGCAGGCGGTACAGGTTCGATTCCTCCCGTGGCGTTGTTTGGCGCAGCTTGGCCATTTATGGCCATTGTAATGTAAACCTAAAAAAATTAATCAGAATAGTTCAGGTCACAGCTTCCCTAAACACAAACGCCATATTAACCCTCCTGATTGTTGTCTCGACGAGATAACTCGTCAATAGAAAAACTGACCAGATCTTGAGCTCATTTCAAAAAGATCGACACTATCTGGTGACGAGAATCTTCGTCGTTGAGTAAAATTGTTCATATCTTGATGGACGAGATATCTCGTCGAAACTACTTGGAGGGTTACATTAGATATCCTTCTCGGATTCATCACACTTCGGCAAGCTCTTGTCTATGGGAGGATATGGATGTGTTCCACCTTGTTTGCTGTGCTTCCCTACTTCTATAGGTACAGCTACACTCTACGTTTATAACGGTGACAACGGCCTTGGCGATTTTTTTAGCGCACTTCTAGTAGCGAGTTAAGGTAGATTAAGGTAACCCATGTGTCGTTACGGTTATTATGGTTTTCATGGCGACCTCAGCAAACGGAAACTTTCAATTTTCATTTTGATTATTCTAGAAAGTTCTTTCAAAAGCCGTTAAAGTCGTTTGATTTCATTGGTTCGTTTGAACTTTTTTCTTTGATTCCATTGGTTATTTTAATTTTAAAATATCCTTTGATTGCATCGGTCTTTTAAATTTTTTTCTTTGATTTCATTGGTTCATTTAATGGTTTTTCGACAGTTGTGGAATTTTTATTTATTATGATTTTTTTCACGATAGCGTTATAACATTTTTTGTTTATTAGCCATTTGTGGAATTTTTTCTTTTTCAATAATTTTTTCCCAGAACAGTTCTGACGTATCAGGTTGTATTATTTCTTGCTTTTTTCTTTCATAAATCTTTTTCTTTTTCAATATGCCCACTGTTTTTAGTGTAATTGATAAGTTTCAGGGTATTCTAACCCAACATTCGGAGCTTAGTTTTTCTGCTGGTTCACAAATGTGTTTAAGCTTATTACTTTTTGCGAAAGCTTTATAAAAATATAATTTTCAAAACGTTCTCACATGTGTTTTCAAGCTTTCATTTTCCGTTGTAAAAAGAAAAAGATTTTTGAAATAACTATTTCCTTGGCGACCTTAGAAGTGCGACAAAAAAATTGCCAAGGTTGTTGCCACTGCTACCACGTTGACTGTAGCTGTACTCTTCTATGTGGCAAAAGTACTAGGAGGCTATTACGCTTTTGAAGTCTTATTTTGTCGTCTGTTTTTGTTGTCTTATGTGTCCCTCATTGGAAATACATATATTTTATTGGACTGTCAAAGTTACCACTAAATTTCAAATATCAAAGAACTTTTCGTTGTTGATACCAGGATTCAACTATTTTTTATGTGCTTACATGAAACTTCTCTCACTCTAAAGTCACAATGTGACTGAGAATTTCCTTGAAGGAATTATGTAATTGTGACGGTGTTGCCATTCTACCTACCAATCCATTTCCAAACGGAATTCCGTGGAATTGCGATCCGTATTAACATTACCCTTTTGGGTTTGCTGTATATATTTACCACCATATAAAAAACGATAAAATTCGTCCATAGTAGGATTGATTGGGTACCAACTCCAGAGGACTAATGGGGTATGGTGAGACGACACGGAAGTAAAAAAAAAGGTTTTGTACTTTAATATGAGCAATGGTCTCTAAATTTAAAGATTTACGGTCTTCATTCTTACATAAATTTTCCGTTTCACGCCTTTTCTATATCGATATATTTTTAAGGGAACTTGGCACCTAAATAGCTAATTTCTCAAACATAAGTTTTTTTTATTACAAAATTTATCTTGAGTTTAAATAAAGGTTTTGCAGAAAAAAAAATAAAATTACCTCCCAGTCTTGGAAATTTTTTTTTAAATAGTGAATTTTTTTTAACATAGTATTTTTAAATGTTATTTCTCCTTCCATTTGTGATATTTTGGCATGATATTTTTTAACATGCTCATAAAACCGGTTCTGATGACTTTTAAGGATGGAATTTTTGATACCTCAAAGTTATTGAATTAAAAATTCGAACGGTGAAAAGTCGGAGAAGAAACATGCCATTTTAGATTTTCCAAAAGTTTAATTTTAATAAAAAAAGTTTCTGTTCATTTTATTAAAAGTCCCATCCTTAATTTCATTACTCTGAACATTGTAAGCGTCTGAAAGTAGAAGGCGAGGAGTGTGCGACTAGAAGGCGATTAGTCAGTGAGTAGCATGCTAGTAGAAGGCGACGCAGGTTTGATTCCCGTAGCTTCTTCTGTACTTCTCTTCTCTGACATCAAAACTTTTCCTGTGTGTATGTCCGTTACTTCACGCTGCCTGTCGTATTTGACCCAATAAACCCAACGATCCTACCATATAGACGAGTTCCTTTATAATACGTCGTCATCTAATCGCTGTTCAAAATTACGAGTTGTACTCTCGGGGTTTTCCCTTCTCGACTGACTTAGGACGATCGCCAATGTGATGAACTACCTAATTACCTACCCTTTATAATGTATGCCAACGTGGATAAGAGGGTTTGCCCACCGCGCTAGCAACTTGCGAGTTACAGGTTAGATTTCTTACTTACTATGGTTGTATTTCTCTCTTCCGTATTACTGAAGCTTTTCTAGTGTGTATGTCCATTATATGGCGTCTGTTTTTATGTTTGGCGCAGAATAGCGCAAAATATAGTCCTGCGCGTAAAACCCAATCAACTGTTTCTAATGCCCATCGAGAAGAGGAAGCAATCGTTATTCCTTCCAGTTGCATCTTGAAAGGAAAACGCAATCTAAACGCTTTCATCTCGAAAGTCTCTCCAAGTATCCTTCCCCAGTGCAAATAGACAGAAATTCAGTGACCCTCGACTTGGAGCACCGAGGCGATAAACTTGATTGAAGAAGGATTTGGCGGAATGTCAGGAGGGTCTTATCAGCCATTTGGAGCTATTTCCTGACCTTTGGTTTCTGGCGTTTATCTCTGCTTCGTATTTGCTCGCTGCTCCAATCAAAGGGCCACCGAAACCTCCTTGTTGACTTTTCCCATGGTCTCGGGCTCACCTTTTTTCACAAAAGCGTTGCAGCCGGGCATTTGTTGTGGGTGTTCTCCTCTCTGCAACGTCCCGTTATCTGAAATGCGAGCCGATTAGGGTTGAGAGTTACAGTTACAGTCTCTTCCCGTTCCTTTTGAGGGGTATGTTCGTTGTTGGTGACACGTGGAAGATTGCGTCGAGACAATGGACGGGGGTTGTTGATGACAGCTCTGGCACAAGTGTCCACCATCACCCTTGTTGACTTAAGTTCAAGAGACCGAGATAAGGGGCATTGTTTTGCGTGGTGACAGCATTGCTTGTTGTAACAGACTAATCGGATGGGATAATCAAATAACGAAACGAAATAAGTGGATTGTATTCGGGTGCTGGGATTGGAGGGATTTGAAATGGAAATCTAAGTGATTGGAAGGCACAAGCAAGCAGAATATTCCCTACTCGTACCACCTTCAAACAAGTCATGGAGATTACAAACATTTTGAATTTTATCAGCACTAACAGAATTTGGATCGTCGGGAAGATGGGCATATCCGTTACTACTCAGGATGGGAATCTATGTCAGTCTTAATTATTTAACATGGACATTTAAGTCAAATATATAAAGTACAACAAAAATATAAGTGAAACGCACTGTCAAAAATTGCAAAACAGAATTTTGTTTTGCCTATTTTCTGAACCAGATTATTTTCTAACTGGTGAAATCCACTGCCATTTTTCTTTGCATGAAGGTTCGATTTCTTCTTGAGAAACACACAAAGTGAATAAATCTTAAGGAGTAGAATTTTCTCTTCTTCAATTTCTCGAAACTATTTTATTTTTTTACTTTGTGTTTGTTTTACCTGTAAGAGCCGACGATTAACCAATACGTAGTACGATTAACGCGAGTTGGCATTATTGGTTATGGACGAATCTATTTGGTTAAATTTAGGATGCAGTTTAATTGTAAACAATGAGTTCCTTCGTCTTGAGCGTAGTTCCAGGCTCCGTTTATCGCTGGATACCGGAAACCATAACAATTACGAGTTCTCGATACAAATAATCACTTATGGTGATTGCCATACATGTGAGTATGAGCGACAATTCTTCCCTTGCGAGCTTAATCCCTTTATACAATGAACTACTCAAGGTCATGCGGGCGAAATATGACCAATGCGTCATAAGAACCAGCTCAAGGTCGCATGCTTTCTCACCTGAGCATCAATATACACTACCCTACAATAATGGACCGGACAGCAAGATGTGATGGTATAAGGGAAGGAATACATGCTTTAATAGGGGGTGGTCCCCCACGTGCTGCAATAACATTAGTAACCCGTCTGGGCATACTTTCAACAAGGTTTGGATACACAGCTATGGGTATTTGTGTCCATTCCTACTGCAAGTATATCGCCTGCTCAGCTATAGATTTCGAACGTAGTTCCCTGGTCCGTAAGCGTGGCTCGAACTCGTCCCACAAATGTTCTATGGGGCTTAGGTCGGGACTCCGAGCAGGCCAGAGAAGACGTTTAACATCCATATCTCGGTCCACTGCTTGAAAGAGGCTGCAACATGACATGGAGCGTTGTCGTCCTGGAAGTAACATTTGTCCATTCCATAAAATTGCCTGAGCGTAGGAAGAACCTGATTGTCTAACATGTTAAATTTAAGATGCAGTTTAATTGTAAACAATGACGTCGTAGGCGTCGGCGTTCCGTTGACCAGGAACAACATGCAAAGGTCCGTGGCCATACCACGTAAACCACCCCTAAAAAAAGTAGTCGGATTTTATGCAAATCTGCTGGCGTCCGGTCTATTATTGTAGGGTAGTGTAGAATCAACTGCTTTTATGATTTTACCTTGTGCTTGACGCAGCTTTTGTTTTTTGGACCCTCCACCATGAAACTCAACTATCAATCAAACAATATAGAACCAATTAATCGAAGCTTAGTCCTTCTGGTGGTTGTGTCTGAGAGGCGTCTCGTCATCACTGAAACTGACCAGATCTTGATCACCTCATTAAAAAAATTTACATCTTGATGACGAGATAACACATCAGTAGCAAAACTGGTCAGATCTTGATCAGATATATCTCGTCAAAACCACTTGAAAAAATGTATCATAAAAATTGCATGTTCCAAACTACAAGCTAATTTTGCTGTTTACCTTCGAGAACACGGAGTTCAGTGTTTGGATTTGTTGACAACAGCATCAGCCTCCTGTGTTGAACATGCACCATCCGAATACTACACAAAGCCTTTAAATAAGATACACGAAAAGAGCCGGCGTGTTTTCGTGAAGGCCCAAGTCTCGACGTTGCAATACCGAACAACCTCGACAACATCCATTTTCAACTGCCCGTCCTGATATATTCCGTGGACCATAACGCCGCTATAACTCAAGCAGCCGATACGCACCTGCTTCGCCCTGACAACGTCTTAACTGCAAGTCGTCGTATAAACTCGCGTAGTATATTGCCGTGTTTTACCTTGTACAATACATATATAACAGAGTTGCAAAAAGCTCTTGAACAACAACCTGTACGACCATTCATCAGTGGACTGCTCTTTGACACCGAGCATAAATTCTGGGCAACTGCTCGCTGGAAATTTAGAGGAAGAAGTTGAGAGGAGGATGTTTTCTAACATTAAGAATTGTCTGGAAATGTATCGGATACCTTTTGGGCTTTGGATCAACCTTTAGGTCTCCATTTAGGTTTTTTTCTATTTGGAGGCATGTTGGGTCTCGGGGGGGGGGGATTCACTATGGAGTCGTCGCCTTTATGTGTCTGGGGAATGTGAGCTCTGGTTCCTCTTTATGCTCTTTGTTTCTGAACCACTTTCCAATTATCGTATTTCAAAGGAACACTGCGACTCGATTTATAACTTCACAAAATTAAGCGTCGTAAACCACTACGGAATCGCCAATTATGGTGCAGGAGGAGGAGCTAGACTTTGTGGTGCCTGGGCCAAGTTAGGCTCTGATGCCGTACTCAGTCCAAAGCAAAATTTGAGCGTTTAACCCTCCAAGTGGTATCGACGAGATATCTCTTCCATCAAGATCTGATCAAGTTTTCCAATGGCCAGACGCCTCGTCATCGAGATATTGCCCATTTTTTTTTTACGATGACGAGATCAATATTTGTTTAGTTGTTTTTCTAACGACGAGATATCTCGTCTATCAAGATCTGCTCGCTTTTGCTAATGGCGAGGTTTGGTCATTCGATTCCTACCAAGAGGGCTAAAATGGTTCGTTTCCGGTTTTATGCCAACAAGGGCCATATTTTTTAGCCATGTTGCGACAGACGATAGCAAGTAACGCGCATTTAAAACGAAGATTAAATATTTACCTTGAACGACATAATTCTGCTTCGAATTATTGAACTATTTAAATGAAAAAGGTAAAAATTGGTAATTTTAGTTAACGTCGTACTAGAGCAACACAACGGGCTATTGACGACGGTCCGGGATCAGTCCCTTAAGGGAGAGATCCGAGGACAACACCTCGTAATTTCGAACCACGGTCAGATGACGAAGCAATACCTGAGCTGGCACGTCACTCTCCAAAACTTCCACACCAACCCAACTTGAGGACTTTCGGCCACGACAGATTTAAGGTGCACCAGCCGCCTCTACACCATACGCTAACAAATATCCATACCACTGACTCGGATTCGAACAAGGAATTTTCTGATACAAAGGTTAATACCTGCGGTAGGTAGACAATTGTTATCACTTACACCTTAACCACTATACCGGTTGATCAGCTTAAATGATAAAGGAAGTTTTTTAAATAAATATTTCTGAACTACCACAATTAAGGATATTCGCGTGTGTGACCATAAAACCAAACATTTTTTTTATATTTAGAAATTTCATTCTTTCCATCTTGAACAGAATTTTAACCATGTAAGATTTGGTTTGGGTAAACCTCCCCATCGAACTATCTTCGATCCAACCAACCTGTTTCGTGGTTAAGGTGTTAGCCTCTAGATAGGAAGGTTCCTGGTTCGAATCCGGGTCCGGGCATGGATGTTTGTAAACGTATGGTGTAGAGGCGGCTGGTGCACCTTAAATCTGTCGTGGCCGAAAGTCCTCACGTTGGGTTGGCGTGGAAGTTTGGAGAGTGGGGTGCCAGCTCAGGTGTTGCTTCGTCATCTGACCGTGGTTCAAAATTACGAAGTGTTGTCCTCGGATCTTTCCCTTAAGGGACTGATCCCGGACCGTCGTCAATAGCCCGTTGTGTTGCTCTAGTACGACGTTAACTAAAATTACCAATTACCAATTACCTCTTCGACTTTTTATTTTCCACTGTATTATAATGGTATAGATGTCTTCTATTGTGATAGGTGGCTGTTGTGGCTCTGCGGGAATGATAACTGTGTTAGCACAACCTGCTAGTTGCAGGCGGTGCAGGTTCGCTTCCTTTCAGATTCGATTCCTCCCGGTGTGTGTATTTCTCTCAACTGTGTTAGTAAAACTTTCCTTGTGTGTATGTCCATTACTTGATGTTGTCTGTCGCGTTTGGAGCAGCATGGTCAAAAATGCACGTTCCGCCATTTAAAAAATCAAACCCATTTGCTGAATTATTTTCTACATTCGTGAAAGGTTTATATAGTTTAATTATCTATACTCTTATTACTTTATACTTGTATTTATACGCTTTTTTATAGCGAACTAGCTGAATAACCCTGCGTTGCTATTGTTTCAAATATGACCACGACAGCTAAAATATGACCTCGATATTTCCCTTTGTTAACTCATACACAAACCCTGTAGAACGTGTTTCCTTATCCATGTCCATTTATTGCAGAAAAACAAACTTTAAATTATTAAATTGGGGCTTTGAGGGGCACTTTTAGGACTGTCTGTGTGCCAATTTTCATGGCTACTGATTGGTCTCAAGACAGGAGAGAAATAGCCTATGTTTTCCGCAGTGTACCAAATTTCGCGTGGATTGGTCAAACTGTGTAGATTTGTATGGAGAATATACATCCACCCACACCCTTTTATATATACATATATATAGTTATTAGGTCACTGACTTGGTTAGTTGGTCGTGATTAACAGTTTATAAGTTAATCTTTTGATCTGGAAATATTCAAAATTTTGCTAACGTTATTGCAATAAGCCTAGTCAAAAATTTCCATTTACTCAACATTTTCCAGCGCATTCGGTCTTCGGCAAGTCCATGATCGGGTGTTTAAAGGTTTTATGCCCACTCTACTATAGCTTAGGAGAATCAAAATCAATGCTTCGAAGTGCGCTCTCATGCTGTTCTCCCGGAAATACGTCCACTTCAAATACGGGTTTAATTTTGATTTGAATAATCCCGACTATTTGAATATCCCTCCTGTTGCTCTCTTTGGCACGCCTGTTTACTGGGTACGTAAGTACCGTTACCTTGGCCTTGTGTTGGATCCAAAGTTGCTTTGGAATGAACACATTAAACGTGCTCTACGTAATGCGGCAATTGCCAAAGGGAAAATCTATTCGCTCATAGCCCGAAGGAGCGGGCTCTCCCTTCACATTAAACTTCTCCTTTACAAAGCCATTATTCGGCCAACATTGACGTACGGCTCACAAATCTGGGTCGGTACAAACAAATTAAATTGGAAAAAACTGCAGAGTTTTCAGAGCCGCACATTGCGGACTATCACGGGAGCTCCTTACTATGTCCGGAATGAAGTCATACATTCGGACCTCAAAATCAAACCCATAGCTGAATTCTTACAGCAAATTTCGGCCAAGTTCTTCGAAAAAATACCTCAGGTTCCAAACGAAGCACTCAGAGCACTACCACCATATGACCCTTAGGTCAAAAGCTCTGCTAAAAGACCTCGTGCTTTCCTACAACACCTGCAGACTTACCCGCGGCGACCTAAACGTCAATGCGGCATGTTTCGTTTGGATCCTGATGTCTTTGACTTCAATTCCTAACCATTTCTCCCCATGCAAAATTTTATTTTGCAAATCCTATATTGGATCATGACCCTGTTGTCGCTCGTAGATGCTGAGCTTTTCTAGACTCGACTGGACCCTAATTGAATCACTAAAACACAACAGTTTTATTTCTCACTTATCGACTCTATTTTTCTTTTATTAAATTAATATTAAATCTTAATTTATTATTAAATTAATAATAAATATGGATCATCGAAGTTTGCCACCTCTGAATGCGGTCACAACTTGGAAGGGAAACCGACTGATGTGCTGATCTCGCCTAAGGAGGTGGCTTTATCTCTCGGAACTTCGCACAGCTGAAAACTCATTTTAATTTCTACAGCCAATTTAACTCATTTTTTCTTTATAGATTTTCTCACTTAAATTATGCAAATCAGTTTTATGTTACACACACCTGATGACGGGGAGTTAAGCTGCTTTGCAGTAGGCACTCCGGAAGTGATTGTCCAGTCCAGTCCAGTACTATAGCTTATTATTTTAACAAAAGATTTGACGAAGGAATGTAAATCGAATAAATAATTAAAAGCTAAATGCTCTACATTGAGCAGATTTAGACATCGACAAGAATAATATTAAGGGAATGAATTACAGAGCGCAAAGCAATACCTTACGTCGACAAAGAAAACCTAATTTTTCTGTTTCTTTGACAGTGGATGCCAAGTTACAAACTCTGTCAGTGAACAGACGCCTGAAAAATTGGTTTTTAATTATTGGGCAAAAGGGGTTATGACCCCACCGATCCCTTGGCTAAACCGCTGCGGTTCGATACAGTAACGACTAATTCCATACACAGTTTTAAATTTTCAACAGGGGAAAGTAGTGCAGACTGCAATACGAAAACACTCTGGAGAGATTTGTGAGTGTAATCACGACTTTCTCGACATTTTCTCGGAAGTCACGATAAGGTAGAATGGTCACAAGAGAAAATTACGACCGTCATACTGAATTCTTACAGCCTCTTTAAATGCATTCCAGAGTCGCCTACGCCATTTTTTTTTAAACAGAAAGACTTGTTTGAGAAGAACTCGCTTCGAACACTTCGTGTAAATCTTTAGTCTCTTCGAGATGGATTTGACATCAAATTGCTGTGGTAAATCTAACGTTGCTCTCAAAATTATATATGGTTCACGTGCTTGTTTGGTACGTAGAGCGATATTTTACGCCAGCCGTTTTATTAATTATCCATTTAAAAACGCTTCTGGTGGTAATTCGTATTTTCTCTTTTTGTCAGAAAGAATTATTTGCACAACGAAAATTAATTAATGGGATTAGGAAATATATCTGAATGATTGTGGAACGTGTTGGTCCGGTTGGAAAAGTTACGGGTTAGCAAACTGTGGGTTACGAGTTCACCTGCCCGTCGTCGTGTACATGGAGGTTAGTGCACGTTACCTGTCGTAGCATCAAATCCACACTGGCGTGGTGTGGAAGTTTGGAGAGTGGTATGCCAGCTCAAATGTAACCTCGTCATCTGACCGTGACTCAAAATTGTGTGTTGTCCTCGATCTTTCCCTTGGATATTGATCCCGGATCTTCCCCAACTGTCGTTGTGTAGCTCCAGTGCGACGTTAATCTACTATCTACCTGACAGTTTGCTTCAGGAAAAATTTAGTTTAATCATTAATTGTGTTGTGTAAAAAGCAGCACTTCACCACAACTAGGAAATCTCTAGACGCTCAGATGGCTAAAATATGTTACCTTTTAAGACTCTTCGAAAAAATGTGTTTTAAAAATCCAAAGCCTGAACAAATTGATTGTATTTATAGGTCAGTGAGGTGCAGATGTCACACGGGGTAAGATGCTGAAGTAACTATTACTCGGATTCTGAACGAGCAATCAATGAAATGGTTTTATGCACATGTAGTAGCTTCGGAAGATTTAGTGGTGAAAGTTGTGCGTCGCACAAATTTTATCATAGCTTGAAGAAGTTTATGTCCAAACATGTAATTGTAATTTTTAAACATGCATGGTGACTAGCAGTAGTTGGTGTCTTTTTTACAGTCTGTTTCTGTTGAGAGGAAGAGTATTTGCTATATGGATAGCTGTGTGCATGGTCGACAGCACACAGACCATTCTCGTGATAAAGTGGATGAGTGCGTCATCTTTCCCTGGCGCTTGAGATAGATGACATACCTATTATGCGGGTAAGATGACGCACTAATATTTCTTTTATTTTCCGTAGAAAGGCGTTTTATATCGTTTCTATTGTCATTCGATTGTTCAGAAACTATTATTTGGGCCAATATATTTTCTCTGCCTTCTGTATAATACTAATATTTTTTCTTCCAATTTTGTCTAACAGGATATAGATAATCTCCCACAATTTGTGGAATAATATCTTTACAATACATTCCCAGAACGCTATAAAACAAAAATTGATTATGCATTGAAATAAGCGCTGCAGTTGTTAGCACATTTTGGCACAATTAGTGGAAATATTTAGTTGCAATTAACTGTTGATTTCTGCTCCAAGTTCTAACCGAACCACGATAACTCGGTTGGAATCCAACCAAAGACAGTCGTGTACAAAGCGGGCTGGTGCACGTTATATAGGTCGTGGCCTCGTATGTCAAGGTTTCGTATGGGCGTGGAAGTTTGGAGAGTGGGGTGCCATCTCAGGCGTGACCTCTTCATCTGACCGTGGCTCAAAAATCACGTGACGTTGTGCTCGGATCTTTCCCTTCGGGATTTGATTCCGTATCATCACCGATATTTGTAAGCATATTGTGTAGATGCGGCTGGTGCATCTAAATATGTCGTGGCTGAAAGTCCTTACGTTGGGAGGGTGTGGAAGTTTGTAGAGTGGGGTGCTACCTCAGATGTCGCCTCATCATCTGACCATATTCAAAATTACGTGGTATGGTCCTCGAATCTCTTAGGGGATTGATCCCGGACCGCGTCTGTAGCCCGTTGTGTTGCTCTAGTATGGCGTTTTTTAAAACCATAACCGTACCTTTGCCAATAACCCATCGTTTTGCTCCAGTGCGACGTTAAATATTTACCTACCTTCGATAACAATGAATCGACTATATATTTGTATATACACTACTCTATAATAATGGACCGGACGCCAGCGGATTTATTTAAAATCCGACGATTTGTTTGGGAGTGTTTTTCGTGGTATGGCCCGGGACTTTTGCATGTTGTTCCTGGTCAATTGAACACCGACGCCCACATGAACATTTTGAACAATCATGATCTTCCTACGCTCTGGCAATTTTATGGAATGGACGAATGTTACTTCCAGGACGACAACGCTCCATGTCATATTGCAGCCTCTGTCGAGCAATGGTATCGAGATATGGAAGTGAAACGTCTTCCCTGTCCTGCTCAGTCCCGAACCATAGAACATTTGTGGGAAGAGTTAAAGCGACGCTTACGGACCAGGGAACCACGTCCGAAATGTGTAGCTAAGCCGGCGACATTCTTGCAGCAGGAATGTACACAAATACCCTCAGCTGTATATTAAAACCTTGTTGAAGGTATACCCAGAAGAGTCGCTAGTGTAATTGCAGCCCTTGGGGGACCATCCCTCTATTAAAACATGTATTCTTTCCCTTATACCCCATCACAACTTGCTGTCCTGTCCATTATTATAGGGTGGTGTTATACTGAATACGTCTTTCTTTCATTTACTAATAGCCCGTTGTGTTGCTCCAGTGCTACATTAATTAGAAATGCCCACATTGTACTCGACCAAGCACCCTCTCGTCTGGTACAACTCGCAACCATTCGCAGATCAAGGAAGAACTCGGGAATCTTGAGACTCGACAGACACGAATCGCAATCGGATTCTCGGAAACAGCCCGGGCGGTTGAAGGACGGTGACATGTGTTGCTTGACGGTCAACAGCGACCCGTGTCGTCCCGGAAGACGGGGGGCTTCTCAAATTAGGTGACACTGATTCGAACCAGACGACGACGAACCCGTCCTCCGTGTGTACCACCAGGAATGTGTCGGCAAACAGTCCGGTTCGGATTACGCGGGGGGGAAAGGCAGCGATTGAGTCCGGGACGAAAGATTTGTTCCCGGTCGGGCCAAGGGGCGACGAAAATGTCGGGTTGCTTCAGAGGTTCGTTAAACAAACACCCTTCTGTGGTGGACTGAGAGTCATGTGAGTAGCGTGACGAACCGGGTGGCTGGAGTGGGTTTTTTTTTATCTGGTGTTTTGGGGAGGTCACAGTTTTTACACATGTTGGTGTAATTAGAGGTGGATCACTTGAAGGCCAATTAAGAAATCAGTAGATCTCTGCGGGAGGAGTTCGGTACTTCAAAGGAGTTGAGAACACTTGTGGTCCGGTGCGACGTTGATAGTTTAGTGCGGGCCAATTTATTTGTGTTTGTTTTCGTCTTTCCTTTTAACCAGTAACAAGTTACACTTGGAGTAGCCGACGACCAACCGGTATAGTGGTTAAGGAGTTAGCCTCTAGATCGGAAGGTTCCTGGTTTGAATCCGGGTCCGGGCATGGATGTTTGTAAGCGTATGGTGTAGAGGCGGATGGTGCACCTTAAATCTGTCGTAGCCGAAAGTCCTCACGTTGGGTTGGTGCGGAAGTTTGGAGAGTGGGGTGCCAGCTCAGGTGTTACTTCGTCATCTGACCGTGGTTCAAAATTACGAAGTGTTGTCCTCGAATCTTTCCCTTAAGGGATTGATCCCGGACCGTCGTCAATAGCCCGTTGTGTTGCTCTAGTACGACGTTAACTAAAATTACCAATTACCATATAAGGACGCAGTAGCACGGTTGGAAGTATAGCGGATAAGCAACCGGAGGGTGGGGAGTACTGATCCAGCCTAAGATCGTCGCATACAAAGGGGGCTGGTTCACGGTAAATCTGCCGTGTCCTCAAATGTCCTCACGTTGCCGTGGTATGGTATTTGGAGAGTAGTGTTGCAGCTCAGGTTTTACCTCGTATTTGACGGTGAATCAACTTCACGGACCCTTGGATCGATCCCGGACCATTACACCCATGGTTCTAAATTACGCGGTGTTGTCCTCGACCTTTCCCTTGGGGACTGATCCCGTACCGTTGTCAATGCCACGTTGTGGTGCTCTCTCACAGTATGACGTTAATTAAAATATCTATTTTCCCGGAACGTCACCATTTGTGTTGCTCCCGTGCAATGTTATGACCAACCGGTCTGGTGATTAAGGTGTTAGCCTGTAGATCGGAAGGCTTCTGATTCGCATCCGGGTCAGTGCATGGATATTTATAAGCGTATGGTGTAGAGGCGGCTGGTGTATCTAAACTCTATCGTGGCCGAAAGTCCTCACATTGGTTTGGTGTGGAAGTTTGGAGAGTGTGATCCAGCTCAGGTTTGTTACCTCGTCATCTGACCGTGGTTGAAAATTACATGTTATTCTCGGATGTTACCCTTAGGAGATTGATCCCGGATCATCGCCAATAGCCTGTTGTGTTGCTCTAGTTCGACTGTTTGTTGTTGTTTCTCATGCCTACACTGGCAGACCGGAGGAGTGTCAGGCCCGTCGAAAACGGCAAGAGGGGTGCGCCTTCCATGTCATTGAGCCCCATTGGGAGGAAGTCCGATTTAGCTCGACATACATGACACATCCGTTTTACAGGAAGGTCCCTTTCATGCATCCATTCACTCACGCATATCGTAATTTAGATCCCCATCAGAGTCCGATAACCCCCTGATCAGGTACCCCCAGAGGAATTGATTTGGGATGGGAACATGGGGGACTTTGTGACCACGACCTATTTAACGTGCCCCAGCCTCCATTAGCGAACACGACGGTGTTTAGCCAGGTCGAAGCGCCGATCTCGCAATCATCAGAATTGCAAGCTCCGCCGAGGACAGAACCCACAACCCTTCTGATGCGAGCCCGACGCTCTACTGACTGAGCTACCGCGGCTCTCGACTGTTTGTTAAAAAAATTAACAAAAAATTACTGCGCGATATAACTGGTAATTTGGTAATTTTTTTGTTAACGTCGTACTAGAGCAACACAACGGGCTATTGACGACGGTCCGGGATCAGTCCCTTGAGGGAAAGATCCGAGGACAACACCTCGTAATTTTGAACCACGGTCAGATGACGAAGCAACACCTGAGCTGGCACCCCACTCTCCAAACTTCCACGCCAACCCAACGTGAGGACTTTCGGCCACGACAGATTTAAGGTGCACCAGCCGCCTCTACACCATACGTTTACAAACATCCATGCCCGGACCCGGATTCGAACCAGGAACCTTCCGATCTAGAGACTAACACCTTAACCACTATACCGGTTGGTCGGCGCGCGATATAACTGGAGAATAAAAGAGATTATAGGTTTCTGTGTGTGCATACATTGCCTTTTTTAAGTTGAAATTAGTATAATTTTTTGAATATGTACTGTTTCGTAATTTTATTTCCTTGTTTTGTTCAGGTGAACCTGCCGAGACCACAACCAAGAGCCTCATCATTAGCAAAAATGATCATATCGTGATGGACGCGATTTCTCGTCATTATTACAAAACTGAACATATTTAGATCTGTCATAAAAAAACCCGGCAATATCGTGACGAAGTATCTCGTCACTTTCAAAATTGGTTGGATCTTGAATGAGATATCTCATCGAAACCTTGTTGGAGGGTTAACAGAATGCATCGCTCAAAAGGTTTAACATTTTCCATAGTGAGTTGTCACATCATGAGAATGTGCTCGCACCCCTAGAAGAATAATGTCACAACTCAAAACAAGCTGTTTTTCAAAAGAGTGGGAAAGCAATGTTGCGATTTGCTTTTGTCTGTAAATAATTGGTAATTTTTATTTAACGTTTTACTAGAGCAACGGTTTATTGACGACGGTCCCGGGTCAATCCCCAAAGGGAAAGATCCTAGGACAACACCACTTAATTTTGAACCACGGTCAGATAACGAGGTCAACACCTGAGCTGGAACCCCACTGTCCAAACTTACACACCAACCCAACGTGAGGACTTTCAGCCATGACAGATTTAAGGTGCACCAGCCACCTTTTACACCATACGCTTACAAACATCCATGCACTGACCGGTATTCGAACCAGAAACCTTTCTATCTAGGGGCTAACACCTTAACCACCAGACCGCTTGGTCGGCGTTGTTTGTAAATAAAAAATAAATTGCAGTTTTCAGCCCAATATTATAAAAATTATAGGCACGGGTTTCTCTAATAATATCCCAAGAGAGTTCTGTCGCATTTCATCGAGCTTCCTAAAACTGTAAAACGGAATTTTATTTTGAGTTGTGTCACTGTTCTTCTAGTGGTACAATATATTCTTAACCTCGTATTTCAAAACAAAAAGCAATAAGTGTTCTTCAAAGCTAAAATTATTCTTGAGCTCCGATCTTCATACAAATTTACTCGTCATGTAACTTTATGCAAACATGTTCCGATACCTCTAAGCTACAAGTTTTCAGACCGTTTTAAAGTATCTTCAGGTCGAGAATTAAGTCGTTACCAAACTCATTAAGTCCTAAAGCCATGCCACTGAGTTATATACCCTTGCCGCTTAATAGCCCGACAATTGCTGCACTTCATATCCGTATACAAATATCCTATCCTTACACAGTCACTTGACCATGGTTCAAAATTACGAGGTGTTGTCCTCGGATCTTTCCCTTAAGGGACTGATCCCGGACCGTAGTCAATAGCCGGTTGTGTTGCTCTAGTACGACGTTAACTAAAATTACCATTACCATTACCTATCCTTACACAAATTTACTCGTCGTGTAACTTTATGCAAATATGTTCTGATACCTCTAAGCTACAAGTTTTCAGACCGTTTAAAAGTATCTTCAGGTCGAGAATTACGTCGTCACCAAACGCATTAAGTCCTAAAGCTATGCCACTGAGTTATATACCCTCGCCGCTTTATAGCCCGACAATTGCTGCAGTTCATTAGCTACTTACAAGGAGCTTTATCAGGCTCGCTATTTCACCATTTCCAACCGACGGCCACCAGCCACTTGTCTTCCAGGGAAGAAAAAAAAGGTCCTCCGCCAATCAAAAAACCACCCGAAGACTGCCTGTAAACTGTAACAATATCCCCCTAGCGAGCCATATGGTGCAAATGAGCGAGGGTGGACTGGATTCCTTCTGGAAAAGATACCGGGAAGTCGTGTTGGGGTGTGGGGAAGAGATACAGGACACCCTTTTCTGTTTACCAGATCTGCGCCATGTGTCTCCGTACGTCAAGAGCTACCCACTACGCGGCGAGGCAATGTGTTTGGATACATAATACAGCTGCTTTCCTCAAATTAACGCGATACCGGGAATTCTGTTTTTTCACCCACGCCACACAGAGGTGATAAATATGCGAACCAGGAGTGAAAGAAGACGGCGCTGAGCCTATTCTCGGTTCTTAGGCGGATAGACGGCAACGTGTCCATAAGCAGATTTTTACGTCTTTGTGACCCTTCTGGTGGGGCCGACCAACCGGTATAGTGGTTAAGGTGTTTGCCTTTAGATCGGAAGGTTCCTGGTTCGAATCCGGGTGCGGTTATGGATGTTTGTAAGCGTATGGTGTAGAGGCGGCTGGTGCGCCTTAAATCTGTCGTGGTCGAAAGTCCTCACGTTGGGTTGGTGTGGAAGTTTGGAGAGTGGGGTGCCAGCTCAGGTGTTGCTTCGTCATCTGACCGTGGTTCAAAATTACGAGGTGTTGTCCTCGGATCATTCGCTTAGGGGATTGATCCCGGACCGTCGTCAATAGCACGTTGTGTTGCTCTAGTACAACGTTAACTAAAATTACCATTACCCTTCTGGTGGGTATTCTAATTTCAATTAACATCGTACTAGAGCAACACAACGAGCTATTGACGACGGTCCGGGATCAATCCACTAAGCGAAAGATACGAAGACAGCACCGCCGACCAACCGGTCTGATGGTTAAGGTGTGTCTAGATCGGAAGGTTTCTGGTTCGAATCCGCGTCAGTGCATGGATATTTGTAGTGCACATTAAATCTGTCGTGACCGAAAGTCCAGGCTGGGATGGTTTGGAAGTTTGGAGAGTGTGGTGTCAGCTCAAGTGTAGCCTCGTCATCTGACCGTGGTTCAAAATTACGCATTGTCTTCGAATCTTTCCCTTAGGAGATTGACGTCATCAATAGCCCGTTGTGTTGCTCCAGTTCCTTAATTAAAATTACCTTATCGAAGACATCCCCACGAAATTTTGAACAACGATCAGATGACGAAGCAACACCTGAGATGGCGCCCCACTCTCCAAACTTCCACACCAACCCAACGTGAGGACTTTCGGCCACGACAGATTTAAGGTTCACCAGCCGTCTCTACACCATACGCTTACAAACATCCATGCACTGACCCCCGGATTCGAACCAGGAACCTTCCTATCTAGTGGCTAACACCTTAACCACCAGACCGGTTCATCGACTATGTTGGTGGGTCTTGACGAAGTATCTGGAGGATTTTGTAGCGCCTTTTCCAGTCAATACCAAACTCTCGTTGCGCTGGCAGCGAGGTTGTTATTCCACTCTTTACATCACCAGCACCATTTACGCGCAACATTACGAGCCTCACTTTTTGCTGTCGGGGCCTCAGTGGCCCGGTGGGAACACCACCGGATAAACCACCAGAGGGTTGCGAATTCGAGTTTATCCAAAGACCGTCGAGTACAAAGGGTGTTGGTGCACGTTATATCCGTCGTGGCCTCAAATGTCCACGCGTTGATGTGGTGTGGGAAGTTTGGAGAGTGGGGTGCCAGGTCAGGGGTGACTGTCTTTTTGACCTATTCAAACTAACGTGGTGTTGTCCTCGGATTTTGATCTCGGAGCGTCCCTAACAACCTGTTGTATTGCTCCAGTGTGACGTTAATTAAAATACCTGGCTACCTAACTTTAATGTCTTGTGTTTGGTGGTGCTTACTCCTCTCTTGGCTCTTGCGCCATAAAACCCAAATCAACCAAACCTTGACCCAAACACTAATTCCTTCACGTTGGATTGACGTGGAAGTTTGGAGAGTGGGGTGCCTGCTCAGGTGTTGCTTCGTCATCTGACCGTGGTTCAAAATTACGAGGTGTTGTCCTCGGATCTTTCTCTTAAGGGACTGATTCCGGACCGTCGTCAATAGCCGATTGTGTTGCTCTAGTACGACGTTAACTAAAATTACCATCGCCATTACCAAACACTAATTCCATTGACCCAGCGAATTAATAAAAAGAGAATTTATCTAGAAATGATGACACCTTCCGGAACCAAGGTCTACTTAATGAAACGCCAGCAGAAAACCGGCCCTTGTCTTCCAAACACAGCAGCACTTCAATCCAGACGCCACATCCAAGCAAAGGCCTCCTCGGCCACTTGAAACAAAAAATCCCGATCGCTGAGTGGGCAATGAGCATGCGAATTCAGTTTCCACCAACAAAGAGATAAGAATTTCCAAACATGATACCGAACCATCCTCGAGTCTTCTGCAGACGCCCGCACAATCCTGCATCGTGGCGGCCATGTGCCATTCTGTGCGCCCGAACAAAGGCAGGGCCTGTTGTTGGAAAAGGCGATTGGGAGAGTATTTAAGTTGATGTAAAACAGCCGGCCCCCTGGGTTATTCTCTTGTGTGGCGATGCCACGGTACTTGTAAACTTGGAGAATAACAACTTTAGCTTAACGTGCTTAGGAAACTAAATACCTCAGACGTTTGACTTGTGTCGACCAGTCTGTTGCGGATATGGGTACAATGTACAGAGTTGTAGCGACAGAGAGAGTATTGTTCTTGGATCGACCCAATTAACGGTGACAAAGCTATAATTTATTACAGGGGGGAGTTGGAGCTCTTGCAGTGGTTTATAAAACATTCTATTTTGTAAGCATCTCTGAGCGGATTAACTTTACAACCCTTGTGGTTGGTAGGAATATTTAATTGATGTCGTAGTGCGCCGTCCAACCGGTACAGTAGTTAAGGTGTTAGCCTCTAGATCGGAAGGTTCCTGGTTCGAATCCGGGTCCGGGCATGGATGTTTTTAAGCGTGTGGTGTAAAGGCGGCTGGTGCATCTTAAATCTCTCATGGCCGAAAGTCCTCACGTTGGGTTGGCGTGGAAGTTTGGAGAGTGGGGTGCCAGCTCAGGTCTTGCTTCGTCGTCTGACCGGGGTTCAAAATTACGAGGTGTAGTCCTCGGATTTTTCCATTGAGGGATTGATCCCGGACCGTCGTCAATAGCCCGTTGTGTCGCTCTAGTACGACGTTTACTAAAATTACCATTACCATTACGATGTCGTACTGGAGCAACTCAACGGGCGATTGGCGACGGTGCGGGTAATTGGTAAATTTTAATTAACGTCGTACTAGAGCAACTCAACGGGCTATTGACGATGATGCTAGATCAATCCTTCAGGGAAAGATTCTATGACTCCTCGCCGACCAACCGGTATAGTGGTTAAAGTGTTAGCCTCTAGATCGGAAGGTTCGTGGTTCGAATCCGGGTCCAGGCATGTATGTTTGTAAGCGTGTAGTGTAAAGGCGGCTGGTGCATCTTAAATCTATCATCTATCGTAGCCGAAAGTCCTCGCGTTGGGTTGGCGTAGAAGTTTGGAGAGTGGGGTGCCAGCTCAGGTGTTGCTTCGTCGTCTGACCGTGGTTCAAAATTACGAGGTGTTGTCCTCGGATCTTTCCCTTAAGGGACTGATCCCGGACCGTCGTCAATAGCCCGTTGTGTAGCTCTAGTACGACGTTAACTAAAAATTACCAATTACCTCGGATTTTTCCCTTAAGGGATTGATCCCGGACCGTCGTCAATAGCCCGTTGTGTAGCTCTAGTGCGACGTTTACTAAAATTGCCATTACCATTACGATGTTGTACTGGAGCAACTCAACGAGCGATTGGCGACGGTGCGGGTAATTGGTAATTTTTAATTAACGTCGTACTAGAGCAACACAACGGGCTGTTGACGACGATGCGGGATCAATCCTTCCGGGAATGATTCTATGACTCCTCGTAATTTTGAACCTCGGTCAGACGACGAAGTCACAACTGAGCTGGCGTCCCACTCTCCATACTTCTATACCACGGCAGCCGGAGGGAGGCGAGTTCGAATCCCAACAAGGATCGTGAGTACAAAAGGGTCCACACGTGAAATATGCCTTGGCTTCAAATGTACTTGCTATGACGTGATAAGGAAGTTTGAAGGGTGTCATCTCAGGTGCGACTTCATCAACTTTCCGCAATTCTGAATTACGTTGTGTTTAGGGATTGTAATCAGATCCGGCGGATCCGGCATCATTGGCTACCTTCCGGATCCAGCAACATCTATCGGATCCGGTCCGGATCCGATAAAAAACCCTATATTTTTTAATTAAAATAATCGATTATTCAAACCCAACTTTAAAATCACAAAATTGTTTATAAAGCAATTGATTGTGAAGTAATCGATTTTATATTTTTCAATCATTAGTTTGGAGAATTCTAGCTAAAATAATAAATTAAATTATCAATAATATTTTTTAATAAAGAGGATTTAGAAAAGCAAATTCTGCAAGAAAATGAAGACTATTGCAAAAGACAAACTTAAGAAAAGAAACAGATTTTGAGAAAATACTGAAGAAAGAAATCACTTCATATGAAATGGAGTCAAAGGAAAATATTTGTCTCTTATGTACGATTACTTAATGACGGTCAAACAAACTAGTGTCGAATCTGAGAGCACCTTCTCGGCCGCTGGTTATGTTTTCAATTCATTGAGAAGTAGGTTGGGAGGGCACAGTTAATACGATTTTTCCTTAGATCTTTTTTTCAAACTCAAAAGTGATTTTCATTACTAAATAACTTCGATTCAAGCAATTAAGAAGAATTAAGAGGTCCCTTTTTTTGTTATGTTGACCAAAAACTGGCAAAGATTAGATTTTTATGTTAATATGAGACAAGGTTAGGTACAATTTATATGTCATTTGCTTAACGACATTAGAGATAGAAACTACTTAATTTTAGATAAATAGAAAAGTACTACGTATAAAACAAACTGATGTTTTTTGGTGTAGAAAACTAGTAAGACTGATCATCATCAATCGTTTAATACTTACTACAAGAAGGACTAGTAGTTACTATAATTAATTGTTGGTGATTGATTTCCTACCTATGAATAATTATTAATAAAGTTGATTTTCTAATGCTAAAATAAAGGTTTTGTTCGTGTATTTGGAATAATATTCTTTTTACCTACTTTCACTCAGCCGATTTTGTAAAAATACGTACTGGTAAAAAAGACTTATTAACAAAGCATCAATCCGTTGGATCCGGTCGGATCCAGCCGGATTAGTGTCAATCCCTAGTGGTGTTCTCTTTGGGTTTGATCCCAGGACCGTCGCCAATAGCCCGTTGTGTTACTCCTGTGCGTGCGACTTTAATTAAAATACCTAAATACCTTTTCTTTATATTTTTTATTTCACGTTGTGTCTCTTGTATGTTGACTATTAATCTTGTGTGCTTGGCGCAACTGTCTAATATAAACATTGTGTGTGAGCCATAAAACCCAGAAACAACCAGAGGACCAACCGGTCTGATGGTTAAGGTGTTATCCTCTAGATCGGAGAATTTCTGGTTCAAATTCGGGTCAGTGCATGGATGTATGTAAAAATATGGTGTAAAAGCGACTGGGGCTCCTTAAATATGTCGTGATCGAAAGTCCTCACGTTGGGTTGGTGTGGAAATTTGGAGAGTGTGGTGCCAGCTCAGGTGTTGCCTCGTCATCTGACCGTGGCTCTAAATTACGTTGTGTTGTCATCGGATCTTTCCCTTAGGAGATTGAACCCGGATCATCTCCAATAGCCCGTTGTGTAGCTCCAGTGCGACGTTAATTAAAATGCCTACCTACAAAACCTGCCCAGAAACAGCAAAACCTTTCGATTCAGGAGCCAGCACCCTGAACGCTATACCGATTGATCGTCGTGAATCCTGACCACTGTCCAAAGCATCTTCAAAAGAGTTCAAAGATCATGGGAAAAACACAATTCAAACCACATTCCACCTCCCACTGGCAGAATCGTACGTTATAAAGGTTTATTCATCTCCCAAAGCAGAAAAAGCCCCGACTCTGAAGAAAGCTTTATTATCCACTTCCAGTTCAGACCATATGGAAATCTCAGAGGTTAGAAAAAGGAGTCTGTTTAATATTTTATCGCCACTATTCACTCTCATCTCAACCCCGAAAAGAACGCCCAAGACAATAACCAGATGCGGTGCTTCTGTTTTCTGCGCGACCACTCTGGGATCTCTTTGGGTAAAGAGATATTGTTTCATGGCTCTTTCATTTGGTACGTTCGTTTCTTTTCTGGTGAGTTTTTTCAGTGCGTGCTCCATAGAAGTGCGTGTATACAGTTGAGCGATAAATTGGCGGCTGTGGAACTAGACGTCATAAGAGAAGGTCTAAGTGATTTGGTCTGCGGGAGAGAGACATGGAAGCTTTCGAATTGCTCTTAATCAGACCTATCATCATTGGCTGAGAGGTAGGCGACATTTGGGAATTTTTTTTTTAAATATATTATTTTTGGGTAGGTAGCTATTTAAATTAACGTAGCACTGGAGCTATTGGCGTTGGACCGGGTAATTTTTTGGTAATTTTGGTAATTTTAGTTAACGTCGTACTAGAGCAACACAACGGGCTATTGACGAAGGTCCGGAATCAGTCCCTGAAGGGAAAGATCCGAAGACCACACCAAGTAATTTTGAACAACAGTCAGACGACGAGTTTCAATTAGGAAAATGTTTATAAAAGCTTATAAGTTGTGTACAACTCCGTCCTTGTCTCGGCCGACTAACCGGTATAGTGGTTAAGGTGTTAGCATCTAGATAGGAAGATTCCTGGTTCGAAACCGGGTCCAGGCATGGATGTTTGTAAGCGTATGGTGTAGAGGCTGCTGGTGCACCTTAAATCTGTCGTGGCCGAAAGTCCTCACGTTGGGTTGGTGTGGAAGTTTAGAGAATGGGGTACCAGCTCAGGTGTTGCTTCGTCATCTGACCGTGGTTCAAAATTACGAGGTGTTGTCCTCGGACCTTTCCCTAAAGGGACTGATCCCGGACCGTCGTCAATAGCCCGTTGTGTTGCTCTAGTACGACGTTAACTAAGATTACTATTACCATTACCGTCCTTGTCTCGAGTATTTCCCAGTGCAAAATTCGACCAGTCTGGTAATTAAAGTGTTGGCCTCTAGATCGGAAAGTTCCTGGTTCGAATCCGGGGCAGTTCATGGATGTTTGTAAGCGTGTTGACTAGATGCGGCTGGTGCACCTTAAATCTGTCGTGGCCGAAAGTTCTGACGTTGGGTTGGTGTGGATGTTTGGAGAATGGGGCCAGCTCAGGTGTTGCCTGCTCATCTAACCGTGGTTTAAAACTACGTGGTGTTGTCCTCGGATCTTTCCCTTTCGGGACTGATCCCGGACAGTCGTCAATAGCCCGTTGTCTTGATCTAGTACGACGTTATTTAAAATTACCATCGAAACCACTTGAGCCGACCAACCGGTATAGTGGTTAAGGTGTTAGCCTCTAGATCGGAAGGTTCCTGGTTCGAATCCGGGTCCGGGCATGGATGTTTGTAAGCGTATGGTGTAGAGGCGGCTGGTGCACCTTAAATCTGTCGTGGCCGAAAGTCCTCACGTTGGGTTGGCGTGGAAGTTTGGAGAGTGGGGTGCCAGCTCAGGTGTTGCTTCGTCATCTGACCGTGGTTCAAAATTACGAGGTGTTGTCCTCGGATCTTTCCCTTAAGGGACTGATCCCGGACCGTCGTCAATAGCCCGTTGTGTTGCTCCAGTACGACGTTAACTAAAAATTACCAAATTACCAATTCGAAACCACTTGAAGGATTAAAAAAGGACCGAGTTGGTCTAGTTGGTAGAATCGTGAATTGGTAACCGGACGTTTGCAAGTTCAAAACCTGATCCAACCAAAGATCGCCGTGTACGTGGGTGCAGATGTATGTTAAATATTTCCTGACGACCAATGTCCTCACTTTGGCGTGTAAGTTCGGAGAGAGTGGGGTGCCATCACAGGCCTCGTCATCTGATCGTCTTTCAAAATTTCGAGGATCTTTATCTTAGAGTGTGATCCCAAACGATCACCAATAGCCCATTGGGTTTATTTTTTGATAATAAAATTTTAAAGGAAAAAGTCGAAACACTCCTTTAATTCCTCGTCCTCTCTTGGGTTTCGCTCGCAGCAAGTCTAATCTGTGAGGCCAAGGTCCGTCATTAAAATGCAACTAAACCCTCCTTTGCTATCTCGAAAGCTTTTTCCTTCCTAGGATAGGTTCAGCTCATCACATTCAAGTGTAAAACCCGTTTCAAGAGAGATACAATCGACCACTCGAAATCTGAATGCAACTCTTTGAAGATAGCCGCTGCAAGTCATCTCTCTCTCTCTCTCTCTCTCTCTCTCTCTCTCTCTCTCTCTCTATATATATATATATATATATATATATATATATATATATATATATATAATTCACTTACGGGGCACACAAAAAAGACGTAATTTGTTATCGCGTTTTGACAACACTGTACCGATTGTTTGTTTACCACGAAGTCTCAATTGAATGTATAGTGTTTAATTAAGGATGAAATTTTATTGAAAGAAAGTGAATAATTAAAGTTTATTGCACTACTTTCTTTCAAAATGTCAAATACAAGGGCTCTTTTCAGTGCTATTTAAAAAAGGCCATTTTCAGGACCAAGAATTATAGTTCAACAAGACGTCTACACTACAATTAGGGACATCAAACTCAATGAAAAAGTGTATGGTTTGCTCGAGTTCTGGCGAAATGTACACACAAACAACATGCTGGGTATTCGATTTCAAAAGCAGCTCTCACATTTCGAGTCCAAATTTGCCTCTAAGTTTTCATTTAAATTCCAAATTGTTCGAGTTCTGATTCCAAAGGTACTGTATAACTTTTCTGTAATGCGACAAATTTACATTTGAAAAATATTTGTTTGAAATAACATATTTTGTAAACAATCCCTTCTGCTAGGATACATGTCTTCAGTGATGCGAGTGGAGCGAGCAAGGTTGGCGAGCATTTACTGGGGTTGGCGAGTGTTTGCGAGCAGGGGGTGGGCTTCTAGTTCTGCCATATTTATACTAGAAACTCGCCTACACGGATTCCAAGTAACGCGTTATTCAGATGACCTAACATTTACTTACGGTAATGGTAATTTTAGTTAACGTCGTACTAGAGCAACGCAACGGGCTATTGACGACAGTCCGGGATCGGATCAATCCCTTAAGGGAGAGATCCGAGGACACCACCTCGTAATTTTGAACCGCGGTCAGATGACGAAGCAACACCTGAGCTGGCACCCCACTCTCCAAACTTCCACGCCAACCCAACGTGAGGACCTTCTTCCACGACAGATTTAAGGTGCTCCAGCTGCCTGTACACCATACGCTTACAAACATCCATGCCCGGACCCGGATTCGAACCAGGAACCTTCCGATCTAGAGGCTAACACCTTAACCACAAAACCGGTTGGTCGCCTTTTTCCACCCGGGTAACAGTGAGCCAACATGAAACATGCTTAAATTAGCGAATGACAAAAATTTTAAGCACTGCGTTCTCCATTGTTAAAAAAACACTCAAGAATCTCCGCCAGGACAAACTACGTAATTAGGATCAAAAGTGAGATACATCAACTCAACTCATGTGGGTGACACTTAATCATGTGACATGTCATTCGTCATACTCGTACGCCATCAAAGCACTTGTATGTCCGTGAATTCCGAGAGTTCCAGTTTAATGAAAGGTTAAACACGAACTTCAATGAGTTTTTTTCAAGTTATCGATAGGTCAGGATCATTGCGAGATTATCACAAGATTCCAAAACCACCAAGCATTAGCGAAAGAGCAAGAAGTGATACAAGTCAACCACCGGACTGCACACAATCTGATTTACAATCCTCTAAAAGCGAAGTAAACTTCCTTCACACACTTCGAATATCCAAAGCCGCCCAACAGTTTCACATCACTCGTCGCGTCCGAGTTGATCGCGATAGTTTTCCCCTCCCATAAAAATATCGTGGGAAAACTGATTATTGCGGGCCGATCACAGTGCCACTGTGCGCTGACAGACGAGGGACAGGAGCGTTGGATACGGCTCATCCGAGACAAACTCTGACCGGGTCTGCAGCCGTATTAAAACACACATTGCTCTGGGAACCGTGAGAATGTTTGGGCTGTCGGAGTTATTTGACAGGAATGCGGTGACGGATTCTTGTAACGGTTTGGATTCGGTTGAGTTCCAGAAAAGGCTTAGACCAGGCTGTGGACATGGACTTGCCATGAACATTCACTTACTTTGATGACTGGAAGGGAGTATTTAGAATTGAGAGAGACGACCAACCGGTCTGGTGGTTAAGGTGTTAGCCTCTAGATAGGAAGGTTCCTGGTTCGAAGCCGGGTCAGAGCATGGATGTTTGTAAATGTATGATGTAGAGGCTAGGGATGCGACATCAATAGCAAAACATCGATGTTTTGAAACATCGATGTTCAAAATTAAAACATCGATGTTGATAATACATCGACCCCAAACCATCAATGTTTTAAAAAGTCAGTGTATTTAAACTTGTGTCCCCATTTCTTAAAACTGGTTTAGCAACTAGTGATGCGACAGCGACTCTAATATATCATTGTTTTTTTCTAAAACATCAATGTTTAGAAAACATCGATGTCGCATGCCTACTTTTCAGACCCTTCGTCCTTGGTCACTTTGGTCTGAAAGTATGTTCAGTTTGCTGATTATGAAAATTATGCTACTTCGTTATTTAAAAAAAATTTTATAACGGTACTTTTTTCATGTAAAAATAAAACATCGACAACGTAAAAACATCGACAGGTATAAACATCGATGTTACAAAAACATCGACCCCAATACATCGATGTTAATTACATCGATGTTTTTTGAAAAACATCGATGTTTTGAAAACATCGACATCGATGTCGCATCCCTAGTAGAGGCGGCTGGTGCACCTTAAATTTGTCGTGGCCGAAAGTCTTCGCGTTGGGTTCGTGTGGAAGTTTGGAGAGGGAGGTGCCAGCTCAGGTGTTGCCTCGTCATCTGACCGTGGTTCTAATTTACGTGTGTTGTCCTCGAATGTGTCCCTTAGGGGATTGATCCCGGACCGTCGTTACCAATAGTATACCAATTACCAAGTAGTATTGAGAGGGTGGTAGGTATTTAATTAACGTCGTACTGGAGCACCACAACGGGTTATTGACGACGATCTGGATAATGGTAATGTTAATTTTAATTAACGTCGTACTAGAACAACACAACGGGTTAGTGACGACGGTCCGGGTAATTGGTAATTGGTAATTTTTTAGTTAACGTCGTACTAGAGCAACACAACGGGCTATTGACGACGGTCCGGGATCAGTCCCTTGAGGGAAAGATCCGAGGACAACACCTCGTAATTTTGAACCACGGTCAGATGACGAAGCAACACCTGAGCTGGCACCCCACTCTCCAAACTTCCACGCCAACCCAACGTGAGGACTTTCGGCCACGACAGATTTAAGGTGCACCAGCCGCCTCTACACCATACGTTTACAAACATCCATGCCCGAACCCGGATTCGAACCAGGAACCTTCCGATCTAGAGGCTAACACCTTAACCACTATACCGACGACGGTCCGGGATCAATTCGTTTATGTAGAGATCCGAGGACAGAACTGTTGATTACACACATTGGTTGGCACTGTTGATAATCCAGAGCAAATTTGCGTAAGCGACTGCAGAGTGTGCGAGGTGAGCGTCGATCATCAATACGTTGTTTCTTTGTAGATGACGTTTTAAAATCTCTGAATATTGAGCGAAAGGATTTTGCGCTTCTGCTATCCGATACAGCATATTATAATATGCCTGTGGCTGGAATCATACCCAAGGTGCTTTATCCGGGATTGCTCCAAGTTACTTGAGTGGTACACTTGTTTCACAACTGCAGAAAAAGTCCGCGGATTTTACACAAATGTGGACAATCTCACCGCTTGTGTAAGGCAGCAACAGTTCAAATCGAGCTCCGAAAAGCCGCTTTTCATATCATCGGCCAACTACCTGAGCCAGTACTCACACGCTGGGCTACATGGCTTCAGACAGCATTGTAATACGCCGACCACATTCCCACTACAAAGGACATATCAAGCGGCTTCAGTGGCGACGGCATTTTAGTGCGTCGCGTTAAAAAAGCAGTGTGTGGCCCAGAGCTGCCAAAAAGAATGCTGAAAATCATAAGCAGCTACGAATTTTTAATTCGTCCCGTAGAAAAATCGGAATCAAAAGCATACAACATCGAGACAGAGTATGAAGATATCAGATCGATGGATTTTAAAGAAGATCCTTGCAACCTAGGGTGTAAAAAAATCATGATTTAAAAACAAATTAATTAATCTGATTTTTTTTTATTTAAATCAAATTTTTTTATTTAAATTTCTATAAGCCCTGTACACTGTTTTTATAATAATAATATATAAATTTGTTAAATAATAAATTGAGTTTGTGACAGGACATATAAACCAATATTTATTTTAAGTAAACAATCAGAATTTGTGACATGGCAAATCAATATTTACTTACTTCAAATCATAGTTTGTTACATGGTAATACATATAAAAAATTAATTTAAAAAATAAAAGCAAAAGATAATACATTTGTTTAACAACAAAACACAAGTTGACATCCTACATAGTTTTTGAGTAAATTACATCATGTTAACAAATTTATCAGTAAGTGTAAGTGACAGACCTAAACTATAGTCTGAGAAGAGTAGAATAGAGGACAGAGAAGAAATAATCAGACAAAAGTAAATTATATAATAATAAAACTGCCGAGCAGCAATATTAAATGAATTTTCACTTAGTTTTCATTCATATTAGATCTTTCTTCCTGCTGACATGTAAATGGTTGTGTGAAAATGTATATTTCAACTCTTTAATCTATTGCACCCCACAAGAATAAGCTAACTGACCAATGCCTCAAAAAACTTCACTTCCCACTTGTGTTTTTTTAGCTAATAAAATCAGTCACTCCTTTAGTTTATGATTTTGAATCAAACTGTTACACACTTCCTTTAAGTGTATATATTATGAGTGCTGTTAGACCACCTACACATGAGGCTTTTCAACTCTGGATGTTTATACATTACTCTTCCTGGCATTTAGATTTATGATATCATGTGTGTTTACATTACTGTTTCCAGTATATAGTATAATCTAATAAGTTACAACTGGCTGTTGTGCAATCTTTTATAATATGCAGTAATTGACCCAGTTCCCTCTTTGCTGGGTGTAGCCATTAGTGCTGAAATCACCATGAGTGAAGAAAGATTAAAGCATTTGATCACTTCTGTGATTTTCCTATGGTGTATTTACTTAGTTATAAAAATGTAAGATTAGTTGTGATTTAAATCAGTGATTTAAAAAAAAATCATTTTAATAAAATCATGATTTTAATTGTTGATTTAAATCTTGACACCCTGTTGCAACCTTAAAGAGTATCTTAAAAAACGATTGGAAAAGAATTATGACCTGACGGGTTATTGCTACACTTTCCCGAAATGATTTCCCCCCAAGTCAGTATTTGCTTCTACAACAATGTCAGGCAACATCATTCTCTGTTGGCCTACCAACCGGTATAGTGGTTAAGGTGTTAGCCTATACATCGGAAGGTTCCTGATTCGGGTCCGGGCACGGATGTTTGTAAGCGTATGGTGTAGAGGCGGCTGGTGCACCTTAAATCTGTCGTGGCCGAAAGTCCTCACGTTGGGTTGGTGCGGAAGTTTGGAGAGTGGGGTGCCAGCTCAGGTGTTGCTTCGTCATCTGACCGTGGTTCAAAATTACGAGGTGTTGTCCTCGGATCTTTTCCTTAAGGGACTGATCCCGGACCGTCGTCAATAGCCCGTTGTGTTGCTCTAGTACGACGTTAACTAAAATTACCATTCTCTGTTGAGCGCAGTTTTTCAATGTTGAAGAAATCACTAACCAGGGTTCGGCCATTCAACGACATCAACGTTCTTCTGTATTTAATGATGTACAATATTATAATACTGTTGTGCAAAGTTAAAATTGTCCATAAATTTAGAATTTTTTCATTTTTTACGAATAGTTTATTATTTTAGATTTTAGTATATCAAAAATAAATGCATCTTTATTTTCACAAATGCAACTTTTCCCATTTTTACTGCAACAAAAAAGTTGCCCTAGTTACAAGGCAATCATATCCCTAAGCAAAACGAATTGAATTCATCAGCAATGCATAACTTGTCATGCTATTTTGCATTTCCACGCTGATATTCATGAGTTACTCAAAAAGAATTCAAACCATGCAACCAAATTCTCAACGCTTATGAGGAGGAAACATAACTCGACGTCCCCACCTTATAGCCGAGTGTATCCCCACAACAACCCCTCCGGGAACTACCATCGAAATTATTCTCGTCAGGAGTCCAGTCCCTCGATGCATAAAATACCAATTACCGATCAAGGTGTGAAACTTACGAAAGTCAATCCATCACCATGGACATTCTGATCGCATTTCTCGCTTAAGTGCACGGTTCGTCCCTTCCGAAAGGTGATACTTATCTTTTAATTGCCGAAACAACATTTAATTAGTTCTGTCCCCAAGAGTAATGAAAAAGTTTCTTTTTTTCTGTCCCTCCGATGTCGACGTCTTAACTCTTTCATGACGTTCTAAATAATGAGAATGTCTCCCTCCTCGCCTTGATTGGAATGTCCAGGAATGAATGGTACTTTTGAAAGTTTCGTCAGGGAGGGTTTCCTTGTCCGCGAGACGTGTCCTGCGTTCCGTCACGCAGGCTTTTAATTTGGAAATTAACAGTTGGATTAAAGAGGTGTACGCAGGAGTAAATTGGAGAACGTTCTTGGAGATGTTTAGGAGAGATTAATTGTGGCGACTTGATTAGTGTTGTATACACTTTCTTCTCTTGGGACTGTTGTTGGGGTAGAACGATAATTGATCACTTATGGATCTTTTTGCGAAATTGTGTGGATGATAATTCCACGGACTCAATAAGGTGCTGTAACCAAGCTTTTTTTCATCTCCAAAATCGACGTCTTGTCCCTTGACATTCTGAAAACAATATTAAAAAAATCTTCCTCAACTAATAGGAATGAAGCCCGTTTTGAAAGTTTCGTCGAGGTTTAAATTTGGAAATTAACAGTTGGATTAAAGAGGTGTACGCAGGAGTAAATTGGAGAACGTTCTTGGAGATGTTTAGGAGAGATTAATTGTGGCGATTTGATTAGTGTTGTATACACTTTCTTCGCTTGGGTCTGTTGTTAGGATCGAACGCTAATTAATCACTTATGGAATGGATCTTTTTACGAAATTGTGTGGATGATAATTACACGGATATTCGACGTTTTCTTTGAGAATGTTAAAGTCTTTCTCCTCAATTAATTGGAATATCCAGAAATGAAAATCCTTTTTTAGTCAGGGAGGTTTTAATTTGGAAATTAACATTTCGATTAAAGATGTTCGTATTACAAATTGGAGAGCTTTCTGGTGAGATGTTTAGGAGAGATTAATTGTGGTGCGTTGTGGAGATTAGCGTTGTTTGCACTTTCATCGTTTGTGTACCGGATGGATTTGTCGGCGTCAATAAGGTTCTGTAACCAAGCCTTTTTTCCTCTCCAAAGTCGACGTCTTGTCCCTTGATATTCTGAACAATATTAAAAAAAACCTTCCTCATCTAATTTTAATGTACAGAAATGACAGCCCCTTTTGAAAGTTTCGTCAAGGTTTAAATTTGGAAATTAACAATTGGATTAAAGAGGTGTACGTATAGAGTAAATTGGAGAACGTTCTGGTGATATCATTAGGAGATATTTAGTTGTGGCGACTTGATTAGCGTTGTTTACTCGTTCTTCACTTGTATACTCGTTGTATTTGTCGGCCTTATTGGGGTATAACGATATTTGATCACTAATGGTTCTTTTTGTGAAATTGCGTAGATGATAATTCCATGCACTCGATAAGCTACTGAAACCAAGTTTTTTTCCTCTCAAATATCGACGTCTTGACTCTTCACGTTTTATTTATTGTTATAGCGTTTACTTTTTCTTCACTTATATACCCGTTGGGTTTGCCGGCGTTGTTGGGTAGAACGATATTTGATCACCAATGTTTCTTTTTGCGAAATTGCGTAGTTGATAATTCCACGGATCCAAGTGTTTAAGTATTCTCCATCAATTTATTGGAATGTCTAGGAATAAAAACCATTTTTAGTCAGGAGGTTTTAATTTGGAAATAAACATTTCGATTAAAGATGTACGCATAGCAAATTGGAGAACGTTCTGGTGAGATGTTTGGGAGAGATTAGTTGTGGCGTCTTGATTAGCGTTGTTTACATTTTCTTCGATTGTATACCGGTTGGATTTGTCGGCGTTGTTGGAGTAGAACGATAATTGATCATTAACGGTTCTTTTTACTTTTTTACGTAACTGATAATTCTACGGACTTGATAAGGTGCTGAATCAAAGTTTTTCTTCCCTCCTAAGTCGACATATTAACTCTTTCTTGACGTTCTGAATAAGAGAACAAGTCTTCCTCCTCAACTGATTGGAATGTTCATTTTAAAATATGTCAAGAACAAAACATCTCATTTCCACATAAAAAAAGGAAATATTTTAGCATAACATATTGTTAGAATTCAGAGAAAATCTCATCATAATTTTAAATGTTTTAGCTAATCCGTGTTTGTTGCAAATAGTACTTCTTAATATTTTCATGTTCGACTGTTTCTATGGAAACGGCGACCGAATTTTCCGGTTCTTCTGAAAACATCGCAAACTCTCTAGCACATGCTCTCAAATTTTATTGAATTAATTAATTGAAAAAATAGAACTGTGTTTATCGTCTGCGCGTGCTCCAAATTCATTAGCTCGTTAAACCAGAAGACTCGCTGTCACGTGACTCGCTATCTACCACTCACAAAGCGAATAAACCTGGAAAAGACCGACACATTTTCTTTTATAATAGATAGAAAGAAAGAAATTGCGTACATAATAATTTTACGGACTCGATAATGTGTTTTTTTTTTCTTATTTCCTTTGTTGACGTTTTAACTCTTGACGTTCTAAATGAGAATGAGTTTTCTTCCTCAACTGATTGGAATGTCCAGAAATGAAAGCCCTAAGAATAAAAATAGATAATGCCACGTATGAAATAAAGGGTTGAACGAACCTCTACAGTTGCAAGCTGGGTCCCAATTCTAGAATGGACAAGGACACCCATATCAGGTAAAATGATGGGCCTTGATAAAATAGAAATGTGTTTCAGTGACTCAATACTTGCAAAAATTTATAAACAATCTTTTTCTTGAATAAATGGTCCGCCAACTGTCACATTCGAAATATGTACAGGAAACACGTCGGCTGCAGAAACACTACTGCGATCTGTATTTAGCGCGACAGAACTAGGGATTGCAATCCGATCCGGCAGATCCGGCATCATTTGGTTACCTACCGGATCCAGCAACATCTATCGATTCCGGTCCGGATCCGATTAACCCGAATATTTTTAAAATTAAATAATCGATTATTCAAACCCAACTTTAAGGTCGCAAAATCGTTTATTTAGCAATCGATTGTGAATTAATAGATTTTATATTTTTCAATCATCAGTTTGGAGAATTCTAGCTAAAATAATAAAATTAAATTATCAATAATATTTTTTAATAAAGAGGATTTAGAAAAGCAAATTCTGCAAGAAAATGAAGACTATTGCAAAAAGACAAACTGTAGAAAAGAAACAGATTTTGAGAAAATACTGAAGAAAAAAATGATTCCATATGAAATAGAGTCAAAGGAAAATATTTGTCTCTTCTGTTCGACTACTTAATGACGGTTAAAGCAACTAGTGTCGAAGCTGAGAGGGCCTTCTCGGCCGCTGCTTATATTTGCAGTTTATTGAAAAGTAGGTTGTAGGATGACACAACTATATAATACGATTTGTTTCCTTAGATCATTCTTTTAAACTCAAAAGCGATTTTCATTAGAAGATAACTTCGATTTAAACAATTAAGAAGAACTAAGAGTTCCCTTATTTGTTATGTTGACCCCAAAGTGCTAAAGATTATATTTATTATTTAATATGAGACAAGGTTAGGTACAATTTATGTGTCATTTGCTCAACATTAGAGATAGATACTACTTAATTTTAGATAAATAGAAAAGTACTACGTACAAAACAAACTGATGTTTTTTGGTGTAGAAACAAGCAAGACTGATCACCATAAATCGTTTAATACTTACTACTAATAGTACAAGTAGTTACTATAATTAATTATTGGTATTTAAATTCCTACCTATGGATAATTATTTATAAAGTTGATTTTCTAATGCTAAAATAAACGTTTTGTCCGTCCATTTGGAATAATATCCTTTTTACCCCACTTTCACTCAGTCGATTTTGGAAATATACATACTGGTTAGATAAACTTATTAACAAAGTACCAATCCGGCCGGATCCGGTTGGATCCAGCCGGATTTGTATCAATCCCTAGACAGAACATGCCACTCGTGTATTCTTGATTTCTTCTCTTCTCGTTTGCGTGGTGTGGAAGTTTGGAGAGTGGGGTGCAAGCTCGGTTGTTATCTCGTCATCTGACCGTGGTTTAGAATTACATGGTGTTGTTGTCCTAGAGTCTTTCCCTTGAAGGATTGGTAGCCAATAGCCCAATGTGTTGCTCCAGTGTTAGGTTAATTAAAATACCTACCAAACTTGACATCTACTGACTTATATTTGCGTAGCTGGCTTTAATATGAGGGCTGTGTTATAAAATCCAACCAACCTTGAAGAGATACAAATTTTGAAAATACAATAAAAATATTTTTTCTTTTAAACTGAATAATCAGTATTTATGGTATGATTAAGCAATCACGTTTCTTGATATAAAAAATACAAGCGTCATACATAATTAACTATCTTTTCACAATGTCACTAACTTCCTGTTAACATGTCTTGAGTCATAATAGATTGACTAAAAATGATTACGTCCTTTACATAATGAATGATGTAAACCATGAAATTAATGAGTAAGTATTAAAAAATCATACATATTGACTAGTAAGAAATCTTAAGCAAAAATACAAGAGGCTTAAAATATTTCATAGGTTTACGCAGTGTATTAATGTATGTACTGATGAATCTTGATAGATTAATGAAATAAAAGAAAATATTAAATACCGCATGCATTCATGGTGTCAAATTTTGAAGTTATTACCAATCTGAATTATTCATTGCTTTAAATCATGCTGATTAAGTTAGCGAGCTCCTTGATTACGTGAATGTCATAAGAAAGTAACACTTTTCTTAAGTGTCACATTCCATTCATTGATGGAAGAAAAGTTAATGAAATAAAAATTTATGTATATAAATAATTCTAAGTATTAATGCTCACTTAGTGGTTAGGCTCACTTAGTGGTTTAGTTGGTATGTCTCTATACGGTCATTAATTTTTTTTTGCTACACGACGACCAATTAGACCATGATCTACGCATACTCTATCAAGTAAAATAACACAAACACAAGCAAATCTACGAAAAGCATCTGTATTAAAGTTTCTTCATTATTTATATCGATTGGGGACAGTGTTATTACGTTTCACATCTTGTTATCAAATAATTTAGGTAATTGGTAACTGGTAATTTTTTAGTTAAAGTCATACTAGAGCAACACAACGAGCTATTGACGACGGTCCGGGATCAGTCCCTACAAATAATTTAGGAAGTAGATTCCATTACGCCGGGCCGACCAACCTGTAATTGGTAATTTTTAGTTAACGTCTTACTAGAGCAACACAACGGGCTATTGACGACGGTCCGGGATCAGTCCCTTAAGGAAAAGATCCGAGGACAACACCTCGTAATTTGTAACCACGGTCAGATGACGAAGCAATACCTGAGCTGGCACCCCACTCTCCAAACTTCCAGGCCGACCAACCGGTATAGTGGTTATGGGTTAGCCTCTAGATCGGAAGGTTCCTGGTTCGAATCCGGGTCCGGGCATGGATGTTTGTAAGCGTATGGTGTAGAGGCGGCTGGTGCACCTTAAATCTATCGTGGCCGAAAGTCCTCTCGGTGGGTTGGTGTGGAAGTTTGGAAAGTGGGGCGCCAGCTTAGGGTGTTGCTTCGTCATCTAAACGTGGTTCAAAATTACGAGGTGTTGTAATCGGATACTATTCCCGTGTCTGAGGGTTAAGGTGTTAAGCTCTAGATCGGAAGGATCAATGAGGATTGCTTTGCAATCCTCCGGGGGTTAGCGAGCCTTTAACGAGAAGGGTCAGACCCCCTTGTTTAGCATAGTACTTGAATATAATGACCAATGAGAATAAGGTAGATAGGTATTTTAATTAGCGTCGCGCTAAAGTAGTATAACATACTATTGGCGTCAGTCCGGGTAATTGGTAGCCGACCAACCGGTTTAGTGGTTAAGGTGTTATCCTCTAGATCGGAAGGTTCGAATCCGGGTCATTGCATGAATTTTTTCAGCATGGTCCAAACAGATAGAAATCGGAGGGCGCCAGGTCCAGGCTGTATGGATGGTGCTCCAAAACTTCCCAACCAAAACAATGCACTTTTGTACGAACTAGGCGAGGCACATGCGGACGAACAATGTCGTGCAGCAGTCGAATGTGTTGATTTGTCGCACGTCGCTTTGGACCCATAAAGAAGTTCCTTGACGGTAAGAAGTTTGACTCTGACGACGGCACTCAAACGGGCCTGCGAAGGTGGCTCTTATCGCAGCCGACGGAGTTCTATGAGACCGGGATTTTCAAACTGATCCATCGGTGGGGAAAATGCCTCAACATGCATGGAAATTATGTGGAAAAGTTATAAATGGGTAATATTTTCATATCTGTTTCGTATTGTCATTAATTGCTTTTATTATTACTATTTTTTACATTATGTGCTCCACATATTGATACTCCCTCGTATTTTGTATAAATCGGCTTTGTAGTTTTCTGGTGTTGAGAATTTTGACGAGAATGCGTTTTTAAAATCGGACCTGATCTAGGTGGCCAGTATGCAAAGTTGATCCCTACGAAAAATAGAAGCGGCTCAATCCCATGATAGTACTTTACGCAAGTCCAACTTGATTGGCTAGTTTCACGGGCTTGGCTTCAATTGGATATCTTGCCAATCTGATTGTTGCAGTAACCATTTGATTTTGAATATGCGCGTTGTTTCGTAGAATTACAAATACAATACATACACTAGCGCCTCAGCGTAAGTGTCCGACAAGTTGACTCTAATTGGCTCCTCATATATATGTTGTATGGTTGTTGTTAGTAGTATTTCTCGCCAACTTATACTAAGGGTACTTATACTTTTAAAGAGCTTTTTTTACGTGAAGCAACGATGGCCTTATGGCTAAAGTCACCTACCTTTAGATTAGTGTTGGCAGCGGAGTATGACTTTACGAGTTCGAATCCAACAGGCGGAATTAATTTTAGATCCTCCAAATTATTTTTAACAAATTCCAATTTATCCTTTTGAGTCAAAATTACTTTTCCTAATTTTTAATACCCTTTTTATATTTTTCCAAGCTTCCGTTGATTTTACATAAATAATCTAAGAACCACTCCTGAACTCACTACCAGCTGATATTTTCCCGCCCCTCTGCCGTCCCCTTTGCTTTAGGATGATGGTGTCGTATCCACCGCTGGCTTAGGACCATTCTGATGTAACAAAAAGCATACATAAAACACTAACTTATATAATTATTAACTTATATAATAAAAGGATACAATTTTCGGCTCCCACCTCTACCCACCCATAGCCATGGATCTGAAAAGAAAAGAAGAAAGCAGAAAGAAAGAGATAAATCGCCAACAACTATAAACCTTGATGACATACGTATCTAGGTCATGTGATCCGATTAGCCAATCAAGTTGGACTCGCGTAAAGTACTATCATGGGATTGAGGCGCCTGTCGAAAAATTGGGCTTCTTGTTCGGGCTAATAATTTCTATAAAATCAACTCTATCCTCATTCGATAGCTGAGGAAACAAAGACTCTCTAGTGACCTCGAGTGTGCGCACCGTGATAACCGGAGAGGGAGGAGTAGGTAGGTATTTTAATTAACGTCACACTGGAGAAACACGACGAGCTATTGGCGACGGTCCGGAATCAATCCTCGAAACGTAAGATCCGCGGATACCGCGTCAGAACACAACGATTGATTTTGATCCACGAGAACACACCTGAGCTGGCACCTCACTCTCCAAACTTCCACATAACGCCAGCGGGAGAATATTTGACACCGCGACAGATTTAACGTGCACCAGCCCCCATCCCATTGTACACGACGGTCTTTGATTGGATTCGAACTCTCAATCCACCCGTTCCTTATTCGTTAATTTTCCAACCTGGCTACCGCTGCCCGATTAGATGATTGATTATTTTGCACTCATTTCAACACCAAATCGGAAGAAAACGAATGTTACTTTTAATATCACTTTATATACCATACATTTTCAAGCTGTTCTATGGTTCTTAATCATGAGGGAGCATTGGATGTTCGCCATGGAGCCGCAGAAGTTTGACCACGCCTTAACGGACTGAGCTTTATGAGATATTAGCCACTGCGTGGTTAGCCGGGCGTTGCCCGTGCCCGTGGTGTAAGGTAGTGATCTGGTGTAAAATTTTCCGCAGATTTCAAATCCGTTAAAATTTTTATTCTACCTTTAACGATCGCTGAGATAGAAAAAAAGCACTGATGAACGCCAGTGATAACTTTAGTAATATATTTTGCTTGACTAGAATCCGTTTCGCAGGAAATCAAAGTAAATGAATCTCGAAACAAACGAAGGTCATTCGAATGTGTTCACCTCCTCCTCTCTCCGAGAATGAGATGAAAAAAACTTGGCATGGTTCCAAAGGCTGACGACAAGGTGACGTGAAGGCGAATAGTCTCAATTTTGATATTTCTTCATTCCGCGGAAGAACGCGGAACAAGGAAGAATGGTGAAAAAAAACTATTAAATTCATTTTAAAATGTTCTAGATTGAATTTCAAAATTCGCCGCTACCCAAAAAGTGCAAAAGATTCGGACTACCTGTGTGTCAAATCTCATTGATGTAAGTGCCATAGAATCGTCAGGATTTTACGGCCGCGAAAAAAACAGACAAGCACTTCCTTTTATAATAGTAGAGATTGAATATTTCGCGTAATATTGAATCACGACAAAATTTTGCAAAATTCCTTTGCTGTTTCACTATTAGTTTATACAAGTAACTGCTTGGTTATGAAACCAGTGAGGCTGAAATCTCTATCGGGATAAATAGGCAAAAGCGGTTGAAGCGCCAGACTTGGAAAAACTCATGATAGCTTGATGTGAATGATGGATCTATTTTAGTAATGATTGTTTCTCTTTGATCACGAACGTTAGTTTTTATGTTTGATAAAATCTCGTTGGTAAAACAATAGGTCAACAGATATAGGTGTGTGAAGGTTGTTAATACTCATACTATATATAGGGTGTCCCAAAATTCACGCAAGGAGTAATGTTGATAGAAAATACAGGTTTGTAATTAAAAATTGTAGATTTTTTATTGATTCATAAAGTATACAATATGGGGTTATGTGTACAGTTACACTCTACGTTTATGAGCGGTGGCAACGGTCTTGGCGATTTTTTTGGTGCACTTCTAGTAGCGAGTTACGGTAGATTAAGGCAATCTCTAAAGTCTTTACAGTTATTGTTGTTTTCATGGCAACCTCGGCAAACGGTAACTTTGAATTTTCATTTTGAATATTCTAGAAAGTACTTCCAAAATCCGTTAAAGTCGGTTTTGATTTCATTGGTTCGTTTGAATTTTTTTCTTTCTTCCATTGGCTATTTTGATTTGAAAATATCCTTTCACTGCACGGGTCCTTTAAAATTCTTTTTGCTGTGATACAATTGGCTCATTTATTTGTATTTCTACAGTTATGGAATTTTTTTATAAAAATAACATTTTTCACAAAACGTTTAAGAGTTATGTTTTTTGGCCATTTGTGGAATTTTCGTTTTTTATTATTTTTTCCAGGAACATTTCAAACTTATCAGGTTGTATTATTTCTTGCTTTTTTTTTCTTTACAAAAAGCCTACTGTATTTCGTGTAATTGATAAGTTTCAGGGTATTCTTACCCAACATTAGCAGCTTTTCTGCTGGTTCAAATGTGTTTTGAAATGTGTTTAGGCTTACTACTTTTTGCGAAAGTTTTTTGAAAATATATTTTTTAAAACGTTTCCAAATGTGTTTTCAAGTTTTCATTTTCCGTTGTAAAAAGTGTCGTGGCCGAAAGTCCTCACGTTGGGTTGGCGTGGAAGTTTGGAGAGTGGGGTGCCAGCTCAGGTGTTGCTTCGTCATCTGACCGTGGTTCAAAATTACGAGTTGTTGTCCTCGAATCTTTCCCTTAAGGGACTGGTAATTGGTAATTTTTAGTTAACGTCGTACTAGAGCAACACAACGGGCTATTGACGACGGTCCGTGATCAGTCCCTTAAGGGAAAGATCCGAGGACAACACTTCGTAATTTTGAACCACGGTCAGATGACGAAGCAACACCTGAGATGGCACCCCACTCTCCAAACTTCCACGCCAACCCAACGTGAGGACTTTCGGCCACGACAGATTTAAGGTGCACCAGCCGCCTCTACACCATACGTTTACAAACATCCATGCCCGAACCCGGATTCGAACCAGGAACCTTCCAATCTAGAGGCTAACACCTTAACCACTATACCGGTTGGTCGACTTTAAGGGACTGATTCCGGACCGTCGTCAATAGCCCGTTGTGTTGCTCTAGTACGACGTTAACTAAAATTACCATTACCGTTGTAAAAAGAAAATACTTTTAGAAATAATTCTTTCTCCTTGGCGTCTTTAGAAGTTCGCCAAAGAAATCGCCAAGGCCGTTGCCACCGCTCATAAACGTAGAGTGTAGCTGTTCCGGGTTATGTATGGAATAGCATTTCGGATAAAAGGCCTCCAAGGCTTTTGCTAGCACATACGTACTCTTTTGTTCAAATTTTCCATGATCGTTTTGCATAAATGCTGAATTTCGTTGATACAGCGCTCAATTTCCTCCTTCAAGGCTTGGATGGTCGCAGACTTGTTGGCATAAGCCTTAGACTTTAAAAAAAACCAAAGAAAAAAGTCCAACGGCGTAAAAACGCATGATCTGGAGCGGCCAATTCTGATGACAAAATCGGGAAATTACACAATTCATGCATCAATTGAATTGTTTATCGGGCTGTATGGCATATGACACCATCTTATTGAAACCCCATGTCGTCCACATCCATATCTTGCAATTTAGACACAAAAAATTGGACTATCGTGTCGCATATTTCGTACGAAAATTGAGAACTGTAGCTGTCGAATCCCCTTCATTATTTTTAAAATATTGCTTAACAATGAAAACGCAATGTTCTTTCGTGTAGCACTCCATTTTTAATAACCATGAACTGTCAGCTGTGTCACGGTCCTTTTTTTTTCGTTGGCTACACTTTATCGCGCAAATGGTGCAAAATTCAAATCTTGCGTGAATTTTGGGACACTCTATATAAATCTAAGTGGGCTGGTTCTGATAGCTGATTAGTCTACCACACATAACTATACATATAACTACCACATATAACTAGTCCTGATTATCGACCAACAAGTGAAGTCTTACAGCCTTGATCAGCACCTTCTCAAAATCACTTGATCATCTCCTTTTTATTGCTGCTGCCGACCAACCGGTATAGTGGTTAAGGTGTTAGCCTCTAGATCGGAAGGTTCCTGGTTCTAATACGGGACGGGCATGGATGTTTGTAAGCGTATGGTGTAGAGGCAGTTGGTGCACCTTAAATCTGTCGTGGCCGAAAGTCCTCGCGTTGGGTTGGTGTGGAAGTTTGGAGAGTGGGGTGCCAGCTCAGGTGTTGCTTCGTCATCTGACCGTGGTTCCAAATTACGAGGTGTTGTCCTCGGATCTTTCCCTTAAGGGACTGATCCCGGACCGTCGTCAATAGCCCATTGTGTTGCTCTAGTACGACGTTAACTAAAAATTACCAATTACCTTTTTATTGCTGAAAGCACATCACATAATGCGCAGCACAATTGTAGGTAGGTATTTTAATTAACGTCGTTTTGGAGCAAACACAGCGGGCTATTGCAGCACACCTGAAAGAAATGGTAATTTAAATTTAAACCGTACTTTCATGCTTGGTGTTATGCCACCGCAAAACCATGAGTAAAATTTTGTCTCTCTTGTTGTATTCGTTGTCTTTTGTTAGACTCTGCGCCATCATTCCTCTTATCAAATGCCGACCAACCGGTATAGTGGTTAAGGTGTTAGCCTCTAGATCGGAAAGTTCCTGGTTCTAATCCGGTCCGGGCATGGATGTTTTTAAGCGTATGGTGTAGAGGCGGTTGGTGCACCTTAAATCTGTCGTGACAGAAAGTCCTCACGTTGGGTTGGTGTGGAAGTTTTGAGAGTGGGGTGCCAGCTCAGTTGTTGCTTCGTCATCTGACCGTAAACAGTACCGCAGTAGCCCGGATGGAAGAGTAACGATTAACAACAGGAGGGTTGCGAGTTCGAAATTCAATACAATCAGATCGCGGTGTTCGTGTGGGCTAGTGCTGGTTAAATCTGTCGCGTCCTCAAATGTTCTCACGTTTCCGTGGAAGTTTGGGAAGTGGGGTGCCAGCTCATCATCTGACCATGATTCAAAATTACGAGGTACTGTCCTCTGATCTTTCCTTTTGGGATGGATCCCGGACCGTCACCACTAACCCGTTGTGTTGCTCCAGTGCGACTTAAATTCAACTACCTTACTCCCATCCATACAGGCTAGGGAATTAAAATGCAATTAATTTGATACAATTAAATTGTTAAAATAATTAAAATGTAATAATTTTTTTCTATACGATTTAATGCATTCACTGTTTTGTATTTGTACTATTTGTATGCTTGTCTGAGCTAGTACGTTTTTGGAGTTCGCGTCACAAAATCCAAGCAACTAAGTTGTCCCTTGTAAAAAAATACCTGAATTATTTTTAGCAGTCAATTTTGTTTCCTCATGACAAATATGAGTGACCACAAGATCAATTTGTCCCCCCTGTTCAGTTTAATTTTTCTAAATCGAGAATTGGGAGGAACATTTTATCGTAAATTTATTACCAAGACCTCCAAAAATGCTTCTAAGAGTGAAAAAATATTTCGTATACACATTTACTTTTATCAGTATTTCATATGAAGAACCAACATTTAATTTGCACAACAACAAAACAAAAAAACATTTTGAATCAGCAAAATGAAATTTCAGGTGAGTGTTTCTGTCATGATTTCTACAAGTCATACTCGCTTGTCACATCCTTCCTCCTATGGTTCTCGGTTCGATCTAAGTATGGATGTTCCAAGTGGTTTGAAATCCGCTTTGAGCCGCATTTCATGGGCAAATTATCCCTCGTTTAGCAAGATGTGATCGCAAAATAAACTGGTGAAAATTTGCGCATCTTTTTTTTCTCGCTTCTTTTACGCGCTCTCCAAGGGTTTTTACTCTCATATGACATTAAGCGCCATCTGTAGTTCAAGTAGGGAACTGAAAACGCGCGCGACCAATGCTTCGAACCCAAAATAACTTTCTACCATTTATTATAGTATTATAAATATGGTATGAAGTTACAGTATGTAGTATAAATATGGTGAACAAAGTTACATTTTTGCTTGTGTGAATTGTTTTTGGAAAATAAACATTGCTTTCCGAATAACGTTTGTTTTGAGGATTTTTAAATACACAGGAAACTGAAAAAATTCCTGTTTTCATGAGAATTTACATATACACTTGTTACAGCTTAAGACAGGCATAGTCATCCAGATTATTACTGAATATAACTTATTGAGAAAGTCTGGTGAGGGTAAATATGACTAGTCTTACAAATTAAAACAGAAGTTCTAATGTTTTTGGTTTTATAAACTTTAACAACAGTTTACAAACCCGCCTTTACAAAACTGGAGATTCTATTCATAAATTTATATATAAGTATTGTAACGTTAAGATAAATTATTACGTAATTTATGCTAAATTAAATCTGCAGGTAATTCTAATTAAAGATTCGAAAATTACAATATAGCATGGGTGTATGTGGTAGAACAGTCAACTGCAAATTTTTTTTTGTTCTACAAGCGAATACATTACCTAACAATTACGTTCGAAATTCCAATTTATAGCACAGCCAATAACAAAACGTAATTTGAGAACGAGTAAATAATGTTTAATGAATTAAAATGAAAACAGGTTCGAATTAAGTTATTCACATTTCTGAATTAAATTCCGAACCACTATGAAAACGACAATACTTCGGCCCAATGAGATATTAAAAACAATTTTTGTCTTAAAGAATATTCAAGAGGTTATGGAAACCGACACACAATTTCTAATTTTTCTGATCAGCCATTTCGTGACATTGAATCGTTTAACGTATTGAATGAATTATTTCTTTTATATTCTTTCTGAAAAAAAAATGCGCATTCGCCTGAAAAGGAATATCAATTCGTGTTCCCGAATTCCAATTTTCACTCAAAGCGTGCGAGAATGCCAAGCGATCTTCCGAACAGCAAACCCTGACCTCTGGAGGGAAACTTGCATAACTTATCGGAAACGGCGACAAACGGCAAAACCGAATTATCGGCAGAAAAATACTTGAGCCATCTGTCCACTGAGGGCTCAAAATCGGACGGTTTCATTTCTGATTTTGGATCAAAAGGTGACTAGCGTTTCCATTTACGTCGTGGGGGAAATGGTTTCGACGAAATGTGAATTTTTGCGGCTCGGTGATTGAATCCCGGCGTTGTTCTTTGCCTCAGGTGTGAGATCTTATGTGCATTACTCCACCGCAGGGCATTTTCGTTTCGGTTTCCCGCGAAAACTTTCAGGTAGAAAACAAAGCGGTCCGGGTTACCAGAATTGGCGATAGATCGTTGTTCAAATTGAGAAGATTTTCATCTTATTTTGCATGTTTGTAGATCATTCAATTTTCAGATTGCATTTTGTGTGCGTCTACTTTTCATTGATTTAAAAAAATGTAATACCAATCCAGACTACTAAATTAAGAACAAGATAATGCAGTTTTTAATGATATTGAACAAGGTAATGCAATATTCATCAAGAATACTGAATTTCGAACAAGATAAATGTAAATTTTAACTGATATTGAACAAGTTTTTGATATTTACGAAGAATACTAAATCTAGAATAAGATTATGCATTTTTTAAATGATATTGAACAAGAAAATATAATATTTGCGAAGAATACTAAATTTAGAACATGTAATACTTAAACTAAGAATGCTGAATTTAGAACACAATAATATAATACTTAAACTAGGAATACTAATGATATTGATGCAATATTTACTTAGAATTCTCAATTTCGAACGAGGTAATGCAACTTTTAAATGACATTGAACAAGATAATGCAATACTTATTAAATATTAAAATACGAATTTAGAACTAGATAATGTAATTTTTAAATGCAAGAAAATTGCTCAGAACAATTTTTTCGCAGTCAAAAAATAAATTTACATTAACTACCAAGCAATTTAAGCACATGACAGTGATTTTGTCTTCGTTAAGATGTTTGTGAAGAATATTTTAGACAAGATGGCCGGGGAAATTGGAGTTCGTCCTAGAGGAAGAACACTGCTTGGATGAATTAGTGTTTGTAGGCAAGAACTTTGCCATTTGCAAACTAAAAGCTGGATATCTTTTGCCAATAACAGATTAAGATGGAACATAATAGTGGACTTGACCACACTGGGTTATAGAGCCAACGGATTCTAGATAGGTACATTACCAAATAGAGATAACATTTTCTCCATTTGGCTAAAAAAATTGAATTGCATGTATTAATTTTTAATTCTTCCGAGTCAGGTCGAAAGGGGATAAGTCTGAATTTTGATGGGTTCAAAGGAGTCAAGTGTATGCTAAAAATCAAACCTAAATGAATCTATAAACCTAAATTTCAGTAATTTGAATCATGGAATGCTTTTTTTTCTGGTATATTTTGTAGAAAGAAATATTCAAATTCAGATTCTAAGAAATAGTCATTTTGACTAAGCACCTTTTCGGAATTATAAAAGTACGGAAGAATTATAAAAGTATATTTCAAAGCATTTGTTTCATGTGTTATGCCATTGAAAAATAGTTAAATAAGTCCACAAATACATCACCCGGAAAACCAAAATTTCATTTATAAATGTAGTACTGTCAATTTCCAAAATCGATTATTTTAAAACTTTACTGTGCATAGATTCGGTAAAACAAGGACCAGTGTCCAAATTCCGCTGATTTTGAATTAGGTCCATAAATATCTTCAAGGTTATGTTGTAGTCGTGTCCATGTCTAAGTCAGACGTCATTGTATGCATTTTGCATAACTTTGACAATATCGATTATTTCCTCGCTGTAAAACTTCTTCGGGATAGTAATAGATGTTTGAATAGCAGGGCAGGTGAATATATCGCACCCCAGCAAGAAAAGTGACACACCTCAAAATTCCAGAATCTGAGACACACACACACACACACACACACACATCAACTTAAAGAATACTATAAAACTTATATTGAAATAGTATAAGCTTCTTTTAAATTTTAGGTAAGTATTTATGGTGGTAACTTCTATTATATTCTATAGAATAGAAATATAATACGCTGGGGCACCTCATACATATTTTTCAATGACATAACATCAAAATTTTTATTTTTTTACTTGTGTCACTTTTTTTGTCGGGGTGCGATGTGATTAGGTATGTGTTTAACGCCCAGTTACAATGTATACGTTCTAGTTCCATCACTTAATTTTCACGCCTTTAAAATGTCCTGTTCCTAGTCTTGAAATTGTGGTGTGTTTTTTTTCTATCAGTGTTAATTTTTCAAATTTGCTGTTGTATTAAAATTTCTTGGTGATATGAGTTTGAATTTTAACATGACATTAGCATCAGTAGGAGTAATTGAGGTTTCTTTAGCATTTCATTCTGTGACCTCCTTTGAAAATTGGTCTGTAGCTTCATTTCCTTCAATGTCCACATGTGCGAGAATCCATTGAAGAGTGAACTTTTTAAGGTAATGAAGGTTACATTACAAAAGATGCTATTGTCTTCCTAGCCTGTTGTGTTGATCCAGAGTGCAACGTTAATTAAAAAATACCTACACTCCATACCTGCATATGTCTTTCTGTCAATACGTTATGAAAGTATCAAAACATTGTAAATTAGTTTTGTACACTATTAAAAAATTTTTAAATAAAATTACTAAATCAGATGTCAAAAACTTAAAAAATGGACAGTAGCCTTTTCCCACCAAGGTACAGAAATATTTCATTATATATTTTAAAATAGTGTAACATTAAACATTTCAAGAGTATGAACGGATTAATTGATTGTTTGTTGGGTTTTATGATAAAATATGAACGGAAAGGGATGGATTTAATGTTTGGTTACGGCTATTATATAATAGATGGATCTGTTGTGTATTATAATCTCTGAGTGTACAGTACAACCTTATTATACATCACATCCCACCACACTTTTCAACGTCAAATTTCACCAATTTTACAACGACAAAACTTTCAAAAAATTACTCAAGTAACAAAAAGTCCAAATATGGACTTCTTACAACTTAATGCAAAATTAAAAGAATTATAGAACCATTCACAGAACTTGGCGATGAAAACTCCTAACGTGAAACTGTATGCTAATCAATTGCTGGTAACCTCGTATTAATGCTGGAAGCTTGTTATGATGGTGTTATTTATGCGACAACGCCCAAGGCATTTACTAACCGTCGTTAGGATGCCGAGGGAAATTCCCACCGGTTGTTATTCTTTGTTGAAATATTTTAATTCTCGCTTTCGAGGATCTAACACGTTCCCTAACCTTTAGAAAAATCTTTTCAATTAAGACTATTATGTGGAACTGTCGAGAGAAAATAAAGATATGCTAATCGGGAAAGCATTTTAACGCTTCGTCAAGGAAATGTAGATTTCGACTTCATACTTTGCCGGAATGAATGTATTAAGAATTCTGTTGACATTTTATTTTGTTGATTTCTTCACCTTTTTGTGTCATCTTTAAGCGGAGGAAGTATTGTGAATGCAGTATGCTAATTTTTTTTAATAGTTTCTCTATAAAAAATATTGTATCTAAAAAAAGCGAAGGATAAAGATAGAGTGGCTCGTGTGATAAATATTCGATTCATGTGGATTTGGATGAGACTATTTTTGAATTAGGTGATAGTTTGGATCGTAATACAAAAAAAAAGACCACATGATTCGACTACCTTATCACAGGAGACACTCTTTTTTTGTGAAATTTTTTGGATAATATATTTTTTGTAGAGAAACTATATAAAAAAATTAGCAAATATGCTAAATTTTTTTAATTATGCTAATTTTTTGTCATTGTTTCTCATCAAAAAATATATACTATCCAAAAAATGCAACGAAAAAGAGAGTGGCTCCTGTGATAAGGTAGTCGAATCATGGGGTTTTGAACGAGTCTATTTTTTGAATTAGGTGATAGGTAGGGCAACTTTATACAACAAATTCAAGTTTTTCACATGTTCTATGCTGCATGTTAAGTACTAAAACCGAAATTCCTCCTGCATGGGGCGTATTGTAAGTGAGTTATAACCGCAACATAAATGCAACTTTCTGCATATTAGCAACTTTTTGCATAAATGCAACCACCTGCAATTTTTTTAAATGTAGCTTAAAATTAATAAAAATGAAATTATAATTTCATTTTTTGCCCTCTGAACTAACCCTTTGATCGCGTGTGTCTGATCTTGCGAACGCGGATCAAACAAGAAGTTCATGGAAAGAAGGTGTTCCTTCTAACAAACGAAAGTGAAATAAATGACAAGAAGTAACTTTTGGTTGGCACTCTTGATAATCCGGAGGAAACTTGCGTAATCGATTGCAGAGTTTGCGTGGTGAGAGTCGATCATCAATAGATTGTTCGCCTTGTAGATAATGTTTTAAAATCTCTGAATGTTGAGCAAAAGGATTTTGCGCTTCTGCTATCCGATACAGCACATTATACTACTGCGGATGGCGCAGTTTTTGAATGTTAAAGAAATTACTGGCCAAGGATCGCGTTCTTCTGTATTTAAGAATCTATTATAATAGTGTCGCAAACGACTTAAATTGTCGATATATTTTGAATTTTTTCCGAATAATTTATTTTAGAATTTAGTGTATCAAATATAAATGCAACTTTTTTTTCCATAAATACAATTTTATTTCCATAAATGCAACTTTATGGAATGATAAATGCAACTTTTCCCATTTTTACTGCAACAAAAAAGTTGCCCTAGTGATAGGTTTTAGCACTACTGGCGTTCCCTTCGGGGTGATCCCGGATGAATCTCAACGGGAAAGATCCGAAGACTTCTTAATTTTGAACCACGATCGGATGATGAGGTCGACATCTGAGCTGGAACCCCACTCCAAACTTCTACACCAGGGGGGGGGGGTGCCTCAGTGGGCAGGCCCACTGCGCTAGCAACCTTCGTGTTGTAGGCGGCGCAAGTTCAATTCATCCGTGAGTGTATTTCTCTTTTCTGTGCCAGTAAAACTTTCATGATGTGTGTATATAACTGGATATTGTGTCTGGAGCAATATTGTTATGGAACTGGATATTGGATAAATAGTGTTATGGAACTGGATATTGTTAGTTGGCCATGCTCCAACTAACTACATCACACTAACTCCACCATAAAACTCCAACTAACTACACCACACCAACGTAAGGACATTTGAGACCACGACAGATTTGACGTCCCCCAGCCTCGTGTACACTGTCTTCGGCAGGACCGAGTTTCAAACACGCAACCCTCCAGTTGCAAATCCGCCGAACAACCGGTCTGGTGGTTAAGGTGTTAGCCTCTTGCTTGGGAAATTCGTGGTTCGAATCCGGATCAGTGCATGAATATTTGTTAGCGTATGGTGTAGAGGCGGCTGGTGCAAAATCTGTCGTGGCCAAAAAGTCCTCATGTTGGGTTGGTGTGGAAATTTGGAGAGTGGGGTGCCAGCTCAGGTGTTGCATCGTCATCCGACAGTGACTCAAAATTACGTGGTGTTGTACCAGGATCTTTCCCTTAGGGGACCGTCGTCAATAGCCAGTTGTGTTTCTCTAGTATGACGTTAATGAAATATTACCCTACCGGTTGCAAATCCACCTCTTTACCAATACGCTAAACTCCAAGTAATGATGCCCAGTTTGTTGGTTTAATGACAACTCCGTTTAATGACAAAAAGTTTATAAAAACCAAAAACATCATAACTTCTATTTTAGTTTGTAAGACTAGTCATATTTGCCCTCACCACACTTTTTCGATTATCTACCTCACATGCACAACTTGTCCAAAATCTCGCATCGCCCCACACAAACACAGACGAATGGTAATTGGTAATTATTAGTTAACGTCGTACTCGAGCAACACAACGGGCTATTGACGACGGTCCGGGTAATTGGTAATTTTTAGTTAACGTCGTACTAGAGCAACACAACGGGCTATTGACGACGGTCCGGGATCAGTCCCTTAAGGGAAAGATCCGAGGACAACACCTCGTAATTTTGAACCACGGTCAGATGACGAAGCAACACCTGAGCTGGCACCCCACTCTCCAAACTTCCGCACCAAAGGTGCACCAGCCGCCTCTACACCATACCCTTACACACATCCATGCCCTTACCCGGATTCGAACCAGGAACCTTCCGATCTAGAGGCTAACACCTTAACCACTATACCGGTTGGTCGGTTACAGACGAATGGAAAACGTAACGTTCTGTGTCAATAAAATAAAAACCATCTGCAAAAACGCGAACAAAACGAACGGCCGTGGAAGATATTAACGATCAACTTTTCCCCAACACCGAACCGTGCTTCCCCCGCCACCCTCCCAACTCAAACAAATAAAACCACAGTAAGCACCAGTTTAAAGTCAATAAATACCCATCTGTAATAAGAAAAGATGTGCCACAAGAAAATAAAAATGGGACCTCGGAAGAAAACGCCTATACGCACCATTCAGCGATTTACAAACGATCTTCTAGGGAGGATAAACTGCGTTCTTGCCCAGAAGAAATTACTGAGGGAATTGAGGATGTTATGTGCGATTTAAAACGTCATGTCGCTTTCAGTATAGAAATTTATGCAATTTTCTCAAAGCTCTCGAGGGACGGTTGTGGCACGAAATCTGCATTAAGTAAATGCTGTGGAGTATTTTTATGGAAGGCGATTAAATCAGAGATGAATTGATTTTTACGCCAAGGTTTTCCGTCTGCGATGACCATCGATGTTGGGAAACGCTATTGTTGCAGAGCCAGCTGCTCCTAATTTATTATTCAACCATTTCTAGTGTGAGTTTTGCACTTAAATTCGTCTTCCTTTCACTTCGTGCTTATAAACTTTCCACTGCAAGGTTCTTTCCGTTGAAAAGTAATAGCCCGTTGTGTTGCTCCACTACGACGTTAATTAACTACCAAAATCCATTGACGTGTTTTTAGTGAAGGTTTTTGTTGAAAAGACAATCTTAAAACGGAAACTGCGAAATCCAGATATAATTTTCCTCATGTTGCCGTGCCGACCAACCGGTATAGTGGTTAAGGTGTTAGCCTCTAGATCGGAAGGTTCCTGGTTCGAATCCGGGTCTGGGCATGGATGTTTGTAAGCGTATGGTGTAGAGGCGGCTGGTGCACCTTAAATCTGTCGTGGCCGAAAGTCCTCACGTTGGGTTGGTGTGGAAGTTTGGAGAGTGGGGTGCCAGCTCAGGTGTTGCTTCGTCATCTGACCGTGGTTCAAAATTACGAGGTGTTGTCCTCGGATCTTTCCATTAAGGCGCTGATCCCGGACTGTCGTCAATAGCCCGTTGTATTGCTCTGGTACGACGTTAACTAAAATTACCGTTACCATTACTAAACTAGGGAGCCCGACCCTTTTCGCTAAAGGCTCGCTAACCCCCGGAGGATTGCTTTGCAATCCTCATTGATCTCTGCGCAAACCTATGCTCGCTTCGCTCGTATCAATGAAGACACGTGTCTTAGCAGAAGGGATTGTTTATAAAATATATTTTCCAATCAAATATTTTTGAGCGCTGCTTTGGAAATTGAGTATCTAACATGTTGTTTGTGTGTACATTTCCCCAGAACTCGAGCCACTCATACACTTTTTCATTGAGTTTGATGTCGAAAGTTATAGTGCAAGCGTCTTGTTGAACTATAATTGTAGGCCCTAAAAAGGACAGTTTTTAAGGCCCCGAAAAGAGCCTCCGCCTTCCTTGATTTCTGTTATAAACTGGAACAGTTCGACTAAAATTCATTTTTTTAATAAATCTTCATCTGATAACGCTATAAATTCAATTGAAGCACGAGGCTTCGTGGTAAACTAACAGCAAACAATGTTGCCTAAACGCGATAACAAATAACGTCTTTTTTGTGTGCCACGTATGAGAATTATATCTATAGATATTAAATTCCGAAATAACCGTCGTTTACGTGGGGGCCGAGGAACAGAGTAGTTGGTAGGTAGGTATTTAATTAATGTCGCACTGGAGCAACACAACGGGCTATTGGCGACAGTCCTGGATCAAATCCTAAAGGAAAGACCCGAGGACAGCATCACGTAATTTTGAACCATGATCAGATAACGAGCAGAGTAGTGGGAGGAAAGCAGGAAAACAACGTTTATATCCCGTAAATGCAACTTCCGTGTTTAATAAAGACACCTGTAGAAGTGATTCCGTGATTCCCTCTACACCCCGAAAGGCCCTGAAGGCCACTGAACATTGTGATTTATATGTTTTCTAAGCAAGAGAGCATGTAGAATTACATTAATAGATATATTTTTCAGTCGTATTATTTTATGACACAAAAAGAGTCGTGGTATACTTCTTTTTTTAATGTATAGTTCCTACAGAAACACCCTGCAACACAAATCGAAGACACTGGAAACATAACAATTAGCTCATCACCACCTGCCCCAGGCCCGCTGCAGAGAAGCACATCCCACAACTTCCGCGGCTGCCCGACAAAGACATTCCCCGCAACAAGCACGGAATGTAGGTTGGACACTCCAACCCATAGTTTACGAGTTAAGATCCCAGACCTCATCTACCGACCTCAGCTGCCTCAGCACGGATCCCCATAAAGGTGTCTGAAATCTATATAAATAAGAATGGAGTGTTTGTTTGTACATTCAATATTTTCGACGCATTTCAAGTTTTCTATCCGTTTTGGACCCTTCTGATGCCGAATCCGCCTTTTTCTCGTTTGGTGTCTGTCTGTCTGTCTGTCTGTCTGTCTGTCTGTATGTTGTGCCCTATACACGTCCACGCGGTTTAAGATATTTTCATGGAAATTTGCATACAGAGAGTACTTATCTTGATTTAGTGAGTGGAATTGGTTGCGAAAGTCTGTCTGTCCGTCTTTCTGTTCTATGCTCGATTTTGTGTTTGTGTGTTTGTGTAGGCATCACATGAATTATATTCCAGATATTTGATTGCATTGTATTTTATTTTATACATTATCTAATAATTTAGTGAATGCAATATTAAACATTTCTTTATTGTTATATTTAGACGAGTTTCATGCTAAAACACCTGAGTAAGTATACTTAAATCAACCATAATTTGGTAGTTTTGGAAAAATTGGAATGTCTATTGAATATTACGATTAATTCGATTGCTTTACCAGTACTGCTAAAAAAGTAATTATTCTTCAAATTTTTTTTTTTTTTTTATGGAATTTCATTTCTGATACGTCATTTATTTCGAGTCTTATTTTTATTCTTTGCGCAATGAAAACGATTTCCGAAAATATGGGACAGACGATATTTTTCAATGAAACGAGAATGAACACGATCGCGCGAGCAGTGATATTTTTTCTGGTTCTTTCGCTCTGAATTAATTTCACATTTCTAAATTTTGTACACTTTTAGTTGTAAGTTGTGGCAACTGTGCGAGATCAAGAGATAAAATTGAGTCACAAATTAATATCTTTGGAACAATTTTTTACGACATCTTTTATTTTGTTTTACTTTGCTGTTTCCGGTTTTAAATATTTATTATTTTAATAAATGTGTTTTCCTTATCATCACACCCAACAGCACCACAAAGTATTAGACTTGAAAATGTTAGGTAAGTCAGTATAAATGTTCAGTAAATTTTAAGTGTAGTTATGCCGTTATTTAAAGAATAATGCCGTTATTTAAAGAATAATGCCGTTATTTAAAGAATAATGCCGTTATTTAAAGAATAATGCCGTTATTTAAAGAATAATGCCGTTATTTAAAGAATAATGCCGTTATTTAAAGAATAATGTCGTTATTGAAATAATAATAATGTTTAAAAATCCAAACTAGAACTTTTTCCAACATTAAAAAATTTGTTGTAGTAATGACAGGAGAAGATTGCAAAATTTCACAATGTCGCATACCGGAGGCAAGAGTGCCACAGGTAAAAAAATATTGTTTTGTTGACTATGAGTGCGAGAGCACTCGCCGTAAATCGTAATTTTAATTAATTGAGTTGCACATGAAAACAACTTATGAAAGGGAATTCCAAATCTTCCTATAAATCGTCTTTTATAGTAGTAACCTTAGTATCACCTTTCGTCTTTTTGAGCTTTGTCATACAGAAATTGTGCGATGTATGTGAAATGTATTACATGAATGGATATGCATGTGTAGGATTTGTGTCTAAAGTAAGTTGTAGAAAATATAAAGATGGCGAAAGGTGTTAAAATAAATTTTTACTCTACAAAAAACGTAAGTCATTATATATTTTGATTATCTCTTCAATCTAGAGTAAACGAATTCAAACCGAGTAAGGTCGGGTATTTTGCTAGTATGGAATATTTATTCGCCACTGGTGGCCTTTGGAGTAAAAGCGGCAAATTAAATCCCATGATGAAAGAGAACAAGAATGGGCTTTTTTTTACGGGGGCTCGACTCCCGCTGGGGTGTTTCTCGGGAATGGAACACGCATTTTAACGCTTCGATGTGGGACAAGCGGCGTGAAATTACACCGCTCCCCTTGAAAGCCAATCACGTTGCCCGCGACGGTTGTCATTCAGTGCTTGATTTAGAGCAAATGTTTGGCCAGCAGGAATTGCTGGAGCCACCCCAGTGCGTGGATCTTTCCTAATAGGTTTTTCTCTGATCTGACTGATGAAAGTGGTGTACCGAATCGGATGAGGTTTAGGTTGCTGTATTTTATGGTAATGGTAATTTTTAATTAACGTCGTACTAGAGCAACACAGTGGGTTATTGACCACGACCCGAGATCAATCCCTTCTGGGAAAGATCCAAGGACAACACCTCGTAATTTTGAATCACGGTCAGATGACGAAGCAACACCTGAGCTGGTGTCCCACTGTCCAAACTTACACACCAACCCAACGTGAGAACTTTCGGCCACGACAGATTTAAGATTCACCAGCCGCCTCTACACCATACGCTTACAAACATCCACATGTCCGTACCCGGATTCTAACCAAGAACCTTCCGATCTAGAGGCTAACCAGCATAGTGGTTGAGGTATTTGCCTCTAGATCGGAAGGTTAAGGTTCCTGGTTCGAATCCGGTCCGGACATGGTTGTTTGTAAGCGTATGGTGTAAAGGCGGGTGGTGCACTTTAAATCAATCGTGGCCGGAAATCCTCACGTTGGGTTGGTGTGGAAGTTTAGAAAGTGGGGTGCCAGTTAAGGTGTTGCCTCGTCATCTGACTGTGGTTCAAAATTACGAGGTGGTGTCCTCGGATCTTTCCCTTAAGGGATTAATCCCGCACCGTTGTCAATAGCCCGTTGTGTTGCTCTAGTACAACGCTAACTAAAGAATTACCAAATTACCAATTACTGATCTAGAGGCTAAAACCTTAACCACCTGACCGGCTCTGTAATGTGATGGTGTACTTCGTCTTGGAATAATTAAAGCCTTTAATTCTAGTATTTTCATAAGAATGAGAAACTAAGTCCTTTTTAACAAGTGGAAGACAAATTTTCCTTATGGTGGATCCGAAATCATTGGTAAATGTGTTTGCTTGATATAGAGCAAATGTTTGGTCCGTTGGGGATTGCTGGAGCTACCCCAAACGTGGATCTTTCCTAATAGGTTTTTCTCTGATCTTAGACTGATGAAAAAGTGGTGTACCGAATAGGATAGGGTTTAGGTTGCTGTATGACTGTATGAAATAGTGTACTTCGTCTTGGAATTATAAAAGCCTCTAACCCTTCTTTGCATAATGGTGGAAATTTCCATCATAACATTGAATGCCCAAAAATTATATAAAAGAACAAGTTCACTTTAAGTTGATCGTATCTGGATACCTTTTTAATGTCCATTGCATAAAAAAAAACATAGCTGTCAAAAATAAGCAAGTGTCACTATCAGTAAAACGAGCTTGAAGTTGTCATTCCGCTGTTTGTTGTAGTTGCAATAAATGTATGATTTCGTTTTTAATTTTGTTTTATCATATTTGAGTTTCTATTGCTAAAAATATGAAAATGAGTGGAAGAAAGGTTTGTAACATGTGTTTCTGTTATTTTTAGAGCAATTTCTGAAAAAGTTTGCGTTTAATTTAAAAAATACCACATGATACCATCATATTGTTTTTTGCTAAATTTATACTACAAATATATACAAAGATTTTTTTAACCATTTTTTCTTTAATTTTGAACATGAATTATATCACCTTGATTTATTTCACCAATAAAGAAAAAATCATGCAAAGAAGGGTTAATCCAAGTATTTTCATATGAATGATAAATTGTCATTTTTTGGCAAGTGCAACAAAATATGCCTTATAGTGGATCCCAAGTCATTGGTAAATATGCTTGCTTAATTTAGAGCAGATTAGAGCAAATGCTTGATTTAGAGCAAATACTTCATTTAGAGCAAATGCTTCATTTAGAACAAATGCTTCATTTAGAACAAATGCTTCACTTAGAGCAAATGCTTCATTTAGAGCAAATGCTTCATTTAGAGCAAATGTTTGGCTAGAAGAAATTGCTGTCGAGTCACCCCAGTGGGTGGATCTATCTTTCTTAGGTTTTCCTCAGTCCGGACTATGATGGAAAGTTTCGACTAATCTCTATCTCTAATACGGTTTTCTATTTTTTTTTATCTCTTGTAACCTCTTAAAATTCTACTAAAACTGTTTTGTCAATATGAACTTGAAGACACTTAAAACTTAAAAATTCGTATTCTAAAATTAAAAAAATATATATATTATCAATTGAAGCTGCAAATTTGTCCGCAAAAGTATATTAATTGTTTACCAAAACTTTTGTTTTTAAATAATTTCGGTTCATTGGATACTTGTATCTTTTCATCGTTTCAATCTCATTTTGTCTTAAAATTAATTGCATAAAGATAATTTTAAATTTGGATGCAGAACCATAAAAGTACAGAACGTGACCAATCTATTTTTGTAAATATTTTTTTCTACGATGAAAAAAGCCCAAAAGTGCACCAAAATTAAAGCATTGAGTCAATTGAGCTTTTAAGCAAAAACCGCAGAAAAATGCTTTTGTTGATTTCTGACGTAATCAGTAGCATTTGAACTGGTATAACGACGCAGACAGAAAAATATGCACTACAAAATGCATGTCCTCGTTCATAAATTGGTACGGTATTAAACAGGGCGCGTCAGAATATGCAATTACTTTAAACTTCGAAAACCCACCAATCTGTAAAATTAATTTTCAAAGCCAATAGCAATTTCAAGAGAATTCCATACACAATCCATGAAGATAATTCCCATAGGCGTGCCATGAAATCAAAAAACACATCGGATCTTCGTCGTCTATTTATTTTAACGACTCTTCCTTGGCTGTGATTCACAGCCTTCTCGTAGCCTACGGATGAAAACAACCCCGAATCCGCGATTAATTCGGTGGTCGGGTTCGAAATAGGTGGGGAAGGCGCCTGCGCTGCAATCACGGGAATTGATACTTTGCCACGCCACACACGGAGATTCTACAGGTAGTCGCTAATGAAAACTGGAGATTGGGGTGAGATGGATGAGACCTTCGGCCAAAAGCACGTTCATGCATTATGGAAAACGAGTGATAGGGTAAAGAAAGACGTTTAAACCTTTATTGTTTTAGCATAGATGGCCAGGTTTCGTTGACCCAAGGATGATGACCATAGATGGCAATTTGCCAAAGGCTATTGGTTTACATGAAACAGGAGGATGGATTTCTTTATTCATGCTGTCAATTTTCATCGTGTATGCCTATTACTTGCTACAGTGATTGGCGCAGTTTGGCCAAATATATGGACCTTCCGCCGTAAAACCCAAAATCTTTTAACCGTACTGTTAGATTACTCCAGTTACAGTGATTTCGGATCAAAAGATAGAACTATCGGTGCACGTCTCCCTTAGGTTGTTGTTGTTGTTGTCGTGCGGGCCATATATGGCCCAATTGGGGGTGCCATTGCCCTGGAGGGTCGGACTTCTTCATACATGACACATCCGTTTTACAGGAAGGTCCCTTTCACACATCCATTCACTCACACATATCGTAATTTAGATCCCAATCAGAGGCCGATAACCCCCTGATCAGGTACCCCCAGAGGTATTGATTTGGTATGGGAACATGGGGAACTTTGTGACCACGACCTATTTAACGTGCCCCAGCCACCATTAGCGAACACGACGGTCTTTAGCCATGTCCAAGCGCCGATCTCGCAAACATCATAATTGCAGGCTCCGCTGAGGACAGAACAAACAATCCTTACGATGCGAGCCCGACGCTCTACTAACTGAGCTACCGCGGCTCCTCCCTTAGGTATACCGGCTTCATTAACCCACTAGGGGGCCTGCCCCTTGCTTGCAGACGCTCACCAACCCCCGGAGGATTGTAAAGCGATCCTCATTTGTCGCATCAATGAAAACGTGTGTCCTAGTAGAAAGGATTGTTTACAAAAAATATTTTTCAAATATGAATTTGTTGTGTTACAGAAAAGTTGTACAATACCTCTGAAATCAGAACTCGAACAATTTGGAATTCAATTTTTGCAAATTTTGACTCGAAATGTGAGCGCTGCTTTGGAAATCGAATACCCAGCATGTTGTCTGTGTACATTTCCACAGCACTCGAGCCAACCATACACTTTTTCATTGAGTTTGTTGTCGAAAGTTGTAGTGCAAGCGTCTTGTTGAGATATAACTGTTGGTCCTGAAAATGGTCGTTTTTTTTAAATGTCCCTTAAAAGAGCCCTTGTTTTTCACATTTTGAAAGAAAGTAGTGCAATGAACTGTAATTATTCGTTGTTTTTCAATAAAATTTCTTCCGATAACGCTATATATTCAATTGAGTCGCGAGGTTTCGTGGTAAACAAACACTCGTACAATGTTGCCAAAACGCGATAACAAAAAACGTCTTTTTTGCATGCAACGTAAGATAATTATTCAAATAGATGGTACGCAAGTGATTTTTTCACATGGAGTTTACTGTGTTTAGTTAACACAGGGGTCACGTTTCCAGAATAACCTAGCGATTTTGTTCTGTTTTCATCCCAGCATTCAGGGCCGACCGACAAGTCTAGTGGTTAAGGTGTTAGTCTCTAGATCGGAAGGTTCCTGGTTTGAATCCGGGTCAGTGCATGTATGTTTGTTAGCGTATGGTGTAGAGGTGGCTTCAATCTGTCGTGTCCGAAAGTCCTCACGTTAGGTTGGTGTGGAAGTTTGGAGAGTGGGGTGCCTGCTCAGGTGTTGCTCCGTCATCTGACCCTGGTTCAAAATTACGGGGTGTTGTCCTCGGATATTTCCCTGAAGGGATTGATCCCGGACCGTCGTCAATAGCCCGTTGTGTTGCTCTAGTACGACGTTAACTAAAATTACCATTACCATTACTCAATGCCTCTTTTTCCCCTTTCACGACATTTTTACTAGACGTCGCGTTTGGCGCAGCATGTCCAAATATGGCATTTCCGCCATAAATTAAACCCCACCAACCGTACTGTACAAATTATTCCAGTTACACTACTGAGAAATGGTGTCAAAAGTAGACCTCTCAGGGCACATTTCCTTTAAATGTGTACGTGGTCCGTAAACCCGTGGTACTCTATAGTGATCTCATCTTTTCACGCGGAGTTTACTGTCTTTAGTAAACAAATGGAGTCGCGTTCCCAGGATAATCAAGCGATTATTTTCTGTTTTCATTCCACCACTCTGTGTCCGGTGCCTCTTTTGTAACCCCTTCCACGACATTTCTTCCTAGACGTCGCGTTTGGCGCAGCTTGGCCATATAACGCTATAACGCCTTGCCACATAAAACGCTATAACAAACATAAGTACAGAACACGCAACAGAAACTAAGACAACGTAGATTACCTTCATGTAAACATAAAACGAAAATTACATTGAAGAAAACTGACGTACAAAAAGGCCACGGTCGAAGCAAAACCACTCAGAAAAAGTCTAGAATTCAGTTTTCAAACTTTAAAGTAAAAAAATTAATAAAATGTATCACATCGTCAATAAAAATATCAGGGGTTGGGTAATTTGGTAATTTTTAATTAACGTCGCACTAGAGCAACACAACGGGCTATTGACGACGGTCCTGGATCAATCCCTTAAGGGAAAGATCCGAGGACAACACCTCGTAATTTTGAACCACGGTCAGATGACGAAGCAACACCTGAGCCGGCACCCCACTCTGCAAACTTCCACACCAAACGAACGCGGACTTTCGGCCACGACAGATTGAAGGTGCACCAGCTGCCTCTGCACCATACGCTTACGAACATCAATGCCCGGACCCGGATTCGAACCAGGAACCTTCCGATCTAGAGGCACGCTTTAGGTGAAGGCTACATCACACAAGCATGAACGGTGAACGACGTGGATATTTTCCTCTCCTCCAACTCCGTCATCACTTTCGTCACTGAACGATAAACTTAGATCCGGAATCCACGTTAAAGACGCCAACTGTTGAAGCTATTTGTTTACGTTTCCACCAATCCCACAAATAGACTCGTTCGAAACCACGTGAATCGACTGCCACCTCGTGAGAACTGGACTATACTCTACATTGTGAAACTCTTAAGTGCTGCTTCTCACATAGGACACTTGATGTCATAAGAAAGACAAGGGAATATAAAAAAAGTGAGCAGTGGTAACCTCTTTATGTGTGCCCAGGATCATGTGACCAAAACTAGTAATCACGTGACCCTTAGATTGATTCTGTCTGCTGGGTGGAGCCTAACATTCATCGTCTGATTGGTCCACGAAGCGGGAGAAGACGCAAATCCATTGATTCATCGTCTGATTGGTCCATTGGCTGATTTACTAGTACACTGGCAATTTCGCCACTTTTGTGTCTCCACTCTTTTTTTTTAAATTTCCAATACAGCAGGTAGTTACATGAACGTTATCCTAACGCCATGCAGAGATCAAATACACAAAAGAACAAAGACACCAGAACAGGAACACAATAGGAACAGGAGCACGATCACAAAGAGTCAAACAGTCCATGAGGTCTCTGGCTTCCCAATATAGGGAGAAAGTATAGTTCTTCGAAAAAGCTGGACAGACAGGGAGGTGAATTAGTTTGTGTCGGCACTCCAGAAATTAGGATTCACACAACTACTATGTCATAAGACGTTACATCTCCAAAACTAGGCGATAAGATACCAAATAGGCCAACCAAGTCAATTTTTAAAAGAGCAGCCACGTGACTACTAGTTGACATGCTAGTCCCACTTTTTGAAGCTCCTCTCAATAGTAACGCTCAGTCTACGTTATTCCATGTCTACGTGTCCGACACTTGAGTAACTCAGTAGACTTGCCCACTGCGCCAGCAGTCTTTGAGCTCTGGGCGGCGCTGGTTTGATTCCAGTAACTACTTTGGGTGCATTTCTCTTTGTAATGTAAGTAAAAGCTTTCATTGTATGTCCCTTTTATTAGAAAAACCATTGCTTTTCCCAACTCGACTGTTGCCATCAAAAGCCAAACGAACCAGATACTTGAATGTGGTAAAAAAAGCACCAAATAAATTTATACAGAACTTTTACCTCAGAAATAACAATGCTTACAATGTTTCTCACCTAAGTGGCGAGTTGTATAGTTGCAATTTTTTTCTGTTACCTCAATTAGCCATTTTGTAGCAAGACTTCGGCTCAGATAAAAATCTCGAGGTTACCTTTCATCGACTCAGAAGTCTTGCGGTATATAATCAAGCCCATCAACAACAATAAACTGAAAGATGTGTTCTTTTTCGAGCATAACGCTCATTCCTTCCAATTCCCTTCAAATTGGTCAGTTAAGTAAATTTACTCAACCGAGCGCAGACTAAATTAACACGCCCGCTTAGGTTAAGCAGCGGTTGCCATTCCGCAGAAAACTAAACCTAACAGATAATTTCCAAGGAAAATTTGCAACTCCAAACGATCTCAAGCATGCAGTGGCCCGGACCAAAAAAAATTACACTTACTCCACCTATCCCATCAACACTACCCCGTAAATTACCGCAACGCAATCATCGCATCAATTTCGGCACATCTCTAAGCGATAGCCATCGTCATTAAATTCCCCAAAACCAGCGTTTACGCAGCCAAAAAAGAAATTCTTCCTTCAACCGTGGGTGTACAAAAGAACGTCTGTTGATATTCCCTTATAAAGGCTTAGCTCCCTATAATTATCCGCGAGCGATAGATCACAGACTCAGCAGGTGTTTTTCCAAGTTTCTGGTTTCCCCCAAAAATCTTAACATCCCAAGCGTTTAGTGTGGCAAATGGCGATTTGGTACAATTTTCTGAATAAATACCAGGTTCCCATCTCGGTTTTCCATTAGGTCGGGGATTCATACCGTCGTGTTCTTTTCATTACCGCCCAGGGAATTTTCGTTGCGACCGAAACCGTCAATTACCGTTCAATCGTCGGTTTTTAATTTCGCCTGCCAATTGTTTGCGAGTGGTCTCCGTTTTTCGATTTCTGCGCAGGCGTGAACACTACCGTCTCTGCTGAGAGGCGGTGTTGGAAAAGTACAATGTTGGGCGTTTTTTGATTGGACTTTTTTTTTCTTTTTTTGATGGCACTTTCTGTTTTTTTTGCTCTTCTGTCCTTAATCCGGCATTGTTTGAGATTCCGACGAGCCGTGAACGCTCATCGAGTTTATTGTGTGGTGTGGGATAATTCGTCTTTTTTTTTTAATCTTTTTTTTCTCTTCCATTTAGGGTTCCGTTTTCATCGTATCCGGGACGTGTCGAAAAATGCGGGTTTTTTTTGTTGAAAAAAGCAACGAGGTGAAAATATATGATGAATAGAATTGATTTTTTTATACAAGATTGGGACACCTGTAACGCTATTTATAAGCCTTTACCTGATAATGTTTACCCTCTAGATGGCTGTCAGGACGATGTAGCTCGTCATTAGTAAAACTTACCAGACGAGATAAGTCGTCCATCAAAATCTCACAGTATCTTGTCATTCGAAGAAAACTGACAAAAAAAATCTCGACAGTATCTTGATGACGAGGTATCTCTACAATTATCAAAATTAAACATATCCTGATAGACGAGATATCTCGTCGTAACCACTTGGAGGATTAAGAACTGTATTTTTGGGTTGCGGTGAAATGTTTTTGCACAATTGCCCACCTTTTATCGTCAACCAATATAAGCCCAGCTAGTTGAGCAAAACTCATTATGGTTCAACAATGGCGGATTTGTGAACCACAACTTTGTGTTGTCCTGGTGTACCATTGGGAATGCAAATTCTACCCCTTAAACTCAGAAAGTATACAATAAATTACAGCACCAAAGCTTTCTACAATTCACAGGCTCTTTGGGGGGTTCAAAACTACGTGGTCTGGTTCTCGGTTCTTTATCTTAGGGGATTGATCCCGGACCATTGTCAATAGCTCGTAGTGTTGCTCTAGTACGACGTTAATTAAAACTACTTTACCTTACCCGGTCTCCTTGGGTTCGTACACCATGGTACCGGTACTTTACACCATGAGGGGACCCTGAATCAAACTACCCAATAAGACTAATCAAATCCAATGAAAAATGACAAGACTTAAAAACTAAAACTAAAATCATAATGCCCCACTAAATAGAAAGACCTACAATATGTTTTAACTCCTGATCGTTGGAGGATAATAAGAGACATAACTGGAGCGGACATTTAAAGGAAACTTACCTTCCTGGTGATTGCTTCGACGAGATATATGCCTTCATTACCAAAACTCGCCAGATCATGATGGACTAGATGCCTCGTCATTAAAGAATTGACCAGATCATGATGGACTAGATGCCTCGTCATTAAAGAATTGACCAGATCATGATGGATGAGATACCTCGTCATTATAAAATAATTGACCAGATCTTGATTTCGACATAAGAAAATCGGCAAAATCTTGATGACGATATACCTCCTAATTAACAAAATTGGACATATCTCGATGGACGAGTTTCTAAGTGATTCTTGTCCAATGGATACCATCTCATGTAGACCTCAAACAATTAAATTACGGATAGACAAGGCAGGAGGCCGATTGTTTCCACACCCTGCCCGCTAACCTATCTAGAGTTATTCTCTCGAAATAATATTTGGAGTCCCGTCAATTCGTTCGTCATCTGACCGTGGTACCCAATACTATCGGGTACCATAGGTATTTTCGGAGACAGAAAATGTCCGACTTCCGTTTCTAGACTTGTGAGCGAGACCATCCTACCTCTATGGGCCGTTAGACGACGTTAAATAAATACTTACCCACCTTTCTATAAAATCCGTGATTATCCTTTCAATAATCTTTTTTTACTTTTTAGGTCTTACCGTTGTATCTGTTTGAATCGGAAGGAGAAAGGATGACGTACGACAGTCATGAAAGAAAGCAGTGTACGATATTCCTCGGCAGGAAAATGGCACGACAGACGTGCCAAAAACAAAAAGAAAATGTGCCACGCAAGGATTTCGCGAACGGCATCTGGTATTTAACTGTCATCGTAGGGTGAAAGTGTTCGAAAGGTCACGCCATGAACTTGCGCTGACCCAAGCAGAATTTTAAGTTTATTTTTCTTATCCCGGTTAATTTTTATCAATATCTTTCCAAGCGTGAAAGATGCGCCTTCCTCAAAATAAACAACCGCTCTGACCCAAGTTTCGAAACCCACTTCAGCACTTCCGTCAGCGGTGCTGTGTGAAAGAACTCAAACAAATCTTTTATCGCTATTAACCCCAGTCGTGAAGTTTTTTCTGAAGTATCTAGTCCGTATTATTTATAAGAAAAAACTAGCTGAATAACCCGGCGTTTGTCGGATTTCAAATTTGACCGCGACAGCTAAAATATGACCACAATATTTCCCTGTGTTAACTCAATTACACAAACCCTGTAGAACGTGTTTCCTTGTCCATGTCCAATTATTGCAGGAAAATAAACTTTAGATTTTAAAATTGGGGTTTCGAGGAACACTTTTAGGACTACCCGTGTGCCAATTTTTATGGCTACAGATTGATCTGAAGACAGGAAATAAATAACCTATTTTTTCCACAGTGTTCTAAATTATAAGTATACCAAATTTGGTATGGATTGGTCAAACGGTGTAGATTTGTTTTCACACACACACATCCTTTTTTATATAGATAAATCAAGAATGAAGTTATTCAATGTGTCATTTCGAAAGCTTGCCTCGTAACTTATGAGTGAGAGAACTTAGTCTTCAGCGTATGAACGGTTTTTCAATTCTGAAATACAAGGGTTTCATGACGTAACCGGCTTGTCTGGAACGGTTTTGGAGTGCATGGGGAACCTGGGCCTATGCATTCTCAACCTCCTTTAAAATTTGTAGCTTGACTGAACAGAAGTGAGTTTGTCGGACCCTTAAAAAAGAATTTTGCTGGAACTTGGAGGAGAGGTGTAGCGGATGGATCAGCTTTTATCGTTTCGTGATAAATAACTCCTGATGTAAAAGTTATAAAAATAGTAGTGATAATTTTAGACTCAACATATGTGATGTATTTCCTGGTTGCTTCGTCGCTGTAGTTTAGTGGGTTTGTCCTCTGCGCTAACAACCTATGAGTTGTAAACGGTTCAGGCTCGATTTTTGTTTTGTGTTTCTCCCCGGTATCCTCTGTGTCAAGTAAAATCTTAACTTGTTTGTGTATCTTCATTTCCTTGAGCACTCGGGGGCATTTTTCCTTTAGGTGTGTGCAGGTTTCACGAACCCGAGGTACTCTAATGATCTTGCCTTTTTCCATGGAGTTTACTGACTAGTAAACACGGAGGTTTACTAGACAGTAAACACTTTTTTCCTCCCTACTACTTTATTCCCAATCCCTTTTTTTTCTTTCACGACATTTCGACGTTGACTTTTTCTTGGCGCAGCTTGACTAAATATTACCCTTGCTCCATAAAACCTAAAAACAAATCCTTTACTTATTGCTTGTCGTGTGCTTGACGCAGCTTGGCCAAATATTGATCTTGCGCCTTAGTAAACCAACCAACTAAACGACTCTGACCAGTGCTACTACCTGATATTTTAACCAGTTTCCTGTAGTATTGCAATGTATTTTAAATCCGTTAAGGGTACCTTCTGGTATTTTCAACCAATAGCAAGCTTTAGCACATAGTATTGATCAGTGACACTACCTGGTATTTGATTCTTAATCAATGAGGGGGTGTAACACTACCTTCATTGTTCGTAGTAAGGGATGTGGTGTGCTTTGAGACACATTCTCAAGATACGGCTTTCCGAATAAATTCTTTATCATGCTTTTTTAAAGAGAATCGTAAAAATAGAAGTAAGAAAATCGTTTGACTCTAATGACTTAAGAAGGGTTGTGGTTGAATTAAAATCCATTGAATTTATGACACTTTTAACCAGCAAAGTATTAGTCAGACACTCAAATTAAACTGTTTGGAGATGGTACTTTTGGCAATCAACCGTTTTCTAAGGTTCTAATGTTATCTCTCTTAACAACGTTAGCATTACCATTCGAGAATGAATGCCGTAAAATCCAATCCTATATAAAGCTAAGGTACGAAGTTCATGATTTTGCTTATCCGCCGATACACATGATGCAGGCGAACAATGAGATGCATTTTGATTCGTCTGATTCTGAGAATATCACGCGTTTCATACGAGGATTAAAGCAATAAATCGTAGGCTTAGCTAACAAAGAAGAGGAATAAGCCGAACATGAAGTATAGACACAATGACATGCAGCTTTGAAAAAAATAGGGATAATCCGTGCGTGGAAAAGCCCATAGGCCGCCTACTCAATGCCACATACGGCGGAACGGCCGTATTCGGTAACAATATCATCATTTATCCATATTCGTATCAATATGAAACTGTCAGAGCACGGTCAATATAACTATTTAGGCCCCATTTCAGGATCTTGATGTCCCAACAACAACAGCAACCACGGTACATTTCCCGAGAAAAGCCAACGCCTCAACCGCGACCAGGAATATTCACTGCGATTTGGGCCTAGCGGGTCACCTCACAAAGGACGGGGACTATAAAAGGGTCAAGCCCCGTTGAAAGCACCCCTCCTCAAAAGCAGGCGAACCCCATTGGAAAGTCACTCCATTCCAATACAAAAAACCATCCGGCTATTATTTCCCTCGACGAAAGTCAGGCAAACCTACCTTTCTTTTGGGGGAGACTTTTAAAAGACCCTTTTCTGGAAGAAAACAGTGTTCCAGCCTCCAACTTTGTAAAGTCATTTCTTGTGTTGCATTTCCAAGGAACCAGGCGGACAACCGATGAAAAGGAGGGTGGATTCCTTCTTTTTCATTGGCCCAACTCTCTCCAAGTGTTCCGGAATCTGCAGCTGCCGGTGTAGGCCATCCGCCTACTACCACTGAAAAGCCCACCAGTATATATTGGGTGACATATTGACCTCCCGCTGTTCCATCTGTCCAACTTGTGTCAAACATTCGAGGATTGTCACACTCAGTGGAGTCCCAAAGAGGGGGGAATTTCGTCCGAGTTTCTTTCGTTATTATTATTCCGTGAATGGCATCGGCGATGAAATAAATCGACACTCGTGGAGGATTCAAGTTGGGGACGTGTCCGTGACTGCGACAGACAAAAGCCACGCACCCCTTGCCAGACAGACGTTTGAGAGGGTCTTCCAGCAATTTGAAGTGGCGTTTTTGAGTGTTCCGTTTCTTCCTTTGCTATGACTAATCATCAGTTGGCACTCCTTGAAGAGCGTCACTTGAAACGGAAGGTACCAACTATTGTGGAGCATTCCTCTTCGACGTGTAATGTTGCATTTTCCAGTTTCTTTTCTTAAGAACCCTTCGATCAGTTATGTCGTTGAGAACTGCAAAATGGATTCTACAAAATTGAGCTTTAACCTTCCTGGCGGTAGTCTCGACAAGATATCAAGTCGAGACAATCACCAGGATTCATCGCTATCTAAGCAGACCAGACCTCGATCTCGTCATCCTCAAAAACTCAGAAATGTCTTGACGGTTATCAACCAACGGGCATCTCATCCATAAAGACTTGGATAATTTTGATAATGACGAACTATCTGGTCAGAAAGATATTGACGATGTTTCATGACGAGATCAAGATCTGGTCAGTTTTCTTCTAGTGACGAGATATCACGTCCATAAAGACTTGGATAATTTTGATAATGACGAACTATCTGGTCAGAAAGATATTGACGATGTTTTATGACGAACTATCTGGTCAGAAAGATATTGACGATGTTTTATGACGAGATCAAGATCTGGTCAGTTTTCTTCTAGTGACGAGATATCACGTCCATCAAGACAAGGTCAATTTTTGGTAATGACGAGACATCTCGTCCATCCAGATCTGGTCAACTTTTGGTAATGATTAGGGCAACATTTTGGTAGCGGTAAAATTGGTAAAAGTTGCATTTATCATTCCCTAAAGTTGCATTAATTATTCCCTTAAGTTGCATTCATGGAAATAAAGTTACATTTATTTTTGATATACTAAAATATGATACCAAATTATTCATAAAAAATTATAAAATTAAAAATATTTGATAATTTTAGTTATGAACAACAGTATTATAATACATCATTAAATGCAGAAGAACGTTGATGTCGTTGAATGTGGCCGATCTTTGGCCAGTAATTTCTTTAATATTGAAAAACTGCGCTCAACAAAAACTGATGTTGCCTGACATTGTTACATTAGCCAATACTGACTTGGGAAAAATCATTTCGGGAAAATGTAGCAATAACTGTCAGGACACTATTCTTTTCCAATCGTTTTTAAGATACGCTTTAAGGTTGCAAGGATGTTCTTTAAAATCCATCGATCTGATACCTTGATACTAAATGTAAGAAATTAATGCCAAAAATATATAAGTTTCAATAGTAAAAAAATATGCTTCACCTAAATTTGTCGAATTTTCGAAACATTCAAATTACTGCATCACAGCCTTAAACTATTGCATAATACACAACAGCTCTCTCTCTCTCTTGTGTCTAACACTATTTAACTCTCCTGGTGTCTGTTTCGAAGACGTACACCCGTCAAAAACAAAGAAACGACTCACCCGATCGCTATTGCACAATTTACATCGCAGAACAAAACGGAAGGTAGCAATCTCGATAGGGATGAATGTTATCTTCAAACATCAATACTTAAAATGTGTCTAAGGGGCCGTCTTCATATTAAATTGGGTGCTTGCTCCGAAAATTTCAATACTAACCCCCATATTTTACCACACATTTGGATTCTACACACAATTTCAGGCGGAAATAAAAAAAAGGTTATCAATTTTATTGGATTTTTCACCTATTTGTAAGTGTTTGAAAATTAGATCTAATGTTAAATTGGTGTTTCACGTTTTTTGTTATACTTGCTAAAAACATTAATTTTCCTTGGAAATTGTTTTCCTAGGAAATGAACTCCACACATTTACACGCTCCCTCAATGGTTTTTATGGAATTTCTTGGTCAATTTTACGTCGTTTTTCATTATTTTTTTTCATCAAATCCGCCTGAAATTATGTGTGGAATCCAAATTTGTGATAAAAGATGGGGGTTCGTATTGAAAATATCGGAGCAAGCACCCAATTTAATATGAAGACGACCCCTTAGACAAATTTTACATTTGTAGAAAACATTCACCCCTATCGATTGCTACCTTCCATTTTGTTCTGTGATGTAAATTGTGCAATTGCGATCGGATGAGTCGTTTTTCTTGACGGGTATACCTCTGCATTAACAAAACTGACCAGATCTTGAACGAGATATCTCGTCATTAGAAGAAAACTGACCAAATCTCGATCTCGTCAAAAATAGCAATATCTTGTCGTCAAGATATCTCGTCATTAGCAAAAAAATTGTCAGATCTTGTTGAAGTCACTGGGAGGTAAAAACTAAAAATACAATTTTAAATCTTCAGGGAAACATACTTGTTGTCGTACCAGGGTTCCAAATTAGCGGTCGTTAGTCGTATTTTGAATCTATAAATTTCGTTTTGACGGTTGAGTTTTAGGAAAGAAGTCTTTACTTTTATTGGATCCAACTTTTCTGAACTTTCTCGCATTTACGACGCTAACTCAGTAGTTAATCACTTCAAGATTGTGAATGTCATCCAAGTCCAGAACTAATCACTGGAAATCACAATAAATTTGAAATTCCTCCTAACTAGAGCATTTCAAGAACTGATAGAAAATACTTAGATGGTCATTGACACCTGATTTTCTTCTCCTAATGTCTATCCTTTTGTCGCACTAACACCATCACACTCCCGTTCCTAATGTCGTGAGACACAACCAGTTTAACCCTCCTGGGGGTTATCGTCTCGGCGAGATATCTCGTCATAAGCAAAACTGTCCAGAACATAACAGACGAGATATCTTGTCATTAGAAGAAAACTGGTCATATCTTGAACTCGTCAACATTAAAAAGTCGGCACTATCTTAATGGTGATCCATCTCGTCATTAGTAAAATTGGTCAAATCTTTTATTTTTTACCATTGGCGGGCACATATGAACTTAATCATTGGCCACTACAAGGGCGGAATTGATGGCCACTTGTGAAGGAGTACCCAGTGGGAGGACCATCATTGTCCCTAACAAAGTACAGAACAATTTACATCCATGCCTTGACCCCAGATTCGAACCAGGAACCGAAAAAAATTTGATCAAATCTGGATGGACGATATATCTTGTCGAAACCACTTGCAACGTTAAATGAGTGGTTGGGATGAACTTATGCTAACGGCTATATTGCAAGTTTTAAAACTGTTTTGTGAAATTTTCATTAAATTTATGCCAGAACGACATTTTTAGAGTGTCTTATAGGGAGCGCGCGGACGTTTTTAATTCAAATTATTTCCTTTTATGGAACCCACAGGGGCGCATCTCCTTTAGGTGTTTACGGGTTTCACGATCAAGAGGTACTCTAGTAATCTCTTCTTTTCCGATGGGTTTACTGTCTTTAGTAAACAAGAGTTCACTGCCGGTATATCCAAGATATCTTTTTCTGCTGTTTTCACCTCACTACTGTATTCCCACAATCACTCTTTTTTTCCTTTCACGGCATTTTATACTTGACGTTGTGTTTGGCGCATATTGGCCAAATATGGTCCGTTGCGCCATAAAACCACAAAACAACAAATCTTTTATGAAATATATGCAAAGAATGAAACACAATTATTTTACATTCACCCCACCTCATCGGTCTTATCAGCCTAGTTGTGACCCAAAAAATTACCAAACCTTAAAAATCTTTCAAGTGGAGTTCGCTGGTACATGTTAAAAAACGGAAAATATTAAGTTTCTTGATAGATATCAATCAAATGAGTTTTGGGAATGACGATTGCATTTATTAAAACATGATTTCCCATGCTTCCCTTGTTAAAAGCAGCGAGTTTAGAGATTATGAAACACAATTTTTTCGACAGCCTTCACATTACCATTTGAATTAATATTTGATTAGTTTCAATGGAATTGTGTGCAAAATACCTATAATAACAAGCGACAGCCATCACTCAAAGGACGTCCAAACTGTATTTCATCCAAGCAGGTTTACTCCTAGAAGGTAATACTATATTTACTTTCAACGAGAAAAACCTCAAGGTATTCATTTCCATGGAACTAGCAACCAAAAGGACGAATTATTTACCCACTTGTCATCATACATTCCCTGTTTAAAAGCCCACTAATGTGTGTTATTACGAATCCCTTTCCACGCGTAGCGCCTTTATACGACAGATTTCAATCCCTAAATTATGTCCTACTCGTATCACATCAGATCCGATCTGATAAAGACAAATTATATCCTTCAGCCATTCTTATCTCTAATTTAATATCTTTCCTTCACGTGGCTTTCTACTCGAGGGACAAGATACGCGAGTAATTCCAGGTTTTCAGCCCTCTCCAAGGACCACTGAGGTGACAGATGCAGTTACACGAATGTTTTGATGGCCGCAAGTCTTTGTCGGAAGTGAGATTGCAAGGGAAAGGAGAGAGTTGGGTTGTCAGCTGTGGCAGCACTCATTCGAGGCAGTTGAGGAATTGGAAAAACAATTTTCCGTCTGTGATTGGTTATCAATGGGCGGGTCTTCGCGGCTTCAAATCAGCACCAAACATCCGTTTAATGAGCGCAGTACAATTGAAGAATTTGGGTTATAAACTTGGATTCGGGTCCATTTATTTAAATTAAAAGAGGGATTATGACTTTGTTTATATGAGAGGCCTTTTCTGTCAAGCTAAATGTAGGTCTGCAGCGTTCATTAACACTCATGGTGGTCGTCTTGACGAGATATCTCGTCGAGACAACCACCAGGAGGATATTAGGACGTAGAACGTCCACACGGACGACGAGATATCTCGTCATACAACCAAAACTCACCAGAACTTGATGAACGATATATATCGTCATTAGAAGAAAGCTTACCAGATCGTGATGGACGAGATATCTCGTCATTCTATCAAAACTGACCAGCAAAATCCCTGAATACCGGCATTTCTCTTCCTCTGACAATTGTGCAAATTGTCGTTTATTATGTTTTTTTATTCCTCTGTTTCAAGTTACTATCTTTGCAACCTTGAAGAGCGGGACCTCGCTAGCCTCGCCAAACGCGCGTTTTACGAGCCTCATGTAAACGGGGGCCTTAATAAATGTCTTTATTATTAGTATTTACTAGGGGGCTCGCCCCCTGCTCGCAAACGCTCGCCAACCCCCGGGGGATTTCTTCGCAATCCTCATTGGTTCGCTGCGCGAACCTATGCTCGCTTCGCTCGCATCAATGAAGACATATGTCCTAGCAGAAGGGATTGTTTACAAAATATGATATTCCAAAAAAACATTTTTCAAACCTAAATCTTTTTGCTATTTTTCAGAAAAGATATATACAGTACCGATAGAATCTGAATTCAAGTGAAAACTTTGAGAAAATTTTGACTCGAAATGTGAGGGCGGATTTGGAAATTGAATACCCAGCATGTTGTTTGAGTGTATATTTACCCCTGCACTCGAGCCACCCACGCATTTTCATTGAGTTTGCTGTCGAAAGTTGTAGTGCAAGCGTCTTGTTGAACTATAATTGTTGGCCCTGAAAAGGACTTTTTTTTAAATGGCCCTGAAAAGATCCTCCGCTTTCTTTGATTTCTATTATTAACTGCAACAGCTCGATGAAAATTCATTTTTTTTTCAATAAAATTTTATCCGATAACGCTATAAATTCAATTCAAGCGCGAGGCTTCGTGAAAAACAAATAATCGTACAATGTTGCCAAAACGCGATAGCTAATAACGTCTTTTTTGCGTGCCACGTAAGAGAATTATATATATAGATGTTCTACTTTTTCATATTCTACTCAATCGGCATTCATATAAATCTTAAAACAGCGTTATGTACAATCAATAAATCTAAAACATTTTACGAAAATCATTTATGGATTTTTTTTTCTTTATTAACACTTGTATTTTCTTCATATTTTTTAAAAGAGGGGTTCGAAAAATAATTAAAATTCTTTATGTATATGATGATGATAAGTTTATAAAAATCAACGCGTGGGTCATTTAAAAAGCCTGCGTGGGTCAGTGTCTGACCAGCGGGTCATAGGTTCGCCATCCCTGGTCTAGGGTTTTGCCACACGTAGCGCCACCGGAAAGTTTCCTATCAGTTATATCAACAACACTATTGCATTTAGTAGGTGGCTGTGATGACAATGTATTTTTTTTTGTCTCCAAACCATTCAGTGTAAATGTTTCTAAATCATACTTTCGTTTATATGACTTGAAAGTACATTAAATACTAAAGATAGGTATGTATCCTCTATTAGCAACTTGTTTTTAATAGTAGTTCCTCATTTCACCTGGTGGTTGGCAATATGAGCAGGTGAAGGGGATATTAGGAACCCACTCTTGAAAATTCTCTTTGGAAACATTTTTAAGTTTTAGTAGTTAATTTAAACTGACATAAGTAAAGAAGGTATATGATCTCTCGAAACCAAAGAAGAATAGTTCCTAGGGATATTCATTTAGTTTCCAGCTCTCTTGATTTACCAACCCAGGATGCTGAGATACAGAGAAATAGTTAGGGTATTCGATATTTGGAACACCTACCCTATAAAGCCACGATTTTATATAAATTTACTGTGCGCGTGAAATTTCTGGTAAAAGTATATAAAAAAAGCTTTAACCAATAATAGGGCGATAGTAAAAATACTAACGTAATCGAAAATGTGTTTTTATAAAGACTAAGGGGCCCACCCCATGCTCGCTAACGCTTGCCAACCCCCGGAGGATTGCTTCGCAAACCTATGCTCGCTTCGCTCGCATCAATGAAGACATGTGTCGTAGCAGAAAGGATTATTTCTACATTATTATTAAATAGGATTTTCCAAAAAAAAAAAATTTCAAATCTGAACTTGCTGAAAAACAGAAAGGATATATACGTACAGTACCTCTGGAATCAGAATTCAAATAAAAACTGAGCAAATTTTGACTCAAATTGTAAGCACTGCTATGGAAATTGAATACCCAGAATGTTTGTGTGTATATTACCCCAGTATTTGAGTCTCCCACACTTTTTCATTGAGTTTGTTGTCGATACTTGTAGTGCAAGCGTCTTGTTGAACAATAATTGTTGGCCCTGAAAAGGGCCTTTTCTTAAATGGCCTTAAATTCTTTGATTTCTATTATAAACTGCCACAACTCGACTAAAATTTTGTTTTTCAATAAAATTTCATCCGATAACGCTATAAATTCAGGCGCGAGGCTTAGTGGTAAACAAACAATTCTACAATGTTGCCAAAACGCGATAACAAATAACGTCTTTTTTGCGTGCCACGTAAGAGAATTATGTATATAGATATTTGATAAAAATGTAGTCATTATATTATTTATGGGATAAAAACACTGAAGCACTATTTTGAATTCTCCTGATCTTCAGAGAACTAAAGCATCATATTTATGTTTCCATTTCAAGGGTTCATACATACAACATACCGAAGATTCGAATAACCAGAAGTGATGTCCTAATAAGTGTTTACCGCAATCAATGACTGACATTCCTATTTCATTCTAAATGACATGTTTTGGGGCTGAAATTTCCTAGAAACCAATCAACCTTCCGTGGTCACAAAGTCGCACTGGTTTACAGCAAGGAATGATGGATCGAACCGTCATTTTGTTTGTGCAATCCCTTAACCATGTATTAGGATGTAGCGAGCTGTCCAGAAAAGTGCAAAATAGAATTTCGATGTCTTCCGCTGATGGACGTGGAATTTATTTCCCGGTATGAAAATGAAGATACCAGAACTGGTTTCGTTATTACTTTAACTTTGAAGTATGTGTGACCTCACCAATGAATGCTTGTCGGTTTAAGATATGATATCCCTTGCATAATTTCTTGAGATAGTCGTCCTTGCCTCTTTATGAGATTTTGTCGGATGTTTTTTTTTTTTTTCACTTGCTACATAGAAATTGATTTAAAGGTAATTTTTCAAATTCCAGACAGTGTAAGCAAGTTCGAGATTATTTTATTATTCGATGTATAATTTTTCACGTTAAATGATTGCCCTCACTAAACATTCGCTGAATTGGCTGATATTGCTGCACGCGAATGTTTTTGATAGTAAGTGTTGCTAGTTTTGTTCTTCCGACTGGCGTCTTTTGTTTGTGATTAATGTTTTCTTGATGGTTTCTGAAACATTTTATAGCTCAGATCAAAGCTGAACGAGCTTGAACTGTTAATGATCACTTTCGATATGGACCGCTTAGTAATTTAAATATTCTATGTGGCTCTATGCTCAGTTTGGGGATTGATCCCTATTCTAGAAGAGAAGCAGAAGATAGAAGAAATACTTTTTGCACCCTTAGGAAACTGAAAGATGTAACTAGATAGTTAATTAACGACGGACTGGAGCAACACACCATGCTATCAACAACGATAAGGAATTAGTCCTTAATAGAAAGAACCGAGGACAACACAACGTAATTTTAAACCTGTTCAAATGACAAGGTCTACACCTGAGCAGGCACCCCACTTTCCAAACTTCCACACCAACCCAATGTGAGGACTTTCGGCCACGATAGATTTAAGGTGCACCAGCCGACTTCTACACAATACGCTTACAAATATCCATGCACTGACCCAGATTCGAACTAGGTACTATTCCGATCCTCAACCTCAACCAATCCTCAATCCAACACCTCAACAAATGAATCAAAATTGTTCATAGTCTTAAGTGGTTATCCATTGTGATCAAAACAACTAGTCTGCGCTACGATAGTCAACTGGCTAAGTCGTTTCTCCGTAAACCCATGCAATTTACCCTTCAGAGCAATTCCTGTCGCATGCTCTATCTATTACATCAGAAGTTCACTGGGAGTACCATAACGGGGCTATTGGCGACGTTTGGAGTTCCAAACTACGACGAGACCATTTGAGGCTACGACAAATTTAACGTGCACGAAACCTCGAGTCTTAGGTGTAACCTAGTTTCGAACTCGCAATCCGTTGTTTTTCCATCTGGGCATACTGCGTCCCTTTAGAGAGAGGTAATGGTAATTTTAGTTAACATCGTACTAGAGAAACACAACGGGCTATTGACAACGGTCCGAGATCAGTCCCTTAAGGGAAATATCTGAGGACTACAACTACACCTCGTAATTTTGAACCACGGTCAGATAACGAAGCAACACCTGAGCTAGCATCCCACTCTCCAAATTTCCACACCAACCTAATGTGAGGACTTTCGGCCACGATAGATTTAAGGTGCACCAGCTGACTTCTACACAATACGCTTACAAATATCCATGCACTGACCCAGATTCGAACTAGATACATTCCGATCCTCAACCTCAACCAATCCTCAATCCAACACCTCAACCAATGAATCAAAATTGTTCATAGTCTTAAGTGGTTATCCATTGTGATCAAAACAACTAGTCTGCGCTACGATAGTCAACTGGCTAAGTCGTTTCTCCGTAAACCCATGCAATTTACCCTTCAGAGCAATTCCTGTCGCATGCTCTATCTATTACATCAGAAGTTCACTGGGAGTACCATAACGGGGCTATTGGCGACGTTTGGAGTTCCAAACTACGCCGAGACCATTTGAGGCTACGGCAAATTTAACGTGCACGAAACCTCGAGTCTTAGGTGTAACCTAGTTTCGAACTCGCAATCCGTTGTTTTTCCATCTGGGCATACTGCGTCCCTTTAGAGAGAGGTAATGGTAATTTTAGTTAACATCGTACTAGAGAAACACAACGGGCTATTGACAACGGTCCGAGATCAGTCCCTTAAGGGAAATATCTGAGGACTACAACTACACCTCGTAATTTTGAACCACGGTCAGATAACGAAGCAACACCTGAGCTAGCATCCCACTCTCCAAATTTCCACACCAACCTAATGTGAGGACTTTCGGCCACGATAGATTTAAGGTGCACCAGCTGACTTCTACACAATACGCTTACAAATATCCATGCACTGACCCAGATTCGAACTAGATACATTCCGATCCTCAACCTCAACCAATCCTCAATCCAACACCTCAACCAATGAATCAAAATTGTTCCTAGTCTTAAGTGGTTATCCATCGTGATCAAAACAACTAGTCTGCGCTACGATAGTCAACTGGTTAAGTCGTTTCTCCGTAAACCCATGTAATTTACCCTTCAGAGCAATTCCTGTCGCATGCTCTATCTATTACATCAGAAGTTCACTGGGAGTACCATAACGGGGCTGTTGGCGACGTTTGGAGTTCCAAACTACGCCGAGACCATTTGAGGCTACGACAAATTTAACGTGCACCAAACCTCGTGTCTTTGGTGTAACATAGTTTCGAACTCGCAATCCGTTGTTTTTCCATTCTGGCATACTGCGTCCCTTTAGAGAGAGGTAATGGTAATTTTAGTTAACATCGTACTAGAGAAACACAACGGGCTATTGACAACGGTCCGAGATCAGTCCCTTAAGGGAAATATCCGAGGACTACAACTACACCTCGTAATTTTGAACCACGGTCAGATAACGAAGCAACACCTGGCACCCCACTCTCCAAACTTCCACACCAACCCAACGTGAGGACTTTCGGCCACGACAGATTTAAGGTGCACCAGCCGCCTCTTCACCATACGCTTACAAACATCCATGCCCGGACCCGGATTCAATCCAGGAACCTTCCGATCTAACCCTTTAGAGAGAGGTAATTGGTAGTTCTTTTGTTAACGTCGTACTAGAGCAACACAACGGGCTATTGACGACGGTCCGGGATCAGTCCCTTAAGGGAAAGATCCGAGGACAACACCGCGTAATTTTGAACCACGGTCAGATGACGAAGCAACACCTGAACTGGCACCCCACTCTCCAAACTTCTTAGAGAGAGAGAGAGAGAGAGAGAAGCATGAAGAACTATAACTTATGTATAAAGAAAAATTGAAAATATTCACATTTTTCTTCTATTTGAGCAATTATTGCGTCGTCAATGCCTGAGGTTTCTGACCTCAACTGTAAAAACCCATAAATTTCTGCCACCAATCGCAGTCCTCGAATGTTTCTATTAACCGCAGGATAATTAAAATCCGCTTTGAGAACGTTTCTAACTCGACATTTCGAACGATGACGACACGAAAAAAATCATAACTCAGCTCATGCAACGAGAATGCAAACAAAGAAAAGAAACAAGGAATTGTGTTTTATTTTTAAACATAGTTGCTTTGGAAAACACATTGATCGGACAGGGTAATTTCAACGCCGATCTTTGGCACAACCGGACCTTTCTGTCTTAGTCACTAGTTGTCTTTTTTTCAACTGCAAAAAAATGCAGTTCTCGTTCAGTTAGTGTGGGAGCGAAAACGGCATTCCATTGAAGACCGTCGTTGTGTTTTTAGCTTCTTTTTTTAAATAATACCTTTCATATAACCCGTCATGTGTGTTTTGTGTGTTTTAAGACTTAACAAGGAAACTTTTTTGACCAACTGTGCGGTACACGCTATGTTGATGGTAATGGAAATTTTAATTAACGTCGTACTAGAGCAACAAAACGGGCTATTGACGACGGTCCGGGATCAATCCCTTAAGGGAAAGATCAGATTCCAACACCACGCCATTTTGAACCACGGTCAGATGACCAGGACAACCCCCTGAGCTGGGACCCCTCTCCAAACTTCTACTCCACGCCAACGTGAGCACTTTCTTCCACGACAGATTTAATGTGCTCCCTCCGGGCTTCTACACCATACGCCGACCAACCGGTCTGGTGGTTAAGGTGTTATTCTCTAGATTGGTAGGTTCCTCGTTCTAATCCGGGTCAATGCAAGGATGTTTGGAAGCGTATGGTGTAGAGGCGGCTGGTACATCTTAAATCTGTCTTAGCCGAAAGTCCTCACGTTGGGTTGGTATGGAGAGTGAAGTGCTAGTTCAGTTGTAGCCTCGTCATCTGACCGTGGTCGAAAATTACGAAGTGTCCTCTGATGTTTCGCTTAGGGGATTGATCCCGGACCGTCGTCAATAGCCTTTGTGTTGCTCTAGTACGACGTTAATTAAAATTACCTTAACTTCTTTTTAAAATTACTTGACATTGTCTGACTTGTGTTTGGCGCATTTTGACCAAATATGGACTTCACGCCAATAACCCCAAACCAACCAACCGTTTATATGATGACAGAAAATCGAAATAGGGTTGCATTTATCAGGATTTATAAACAAAACTCATCGTGAAATTTAAGTTTGGAGAGTGGGGTCCCAGTTCAGGTGTTGCCTCGTCATTCGACCGTGGTTCAAAATTACGTGGTGTTGTACTCGTATCTTTCCCATAAGGCAGGGGTTGGCAACCTGGGGCGCTTTGAATGAATACAAAAACTAATTGCATACTTGCGCCTACTTATTCTTTTGAAATAGGCTCCATAACTGAATCCATCTTCATATTTGCAACACCAGAGTGTTCTCGGTTCAATTCATACAGCCTTCTTACTCCTCAGTTCGTCACAATATTTTGACAGTTTGCAATTGATATTCTGTGTGATACGACGTACGTAGTTGGGATATGTTTGTTCTTTTTCAACATTTAGACTTTTAGAGTTTTGTTCTTATCTATTTTTTTTACATCCTTGTTATATCCATCACAGTGCAAAAGAAAATGAGCAAAAGAAGCGCAGAAAGTGATAGTAAGCATGAATTTAATGAAAAATGGGGTAATGAGTTGTTATTTATAACAAGACCATCAGGAAAACCGTTTGCATTGTTTGTGAAAGTACTCTTTCATATAATAGAAGACATGGTCTTAATAGAAACGTTCTTTGGCCTGAGTTACAAAAAGAATATGTGACTAAGAAAAAGGAAGAAATCAGAAGAAGACAAAATATTTTTGCTAAAGTAAGTTGTGAAGACATGGCGATGACAGAAGCGTCCTATAAAATTATTTTAGCATTGGCGAAAAAAAAAAGAAACCTTTTCTAACAGAGAAGAAATTTTCAAGCCTTGGTTTTCAATCGTGGTAATAAAAGTATTCAAATAAAAGCAGATTAAATTGCTATATCAAGGCAGATGCGAGACGTATCGAGGACCTCTCTCAGGATGTAGCTCAGCAACTGGAAGACCTTGTCAATTCTTGTTCTTCCTTTACTCTAGCTTAGGATGAATCAACGGATATATGTGATTTAGCCCAGTTAAGCATTTTTATAATAGTAATGCATGATAGTTTTAATGTCTTAGAAGAACTTGCCAGTCTGGAGTCATTGTTTGGTAAAACAAGAGGAACACATATATTTGAAAAAGTAAAACCATGCTTAGAAAATCTAAAATTAGATTATAGTAAACTCATCAGTGTGTGTACTGATGGAGCGCTGTCAATGATAGATAAAGTCAATAGCACTACAATTTTGCTTGACATTTTTTTTTAATCGTCTTGTACTGTGTACTCTTGAAAAGAAAACTGTTCATCTCTCAGTAATAAATCCGGATTTGAGTCAATTTCCATACTTGAAAGAGCAGAGTGAATGTGCTGCGGATAATAACAATTTGACCAAATATATTGAAAAAAACCAAGTTGTTGCAAGGGTAATTTGAAAGTCGTTTTCATGATTTGGCTAAAGAAGAAAACTGCTTGCTCGCATTTATAAACCCATTTTCACTTTGTGAACAAAACGTAATGAAGATGCCTAGTAACATACAAACAGATCATGTTGATTTAAAAAACAAATTCACTATTGAAAATGAAATTTGATTAGCTTTTTACAGATCAAAATGCTTCTGACATGATTAATTTCTGGCGTTCATTACCTGCAAACATTTCCCAGAACTAGTAAAATTTTCAAAAAAATATGTCATTTCAGAATGACATACGGATGTCAATAAGCATTTTTTCCATCCATGAAATTTATTGTAAGCAAAATGAGGTCGCGAATGACTGATTCGAATTTGAAGAATTCTCTGCTGTTCTCAGTAACCAATTTAACTCCAAACATTGAGACTAGTTTAATCCAAACAGGCTCAAGAGTCTTAATAATGGTAAGTTTGTGTGCTGAAAGTATATATTGTGTACGTAATGTTATTGTGCTGAATAGATATTGTCTCACATACAATAATAGAATCATTTTAAAATATTTAATATTTATCCGAAAATATTTTTATTAAAAAGATTAATCAGGATTTTTCAGGGGACCATGAACGTAAGGTAAAAAATGTGCTTGAGTTGTATGGCGCATCTGAAGTCGTATGTGAAAATACTTGACGTATGATATGTAAAAGGTTGGCCATAAGGTGTTAGATGCTGGACCGTCGTCAATAGCCCATCATGTTGCTCTAGTATGACGTTAATAAAAAATTACCATTACCATCGTGAAATTTAAGACATTTGTATCTGATTTTCGTGTGCAGATATCCACAAGCTTACTATCTCGGTCGCACTTCCGCAAAGCATTCATTTCACTTTCCTTTTCAAATTCCCAAACCGGAGAGATACCAGTATCATCAAAACTCGATAATCCTGACATAAAAAGGAATAAGAAGCGGACCAGCCCAGCTGGCACGCAAAAACCGAAATAAAAGCCGCTGGAATTTCAGCTGAATGCCGAAACAGCATTGAAACGCAAATGGCAGCTTTCCACGGGAGAAGCGACGCTCTCTTTATCCTCTTTGAGTGAGCATCTCCCTCTTATCAGAGGATTAGATCTCCTCTCCACACCAAAAGGTGCAAGAGTTTCTCCACGTTTCCGCACCACTGGCGAAATGGCCGCCGCCTGTCAATTGGCGAACGTGCGAACTTCCTCGCCCAGGGTCCTTTTGAGGCTGAAGGGGTATTGTTGTGCGCTTTCTCAAAGGCGATGGCTGCCACTTTGGGACTCAGCGGTGTGCAAACACGCCCACGATGGTACTGATCGTCCCTTTTATATTCATGTCCTTGACAATGATGCTGGAGGTTCGCTTGAAGGTGTGTGGATCTTTCCACATTTGGCGAGGTCTTCCGCAACTTGGAAGTAGGAAGAATATGGCTTGTTTTTCGGTATTACGGAGCTGAGAGGTCCTGTTTGGCAAAGCTGCCCCAAAGACAGCATCAAGAAGGTGAAAACTAAATTTAGTAACGTAATTTAGCATCGTAACCAACGGGTGGAAAGACAGGGAATCGTGACAAGGTCTATGAAACCAGTCATATTCTTGTTGATATCCTTTCCATTCCATGGGGTTTCGATGAGCAGGATCTGAGATATATCGTCTGTCAAAATCTCATCGGTTTTATCAATGACGCGACAACCACCTGGAGGGTTAATGAAACCCAATTCCAAATCACCGTATCACCGTCCCTTATTCATGTCCATGACAGTGATGCTGGAGGTTCCCTTGAGTGTGTGTGTGGATCCTTCTACATTTGGCAATGTTTTCCGCACCTTGAAAGAAAGAAAATTAAGTAACGTTAGTCCTCAACCCACTCAGTGGTTTTGCCGAGCTATCTCGTCCATCAAGATCTGATCAATTTTGTCAATGACGAGAAATCTCGCCGTCAAGATACTGTCGATTTTTGGATGATGGCGATATCTAGATCTGTTCTGTTTCTTTCTGATGGCGAGATCTAGATATGTTCAGTTTTTTTCTGATGGCGAGATCTAGATCTGTTCTGTTTCTTTCTGATGGCAAGATCTAGATCTGTTCTGTTTCTTTCTGATGACGAGATCTAGATCTGTTCTGTTTCTTTCTGATGACGAGATCTAGATCTGTTCAGTTTCTTTCTGATGGCGAGATCTAGATCTGTTCTGTTTTTTCTGATGGCGAGATCTAGATCTGTTTCTTTCTGATGGCGAGATCTAGATCTGTTCTGTTTCTTTCTGATGGCGAGATCTAGATCTGTTCTGTTTCTTTCTGATGGCGAGATCTAGATCTGTTCTGTTTCTTTCTGATGGCGAGATCTAGATCTGTTCTGTTTCTTTCTGATGACGAGATCTAGATCTGTTCTGTTTCTTTCTGATGGCGAGATATAGATCTGTTCTGTTTTTTTCTGATGGCGAGATATAGATCTGTTCTGTTTTTTTCTGATGGAGAGATCTAGATCTGTTCTTTTTCTTTCTGATGGCAAGATCTATATCTGTTCTGTTTTTTTTCTAATGACGAGATACCTTCACGTTGGCATGATGTCGAAGTTTGCCGAGTGGGGTGCAAGCTCAGATGTTGTGACCTCTTCGTCTGACCGTGGTTCAAAATTACGAGGTGCTGTTCTGGGATCTTTCTCTTCGAAATTGATCCTAAACCGTAACCAATACCCCTTTGTGTTGTTCCAGTGAGGTGCTAATTCAACTGTTTACAACTACATCTACCAAATAAGCGACGAGGTATCTAACCCACCAAGACCTCGTCAGTTTTACTAATGAGGGTTAATAAAACTCAATTCCAAATCAGTACATTTGAATCCTCTGAGCATTACGAAATTTCCAAGTTCTGGAATGTTGTTTTTTATCCCACGAACCTAGGTCCACCGAAGCACGGTTGGAAGAGTTGCGCAACCGGAGGGTAGCGAGTTCCAAACCTGGTCCAATCTAAAACTGTTGGTGTTATGAGAGGAATGGTGTTGATTAAATCTGTTGTGACCTCAAATGTCATCACATTGGTGTGAAGTTGAAGTTTGGAGAGTGGAGTGCCAGCTCAGGTGTTGACCTCCTCATCAGTGGTTCAAAAAGTACGATGCGTTGTCCTCGGGTCTTTCCTTTCGGAACTGATCCCGAATTGTCGTAAATAACCCGTTGTGTTGCACTAATGCGACTTTAATTCAACTGTATCTCACAACTCATATAATGGTTAAATAACATATCATTGAAAAATCTAGGAGATATATGGGTCAAGAAAGTCATAACTGATTAGAAGTCATGACAATAGATCGCATCGGTTGTATAACGGATATATGAATTCAAAGGGTTAAAGAGAAATTCGTAATGATTTGATTGGCAGAGAGGTTTTGTGGTGTAAGAATCATATTTGGCCAATTGGGGCCAATTACTATGTAATAAACGTCAAGTAAGTATACTAACTCAAAACAGAAATACACCCAGGTAAGATTCGATTATGCGCGGTCTAGAAGTGAGGAAAACCACTGATGCACTGACCCTGAAATTCGCAATGGAAAGCTAAAACTCCGAAACAGTATGTTCGTGTTCGTATATTGCAAATGGAATAAATCCATACTCTATTTAAAATAGAAATCAAATTTATTAGAAACACAACACATAATAATTTCACAATCTGATCGATTTAACAAATGCACAGTATAACATTCTCAATCGAAAGTTCATGCATACAAATAAAACGGAATGCGATACCTATTGAATATAAAGTCAGTCGAAGAATATTTGGTACGAATAGTTCTGAATAAGAACATAAATTCTTAAAATCCAACACAATATTACAAATTACTTTTACACGCTCTCACCCAGAGTTATTTTTCTTTTTTTAATTTTGGATCTGCGGTGTGAAAGTGGTCATAATTAAGGTAGTGGTGTAGGCATTTAGGAAGTCAGATTTATGTTTTCGGATGCTGAACGTTTATTTTTTTTCTGTCGCTGTAGCGATGACTGAAGCCCACCAACCTCACTTTTGAATGCGCCCACAGTACTTCTACCGATTTCCTAAAGATAAAACAAATAATCTTGCATGAGTCAGTTCCCCTTTTAGTTGTGTAAATACTACTAACATCTGATAATGCACCCCTGTTTACGGATCTAGGAGATGCAGGTAAACCTCGTTTAGCACGGTTAATTGGTACAGTGCTGTAGAGCAGTGGTCCCCAACCCCCGGTCCGGGGACCGGTACCGGTCCGTGGATCAAATGGTACCGGGCCGCCCAAGGAAAATTAAATTATTTCCATTTTATTTACTGTGGTGTATTTCTTTCGGGTTTGTGCGGTTCTTATCTATGAAATGTCCACACAAATTAGGAGGTGGTAAATCGTAACTTGAAATTTGTTCTGTAACTAGAGCTTCAATCATGATTTCTGAATTCTGTATGTCTCTATTTTCCAATTTTGACAAATGTGACAGCTGTTTTCAAGTTGGCAGACAAAGTAGCTGCATTGAAAGCCAAACTAAAGTTGTGTGGACGGCGCGTGAACAGAGGCATTTTGGACATGTTTCAGACATTAGCGGTGATTTTAGGCGAGACTGAGCCTGAACATTCATTCTCCCAGTTGGTGCACGATCACCTGTTTTTGCTTTTAAAAGAGTTTTATGGCTACTTCTCAACCACAAAACACCCACGAACTAGTAAGGAATGGATCCGCAACCCATTTGTCAAAAAATCAGGCGAATCTAGCATGTCTGTGCAAGAAGATCAACTGCTGGAGATTGCAAATGAAGGCGGCCTTAAAACTACGTTCGAGACAACTCTGCCGGTGTTCTGGATTAAAGTTATGGCGGTACCCTGAGATTACCACCACAGCACTTAAATCCCTATTGCCATTTTCGACAACCTATCTGTGTGAAGCGGGGTTTTCTGCAGTGACAGCAACCAAAACAAAACAACGGAAAAACTAGACATAAGCAACACACTATGGGTGTCATGGTCTCCTATTACCCCCAGATGAAACCGTTTCGTTGCAATGAAACAAGCTCATGGTTCTCATTGATTTAGCGTTCTAGTGAGTTAAAATGTTAAATCACTTTATATTCATTTTTTGGTGTAACTGTATTTTATTTTGAAGGCATGTTTAAATACAATTAAATTAAAATTATTAAATCAACCCCCCCCCCCCAATCTAAAATATAAACAATCAACTTCCCCCCCCCCCCTCCCCCCTCAGCGGACCGAGTTAAAATTATCAAACGATGATCCGGTCCGCGGCGATAAAAAGGTTGGGGAGCACTGTTGTAGAGAATTCTTGTTATACGAAACTTACACAAGTCCTACAAATTTTGATATTGCGTACTGTGCTATATGAGAATCGTGTTATAGGATACTCGTGCAAAAAGAAACTGTGTTAACCCAAACTCAGAGGTCATATATATTTTATAATGCGTACCGTGTTATATGGAAAGAAAAGGACTGTTAGATATGTTATATGGAAACCGCAATTTTCATGAAGATATATTAAACCATGTGGGTGTGTACAGGGCACACACAGACAGACATATGAACAGACAGACAGAACAGGCAGAACGAACAGACAGAGAGAACATACAGACAGACAGAACATATAGATAGAACATACAGACAGAACAGACAGACAGAACAGACAGACAGAACAGACAGACAGAACAGACGCGCAAGAGACGGATTTGGCATCAGAAGGGTCCAAAATGGATAGAAAACTTGAAATAGGTCGAAAATATTGTTGTTGTTGCTGTCGTATGTTCTTCTGGGATGCATATGAAAGCAAGTGGTGAACAGAAACATTCAAGACAATATAGAAGAAGAATATATTTTTTATTATAACAAACGATGATCCCAGCAAAGAACAGAAGGTGTGCGCTGCTTTCCTTTCAAGACGGGAATCCATTCCAGGCGAAAGTCCGACTTCTTTCCCAGGTTTTACATCCATGCCTTATCCGGGATTCGAACCCGGGCCCACTCGGTGACAACCGAGGATCATAACCACCATACTGGCTGGGCGGCGTCGAAAATATTGAATGTATACAAACAAACACTCCATTGCTATTTATATAGATTATCATTGTTATTGTAAACCGTGTAATATGGAGAACCTAGGCGTGTGAACCATATCAGAGGGATGCCGCAATTTTGGTACCGTGTTATAGAGAATCCGTGTTGTAGAAGTACCGTGGTATACGAGGGTTACCTGTACTTAAATTCTGCTGAAATGTGGAAAGAAATTCTCAATTAAAGGGTTTCGAATTGTACTGAAGTGGGGTACATATAAGTAAAAAAATTTCCCGTTCTAACAAAAATTGCTAATCATCCCCACTAAAGGTAAATACAAGTACCTCGGACCTTAAGTTCTTTAGAAACACTTAAGTGCTGATGAGACTGGGCCAAACAAACCCCCAAGAAAACTATTTTGCACTATACCAAAGTACTGTACATGCAAATAAAAACATGCGGATCGGAGAAAGAGGATTTCCGCATTTTTTCTTTTTCTTCCTCCGTAATCGTGCTGTCTTGTTTGGCGCAACTTGGCCAAACATGTCCCTTGCGCCATAAAACCCCGAAAAGCAGCCAACAAAAGTGAAATCTTAAATTACCCACCTCAAAGGTAAATACTAGTACTAGTAAACATCTGACAAAAGCCAAAACACGTTTCACATCCGATAAGGAACAAACATCCCTGCCAGCCAACCCATCAAGATCGCCAACGTTCAAGACTGCAACCCCTATCCAAATAATTCATCGCGAGGGGGCTCTCAGTAGATAACCCAAACGGCAATCTTGGAGGTAAACCATAGAAGGATTATCAGCAGAAAATGCACCCAACAAGGGGATCTCGGCGCCACCGATAAACGTACCTCTGCGCCACACCCCAGGGGGAGGGTTTAATCTTCGAGAACAAATGCCCTTTACCTGTCCAGATGGTAAGGCACACTCCACTGTGTCTCTCAGCGGGAGGTGTAGCGGTCAGCCAGGGAAGAGGTATTACATCTGTCTTCGACCCTAATCTTGGCTTTGTTGCCCCCTCACCCCTTAACAGGTAGTCTACTATGCTAGTCTACCTGGTAACCCTTGAACGGTGACTGATCAAAGAGCAGTCTTGGTAGGATGTGGTACCGGAGTGCATTGTGGGGTTTGGGGGTTGGGCCGGAAATAGAATTTAATTTGGAGGGATTTGAATAAGCAGACTAAAATACTTGAGGTAGCGTTTGAAAGATCTCCTAGAACCGCAGCAAAGTTTAAGCAATATCAATTATAATTGGTACTAAAAATTGCGAGGAATAATTATTCTTCACTTCGTAAAAACAATTTGTAAAAGTTGGTTTTGGGGTTTATGGCGCATGTGCAATATTTGGCCATGCAACACTTTTCATGTTTAACCCTTCTTTGCATGATTTTTTTCTTTATTGGTGAAATAAATCAAGGTGATATAATTCATGTTCAAAATTAATGGAAAAATGGTTTTAAAAAATCTTAGTATATATTTATAGTATAAATTTAGCAAAAAACAATAGGATGGTATCATGTGGTATTTTTTAAATTAAACGCAAACATTTTCAGAAATTGCTCTAAAAATAACAGAAACACATGTGACAAACCTTTCTTCCACTCATTTTCACTTTTTTAGCAATAGAAACTCAAATATAATAAAACAAAATTAAAAACGAAATCATACGTTTATTGTAACTACAACAAACAGCGGAATGACAACTTCGAGCTCGTTTTACTGATAGTGACACTTGCTTATTTTTGACAGCTATGTTTTTTTTTTATGCAATGGACATTAAAAAGGTATCCAGACACGATCAACTGAAAGTGAACTTGTTCTTTTATATAATTTTTGGGCATTCAATGTTATGATGGAAATTTCCACCATCATGCAAAGAAGGGTTAACTGTAATGAAATTAAGTTTCTGGCTTAATGTAGTCATAGCGCCATAAAACCAGTCAACAACCTATCCTATCCTTAGTTCTTCTCTTGGTAAATTTGGAACATGGTTTCTAAATGTTAGTATTTATAAACCATATTTCTCCTGCAATCAATTTCTATTCACGAAAGAAACCACGAAGCGTCCAAACCTACGTGGAGGAAAAAGCAGACTTTCCAAGGCATCGTCCAAACTTGCCACGCGCCACTTACAATCTGTGACTTTATCTTCCATAAAGCATCTCAAATGGACAGTTCCGCACCTTGGTTGGTATAAGAAAAACACCCCACACACGAACAGCAAAGTGCAAAACTTTGTTTCTGGAAAATTAACGTCGATGATGTGTCAACTCTTGAGATAGCTCCAGCATTCAGATCATTTCCAAGGCACGCTGTCTTGGTGGGGGGCATCACAACTTCTCCCCCACTGTCACCTCCCACATTGAGATGTCCGTCCTATCTCGTTATCGAAGACGAGTTCAAGAGCTTTTAAGTGGAGGGTGGGGAGAATTTTTTAGGATCCTTAATTGATAAAAGATATTTTCTAGCGTGGAGTCATTTTTATTCGAACCTCCAGACTGATAGCATTACTAAAGCGCGCGTGTCCAAGGTTGAAATTAGGGATATGATTACTTGGAACTTGGAGGTTATAAGTGGAATTTTGCTACTTGTTGGTTTATAGTGTTCAAATTCGAGGCAGGTTTTGAGCTTCAGTCTGCAAAAATACATTTGAAAAGCCTTATTTTAGCAGATGAAGAATTCCTGAATAGCTCGTGCAAGAAAGCCATATCGATAGTTGAAATAAAGCAAATTAAATACCGTAACACATAAATACAGTTCTTGTGGATTTAAGATAGGTAAAAACAACCCAATTTTACAACAAAAAAAATATTTTTGAGTTTATACATTAAAAATATGCATTGAACATTTCATTTCAATACCTGAAAACCGTTTTAAAATTCATCAAGTATTAGCGAAGTTATAGGCATTTTTCTGAAGTATAGTAGTATTAAAAACAATGTGTCCTACGGATAAAATGAGGTGGTGCAGTTAACGAAAATCATTAGTAGACCCATATATGGTATTTAAGCATGGTCCAGGACTACTTCCTAGTGTTTTAAATAATGTAAAACCTGTTTACAGGGATTTGTGTAAGAAGAAACTTCTTTCTAAATGTTTACATGGAAAAACCCTAAACGTTAATGAATCATTCAACGGTATGGTGTGGCAGAGATTACCAAAATTAAATTTGCAAGTTTTAACGCGCTATCTTTTGGGGAAAATGATGCTGTTATTGGTTTTAATAATGGCTCTAAAGGACTTATTGATGTGTTCATTGCCTTAGAACTGTTACAATGGCTTATGCGATCACGATAGCTTACGAATTAAGAAGGCTACGAAAGCCCATCAACCTCTTGTGTAAAAACCCAAAGAAAAATTACCAGAGCCTCCAAAAATCAAAAACAAGACAAATGTGAACATGCTGAAGGTCAAACATTCAAAAGTGGAGAATTTTAAGTGTATGTTCAGTACAGAACATTAGTTTTAAAGGAACTAAATTTTCTTTTTCAATTTTCTCAAAATTAGTTTTTCTGTATTTATCATTATCTTAACAAAACTCTATCTTAAAACAATACCATTTTTCTTAGATATTTTTATAAATGTTTGTTAGTCATTATACTGTGCAATGAACCTCAAAAAATAAATATAACTGCAATAAAATTTTTAATTTTGTAAGATAATGATATAAAGACAGACCGTTTTTTGGATAATTTCCATATTTGATATCATTATTCAGATTGTATTATTATTATTATTATTATTAATTTTTTTTTGTTTAATGCACTTGCCAAATGTAGACGAAAAGTTTGGTACAAAAAATAACAAAATGAGTGCCAAATTTAAATTACTATCAGTGTTATTAGAAACCCTTCATATGGTCATAATTTTGTATTAAATTTTTTTTAAAGTTATTTTTATAAAAATTAAATGTTACTCTTAAAACATTTGTATTCTGTTAACACATCACTGATAAAGTATTAAAAGGATCCAAGCAATATTAAAGAAAAAATTGGAGGGTGTTCGCCTACCTTAAATGCCTTAACACGCCACGAGACACAACGTCTATTTCTGTAGCTGTGATTCCAAAATTAAACTCCCCAATCTTACGCCCCAGAATATTATTTGATCTACTATTAAATTTACCGGAACTACGTTCCTATTGACTACCTAAAATGATTCAGCAAATTTGAAATATTGCTTAATATTATGGAAATAGTAAATAAATGTGTGTTATACACTAGTCTACAATAATGGACCGGACAGCTAGATGTGATGGTATAAGGGAAAGAATATATGCTTTAATGGGGGGATGGTTCCCCACGTGCTGCAGTGACACTAGCAACCCTTCTGGACATACTTTCAACAAGGTTTTGATACACAGCTATGGGTATTTTAGTCCATTCCTGCTGTAACACTGTCTCCAACTCAGCTGTAGATTTCGGACGTGGTTCCCTGGTCCATAAGCGTCGCTCTAACTCGTCCCACAAATGTTCTACGGGGTTTAGATCGGGACTATGAGTAGGCCAGGGAAGACGTTTTACATCCATATCTCAATACCACTGATCGACAGAGGTTGCAACTTGATAGAGCGTTGTCGTCCTGAAAGTAACATTGGTCCATTCCATAAAATTGCCAGAGAATAGGAAGAACCTGATTGCCCAAAATGTTCAGGTAGGCGTCGGCGTTCAATTGACCAGGAACAACATGCAAAGGTCCCAGGCCATACCACGAAAAACACCCCCAAACAAGTAGTCGGATTTTATGCAAATTCGCTGGCGTCCGGTTCATTATTGTAGGGTAGTTGTTGTTATTGTTGTGTGGGCCATATATATGGCCCAATTGGGAGTGCCATTGCCCCAGAGGGTTGGACTTCTTCATACATGACACATCCCTTTTACAGGAAGGTCCCTTTCACACATCCATTCACTCACACATATCGTAATTTAGATCTCAATCAGAGGCCGATAACCCCCTGATCAGGTACCCCCAGAGGTATTGATTTGGTATGGGAACATGGGGGACTTTGTGACCACGACCTATTTAACGTGCCCCAGCCACCATTAGCGAACACGACGGTCTTTAGCCAGGTCTAAGCGCCGATCTCGCAACCATCAGAATTGCTGACTCCGTCGAGGACAGAACACACAACCCTTCCGATGCGAGCCCGACGCTCTACTGACTGAGCTACCGCGTCTCTGTAGGGTAGTGAATAACCCCATTGGGACTAGTGATTAAAATATACTGAATGGTAAAAGTAACTACACACTCTCCTCTCACAGACATTTCCGCAATGAAAGATGCCTGTGAGTAAAGCTGAATTCAAATGGGATGAGCAAAGCGACACGCGATGGCCAATCAGATGTGCCAGCGCGAGCGGTGAATTGCTCCAATTGGTCTGCGGCGCGTGTCACTTTGTGCTTCGTATTTGAATTCTGCTTTACTCAGACATCTCTTATTCGAGGAATGTGAGAAAAGAGTGTAGTTACTTTTACCATTCAGTACATTTCAATGGATGTCCCGTTTTCAACCGATATAGCCGTCACCTTTTAAGTAGATGTTTTAACTCTGTGCTGAATTTTTGGAGAGAAATCACATTCAAATATATTTATTAACTTCTTTGATCATCTTGTTTTAACTTTTTTAAATTTCAACTTCATGTTGTTCAACATGATTCTTTTACACTGCCTTTAATGTACTGGATTCTTGTTACCCGCCACTATTTATTTTATTTATTTGTATGTTTAGATTGATTTTATTACTTTATCTGGAGTTTTTAGTTCAGCTTATCCATTTCTAAACCTTGCGCCATAAAACCCTTATCAACCAAATAATCATCTTCTCTTGTAGTGCCTAGGTCCAAAGAGGTCAGTGGCGGAGTATTATAAATAATTTTTTTTAAAGTACTATTCTTGTGATACTAAAACTATAATTTAAATGCCTTCACTTATCATCAAACTTAATATCTAAAAACATTGCTGAAGACCTACAATTCAAACATTTATGTTATATTTACCGGAACAAATGGAGTGTCCCGCTATGGATTAGATGGGCTCAATTTCATTTTCAGTTAGGAGTTTGTTTAGAGCAGTCTCAATCTTAACACGCATCGCAAGTGCTTTGAAACGAATTGGTAAAATAGTAAGATCTGTAGATGAATCCGCCGTTTGGTCCTTTATGCAATCATATTCTTCATGTATTTCTCCAAGGACTTGAGAAATGGAATAAGCTTCAGAATCTGAATTGAAGCCTGAAGTTTGAATTCCAAGTGGACGGAACCATTTATACCCATAAGCAGACATCACAACACCTAGAACACAACTACAAACACACAACTAGGGTGGGAAAAAATAATACGATTACGAACAATCTTAATGAGATTTCTTTTAGAACACGAACGCTATTTCTGATCCGCAGCCGAGAGTTGAGCAGCATACCGTCTGCATGCTTGTAATGTCTGTGTTTATTTAAAATTATGTTATTAGTAAGTGAAGTCGCCTGATATAAATACCATATCAGAAGGATCTGGAGCTCCTCGCCTCATCTATTTAATCCCCAACAAGTGGTGACCCGGACGTAATTTCTGATCCGCACAGCCGGGAGTTGAGCAGCATACCGGCTGCATACTTGTGGTGACTGTGTTTATGTAAAATTCTGTGAAAAAAAAATATGTCTAGTGAAGTCTTCTGATATAGATACCATATCAGAAGGATCTGGAGCTCTTTGCTTCATCTATTTAATCCCCAACAAGTGGTGACATGGACGTAATTTCTGATCCGCACAGCCGGGAGTTGAGCAATATACCCGCTGCATACTTGTGATGTCTGTGTTCATTTAAAATGTTGTTAATAGAAATATGTCTAGCGAAGTCTTCTGATATAGATACCTTATCAGAAGGATCTGGAGCTCTTTGCTTCATCTATTTAATTCCCAACAAGTGGTGACATGGACGTAATTTCTGATCCACACAGCCGGGAGTTGAGCAGCATACCCGCTACAATTCTTTCAAAACATTAGCACAAAAAGTAGAACCCAATTCCGTATTTTGAACTTCAATGTTATGGAGATTTTTTTCCCGAGGCTTTTGCTAAAATTTCCGCCCGTTAGCAATAAATCAACAATTTCTATAGCTGTGATTCCGAAACTAAACTCCCCAATCTTCAGCCACGCCAGATTCCTTGACCTGCCAGCAGCGTTAAAAGACTCCTCAGGCCCACGCAATGAGGTTCTCCCATGTCCATTCGAGCTCCAAGGGTCAGGCAACCAACAACAACAATGCATGGATCACTCTCCCTGCATCGGATCCACCCTCAACCTGGCACATTCCATCCAGGAGACACCGCGGGACCTATGACTTTCGGGTGGGCGGACGAACCCAATGACGACCATCAAAGGGGTTGATTCCTTCGAGAGATCGTTCGGAATTCTTCGCTTTTCCTAGTGGCAGGTGTTTCTTTTTGTGGATATCTTTTTTCTCGTGCCATCTCTCATAACGTCTCAAAGTTGGCGCATAGTTGTGTTTTGTTGTTCGAAGGTGAGTGGATGGTAATACTGTCGGGGTTGTGAGGGTCCTTCAAGGAAAGAGAAAGAAGGATTTTCGTGAAAAAATATTTGCTCTTTTTGACGCTAATCTGGCTTGCAAGTTGGGATGATTGGATCCTGGAAAGGTGATTGACGTTTTGGCTTTTCCTTGCACGCGAGGAATTGATGTCGGGAACTACTTTAGGGGATTAATGAGAATACTTAGAGTTGGTTGAATATGATGGAAAAAAAACACGGTAGCTTCTGTCTCCAATTTATTTATCAAATGCCAGGCGTTTGACAGCTGAGCATTAAGCCTTGCTTCCGAATATGTCTGAACACAATCAAAACTATGGGGCGGTACATGTGTCCAAATGTTCGCTATGCATTGACAGTCCAGAAATCACATGAAAGATAACACACCAGAATGGCATAATACAATACATAAAACGATAATTTCATTAAGTATAATTGAACTTTAGTCGCCGAATTGTACTTTATGTAATAATTAGGGCAACTTTTTGCAACAAATGCAACTTTTTTTAACGCGTTCTACGCTGCATGTTAAGTACTAAAACCAATTTTACCTCCTACATGGGGTGTATAGTAAAAGAGTTATAACCGCAACATAAATGCAACTTTTTGCATAAATTTAACCACCTGCAACTTTTTAAAATATAACTTAAAATTAACTAATATCAAATTACTATTTCATTTTTTGCTCTCTGAATCCACCCTTTGATCACGTATGTCTGATCTTGCGCACGCCGAAGTATTGCAGATCAAACAAGTTCATGGTAAGAAGGTGTTCATCCTAAGACGAAAGTGAAATAAATGGCAAGAAGTACTTTAACACATTGGTTGGCACTCTTGATAATCCATAGGAAACTTGCTTAATCGATTGCAGAGTTTGCGAGGTGAGTGTCGATCATCAATATGTCGTTCGCCTTTTAGAAGATGTTTTAAAATCTCTGAATGTAGAGCGAAGTGATTTTTCTCTTCTACTATCTGATGCAGCATATTATATGACTGCGGCTGGCGCAGGTTTTTAATGTTAAAGAAATTACTGGCCAAGGATCGACCATTCAACGTTCTTCTGTATTTCAGTATGTATGTATTATAATACTGTTGTACTAAAACTGTCAATATATTTTGAAAATTTTTCATTTTTTCCGAATAATTTATTTTAGAATTTAGTGTATCAAAAATAAATTAAACTTCAGGGAATGATAAATGCAACTTCAGGGAATGATGAATGCAACTTTTGCCATTTTTACTGCAACAAAAAAGTTGCCCTAGTAATAATCTTTCATGTATTATGTGTAGATTGTTCTTAAAACCGCTGTTATCTTGAACCGCCTACTTTCTTTTTCCTCGATAATAAGAGATAATTTCCTGAATTTTTCGAATTCAATTCATGCCAATTTTGGGATTCGATGTGCCTCAGTATATTTGCCCTGTGAGTTGTAAGCGATGCAGGTTCAATTCCTTCACAAATGTATTTTCTTCTTCGGTGTCAGTAGTACTTTCCTTTGTGTGGATTTCCATTGCTTGTCGCTGGATTGTGTTTGGCGCAGTTTGGCCAAATATGTCCCTTGCGCCTTAAAACCCAATCAACGTCGTTAGTTAAATGTAATTACATGGATTTTCACTTCGCATCAATTTTGAAAGTTATATTTCTTTTAAAACTTGACTTATGGATTCTTGTAAACATTTCAGTTTTTTTCGAACTTCCACCATACAAGTGCGGTTTATAGTATGTACGAGTTTGATTGTGGTTTAAAAACTTCACCATCACTTCAAAGCTGGTTTATAACTAAATTCTAAAATATTTTTTAGAATCTACCTGAATTGATTCCTCTCTCCTCTCACTTGAATTTTAAACTTCATTGGTATGATATTAGATTGAACTTTTATATTATCGGCTCTTATAAATGAAACATGATATTCTTGAAGATGATATCAGAACGGGAGGCTTTCAGTCATCATATTGGTTCGAAAACCCGTTAGCAGGTTATCTCTTTTTCTACTTGGTGATATAGTATTATGTATTTACTCGAGGAAATCCAACGGGGGTACATCTTTAATGTGTGAACAGGCTTCACGAATCTGACTTATCCTAGATAACCCGTTGTGTTGCTCCAGCACCACGTTAATTAAAATACATATATACCGACTTACCGTAGTGATTTGTTCATTTGGGGTTTACTGCCTCTAGAAAACATGAGGTCGCGACCCCAGGATGCCCAAGCGATCTTCCTCCCCTCCCCGACCTCTTCCATTCTTTCTTTTCACAATTACTTGACCTTGTATGTCTTGGGTTTGGCACATCTTAGCCAAATATGACCCGTCTGCCATACAACTCGAAACCAACCAAACATTTAAACATTTGTGCAGTACTCTTTCTCCATTTCGTTTTACCTTCATCAAGAAAGAATTCCCACCACACAAAGCAGGCGGCCCGTCCGAGACGACCACTTGTTGCACACATTCTTCATCCAGCAACGCAGACACGCCTATACAATTTAATGGACAACTCACCCCTCAACAACCTCCAGGCAGATCCATTACTCGGCAATGGTCCTGAATTTATTTCATACCCAGCGTGCGGCTTCGACAACGGACAGTCTCACACCCACGCCATTTCGGGCGCCGCATTTAGCCCTAAGTGGCCCTCGAAAACAATAAATAAGAGCCTCATCCTTCATTCTGGGCAACCGCCCCCGCAACAGTGACCAGGCCCGCTCGGAAATTATTTCAAATTACATCTTTAGTGTCGGACTCGTGAACCCCGACCGATTTGTATTGTCTGGGGATATTTACTGCGGCGATTGGGCCGGTAACTGTGTGTTCCGTGAGATGGAGGTGAGTCTGGTAGCGCAATTAGGGGCGGTGTTTTGTTTGGTGTTTTGAGACACACAATGGTTTGGGAAATGTATGAAGTGTAAATTGTACAAAGAGGATCTTTGTTTAAGTCTGGGCATCGCAACTTTTTCGAGTGGCGTAGTGTTGCTTTTACTCCAGAACGCACTTTGCGGCTCCGCATCGATTGATTGAAAGAATCTATGGTTTCTCTAAACATTTAGAAAGATTCTACTGCTTTTTTCCTTAGAATATAATTCTTTGGAACGATTCTATTGCTCCTTCCTTGGTTATAATCCTTTGGAAAGATTCCATCGCTTCCTTCCTTCCTTAGATTAGAATCCTTGGAAAGATTCCATTGCTCTTTTCCTTACATTAGAATTCTTTGGAAAGATTCCATTGCTCCTTTCCTTAGATTATAATCCTTTAGAAAGATTCCTTGGCTTTTGGAAAGATTCCATCGCTCCTTTCCATAGATTGGAATCCTTTGGAAAAACTCCATTGCTCCTTTCTTAGATTAGAATCCTTTCGAAAGATTCCATTACTCCTTTCCTTAGATTAGAATCATTTGGAAAGATTCAATTGCTCCTTTCCTTAGATTAGAATCATTTGGAAAGATTCCATTGCTCTTTTCCTTAGATTAGAATCCTTTAGAAAGATTCCACGGCTTTTCCCTAGATTAGAATCATCTGGAAAGATTTCATTGCACCTTTCCTTAAATTGAAAAGCATTGGAAAGCATGCATTGCTCCTTTCTTTAGATTAGAATCCTTTGAAACGATTCCATTCCTCCTTTCCTCAGATTAAAATCCTTTGGAAAGATTCCATTGCTCTTTTCCATAGATTGGAATCATTTCGAAAGATTCCATTGTTCCTTTCCTTAGATTATAATCCTTTGGAAAGATTTCATTGCACCTTTCCTTAGATTAAGAAGCATTGGAAAGAATGCATTGCTCCTTTCCTCAGATTAAAATCTATTGGAAAGAATGCATTGCTCCTTTCCTCAGATTAGAAACCTTTGGAAAGATTGCATTGCTCCTTTCCTCAGATTAGAATCCTTTGGAAAGATCGCATTGCTCTTTTCCTTAGATTAGAATCCTTTGGAAATATTCATTGCTTCTTTCCTTAGATTAGAATCCTTTGGAAAAATTCATTGCTTCTTTCCTTAGATTAGAATCCTTTGGAAAGATTCATTGCTTCTTTCCTTAGATTAGAATCCTTTGGAAATATTTCATTGCACCTTTCCTTAGATTGCAAACCAATGGAAAGAATGTATTGCTCCATTCTTCAGATTAAAATTCACTGGAAAGAATGCATTGCTCCTTTCCTCAGATTAGAATCCTTTGGAAAGATTTCATTGCTCCTTTCCTTAGTTTGGAATCCTTTGGAAAGATTCCATTCCTCCTTTCCTAACATTAGAATTCTTTGGAAAGATTCCGTTGCTTCTTTCCTTACGTTAGAATCCTTTGGAAAGATTCCATTGCCCCTTTCCTTAATTTGCTCATAAACAAAGTGGTACTTCAAACCCTGGCTGTGAGTGCAGAAGCAAACTTGTCTATGGAGCTAATGAAGAAACTTCTTCATGGTGTGTTTTGGGTTCGAATGGAAAAAAATAGTCGCCATTCTAAAACCAATAGTGGATTTACTTAACAAAGTTCAGTTAAATGAGCCACAGATAATTGTGTTTTCTAAATTTGAAAACCTTCAGGTTTCTTTAAATGAACAATTGCCAGTATCCCCTATTGCAAAAAGCTGAACAATCGATACTAACAAAATTTACAGAAAGGAGATAGTTTGGCTTAGGACATATTCATTTAGCGACAGATCTCTTGAACCCGGATTCATTAGCTTGCAAATTAAGTCCTATCTAATTAATTGATGCAATATGTTTAATTTGTGATTTGATACAAGACATGGGGCTCAATATACAATTAAGAACAGATTTTGCAAATTACAGAGACAAAGAGGGACTCTAGGCAAGGATGTCCGTTTGTGAAGGAGTTGACATCATGAGCACTAAACTATGGTGAAGAGTTTCGAGAGGGTGGAAGTCGCCATTGGGATCTTAAGCACACCAATAACATCAGCCGCCACTGAAAGAACATTTAGCATATTCAGCTGGTTCCACAGTAAAAAAGAGAAATCATTTGAAATCAGAAAGGTGGCAGAATTAACCTATTTGGCATAAAATTGGAAATTGCTAAATCAAAAACCTATTCCGAAACCAAGGATAAATGAGCATGAGCCCCATGGAAGTACTTCATCTTGAGAATGTAGCAAGTTCGAAGATGAGAAAAGTCAGAAGCTGAGATGGAAACGGCAAAAAACAGAAAAGCATGTTTAGAAATAGAAGAATCTAAGGAACCAAGCTCTTGTGATTCTGAATATGGAGTCTGAATTACTTTCCGATTCAGATTAATGGAACCTTACCAACGGTAAAATACTGAGCAGCCATGCTATATATCAGGCCTCGAAATAGATTTTTTAATACAGGTGCACCTTGGGCATCTAAGTTTTTAAGTTAGGTGCACAGGTTATATTATAGGAGCACATTTAAAAAACACGTAATATAAGAGCATTAATGTAGTGTAAACTACTTTATTAGTTGGGTATGTTTAGATAGGTTAGTAGTAGATAGTAAATAAAAGTATTTAAGCATCTAAATTCTCCCTTCTCCGTCGCCCGGCTGTCGCGACAGTCGCTTCAACAGAGTCATCTGGAAAATGTTTCGATCATCGGCAAGTTCTGGTGGCATGGCACAAGTAAACCTTCCTCCTGTATAAACCTGTTACGGCACAGCAATTTTGTTTTTGCATAGTGTGTATTTAGGAATTTTAATTACGTTCCTTTAGAGCGAGAGAAGTCGATACTAATATTTTGTTCAAACATCAAAATAACATAAAACACGTCCACCCCCCTTTTTTTTAACGTGCACCTAGCGGGAAAAAATTAGGTGCACAGTTATATTTTCATGTGCACCTGTGCACCCGGGTATTTCGAGCCCTGCTATATACACTACCCTATAATAAAGGACCGGACAGCAAGATGTGATGGTATAAGGGAAATAATATATGCTTTAATGGAGGGGGGGGGGACACACGTGCTGCAATTACAGCAACCCTTCTTGGTATACTTTCAACTTGGTTTTGATGCACAGCTATGGGTATTTGTGTCCATTCCTGCTGAAAGAATGTCAACAGCTCAGCTGTAGATTTCGGACGTGGTTCCTCGGACCGTAAGCGTCGGGACTGAGCATGGCAGGGAAGACGTTTTACATCCATATCTTGATACCACTGATTGACAGAGACTGCAACATGACATGGAGCGTTGTCGTCCTGGAAGTAAAATTTTTCCATACCATAAAATGTCGGCGTTCAATTGACCTGGAACAACATTTAAAGGTCCAAGGCCATACCACGAAACGAGTTACCCCCAAACATTTAGAAGGATTTTATGCAAATCCGCTGGCGTCCGGTCCATTATTGTAGGGTAGTGTACATGTATGTGCTATTAATAGTGTAAATTAATAAATAAAATAAACTGTTTTTTATTTAAAATAATGATTTTTATAAAGGTGTAATTATTATTGTTTTCTTTCCTCATAAAAAAATTGTACACAAATAGGAAATGTTCATTCTATATAAAGCAACTGTTGTATTTTCTCTACTTGTATTACAGTATGAATACTTTTTTGAAACCTTGTTGAAAGGGTTTAGATTGGGAAACTATTCAGTGAATCACCTTAAAATACTGACTTTTTAGGATAATGAGATAATAGTTTTTATTTATTTATTTTTTCCATATTAATCTTTTGATACTAATTAATTTAGTCATCATATGTCATGAATAAACTGTTTGCGGGTAACTAAGTAGTTAAGCCTAAAAAAGGACTTTAAATACCCGGGTAAATACCCTGGGTATTTATCCGCAAAAATAAATACCCGGGTATTTTACATCACTGGTCACACACCTGAGTTGGTTCCCCTCTCCCTAATCTTCCACACCACACCAACGTGAGGACATTTGAGGCCACGATCAATTTAACATGCACCAGCCTCCATGCACACGACGTTCTTTGGTTGTATTTGAACTTGCTACCCTCCGATGGTTAATCCGTTACTCTTCACAACCGGGCTACCGCGGCCTCTTACTACTTTAAGACGCAACCATGGTTTTTCTAATAGGCTCAAACGAAACTTTGGACTACATTGATTCAACAGACATCAGAACGTTTTTGTAACCTCAAGAACATTTCGAGGCCCACCCACTTCCACTCTGAATACATCCCTGGTCCTCCAAAAGATTTGCTTTTGTTCTACTTGTATGAGTAGCCAATCAGTTTAAAACTACTCCCAATTGGCTGCAACCCTATGTGCTGACTCTGAAGGTCTGTAAGGAAGTGTAGAGTACAATTAGAATGTAAGGCTATAAAATTAAGGTCGTAGATCGCGGTACCACCTCCACCCTCGGACAGAGTCAGGGTTACCATCCTGTATCTCCCAGTGCCTGTTTTAAAGTAATTTAATTCAGTAATGATCACATTGGATTAATTTGTCGTCATTTCGCCAATTTAGTTTTTAGTGGGTTAGGTAATTTTAATTACCGTCATACTAGAGCAACACAACAGGCTATTGACGACGGTCCGGGATCAATCCCCTAAGGAAAAGATCCGGTAATTGATAATTGGTATTTTTTAGTGTACGTCGTACTAGAGCAACACAGCTACCACGTAATTTTGAACCACGGTCAGATAATGAGGCAACACCTGAGCTGGCATCCTACTCTCCAAGCTTCCACACTAACCCAACGTGAGCACTTTCTGCCACGACAGATTTAAGGTGCACCAGACGCCTCTACACCATACGCTTACAAAACATCCATGCATTGACCCGGATTCGAACCAGGAACCTTCCAATCTAGAGCTTAACACATTAACCCCCAGACGCGGGAAAGGTATCTGAGTACAACACCTCGTAATTTTAACCACGGTCAGATGACGAAGCAACACCTGAGCTGGCACCCCACTCTCCAAATTCCACACCAAACCAACGTGAGGACTTTTGGACACGACATATTGAAGGTGCACCAGCCGCCTCTACACCATTCGCTTACAAACATCCATGCCCGGATTCGAACCAGGAACGTTCCTATCTATATTCTAACACCTTAACCACTATACCGGTTGGTCGGCTTTTTAAGTAAAGACTCTATACAAAATATAGAAACTGCATCTCCGCTTAATATTCTACAGGTTCTTTGTGATTTTGGTTTACTGGAGTCTTACCCAAATATCAATGTCCCTCTTCGAATATTTCTAACTCTTCTCATTTCTATTGCTTCGTGCGAGAGAAGTTTTAGCAAAGTGAAATTAATAAAAAAATATTTGAGATCAACTATCGGACAAGAACGATTATCCCATCATTCTATTATTCCAATAGAATACAATATCGTTAAAAACATTAATTATTATTATTAGGGCAACTTTTTTGCAGTCAAAATGGGAAAAGTTTAATTTATCATTCCGTAAAGTTGCATTTATGGAAATAAAGTTGCATTTATTTTTGATACACTAAATTCTAAAATAAATTATTCGTAAAAAATGAAACAAATTCAAAATATATTGACAAATTTAGTCATGTACAATAGTATTATAATACATACTGAAATACAAAACATTGAATGGCCGATCCTTGGCCAAAAATTTCTTTAACATTGAAAACCTGCGCCAGCCGCATTCATATAATGTGCTGTTTCGGATAGTAGAAGCGCAAAATACTTTCGCTCAACATTCAGAGATTTTAAAACGTCATCTACAAGGCGAACAACATATGGATGATCGACACTCACCTCGCGAACTCTGCAGTCGATTACGCAAGTTTCCTCTGGATTATCAAGAGTGCCAACCAATGTGTTCAAGTACTTCTTGCCATTTATTTCACTTTCGTCTTAGGACGAACACCTTCTTACCATGAACTTGTTTGATCCGCAATACTTCGGCGTTCGCAAGATCAGACACACTTGATCGAAGGGTTGATTCAGAGAGCAAAAAATGAAATAGTAATTTGATATTAATTAATTTTAAGCTATATTTTAAAAAGTTGCATTTTTGCAAAAAGTTGCATTAATGCAGAAAGTTGCATTTGTGTTGCGGTTATAACTCACTTACAATACACCCCATGTAGGAGGAATTTTGGTTTTAGTACTTTACATGCAGCGTAGAACGCGTGAAAAAAAAGTTGCATTTGTGCCCTAATGATGATGTAACTAATGAATTTGCGAAATTATACCTAATTATATAAGGGGCACCTGAATGCAAATTCTTGCACAGGGCACAGGAATGGCAAGTTATGGCACAGCTCGTACCATCCATCAAGGAACTTTACACGTTGCAACATTCGTGTCCATTCCCGATCTGAATCAAATAATGCCCAAGCAGGTGTTCCACAAAACCAACCACAACCGAAATTATCCACGAATGATCTCATAAACGAAAAAGAACTATCACCCATCTAAGTCTAATCGACTCTTCGCAAAGCCAGCGTCCGTGAAAGTTGCAGCCGAACCTTCACTGAAGAATCACCTGTTGGTGAGGAATTGTGGGTGGTTCCGTGAGGGTGTAGGAGGGAGGGGGTGCACTGGGTGTGGCACAGGCTGCGTGAGATGGATGTTTGCATTTGACGGATCTGTAACGTACACCGTAGGCTAGCAGCTCGGCAGGTGTTGATTATCAAAGGAACTTAGCGCCATTTCTGGAAGGACTCGCGTTCGAATTGGAGGTTGGGGGTGAAGTTGGCTTTTGATTTTAATATTCGCCACGTTTGTGAGTTGAGGTCGTCGAGCAGATGGACGAGTTGCGTTTACTGGGGTTTTCAGGTTTCGTCATTTTTTTTATTTGATTCATGGGCATCGTTTCATTCTCTGCAGAATTCAGTAGAAATTGCGTCAAAAAGGATTGATTTAGTCAAATAAATAAGAAAAGTCTATTGTGTCGCGTTAATTCCACATTATCTACGCTTAGCAAATATCGAAATATGTAGTCTATTGTTATCAGTAAGGTCAGGATTTTTTTTTGATGACCAACACTGCTGAAAAAGGAGCCAAGGACCATTTTCTATTGGGCCGGAATATTGCACACAATGCTCTTATGAAAATGAATGAAATTTTTGTTTTTAAATTTTATAGAAAAGACAATAGACTGTTGTGTTGCTCCAGGACGACGTTAATTAAAATACCTACTATAGAAAAAATATTTTGATGTAGTATTTTAATTAATGTGTCGTACAAGAGAAACACAACCGGTTATTGACGACGGTCCGAGATCAATCCCCAAGGGCAAGATCTGAGAATAACACGTAATATTGAAACACATTCTGAAGACGAGTCTATACCTGAATTGGCACCCCACTGTCCACTTCCACACCACGCCAACATGAGGGCATTCGACATCACAACAGATTTGACGTACGCCAGCCCCTTTGTACACGTCGGTCTTTGGTTGGATTCGAACTCGCAACCCTCCGGTTGCTAATCCGTTGCTCGTTCAACCGGGATACCTCAGCCCAGAATGGTTACGGTTTCGAAGCTCGGTTCAGTCAAAGACCGCCGTGTACACAAAGCTCGTGTACGTCAAATCTGTCGTAGGCTCAAATGTTCTCACGTTGTCTTTGTACGAATCTTTAGAGAGTTGAGTGTCAGCACAAGAGTTAACCTTGTCATCTGAACCTTGGTTCAAAAATACGAGACGTTGTCCTTGGATTCGTTTGGTCCGTCAATTCGGAATTGATCCCGGACCGTCGCCCAATAACCCGTTGTGTTGTTTCAAGTGCAACTTTAATCAACTAGCTTTAATTACTCAGCACAATAAGTAATTTAACAACAGGAAGCTTATCTAAAATACAAATCTCCCATCTATGAGCTTAAGGGACTGATTCCGGACCGTCGTCAATAGCCCGTTGTGTTGCTCTAGTACGACGTTAACTAAAATTACCATTACCATTACCCATCTATGAGAGTCGACCAACCGGTCTGGTAGTTGAGGTGTTAGCCTCTAGATCGGAAGGTTCCTGGTTCGAATCCGGGTCAGTTCATGGATATTGAATCGTTAACGAATGGTGTAGAGGCGGCTTATGCGTCTTAAATCTGTCGTGTCCGAAAGTCCTCACGTCGGGTTTATATGGAAGTTTGGAGAGCGGGGTGCCAGCTCAGGTGGTGCTTCGTCACCTGACCGTGGTTCAAGATCACGAGGTGTTGTCCTCGGTTCTATCCCTAAGGGGATTGATCCCAGACCGTCGCCAATCCGTTGTGTTGCTCTAGTACGACGTTAATTGAAATTTCTTTACCTCTCATCTAGTAATTGGTAATGTTTTAGTTATAACATCGTACTAGAGCAATACAACGGGCTATTGACGACGAGAATGACAACACGTAATTTTAAACCATGGTCAGATGACAAGGTCACACCTGAGCTGACCTGACACCCCACTCCACAGCACGACAATGCTAGTACATTTGACATAACGATGGATTTAACGCGGACCAGCCCCCTTTTTACGCGACGGTCTTTGGCAGGATTCGAACTCGCAACCCTTCGGTTGCTAATCTCCTTATATCGATTCCAACCCCACACAAGACCCCACGATCAAATTCGGAACAGGAAAGGCAAATGTTGGTAGGCGGTATACAATTTTTGTATTCAAGCCTGTTTGAATACAAAATATCGTGAGCTCATTTGTAACATTTACTAACGCAAACGGTTTCTCTTTGGCCTTCGGCTCCATCGCACCTTCCCGCCACACGAAAACAGATTCTGTTGTTCTTCACAGTTATTATTCCATCCAAACATCCCCCCGCCTAAACAAACCCTCCTCCCCCCACATTTCGACACGCATGGACGAAATCGTTCGCATCTCTCGGGGCGCACTTAAATCCACCGATCAAATCGTGAGCGCATCGCCGATTGGCGGACCCTCGGAGGTCAGAACGTAAACATTCGACCTGGGGGGAGGAAAGAACATGAAATTTCGAAAATGGCCACGCGCAGTGATCACGCGCTCGACGATAAATCATCCCGGGAAGTGCAGTTGGAATGAAAAAAGGAGGATGGAAGCCTCGCGGGGAAAAATGGCTAAAAGGCGAGGCACCACAATTAGGTGCTAAACCGTCAGGTGCAGGGGTCAACAAGCACCCCCTCCCCACACCCCCATCCTCTCGCTCCCTCCCCCGCATTCGAAGCATTTTAGTATTCGCTCGCATGACGCTGCCTGAAGGCCGAGATTGCAGTTCGTGCCTCAGCATCGCTTAGAAAATATCTGCCACTGCAGTTTTAGATGCGGTATCAGAGTGAATTAAGTCTCGGTGCACACATCCTGTTTTTCAACGTACGGCGCCGCTTCCGCAACGCAAGTGCGGTCTTATATTACATCCAATGGAGTAGTGCACACATGTCTCCTTCGACGCTGCGGCGACGTCCGTCCGACTTGCGTGCAATTTGTACTTCAGTTCCCCACGGCGCCGCAGCTCGCCGTACACGCTTCTCCGGTTTGAAGTACCTTGTTTTCATTTTTTAATGGAATATAAATAATAATTAGTAAATGGTTGTATCCAGTAACGTCTATTTGGTTTTAAAAATATACTTTTTTTACACCAAGTAAGCGAAATAAACGCGTTTTCTTCAATAGAATATTTATCCCGAATGACGCGAATGAGAACTTGCGTCATTTCACGGTTATGTGTGCATACTTGGGCTTTGGTGCCGCTCGTTGAAAAATCGGATGTATGCAAAGTCAGTCAACAAATATGTCACATATTTTTGAAGCTCCCGCTAATAATAATGCTTAGTCTGCTTACATCTCGCGTCTATGAATACAATAGTGTTATATAGCAGCGTAACCCATCTCCAACATGAAGTACATGCGAGCAAACAAAGGTCCACTTGTCTCCCACTCCTTCTGTTGAATTGGTGACTAAAGGAGCGATTTACAAGCAACCGCACTTTCAAAAACAAGCTTGATCATTCGACCATTGTTCAAAATTACGTGGTGTTGTCCTCAATGATTTTTTTTTTGGTAATTTTTAATTAACGTCGCACTAGAGCAACACAAGAGGCTATTGACGATGGTCCGGAATCAGTCACTTTAGGGAAAAATCCGAGGTCAACACATCGTAATTTTGAACCACGGTCAGATAACGAAGCAACACCTGAGCTGGTATCCCACTCTCCAAACTTCCACACCAACCCAACGTGAGGACTTTCAGCCACGACAGATTTAAGGTGCACCAGCCGCCAATACACCATGCGCTTATAAACATCCATGCACTGACCCGGATTCGAACCAGGAACTTTTCAATCTAGAGGCTGACACCTTAACCACCAGACCGGATGGCCGGCGGTATTGTTCTCGGATATTTCCCTCCGGGTGTGATCCCTTACCGTCACCGCCGACCAACCGGTATAGTGGTTAAGGTGTTAGCCTCTAGATCGGAAAGTTGCTGGTTCGAATCCGGGTCCGGGCATGGATGTTTGTAAGCGCATGGCGTATTGGCGGCTGGTTCACCTTAAATCTGTTGTTGCCGAAAGTCATCACGTTGGGTTGGTGTGGAAGTTTGGAGAGTGGGGGGCCAGTTCAGGTGTTGCTTCGTCATCTGACCGTGGTTCAAAATTACGAGTTGTTGTCCTCGGATTTTTCCCTTAAGGGACTGATCCCGGACCGTCTTCAATAGCCCGTTGTGTTGCTCTAGTACGACATTAACTAAAATTACCATTACCATTACCCTTACCGTCACCAATAGCCCGTGTATTGCTACAGTGTGATGTTAATTCATCTACCATGCTGGATTAAATTGGTAAAAATGACTTGGATGCCTCGGGTCTTTCCTTTCGGTTTTGATCCACGGACAGTCACCTATAGCAATTTTTGTTGCTCCAGTGTGACGTTAATTCAAATGCCTACCATCCCAGGAAGCGCTATGGAGAGGTTACTTTCCAACTATTGAACCCTGACATATTGGACTCTCCACGACAGGTCACCATCAAAATTCCACCACAAGCCAATTACCGATGCGTCCCGAAGCACGTGGCTCAAACCCACACGAGCCCTTATCAACAAGTGGCCTTTCGCTCCACCTGTGCGAGGATCCGCGATTAAGGCAAAACGATTCCCTTTTAATGCGAACGAGGTAAAAGGTGAACACCTGAGACCACACCGGACCGATAAGAGGGAGCTCCTCGGAACGTTTTGATGGACGCCTTTTACGACCCGCACTGCGCAGGTGGCCGACCCGTCGGGTCGCGTAGAGCTCTTGCCCTTCCTCCCACAATGAGGGAACAGATACGACGGTGTGGTTTTGGAATTCAGAAAACGAAATCCGCTCTTCATCCTGCACGTGCTTTTATTGCATAGGATTGCGTAGGGTGCTGGACATTTCACAGAGGTAGAATGTCTGATGCTTGATCCTCAATGTTCCTTAAAATACGAGGCTGTGACAACCCTTTTCTTACTTGCTCCTGCGCAAAGTAGATTTAACGTGCTACAGCCCCTCACCCAACGTACACGTCGGTTTTTGATTGGACCTAGTTTCAGATTCACACCACATTTCAGACACCGCTACCACATTTTCTTCCACTAATATAAATGGTTAAAATGTAATTTATACAACAGTCTCTTTTCGATAAAAACCGATTGCAGCAAATATCAATACAGCTTTGATATAAGGACTTATGTGATTCCGTTTTGAGCACGTTTTTATGACGCCGAGGAATAATTTCACAGAAAACGCACCGTTTAGGCTTAGCCGGTATGGTGTGGTATTTAAATTAACTTCTCATTGGAGCAACACGAGGGGACAATGGCGACCAGTCCGGAATCAAACCCAAAGGGAAAGACCCGAGGACAACACCTCGTAATTTCGAACAGAGAAAAACACCTAGTTGATCCTCTCCTATTCTCCAAACTTCCAAACCAAGCCAGCGTGAGGACTTTGGAGGCAATTAATAATTTTTTTTTATTTAACGTCGTACTAGAACAACACAACAGGCTATTGACGACAGTCCGGGATCAATCCCCAAGGGAAAGCCCGAGGACAACACCACGTAATTTTGAACCACGATCATATGTCGAGGCAACAGCCGAGATGGCACCCCCCCCCCCCCAAAAAAAAAAAAAAAACTTCCATGCCAACCCAACGTGAGGACTTTTGGCCACGAAAGATTCAAGGTACACCAGCCGCCTCTACACCATACGCAAGCATCGATGGTTCACTGGTAGAATGATCGCCTCCCACGCGAGCGACACGTGTTCGATTTCCGGTCGATGCATAAATACTTTGAGCCGCGGTAGCTCAGTCAGTAGAGCGTCGGGCTCGCATCAGAAGGGTTGTGGGTTCTGTCCTCGGCGGAGCCTCCAATTCTGATGATTGCGAAATCGGCGCTTCGACCTTGCTAAAGACCGTCGTGTTCACTAATGGTGACTGGGGCACGTTAAATAGGTCGTGGTCACAATGTCCCCCATGTTCCTATACCAAATCAATACCTCTGGGGGTACCTGATCAGGGGGTTATCGGCCTCTGATTGCGATCTAAATCACGATATGTGTGAGTGAATGGATGTATGAAAGGGACCTTCCTGTAAAACGGATGTGTCATGTATGTCGAGCAAAGTCGGACTTCCTCCCAATGGGGCTCAATAACATGGAAGGCGCACCCCCCTCGCGTCTTGCCGTCTTCGACGGGCCTGGCACTCCTCTGGTCTGCCAGTGTAGGCATAAGAAACAACAACAACAACACCATACGCTTACAAACATCCATGTACTGACCCGTACTCGAACCAGGAACCTTCCTGTCTAGAGGCTAACACCTTAACCACGTGACCGGTTGGCCGGCAACATTGGCAGCCACGAGAGATTTAACATGCACCAACCCCTGTGTACACGACGGTCTTTGATTGGATCGAGTTTCGAACTCGTAACCTTCCGATTTCTAGTCCGTTTCTCTTCCAATTAAGCTACCGTTGCCCATTTGTTTAGTAAGGCGGAGCAAAATTTGTTTATTCACTTACAATCCCTATTTTCAAACTCTTGATAAAGTAATTAAACATTGCTCACCCAACTAAACTAACTTGTAACTATTCTACTTTTGATATTTAGTTAGTACGAAGATTCCAGAAAAGAAATATAACACCTTACTCGGCTGTTTCCAATTACCCCACGAGTTTACAATTACCCCTGAAAGTAGAGGTAATTGTAAAGAACGATCTTACTCCTGAAATTAAATATTGAACAAGTGACAGTATGAGCAGTAGTCATGGCAGTAGAAGGAACTTTTCCAATGGTATTAGTACCCTTCTAATACCTTCTGCACCTGCCACGTCTACACCATACGCTTACAAATATCCATGCACTGACGCAGATTCGGACCAGGAACCTTCCAATCTAGAGGCTAACACCTTAACCACCTTAGGAGACAAGACGTTGGGTTGGTTACACGTTGGGTTGGTGTGGAAGCTTGGAGAGTGCTGGAATGCCAGCTCAGGTGTTGCCTCATCATCTGACAGCGGTACAAAATTACGTGGTGTTATCCTCGAATCTTTCGCCGACCAATCTGTATAGTGGTTAAGGTGTTAGCCTCTAGATCGGAAGGTTCCTGGTTCGAATCCGGGTCCGGGCATGGATGTTTGTAAGCGTATGGTGTAGAGGAGGCTGGTGCACCTTAAACTGTCGTGGCCTTAAAGTCCTCACGTTGGGTTGGTGTGGAAGTTTGGAGAGTGGGGTGACTGACAGCTCAGGTGTTGCTTCGTCATCTGACCGTGGTTCAAAATTACGAGGTATTGTCCTACGATATTTCCCTTAAGGGACTGATCCCGGACCGTCGTCAATAGCCCGTTGTGTTGCTCTAGTACGAGGTTAACTAAAATTAGCATTACCATTACCATTACCCTGCTTTATTCTGGTAATTTTTAGTTAACGTCGTACTAGAGCAACACAACGGGCTATTGACGACGGTCCGGGATCAGTCCCTTGAGGGAAAGATCCGAGGACAACGCCTCGTAATTTTGAATCACGGTCAGATGACGAAGCAACGCCTGAGCTGGCACCCCACTCTCCAAACTTCCACGCCAACCCAACGTGAGGACTTTCGGCCACGACAGATTTAAGGTGCACCAGCCGCCTCTACACCATACGCTTACAAACATCCCTGCCCTGACCTGGATTCGAACCAGGAACCTTCCGATCTAGAGGCTAACACCTTAACCACTGCTTTATTCTGGATACAAATCTCGGGGAAACCTAAAACACTAACTCTATTTCGGTGCTTTTCTTTCGAAGGTGACAGAAAGAGAAACTGTAGTGAGACGAAAGGTTTGTTAGGCAACAAGCGATAAGTTCTCCCTATTTGCTAATCCTCACTGCACGGGCGATGTCAAATATTGTCTCATACCCTCTCCCCGCTGAGTCGGCAGCTTTGAAGTCGGGATTCGCGTCCTTTTTTATCCTTATTGACCGACACTGGAGGCGTACTGTTCTTAATCCGGTTGGAGATCCTTATTTGACCCACCTACGTAACACGGTGCAAGCAAACCTATTTGGACTCGTAGGATTTCTTAAAAGTCTCTCGTTTAAATGTCAGGAAAGGAAGAGGAAAATCCCAAAGGAACATAACAAGAAAAACTAAAGTTCATTCGTTAAATAAGCAGATGATAATTGGGTACGGTTTTTGGATACCACGACTTTTTACAGAAGTTTTAAGTTCGCGAACAAACGGGCTAAAAGTGATAAGTTTTTTTGTAATTAATTTTCTGTGACCCACGTCCTACAAGCAACAAAGTCAGATTAGGGTTAGGTGGGGGGTAATTGTAAACAAGCTATACAAGCGCCCACATGGGATTCCGAGAAACTAAAAAGTTGTGAAATTGGAAAGCTGGCAATCCTGACGATGTAATATGGTGATCCCGTATTTCTTTGAAAAACAGCTGGTAGCAATCTGTTTAGTTGAAAAATTTGCGGTCGAAACGTTTAGGTTTTAAAGCTGTGTGCTGCATTTTCTGCTGCCCTCCATTATATATTGAAAGGTATGTTGTTCCAATTCTTTACAACGGTCATTTATGTTTCTATCGAACAGAAAATCATTGAATTTTTCTTCTGGGAACTTTAATGCACCTACAGTTGAATGAACTATTGGTGACGAAACTATTGGCAAAGTTATGTTTACAATTACCCCGTCCCTTGAAAAATATGGGGTAATTGTAAACATAACTTTGCCAATAGTTTCGTTCAATTTGGATAGAAAACCGATGTGTTTTTCCCAGTCATTTTGTGTTTAATCGTATTTAGTACGTTTGAATTGCGTTTTATTGCATTTTTTGCGGGTTCTCTTGCACTTTCCAAACTTCCACACCAACCCAACGTGTAAAACTTATGGAACAGTAATGTTTCCAGCTGCCGTTTTGTAGTGGGGCCGCGGTTGCCCAGTTAGAAGAGTAACGGATTAGAAACCCGCTATATTGCTTACTTTGGTATATCGCGCTGATGTCTTGTCTCCCAAGAAGTATTGGGTCTGGTGGTTGAGGTGTTAGCCTCTAGATCGGAAGGTCCCTGGTTCGAATCTGCGTCAGCAGATAGCATGGATATAGTATGTAAGCGTGTGGTGTAGAAGCGGCAGGTGCAGTTTAAATCTCGTGACCGAAAGTCCTCACGTTGGGTTGGTGTGGACGTTAATAGAGTGGGGTGCCAGCCCAAGTGTTGACTCGTCATCTGACGGTGGTAAAAAAATTACGTCGGATCTATTCCTCAGGGGATTGATCAATAGCCCGCTGTGTTGCTCTGGTACGACGTTAATTAAAAATTACCATTATTATTACCCCTAATTGACTAATAGATTCACCTTGTGTATTTGCGGAACATGGGGATTTCCATTCTTGTCCTAACGAAAGAGGGTGTGTGCTTCGCAGTCATGGAAGGTGTTAAGGTGGTTAAGGTGTTAGCCTCTAGATCGGAAGATCCCTGGTTGGAATCCGGGTTCAGGCATGGATGTTTGTAAACGTATGGTGTAGAGGCGACTTGTGCACCTTAAATCTGTCGTAGCCGAAAGTCCTCACGTTGGGTTGGTGTGGAAGTTTGGAGAGTGGGGTGCCAGCTCAAGTGTTGCTTCGTCATCTGACCGTGGGTGAAAATTAAGAGGTATTGTCCTCGGATCTTTCCCTTAAGGGACTGATCCCGGACCGTCGTCACTAGCCCGTTGTGTTTCTCTAGTACGACGTACCAGTACCATCTCATACTTTTCTTATGTAGGCCGGGCCGACCAACCGGTATAGTGGTTAAGGTGTTAGCCTCTAGATCGGAAGGTTCCTGGTTCGAATCCGGGTCCGGGCATGGATATTTGTAAACGTATGGTGTAGAGGCGGCTGGTGCACCTTAAATCTGTCGTGGCCGAAAGTCCTCACGTTGGGTTGGCGTGGAAGTTTGGAGTGGGGTGTCAGCTCAGGTGTTGCTTCGTCATCTGACCGTGGTTCAAAATTACGAGGTGTTGTCCTCGAATCTTTCCCTTAAGGGACTGATTCCGGACCGTCGTCAATAGCCCGTTGTGCTGCTCTAGTACGACGTTAACTAAAATTACCATTACCTTATGTAGGCCGGTTAGAATAGCAACGGATTTTCAACCAGAGGGTTGCAAGTTCGAATCCAAGCAGACTCCGCCGTGTACAAAGCTTAAATCTGTCCTCACGTTCAATGGCCTCAAATGTCCTCACATTTGCGTGGTGTGGACGTTAGGGGAGTGTGGTACCAGCTCAGGTGTGACCTCGTGATCCGACCGCCGTTCAAAATCCCATGGCTTTGTCCTCGGACCTCTCCCTCCTTCAAGTCGTTCCCGAACCGCCGCCAATTGTCGCTCCAGCCCGACCTTACCAACTCACCTTCAATACCGTTTCACTTCCAACCCACTCCGCGAGAAAAGACAAGGGTATAACTACCCGAGCTAACAAGCGTGAAATAATGGTCGATATACCCGTTCTCGCATTCAAATTATGCACACTCCAGAAGGAGGGCGATGTTTAATGCATGCCACATGCTCTGACGCTCAGTTCTCATTCATCACACTACGGTACCAGGAATGAGAGACCAGCGGAACCCCACCCTTCTTTAAAACGCATCCACCAACGCTTCGCAATTTCTTCATCGGCATCTCAGAAATCCTTTAAAAAATGAATCCCTAATAACAGGTTAATACCCCGTCATTGTCTTCAAAGAGTTCTCTAATGGAGCCCCGTACCATCCATTAGGAAGGGGACAGCCCTCTGTGCCGGGATATTACCAGACCGATAGCCGTGTTCGAGATACGACCTTTTTCAATCTTTTCTTTGCTGTTCTTGTTATAAGGCTATTTGTCTTAGCTTTGTTTGACTAAGGCTGGTATTCTCCGGACCTGTTCAATTGCCGTCGCTTGTATTTCTGACGGGCGGATGCCGTTTCTGGTCGAGAATTGGCGGTGCCGCGGGTTTCGTGTGTGTGAGTTTGGGGTGGCTGACTTTTCGGAAGTTTATGGTTCTTCTGCCTCGGGAGAATGTTCTTTGTTCTGTTCAAACGGCGTGGTGTGGTCCGCGTGTTTGTTCGAAGGGTGGTCGGAAATTTGGGATCGTGTCTGGAACAGAGTCACGTTCTTTTGTCTCCTGATGCATCTACTTCAACGTCTCACTGTGGTGAAATGGAATTCTATTTTGCTATTTGACGCCATTACTTCAACAGCTATGCAATTTCAGTGAAAGAAGTAAGGAAATATTTTCTGTGAGAGGGTTTGAGTTTTATGACGGTACCCCATTGTATGAGAGGTATTTACAGTGCGAACAAACAAAGCAGGGGTGGAGAATGAAGATTTTACTTCCGCTTCCCAAATGCTTTCACATGATGGTTTCGCGCAAATAAGAATCACCCCAGTTATATCTATAGGCAATCAAGAATTCAGCCTACAGCCAGTACGGCAATTGTACCTTGAAAGTTATAAGAATTGCGCCAAAAAAGAATTTAGACTACGTCCAGTACAGCAGTTGTATCTTGAAAGTTATAAGAATCGGGCAAATAAGAATCACCCAAGTTATATCTATAGCCAATAAAAAATTTAGCCTACAGCCAGTATGGCAGTTGTACCTTGAAAGTTATAAGAATCACGCCAAGAAAGCATTTAGACTACGGCCAGTACAGCAGTTGTACCTCTGAAGTTAAAGGAATCGCGTCAAGAAAGAATCTCACCGCAGTTATATCTACACTAATTGCCATAAAAATTTGCGCACCAAGAAATAATTGTGGGATCGTAACGAAACTTGGCATGAAGGAAAATGTCGGCCAGATATGCAAATGATTAGAAATGCAGCGTGATTGCGCATTGCGTAATACCACTAGAGGGCGTTGAACTTCGTTCTCCTTGGAGTATAAAACAGGTAAGCAGAGCTTGTATGAGTGTACTTAATCTTTTGCAAAGGAAACGCTGAGGTAGACATGCCGTTACGCCGCCATCGAAGACAATATGAGCTGCTGTCAGAGTTCGAGAGGGGAAGAATCATTGGGATGATGGAAGCTGGGTGATCAGCTCGGCGAGTAGCTCTTTAAGTAGGCCGTTCTGATTTTACTGTGAGGAGGTGTTGGGAACAGTGGACAGAAGAGACGTCATTTACACGGCAACCAAGCTCTGGACTCCCTCGACAGACCAATCGTCGAGAAGACAGTCACATCATATGAAACGCACGCGTAGAGCCAACTGCCTCATTATCCAGACACAGGCAGCACCTTCACTATGGGCCCCTGTGTCTTCTCGAACCATCGCAAAGCGCCTGGCTGAAGGACATCTGGTATCGCGGCGCCCATTACGTGTGCTCCCAATGACACCCACCCACCGACGTCTCCGTTTGGTGTGGTGTCGCGCACGACGGGATTGGACTGCAACGGAATGGAACCAGGACGTCTTCAGCGACGAATCTAGATTCAATTTGAGCAGTGATGACAATCGTGTTCGTGTGTGGTGGCCCCGTGGTGAACGCCTCAATCCTGCCTTCGCTTTACAGCGACACACCGCTCCCGCAGCTGGTGTGATGGTATGGGGTGCCATTGCTTACGATACACCGTCACCCCTAATATTGATCCATGGCACAATGACAGCCCAGCGGTACGTCCATGACATCCTTCAGCCACATGTGATGCCACTCAAAGCACGGCTTCCAGGAGCCATTTTACAACAAGACTATGCTCGGCCACACACAGCAAGGATGTCACAAGACTGCTTCCGCCACATTACCACCCTTCCCTGGCCTGCTCGATCCCCAGATATGTCACCAATCGAGCATATCTGGGATCATTTGGGACGACAAGTTGGACACCCTACGAGTTTGGTCGAACTAGAGGCGCGTTTACAGCAATTGTGGATCGAGATATCTCAGGACATCATACGGAACTTGTATGCCTCAATGCCCGCTCGTATCGCTTCTTGCATTCGCGCTAGAGGGGGTCGAACAGAGTACTAAAACTTCCGTTCATTTGTACTTTTTTCTGCAATAAATGATCCTTTTTCTTTGATTTTCTAATCACTTACTTATATCAAAGTGCCGACCAACCGGTATAGTGGTTAAGGTGTTAGCCTCTAGATCGGAAGGTCCCCGGTTCGAATCCGGGTTCGGGCATGGATGTTTGTAAGCGTATACCAGCTTAGGTGTTGCTTCGTCATCTGAACATGGTTCAAAATTACGATGTAATTGTTAGGGGCGATAATGGTACCTCCCACTGGGTGCTCCTTCACAAGTGGCCATCACTTCCGGCCTTGTAGTGGCCAATGACTTCGGTCAAAATGTGCCCGCCATTAGAAAAAAAAAAAAAACTTATATCAAAGTAGTACTTTCATGTGTAAAATTTCGTTTAATTTTGACGACTTTTTCTTGGTGCGCAAATTTTTATGGCAATGAGTGTACATCTTCAAAAGAGTTTAATCTCCTTTTTCTGATGTATTTCGCCATTATCGATAGTATTTTCGCGTAACCTCAACCGGCCCACCTCGTACCCCCAGGGGTTCACGTACCACAGCTGGATTAGAACCATTATTATTTATTTAAAAATAGTTAGTACTTTTTAGATGTGAAAACTTTTCTTTTCTCTAAGTTTTAATATCCAATGGCCTACGGACAAGAAAACACTTAACATGAACAAACAAGTACGAAATAATCCCAAAAAATCCCCAGTTTTTTACTGCATTTTGTGTACACTGAAAAAAACATCAAGATGGGAAGGTAGGTAGTTCAATTGACGTTGCACAAGCGCAACACAACGGGCTATTGGCGACGCTCCGGTATCAATTTCGATGGGAAAGATCCATAGGCAGCGCCTCGTAATTTCCAACCACAGTCAGAAGACGAGGACAAGACCTGAACTGGCACCACACCACGCCAATGCAAAAATATCTGAGACCACGACAGATTTAACGTGCACCAGCCCCCGTGGGCACGACGCAGGTCTGGCTGCACCTAATTTCGTACTCGCAGCCCTCAGGTTGCTGATTCGTTACTCTTCAATTCGGACTACTACTGTCCTCAGAGCGTACGAAAAAAGGTTAAAAGAAAAACCAATTGCGAACTAAGTACTGCACTTCCAACCCCAGCCTTTAATCACCTCATTGTTGACAAACCCAGCCAAGCATCGCTTCTTCGAAACCTCAGCTCTCTCAAGAGAGAGAGCGAAAAAAAAGAAAGAGTGCAATCGCTCACTGATGACCACCTGCGGGGGTCTGAGGATCGGCAAATAACAAAACCAGACAATGGCGAAAACAAACTATTTTCCGAGTAAATAATATGGTGTGAGAGTGGGGGAGATTTTTTTTTTTTTGGGGGGGGGTTGGGGGGAGTAAGACAAGCCTTTAATCTAGTGGTAGTTGAGGTTCCCGGTAGCAGACGCTTGCTCCTGCATTAAGCATAAAAGCTTATGGAGAAAAAGTTTTAAGCGGAACTGTAGAAAGGAATTGAATTTGTTTTGTTTCTCTTCGGGGGGGAGGGCAACTTTTGGCGACGTTTTGTGGCTTATGCCAAGCTTTTCAAAACTTTTGGTCTCATGAGCCGCCGTCACCCAGTTGGGTAAGGTAATTTCATTAACGTCGTTCTGGAGCAACACAACGGGTATTGACGACGGTCCGGGATCAATCCCCTAAGGTGGGAAAGATGCGAGGGATACACCACGCACGTAATTTTGAACCACGATCAAATGACGAGGCAACACCTGAGCTGGCACTCCACTCTCCAAACTTCCACATTAATCCATCATGAGAACTTTTGACCACGAGAGAGATTTAAGGTGCACCAGCCGCCTGTACACCAGTACAGAGAGAGAGACTTTATGAGAGAGAGACTAGAGTATGGTGTACAGGCGAATGTGTACCAACTGCCTGTACACCATACGCTTACAAACATCCATGCACTGACCCGGATTCGAACCGTGGACCTTCCGATCTCGAGGCTAGCACCTTAACCACCAGGCCCTAACCCTCTTGAAACCCAACTGATAACAGCATTATACAGGGTGTCCATAAAAGAATGTCACAGTTTCAATGGCATATTATAACATTTTAACTTCGACTATTTACAACAAATCATGTATCAAGTTGAAGATAAACTCACCTAGTGTTTCTTACAAATGTGTTCAATATGTGCACCTTTAGTTATACGGTACACATCCAACCTAAAGTCCAGTTCTTACCGTAACAGGGGTGGCTTATCTGTATATGTTGAAAGAATGGTTTTTCCCCCAATTAGTAGAGGGTGAACCTGTAGACTTTATTTAGCAACAGGATGGAGCCCCTCCGCATTGGAATCTCTTTGTACGAGAGTGGTTGAACGTCGAAGTCCCTGACCGTTGGATGGGTCGTAATGGTCGAGACGACAGCTCTTTTTCGCTGGCCTCCACGTTCACCTGACATAACGCCATGCGATTTTTGTCCTTTGGGAATTTATAAAAGATCGTGTATACGTTCCGTCGCTACCTAATTATTTGCCAGAGTTGAGACACAGTATTGAAGAGGCTATTGATCCGGACTTGTTAACCAAAGTGTGGGGAGAATCTGACTTTAGGTTGGATGTGTGCCGTATAACTTAAGATGCACCTATTGAACAGTTGTAAGAAAAACTAGGTGAGTTTACCTTCGATTTGATATATGATCTGCTGTAAATAGCCTAAATTAAACTGTCATAATATACCATTGAAACTAGGACATTCTTTTATGCACACCCTGTATATTGTGACAACGTATGAACATTTATGAATGTTCAGTGAGCATATAAATTTGTTCATACGTGGTTACAGTGACGTATTTTTTACGAAGTTTGGTTTCAAAAGGCAAAGCGAAGTGTTTGTGGAAGATTTAAGTGTCGTATGTAACTTCAGGACTGATCTTATCTTTTTCAATGGGGTTTACGAGACAGTCGTGACTCATTGGGTATGTCCACTGCGCTAGCAACCTTCGAGTTGTAGACTGCGCAGGTTCGATTTCTGTCAGGTGCTTTCCTCCCTTTGTGCATTTCTCTCTTCTGTGTCAACATAGCTTTCCTTGTCTGTGTCCACTCAGGGTCACGTCTTTAGGTGTGTACAGGCTTCACGAATCCTGGGTAGAACCCTAGTAATATATTCTTTTCCCATTGGGTTTACTGACTATGTATATATAGGGGTCGCGACCCCAGGATGCTCAGGCGATCTATCTCTGTGAAGAATAGACGGTGCTCGTGTCTTCGAGAAACTATTTCACGAAATCTGTTTTAGAAGCTTTTCTGAGGCAGAAGAGATAATGTCGTATGTGGTAAGGAGGAGTTGCAAATCTGGCATTTTGCCCCAGAGAAAGATCAAGGAAGATTTCTCCACCTTCGTTTTCCAACAAGATGAGGCACCACCCCACTGGGCTACAGAGGTTCGTCGTTTCCTTAACACGGAGCTACCTCGCAGAGTTGGATCGGTCGCAGTGGACCAGATGACTTGATGTTACACAGCTGGCTACATAGATCACCTGATATGACCCCCATGTTATTTCTTCCTTTGGGGGTATTTAAAAGATAAAGTGTATGTGCCACCATTACCCACACATTTATATGAGCTTAAACAACGGATTTCTGCTGCTGTACAATCAATTACCGTTGACACTTTACAACGTGTTCGGCAGGAATTTACATATCGTCTTGACATTATACGTGTAACTAAAGGAACAGGTCGTAAAAAAAACCTTCCATATGTTTCCTTTGTATTCATGTATTACTTATCATTCTGTGTCGTTTATTTATGAAAGTACGGCATTTTGAAATCGGATGATTCATTTTCAATAACCCGGTATATGGGTTGGATATTAATATTTTTTTTCTAATAGCGGGCACATTTTGACCGAAGTCATTGGCCACTACAAGGCCGGAAGGGATGGCCACTTGTGAAGGAGCACCCAGTGGGAGGGCCATCATTGCCCCTAACAATTACTTCGTAATTTTGAACCATGTTCAGATGACGAAGCAACACCTGAGCTGGCATACGCTTACAAACATCCATGCCCGAACCCGGATTCGAACCGGGGACCTTCCGATCTAGAGGCTAACACCTTAACCACTATACCGGTTGGTCGACTGGATATTAATATATTGGTTGGTATTTTTTAAAGTTAACGTCGAAGCGAAGCAAAACACCGGCCTATTGGCGACAGTCCGGAATCAACCCTCGAAAGGAAAGAACCGAGGACAATACCACGTAGTTTGGAACCAAGGTCAGATGACAAGGTCACACCCAAACTGGCACCCCACTCTATAAACTTCCACACCACACCGACTTGAGGGCATTTGAGGCCAGTTTTACCGAGCACCAGCCCCCTTTGAACTAGGGATGCGACATCGATGTCGATGTTTTCAAAACATGTTTTTGAAAAAACATCGATGTATTTGACATCGATGTATTCGAGTCGATGTTCATACATGTCGGTGTTTTTACGTTGTCGATGTTTTATTTTTAAATGAAAAAAGTACCGTTATAAAAATTTTAAAAATAACCAAGTAGCATAATTTTTATAATCAGCAAATTGAACATACTTTTAGACCAAAGTGGCCAAGGCTGAAGGGTATGAAATGTAGGGATGTGACGTCGATGTCGATGTTTTTAAAACATTGATGTTTTATAAAAAACATCGATGTATTGGAACCGATATCGCATCACTAGTTGCTAAACCAGTTTAAAGAAATGTGGGAAAAAGTTTAAATACACTGAATTTTAGAAACATCGATGGTTTTGGGGCGATGTATTATCAACATCGATGTTTTAATTTTGAACATCGATGTTTTGCTGTCGATGTCGCATCCCTACTTTGAACACGACGGTCGTCGGTTGGATTCGAACTCGCAACCCTCCAGTTGCAATTCCGTACACTTCAACCGGGCCTATTTCCAACAGGGAGGGAATTGTCTTTCATAACAAATTAGAATGTGAGATATCGCAATTACAGAAACATGCTAATAAGCTAAATATATCTAAATGAGATAAATTAAAATTCAAATCAATCTGAATTTTTCACCCTGTATTGAGTTTAAGCACAAACCAATGACCTATTTTAAACAAATAAATATGATTTTTAAAGACAAGATCCAAAAGTCTTCTAGCGTGTACGCACACCTTAAGACACATATCACAGTTTAAAAAAACGTGCTAATCAGCTAATTATATCTAAATGAGATAAATTAAAATTCAGATAAATCTTAATTTTTCACACTGGAATGAATTTAAGCATTAACCCATGCCCTATTTTAAACAAATAAATATTATTTTTAAAGACAAAATAAAAAAAATCTTCTAGCGTGTACGTACACCTCAAGACGCATATCAATGTTCAAGAAAACTTGCTAATAAAAAAAAAAAAAACTTGCAATTGTATCTAAATTAGATACATTAAAATTAACATCAATCTGAATTTTTCACTCTGGAATGAGTTTAAGCACAAACCAACGACCTATTTCAAACAAAAATATCGGATTCTTAAAATCAAAATTTTAAAAAAATATCCTGGTGTGTACGTACATCTTAAGATTAGTTGAGGGGTGAAAAAGCTTTTCGAAACTATAACAGGGATTGACTCATGACTTCAGTACACCAACGCGTCGGTCGTATACAGCCATCAGGGATTTTCCCTGATGGTGATGTCTCAATGAGTCTAGACATCGATCAACTCAAACACTGCATCTCATCTGCGACCTTCAGGTCACTTGAGTGTGTCTCTTGATCTTGGAAAGTCCGGAACGAGCATCCGTCTCGCTAATCTCCGTCGGCATTTCCGGAAGAGGAGTCGGAAGTCCTGCTCTCTAGAAGTCATTTCCTGTTTGGCGCTATTGCGACTCCAGAGTTGTCATTCCCTGAAAGACAGATTGACTCCGTGTCGGAGGAATGCAACTGCGGTGAGCCCTGAGAAATAAGACGCTTCGTGTCGGGAGATGTGCACTACTTGTGAGATACCTATGGTACCGAGTGTTCACCTGTTTCACACTGTGGGGTGACTTGCTACCACTTAAGGAGGAGGCGGAAAATGCAGTGTTCTGCCACTAGCATGTTCCGGGTGTTTGAGAAATAAATGCTCAAATTAGTTTAATCGATGAAAATCGAGGTTTTCTACAGCCCCTGCGGCTGATGCACTTGAAATCTGGCATGGCCACAAATGCCCTCACTTGGCGTAGAGTGCCTATATAATAAGAGTGGCGACAATGGACCAAATTTGGCCCAATGCGCATGCGCGACAACCATTTTTCTCCCAGAATCGTCTCAAAGAAGGTTGCTGGACGAATTAATAAATCATTTCAGGGAGAACAAAAAGTATATGATTGTTATAATATGGATAAATTCGGTATAAATGAATCATATAAACGCTCAATTACATGCGTAATTGATGAGATGGATTACACAACGCGCTAACTTAGACTGCGGGAAACACCACATTGTTAAAAAAAAAGCTATTTATTTAAAAAGTCTTCACATTTAAACTGAAAAAACACTAAAATAATAATAAATAAACATTCTAGAATACGAAATGGAACATGAATAAGCTATATTTTCTTTTTTATTTAATGTACACACGTTTTTCTCGAACACACAAAAAGTTCCCATGTTAAAGTCTACGGGAGCTAGGAAAAGACCGCCTCGGGCGGTAGAAAAGGTCTCTAAGCCAATCAGAAGTTTGTTTCCCGTATGTCGCCACTCTAATTATATAGGCACTCTAACTTGGCGTATTGTGGAAGTTTGGAGAGTGGGGTTCCTGCTGGGTCAATCGCGTCATCTAACAGTGGTTCAAAATTACCTTGTGTTGTCTTCTTTTACGTGGTGTTGTTCACACCCCTCCCCCTTCGAAGTTGATCCCTGACCACCGTCGTCGATAGCCCGGTGTGTTGCTCCAGTGCGACGTTAATTAAAATACCTACATACACTACTAACCCGTGCAGTTTTAACAGAAACGACTCAGTGAACGCTACTGGCAGGGGAAGAATCTTTCAGCCACCTGCCAGCTTCTCGAGCTTTCTGGGGGTCGCGGTAGGGGATATTAACGAATTAGCAGTCGAAGAATGCGAGTTAGATCCAACCAATGGTAATGGTAATTTTTAATTAACGTCGTACTAGAGCAACACAACGGGCTATTGACGACGGTCCGGAATCAGTCCCTTAAGGGAAAGATTCGAGGACAACACCTCGTAATTTTGAACCACGGTCAGATGACGAAGCAACACCTGAGCTGGCACCCCACTCTCCAAACTTCCACGCCAACCCAACGTGAGGACTTTCGGCCACGACAGATTTAAGGTGCACCAGCCGCCTCTACACCATACGTTTACAAACATCCATGCCCGGACCCGGATTCGAACCAGGAACCTTCCGATCTAGAGGCTAACACCTTAACCACTATACCGGTTGGTCGGCAGATCCAACCAAAGAACGTCGTGTACGTATGGATACACGTTAAATCCGTCGTGGCCTCAAATGTTCTATATTTGGTGTGAATGTTTAGAGAGTGAGTTGCCAACTCACATGTCGACTTAATCACCTGACCGTGGTACAAACTGGCGAGTTGTCGTGTGATCTTTACCTTCAGGATGAATCCCGAACCGACGCTAATGACCTGTTGATTTGTTTCAAGTAAATTCAACTCTTGAATTTTCTATCTTTTCATGTTCTAATTATGTTAATTTGTGTGCTTTTGACTGAAGTATTTGTATCTAATAGCCTACTGCCAGTGGGAATTGAAAGTATTTTATCTTAACACTCCATAATAATTGGTAATTTTTTAGTTAACGTCGTACTAGAGCAACACAACGGGCTATTGACGACGGTCCGGGATCAGTCCCTTTAGGGAAAGATCCGAGGACAGCACCTCGTAATTTTGAACTACGGTCAGATGACGAAGCAACACCTGAGCTGGCACCCCACTCTCCAAACTTCCACGTCAACCCAACGTGAGGACTTTCGGCCACGACAGATTTAAGGTGCACCAACCGCCTCTACATCATACGTTTACAAACATCCATTCCCGGACCCGGATTTGAATAAGGAACCTTCCGATCTAGAGGCTAACACCTTAACCACTGGTCGGCTTACTCCATAATAAAAGTGTCCTGTGTATTTTTTTATTATACTCAAGATATGAAAATAGAAACCAACACATTCAGGGGAGCATGGTGTCCCTAAAGACGTCTCTTCGGAGCGCAGATGATATGCCAAGCATGGCAACCTACCCCACCCAGGACCCCCAAAACCATAACTCCACCCCCCGCCAATCAACCACCCCAACCATAATCAGACACGACTGCTGGTCAGTGGAACGAATCCACAAAAATTGGACCTGTCCACTTCCAAAACTGACGCACGCTAACAAGGCGATGTTTATGGCCACGCCATCCAAACACAAACAAACAAGCGCCAACCCCTTTCACCCCCGTCCCCCATCAATTCATCTCCACCCCTAGAAAATAACAGGTGGTGCTGAGACAAACCCCACATCTGAAGGTGGTAACGCTCAAAGTCCCCGACGGCATTCATCACCTGTAGGCGCCTGGAATGGGCTTGCGGACCCCTGCCCCCTTTTCTCGAGGGCCCAGAGCTAACGAGGAGGGTGATGGACGGGCCCATTCCTCAATCCCACCAACCGGGAGGTTGATCAACTGTCAGCGGATACGGCGTCGGAGAGCAGCGGTGGAGAGGTGTCTCTGCTGCCGTGGAAGTTGGCAGTTGTAGCGGCGAAAACCACCTGCTTGGAGATGTGTGGCAGTTAAAGATAATGGGTTCTACCCTTGACCCCCCCACTTGGGAGCAAATTTGCTTTACACGAATGGGTACGTGGGAAGAAAAGGAAACGGGAAACAGTAAAAGTGTTTTGAAAATATAAGGGGATATTTAGAGGTATACTAGGCTGAATAACCCGGCGTTGCTCGGGTTTCAAATATGACCGCGACTGCTAAAATATGACCGCAACGTTTCCCTGTGTTAACTCAAACACACAAACTCAGTAGAACATGTTTCCTTTTCCATGTCCAGTTATTGCAGAAAAACAAACTTTAGATTTTAACATTGGGTCTTCGAGGGGAACTTTTAGGACTACTTTTCGCTACAGGACGACTAATTAAGCTACGACCTGCGGCTTAAAGTGAATTCCGAACCCCTACGATCGTCCTCTGACGGTGATTCAAAATTACGTGGTGTTGGATCTTTCCATTTGAAGGTTGATCGCCTATAGACAGCAGTGTTGCTCCAGTGTGACGTTAATTCAAATACCAACACCTATTGCTATAAACGATAAATCTAGCAACGATTTTACTTTTGAAAATCATGTAAATAGGTATATTAATTAACGTCTCACTGTAGCAGCACAGTGGGCTATTGGCGACAGTCCGGGATCAAAACCAAAAGGAAGGTACGAGGACAACACCTCATAATTTTGAACCATGTTCCGATAAGACATCACATCTCAACTGGCACCTCACTGTGCAAACTTCCACACCACACTTACGTGAGGACATTTGAGTCCTCGACAAACAACGTGCACCAGCCCCCTTTGTTCACGGCAGACTTAGGTCGGATTCGAATTCGCAACCCTTCGGTTTCTAATGCGTTAGTCTCCCAACTAGGGTTCATGGTTCAAAATTACGAGGTGTTGTCCTCGATCTCTCCCTTAAGGGACTAATCCCGGCCCGTCATCAATAGTCCGTTGTGTTGCTCTAGTACAACGTTAACTAAAAAAATTACCATTACCATTATCCAACTAGAGTTACCTAGAGTGCCTATATAATAAGAGTGGCGACATATGGGAAACACTTTCTGATTGGCTTAGAGACCTTTTCTACCGCCCGAGGCGGTCTTTTCCTAGGTCCCGTAGACTTAACATGGGAACTTTTTGTGTGTTCGAGAAAAACGTGTGTATATTAAATAAAAAAGAAAATATAGCTTATTCATGTTCCATTTCGTGTTCTAGAATGTTTATTATTATTTTAGTGTTTTGTCAGTATAAATTTGAAGACTTTTTAAGTAAATAGCTTTTTTTGAACAACGTGGTGTTTCCCGCAATCTAAGTTAGCGCGTTGTGTAATCCATCTCATCAAATACGCATGTAATTGAGCGTTTATATGATTCATTTATACCGAATGTATCCGTATTATAACAATCATATGCTTTTTATTCTCCTTGAAATGATATATTAATTCGTCCAGCAACCTTCTTTGAGACGATTCTGGTAGAAAAATGGCTGCCGCGCATTCGCATTGGGCCAAATTTGGTCCCTTGTCGCCACTCTTATTATATAGGCACTCTAGAGTTCCCGCGTCCCGTTTGAAAATGATAACACGATACTTGAAATTTGATATCAATCAAACTACCAATCTTTTCAACGTATCCTCTTCGCTACCCGAGTCCACACTGTGGACCTCGACTCTTTCGCCTTAAAAATAATATTTCTGTAAAAATTGGTTGTTAGAACTCGGGTATATATACATGGATGTCTTAATCTTCCGATTGACATCAATAGATGGCTGTATAAATCTGTAATTCTTGTGGAATATTTGTTATTTAAAAGCGATTTAGAAGAAATGTCGTCGACTCAACGTTCTCGTAAAAGTAAGTAAATATCATTTGTTTTTAATGAATTTTAAATCCTTTAGTTAATGTGCTTTAGTTAACAATTTCTTTAAATGTGTGATGAAATATAGTTTATATGATTTAAATCTGTATTTTGTGCATTTGAGAGCGATTCTTATACAGATCCACGTAAGTGAAAGTGAGTACTTGGCGTTGTTATCTTGTACGTTTCGTCCTTTCACAGATTTCACAAACAGTCTGTTTTGAACCGTTTACGGTATTTTATGAGATTTTTATAATTTTTAAATTAAAAGTAAAACATTTTGTACGTTTTGTCCTTTCACAGATTTGACAAACAGTCTGTTTTGAACCGTTTACGGTATTTTATGAGATTTTTATAATTTTTAAATTAAAAGTAAAACATTTTGTACGTTTCGTCCTTTCACAGATTTGACAAACAGTCTGTTTTGAACCGTTTACGGTATTTTATGAGATTTTTATAATTTTTAAATTAAAAGTAAAACATTTTGTACGTTTTGTCCTTTCACAGATTTGACAAACAGTCTGTTTTGAACCGTTTACGGTATTTTATGAGATTTTTATAATTTTTAAATTAAAAGTAAAACAAATTGTACGTTTCGTCCTTTCACAGATTTGACAAACAGTCTGTTTTGAACCGTTTACGGTATTTTATGAGATTTTTATAATTTTTAAATTAAAAGTAAAACATTTTGTACGTTTCGTCCTTTCACAGATTTGACAAACAGTCTGTTTTGAACCGTTTACGGTATTTTATGAGATTTTTATAATTTTTAAATTAAAAGTAAAACATTTTGTACGTTTTGTCCTTTCACAGATTTGACAAACAGTCTGTTTTGAACCGTTTACGGTATTTTATGAGATTTTTATAATTTTTAAATTAAAAGTAAAACATTTTGTACGTTTCGTCCTTTCACAGATTTGACAAACAGTCTGTTTTGAACCGTTTACGGTATTTTATGAGATTTTTATAATTTTTAAATTAAAAGTAAAACATTTTGTACGTTTCGTCCTTTCACAGATTTGACAAACAGTCTGTTTTGAACCGTTTACGGTATTTTATGAGATTTTTATAATTTTTAAATTAAAAGTAAAACATTTTGTACGTTTCGTCCTTTCACAGATTTGACAAACAGTCTGTTTTGAACCGTTTACGGTATTTTATGAGATTTTTATAATTTTTAAATTAAAAGTTAAACATTTTTCTATTATCTAAAAATTTTATTTTGATAATATTATAAGGAAACACGTTCTACAGGGTTTGTGTATGAGTTAACACAGGAAAATATCGCGGTCATGTTATAGCTGTCGCGGTAGTAAACACTTTCTACAGACTTTGTGTAGTTGAGTCAAAACACAGGGGAATATCGCGGTCATATTTGAAACCCAAGCAACGCCGGGTTATTCTCCTAGTTAATATTAAACTAATGGTCCGGCTAACGTTAAACTAACGTCCAGAAAATCAACGGAGTCCCGCATGCGTCCCGCGGTCCGCAGTTGTGCATCCTGTGCTAGAGCATTTGGACAGCCAAAGTAAACTTCTCCGCCAATAGTCTGGTCTGTTCGCACTGAAAATTCCCTCACCATCAAAGCACATTAGTAAATAATGAGAGTCAAAATGCATTAGGGTAACAACGCATCTGCTATAAAAATCTGTCACTCAGTAACTCAAAACTAGTGAAAAAAACGCAGAGAAAAACACATACGCTTTCAAATCCCCTCCCCACGAAGCAATTAGCGCAACCCAAAAACAATCATTTCGCTGTCGGTGTGTTTTGAGAAAGGCAAAGTTGCAGAAATTCCTCTGCAAATTATCATTTTTATCAGGTTTGACCTCACTGGTAATAGCTCCAGGTACGTGTGAAGTATAAACCTCCGTTCCCGGTGATAAAACGGACACTTTTCCGAAATTACGTTTATGTAAATATCGGGAGCGGAGTGGGCAATTTAAAGGGGGAGGGGGTAGATGTACCTATTTATTTTTCCCTAACTCAATGGTGGATAATTGACGGTTTCTTTATGTTACTTCTGCTGGTCGTAAAAATGCAGCCCGAACTACTTGTTTGGGATCATTTCATCGAAGTGTTTTAAGAGTATCGCTTGGAGCTACACATAAACTTTGTGTGTGTAATTAAAAGGTATAATGTAAATAGAGGACAGGTGGTATTTGAATGGGAAGCGCTTGGTTATTGCGATGGAGTAAATATTTATTGTTAGATATCTTGAGGAGAAAAGGACTTGACTTTTGGTTCCTGACTAAGGTTTGCAGAGTTAGCAACCGGATAGTTGTGACTTCGAATCTAACTAAAGACCGTCGTATACAAAGGGGGCTGGTGCACGTTAAATCTGTCCTGACCTCAAATGTCCTCACGTTGGCGTGGTTTGGAAGCTTCGAGAGTGGTGTACCAGCTCAGGTGTTGTCTCGTCATCTGACCGTGGTTATGTCCGTATCATTACGTGGTTTTTGTCCTCGGATCGTTCCCTTAGGGTATTGATCCCGGACTGTCGTTAATAGCCCGTTTTGTTGCTCCAGTAGGACGTTAATTAAAAACCCTACCTACCATTTTTCGGTAGTATTAATTATTTTTGACACGAATAAAATGTAAAATTATGTTTTTAATGAGAATTATCATTAGGGTAGCATAGGAATTATCATTAGGGTCAGAATTTTCTTCACTTTTATACATAAAACGAAAGTGAGAAATCACTTAAAAGGTAATTTGGTAATTTTTTTTTAAATTAACGTCGTGCTATAGCAATAACATCGTATTGTGGACGTTCCGGGATCAATCCCCTAAGGGAAAGATCCGAGGATTTTGATCCACGCCATTTCGAACCACGGTCAGATGACGAGGCAACACCTGAGTTGGCACCCCACTCTTCAAACTTACACACCAAGTCAACGTGAGGACTTTCGGCCGCGACAGATTTAAGGTGCACCAACCACCATACGCTTACAAACATCCATACACTGACTCGTATTCGAACTAGGAACCTTCCGATCTAGAGGCTAACACCTTAACCACCAGACCGTTTGGTCAGCTGCTTAAATAAAAGTGAGGACATACGCATGGCCCTTTAAAAAAGGAGTCGCTTTGAAAGTGTTTTTCTGAATAAACAAAGTTGCCATTAGAAATTGCGATATTGTTTTATATGTATATGTTAAAATTCGTGTTTATTTTTCAATAAATATAAATTATCGTGCAATAGATGTAATTCTTAAATAAAAAAATAGAAACACATTTTTCAAGGGGGAACTTATTTTTAGATTCAAGGGGTGCTGGTCACAGGGAACTTCTTAATTTTACTTTCAAACGATATATGGGTTCCAGTGATTCTGATTTCAGTGATACGTGGGTTTTATGGTTTTAATATTTAAAAGTGCTTTAAAGAAAAGCCCAAAAATAGTTATAAACAAAAATGTCACGCCCACTTTCACAGCTGTCACAATTTATAAACGTTGTAATTCATTTATATAAACTACTTTAATAGGTTACTTTTTATAATATTTTTGGTAGACGTGTGTGTGTGTGTGTGTGTGTGTGTGTGTTAAACAGTTTCCTAAGTAAGTTATTTGTCTATTGGTTTCTAAAGTAAGTTATTTGCCTTCCTAATGTTCAACTGCTATTTTCTCAAAATGTAACTTTACCACACTTAGAGAAAAGTGCTCTTAATAGGGAAGTAACACTATCATTCTCATTCTAAACAGGTACGTAATATCCATTCTAAGCGAAATGAAAACTCGTGTTAGTTGACCGCGAGGATTAATATTGTTCTCATTTTTTTCGCTTGGAATTAATTTTGCATTTTCCGATTTTGTTCGATTTTTAGGTTTACATTATGGCAACTATGCGAGATGAAGAAGAATCGCTTGCTAATATCCTAAGAAAAAGTTTTATACTCCGCAGATTTTATTTTAGGTTTACTTAGCTCTGTTTTCTATGATAATAAATTAAATAAATATGTTTTAGTACACGTTTTATATGGAATTATGCCGATATTGAAAAAATATTAAAGTATAAAAAATTCGAATTAGGGACTTTTGAGTATTAAAAATTCTTTTGTTGTAGAGACATAAAATCAAGGTTGCATACTCTACGAGTCGAAGCTGTGTTTAGGTAATTTATTATACCTGCTAGAAGTTTAGTGAAAACTGATTTTCTTTCTTTTTTTAATGCTGTCAAATGGATTTTATACAAATTTTAAATATAATTATGCCAATGTTGTTAAAATTTGAAAAAAAATTAAAAAATTTTAATTAGGGATTTTTAAATACTTAAAATTTTTTGTTGAACATAAAATCAAGGTTGCATACCTTAAGAGTCGAAGCTGTATTTAGGCAACTTATTATACCTGCTAGAAGTTTAGTGAAAACTGATTTTCTTTTTTTTACTGCTATCAAATAAATTTTATACAAATTTTAGATGGAATCATGCCGATATTGAAAGAATATTAAGGCTAAAATAATTCGAATTAGCGATTCTTAAATATTAAAAATTCTTTGTTGTAGTGACATAAAATCAAGGTTGTATACTTTACGAATCGAAGCTATATTTAGGCAACTTATTAAACCTGCTAGAAGTTTATTGACAGCTTACTTCCTTTCTCTTTTTTTAATGCTGTCAAATCGATCTACCAGTTTTTGAGAAATAGTAATAGGTTACCATTGCTTTGTAGGTGCATTTGATTTTAAAACAAGTTCTTTTGTTACTGCTGTTTCTAAAATGGAATTTTCAAGAAACAATGTGGTCTTTCAAAAAAAAAATCTCATACAATCAGCTTATTTTTTAAAATGCAGAATTGGTGCTCGAAATGGTTTCGACGGGAAATCTCGTCAATCAAGATATGACCAGATTTGATAATGACGAGTTATCTTGTCTGTAAGATATTGCCGATTTTTTTTTATAGTAACACGATCGAGGTCTGGTTAGTTTTTTTCTCAAGACTATGTATCATGTCCATCGAGACCTAGTCAATTTTGACAATGATGAGATTCCTCGTGGAAACATTCCTCAGGATGTTAATCCTCCAATGCTCCATGCTTTAACAACACAAGTACGTAACATCGACAGAATTCGCTTTCGTAGGATAGATATTTGTTTTTGAGGAAAAGAAAATGCTCTATTATGTATATTTTTAAGTATCTGGCCATGGTTGGGTAACTGACAGTAAGTGAGTTACGCAAGAAAATATTCGAGTGCCACGCGGTACCACTAATGCCCAGAAGTCCGGTGTGCAGTAATAAAAATTACAATTCGATGAAAATATATTCAAATCGATAGCATTTTGCTCAAAAAAGGTTGACCGATCTCCTTTCAACTTCAAATTTGCGTAGTTCAAAAACGCTTTTCTCACGCATCTTGATAAAAAACTGGATTTTGTTTGCTATTTTATATTTCATATATTCTTTGCTTAATATTTCTTGCTTCAAAAAAAAAATTGTTTAAAAAAAAATTTGTTTTTGTTTTAATCCTGCAAAAGAAGGAACTTACTATGCATAAGAAGAACTATGCAGAGAAAAGAAGGAACTCGCTGAATGAAATCCTGCGAGTTCCTGTGATTCTTCTGTGAATATAATGGGAAAGTCCATCGCAATTGCCAAAACTTTCGTGCACACCTGAAAGAGTTGAATTAATATTAGTTTTCACAAATATTCAAATTTAGAAACAGAAATACTGTCGCCATCTATACGCGAAAGTATCAACTAAAACAATATCGAACAAAACAATTTTTAATTTAATTTCTTTCAATTTAAATAAAAATTTTACAAATTTAGTGTTTGAACAGAAAATGAATTTGCATTTCAAATCTTGTGTTTTTTAATCTTTGCTTAATTTTATTTAAAAATTCACAGTCCAAATATTTAAATACCTTTAGCTGATATCCCAATTGTAGTGCTGCCATCTACTGGTTAAATAATAAACTACAAGAAGTTGTTTTTATCAATAAAAGTGTTTAACAACCAAATAAAATTGCAAATAACAACCGCGATGCAATTTAATGGAAATAAATCCATAAATTTTAAAATAATTTTTATATTACGTCAATGTTTTTTACATTAACAGAGGATAAGTAGAAAGATGATTCAATTTTGTAAAACAGATAAAAAAGAAGTACAAAAAAATGTATGATTCCATGGGTTGTTTCACGGCTGTCCCATTTTAAAAATACGAGAATAACAATACATCTAACCTTTTCGAGAGAAATGAAACAGCTCACAAAGAATTTTTTTTCCTAGAGAGCCGAAAGAAAACTGAAAATCCTTAAGAATATTTTACATTTTAGTTTGAAATGAGAACTTCTTCATAAAATTGTGTGAGCTATATTCTAATTTGATTTCTATTGTTTGCTTGAGCTTAACGGAAGCGTTTATAAGTTGAAAAAACTTCTTGAGATTGTGTGGTTTGTCGAACCATTATTAAAGTGAAACGATTTACATTTCTTACTACGTGCAACAGAAAAAAAAATGTTTATATTTTCAGGACAATCTTGTTCCTAGTACCGTGATACCTTGAAATGAATACTTATGTATCTAAATATTTGGATAAAAGTACTACTGTATTCGATAATTTGAATGAATACTACTGCATTCGAATAGAATGAGAAAGAATCGCGAACAACGTATGTAGTGAGAAAAATCGAGTAGAACGAACACAATGAGAAAGGATCGAGTACAACGAAAAAAATAAGAAAGAATCAATTACCATGAAAACAATGAGAAATAATCGAGTACAATGAAAACAATGAGAATATAAACAATGAAAGAATCGAGTACAATGAGAACCATGAAAATATAAACAATGAAAGAATCGTGTGCAACGTAAGTATCAAATACACGAGTATTTTTGTATTCAAATACTCATATCCAAAAAATAATGATCGTTCAAACTTGAATAGTTCTTTCTGTTGGTACTGTAATTACCTATAAGATGAATGCTCTTATCAAAATTCATGATCTCATCAGTGAGAGACGTTTTGCGCCCTATATAAGCCAAGAAGACTGAAATCAAGCTTTAAAAAAATTATAAAACATAGACAGGGTCAATACAATCTAATATTAAAAAAAGAACTTTAATTTTGACTCCAATTTTATCGAAACCCATCAGTTTCGATTTATAATGCGTACTTTTACCCGTACTCTATCATCACGCAAGCCGCAGAGAAATGTTGAAGAATTGGTAGAATAAAACAAATATCGTTGGTTAGCCAATTGCTAATTCCAAGTGTATATGTCACTGCTAAACAACGTTTAATTCAATGTTGAAAGGAAACAATTTTTTTCAACGTTAACTACCTCTTTTTTTTTTTTTTTAATGTTGGAAGTGTATTGCTTTAGTGATACTTCCAACGTTAAGAATTATGTGAAAAACGTTTAGCTTTCGTTATATCTATGCCGATATGTCACATGGAATCAACGGTTATCTCAACGTTGAAATATTTTTTAGTACTATTGTTAATTAGTCCTTTCTTCAACGTTAATTTGCATGTATTTAGCCATTTTTTTAACGTGGAAATTCGGTTATGTATCTATTTGTTTAACATTGATTTCTTTAAATTCAACCATTCTTTTCCGTTAAAATTGTTTGGTTAGCCATTTGTTAAACATTGACTTCCTGAAATCTAATCATTTTTTCAACATTCAAATTTGATTATTTAACCATTTGTTCAACGTTGACTTAACGGTTTTTTCAGCGTTGAAATTTGTTGATATCAGTGGTATTGACCCATTTAAGCACCGTGTCACGTCTATGTCAATAATATTATGAAGGGGCGCCTGCACAGTTCTGTCCCTTAGGAACTGTGCTCACGATGGTACGTATTTAACATTCTAAATGTGGGGATAATAAAATAGCTGCTACTTCAGTGTTTGGATTTTGCTATAAAACATTTCTAAAGGACAGCTGTCAGCGTGACCGAACGATGTCTAATTTGATTGCCAGTGTGTGTAGTAATGGCAAAGAACAGAGCGACACTCATCACCTAAAATGGACATGGACATTTATTTACAATACAATATAAAGTTTCAAATATACACGCCGCACTGTCCGATACAAAACACGTCCGACTCTTCCGAATTGTACAACAATACTGTTCTTGTTCGTGTTCTTTTGCAGTAATAGCACCCAATATTTCATGTTCTTGATCGCATCAGAACCCATGCACTGTCATGCATCGCTGTTCATCCGCTAGAAGAAGTAGCAACGTGAACACAAGAACAACTATTCTTGTAACCTATCTGTGTTCGTAACTCCCTGTAGGGTGTATCTGCTTCTTTATCTACGTGTGGAAAGACAGGGAATCATGACACCATTCCTTCCTAAAATTTCAGTCTATACTGACTAGTAGTTAGCTCTAGATACCCATGTGGATATGAACTCCGAAATTGAAAATTTAAATTTATAGTCAGACCCCCAAAAATAAATGTTTTGTCTGGTGTATCTGCTTCTTTACCTACGTTTGGAAAGACAGGGAATCATGACACCATTCCTTCCTAAAATTTCAGTCTATACTGACTAGTAGTTAGCTCTAGATACCCATGTGGATATGAACTCCGAAATTGAAAATTTAAATTTATAGTCAGACCCCCCCCCAAAAAAAAATAAATGTTTTGTCAGGTGTATCTGCTTCGTTACCAACATGTGGAAAGACAGGGAATCGTGACACCATTCCTTCCTAAAATTTCAGTCTATACTGACTAGTAGTTAGCTCTAGTTACCCATGTGGACATGAACACCGAAATTGAAAATTTAAATTTATAGTCAGACTCCAAAATAAATGTTTTGTCAGGTGTATCTCCTTCGTTACCAACATGTGGAAAGACAAGGAATCGTGACAACATTCCTTCCTAAAATTTCAGTCTATACTGGTGACTAGTAGTTAGCTCTAGTTACCCATGTGAATATGAAATCAAAAATTGAAAATCTAAATTTACAGTCAGACTCTAAAATAAATATTTTTTTTTCTATCCCAGAGGTTCTGTGACTTTTGTCAGTTCAGTGGATGTGTACAGATGTGAAATATGTTTAAACATATCGCACCCCGTCAAGAAAAGTGACACAACTCAAAATTTGCAGAATTTGAGAAATATCAACTTAAAGGCTACTATAAAACTTATATTGAAATAATGTAAGCTTCTTTTAAATTTTAGGTAAGTATTTATGGTGGTTACTTCTGTTACATTCTATAGAATAGAAATATAACACGCTGGGGCACCTCATACATCTTTTTCAATGACATAACTGTAATATTTTTTGACTTGTGTCACTTTTCTTGCCGGGGTGCGATATATGAATATCTTTTTCGCAGGTTCTAAATCCGATTTTTTAGGCTGCTGCCTATTCAGCTTTTTTATAAACACGGAAGATTTGTGGTACACAAAGAAAATTAGAAGATGGGTAAATAGTACTTCCTGGGAAAACCTCCGGTCACGCTGCACTAAAAGATTGATCGCTCAAGTGTATTTTTAAAGCGGCAACAGAACTCTCCTTGAACTTCTTTTCATGTGCCCAAAATAGGCTAAAGAAACGTTCACGCGATCCTATCCCATTCAAACAAGTAACGAAACAGTTCGTATAAAACTCATAAAACCCTACACTTTAATGAACAACTGCAAACAAGTTTCTCGAGAACCCGTAGGCAGGCACCAACAAAAGACTGGCATTCCACCGCGAAAAAAATGAAATATCACTGAACCTGACCCGTCTCCGATCTTTCTTTCTGTGGAAATATGGAATTCCGAATCTGCCCTCAGATATTCATGGCATTAAAGTGTGCGTGGGAAGTCCGCCACGCGAGCGTACGATGCGCGAATGCGTTATTAAGTGCAATTCCCAGCCGCTTTTACGCGCACGGGCCACAGAACAAGCACGGAAAAGCCTCCCACTTGAGGTCAGGGGTCCGACTCCAGGGGGTTAAGGACTCCGCCTTGTCGAACAGCAAGGGTCCTCGTTGGGATGGTCGAGCATTTTCAAGATGAATCGTCCGCGGAGATTTTTTTTGTATTTGTAATCCAGGCGTGGTTGTTGATTCGGACAATGCCGAGCCATACACACGTGTAATTAAATGAATGGGAACTATACCACCCAAATGGCGGGATGGTTGGTTCTGGTGTTTTGTTTGTATCATTCGACGGGGTCGTGTTGTAATGTGTTCGGATGGCGGTCGCTGAATCCTCGTTTTGAGTTTTTGTTTGTGTTGGATTTTGTTTTTATGCTACCGCATAGGAGGATTGAGCCTTAAGAAGAAATTGGGTCGAGTTTGAGAGGAGCTTGGGACTGCAAACTGCAATATTATCCGTGCTATAAAGAAAGCATTGCCTCCAAGTTGAATCGATTGTACTTAGCAGCTGTCATACAAGCCGCATAAATATGCATCTTATACTTAATACCAGATAACAGTATCTAAGTTGGATCATTTGTGGTAACGGTTGTTACACATTCCGTAACATAATCCGTATTTATAATTAACTTAATGCTTAACATTAGATTAGTAGTGTCCAAGTTGGATCATTTGTGGTTAAAGATTGTGACACATGCCGCATAAATAAGCACCCAATGCTCAACAACACAAGATAATAATATCCAAGTTTGATCATTTGTTGTTAACGGTTGTTACACATTCCGTGTTTATAGTTTACTAATCTAATGTTAAGCATTAAGTTATGTCCAAGTTGAATCATTTATCGTTAAAGGTTGTGACACATGCCACATAAATAAGCACCCAATGCTGAACAACACCAGATAATAATATCCAAGTTGGATCACTGGTTGTTAACGGTTGTTACACATTCTGTCTTAATAATTAACTTAATACTTAACATTACATTAGTAGTGTCCAAGTTGGTTCATTTATCGTTAAAGGTTGTGACACATGCCACATAAATAAGCACCCAATGCTGAACAACACCAGATAATAATATCCAAGTTGGATCACTGGTTGTTAACGGTTGTTACACATTCTGTCTTAATAATTAACTTAATACTTAACATTACATTAGTAGTGTCCAAGTTGGTTCATTTATCGTTAAAGGTTGTGACACATGCCGCATAAATAAGCACCCAATGCTTAACAACATCAGATAATAATATCCATGTTGGATCACTTGTTGTTAACGGTTGTTACACATTCCGTCTGTATAATTAACTTAATGCTTAACATTACATTAGTAGTATCCAAGTTGGTTCATTTGTCGTTAAAGGTTGTGACACATGCCGCATAAATAAGCACCCAATGCTAAACAACATCAGATAATAATATCCAAGTTGGATCACTTGTTGTTAACGGTTGTTACACATTCCGTCTGTATAATTAACTTAATGCTTAACATTACATTAGTAGTATCCAAGTTGGTTCATTTGTCGTTAAAGGTTGTGACACATGCCGCATAAATAAGCACCCAATGCTAAACAACATCAGATAATAATATCCAAGTTGGATCACTTGTTGTTAACGGTTGTTACACATTCTGTCTTTATGATTAACTTAATGCTTAACATTACATTAGTAGTGTCCAAGTTGGTTCATTTGTCGTTAAAGGTTGTGACACATGCCACATAAATAAGCACCCAATGCTGAACAACACCAGATAATAATATCCAAGTTGGATCACTGGTTGTTAACGGTTGTTACACATTCCGTCTTTATAATTACCTTATGCTAAACATTAGATTAGTAGTGTCCAAGTTGGATAATAAAGACGATAATGATTTATGAAATTTAGTAATGCTCAAATATGACCACGACATTTCTCTGTGTTACCTCAAATACACAAACACGGGAGTATAAATCAAATTTATAAAATAAACATTAATTCTGGTTGGCCAGATCTCAAATAGCAAAATTATACTTTTATGATCAACCAGTTTTTTGTTTGGGCATTTAGTGTTCCACTACAAAATGTAAGTTATCAAAAATTAAATATTTTATTTATTACTGGCACGGCGTTCCTTGTGTTCCTTGCGTCCAAAATAAGAACCTTTCTATCCTTTCAGTTTCCTGTAGAACGTGTTTCCCTGTCGATATCTATTAATTGCAGGAAAACAAACTTTAGATTTTAAAATTGTGGCTAGGAGAGATACTTTAAGGACTACCTGTGTGCCAATTTTCATGGTTGTAACTGCTACAGATTAGTCTGAAGACAGAAAAGTAATAGCCTATATTTTCAGCAGTGTTCTAAAGTATAAGTGTATGAAATTTGGTGTTGATTGGTCAAACTGTGTAGATTTGTATTGAAAATACACACACACATTCTTTTTCATATATATAAATTATTCCACGCGACATAGTAGACTTCGTAGACTTAAAAGTGGGGTGCCAGCTCAGGTGTGACCTTGTCATCTGACCGTGGTTCAAAATTACGAGGTGTTGTCCTCTGATCTTTCCATTTGAGGATTGAGTCTGTCGGACCGTCGTCAATAGCCCGTCGTGTTGCTCTAGTACGACGCTAACTAATAATTACCATTACCATTTAAAAAAGTAAATAAAAATATGTTTCGCTTAAAGCTTCAAAATAAAATGGTACATCTGCATAAAAATACCATGTATCATTTAGTTAGTTATTAATCATTAGTTTAGTTATTTTTAAAATACCATGTATCATGTATCATTAGTTTACTAATCTTTAAAAATGATTCTCATCTTCTCTGTCTTTTTAAGCCTTCAACAACGTATCTAATCATCCTAGACTTCAGAATAATTTGAAACAGGAACCCCCATTAGTTGCAAGTTTAAGTATCAGTATAAATTGTGTGCTTCAAACTGCAACGGAATGCGTAGAACTGCGTTTGTTGATAAAGTAAATGTCTTTTCGCGTTTCGTTATTCTCTACGAATCATTATCAAAACAATTTTTTAATACTTTTATGAAGTGTTTCAACCGTTATTGGACAGAAATCTCATCCCTTAGCGAGCGAAAAATAACTTCCCACACCGGGAATTGAACCCGGGCCTCCTGGGTGAGAGCCAGGTATCCTAACCACTAGACCATGTGGGACACAGAAAAGGGGAGACACGAACTCAAAATTTGCTGCAAGTGAAACGAACTAAATGAACTTTACTAGGAAGTTCGTTTGCAAAAAAAAAAAAAAAAAAAAAAAAAACACTTTTACAGTTTAAGACTACTACACCTCGATTTCCGATTGCGAACTGAGCTCAGGTGTTGCTTCGTCATCTGACCGTGGTTCAAAATTACGAATCCTCAAAATTCAAAATTACGGTGGTGCTCGGATCTTTCCCTTAAGAGACTGATCCCGGACCGTCGTCAATAGCCCGTGGTGTTGCTCTAGTACGACGTTAACTTAAAAATTACCAATTACCATTACATTTGGGCACGTAATCTTTTAATTTCTTCGCGAATGGTTTGCTTTAGCTGTTGGTTTTCGGCTTGCCTGAGAAGACTCGCTTGTTTAAGTAATCGCATAGCATCGTATAATCGCATTCTGTCCCGGTCAAATGAAGGGATCCAGAGAACGCCAATCGACACCTTGTCATGACGTCATTCGTCCATGAAATGTGTAGAATTTGTATGGTTGCACGAACTGCATGACACGTTCCTTTATCTTGTTGAAAACATGTTCTGTAAACCGTTTGTTGGAAATAAATTTAGCAGCATGGCCCAATATCTCACAACTGACAGCAACTGCATTGGCATTCTCGAAAAATGGACCTAGTATGTTTTTAAACCAAATTACATGACACTAAACTGTTTGCAAAAGTTGCTCCATGGCAGGCCTCGAAATAGATTTTTTAATACAGGTGCATCTTGTGCACCTAAGTTTTAAATTAGGTGCGCAGGTTATATTTTAGGAGCACATTTAAAAAAACCTAATATAAGAGCATTAATGTAATGTAAACTACTTTATTAGTTGAGTATGTTTAGATAGGTTAGTAGTAAATAGTAAATAAAAATAATTAGGCATCTAAATTCTCCCTTCTCCGGCGCACGGCTGTCGCGACAGTCGCTTCAACAGAGCCATCTGGAAAATGTTTCGATCGTCGGAAAGTTCTGGTGGCAGTGGCACAAGTAAACCTTCCTTCTATATAAACCCGTTATGGCCCAGCGATTTTGTTTTCGCAGAGGGAGTATTTTGGAATTTTAATTACGTTCCTTTGATAGTGGTGATACTAAGAGTAGTTGATACTAATATTTTGTTCAAACATCAAAATAACATAAACAACTCGGTTTACCCAAAGACCGTCGTGTACAAGGGGGATGGTACATGTTAAATCTGTCGAGGCCTCAAATGTCCTCTCGCTGGCGTGGTGTGGAATTTTGTAGTTCCAGCTCTGATGTTTGTCTCCATCTGACCGTAGTTCAAAGTTTCCCTTCGGAATTGAATCCGGACCGTCGGCAATAGCCCGTTGTGTTACTCCAGTTTCGACGTAAATTAACTACCTATCGTTCATGACTTCACCTTGGATTTTCCGATCCCCAGTACTAGACCGTTGTGTTACTTCCGTGGGACGTTTATTCAACTATACTGACGTATCTACTAGGGTGGGCCGTGAAAAGGTTTTTTTTTTTTTTTTTTGCTGTCATATTCTAATAGTGCGGAAAAGTTGGTTCATAAAGTAAAATTAATGTGTAAAAAAATTTTATCCCGATTTTTTTTATATCTTTTGCCTTCAAAATGGGTGCAAACCCACCAAAAAGATCAAAATTCGGACATTTTTTATAAAAAAAATATAAATGTTTATATACAATTACGTTCAAATTGTGCGCAAAAGTAAGCTAATACATTCAATATGAAAGGTAAGGAAAATTGTTTAGATCAGTACATATCTTCTGCCTCCCCAACAGGGGCCAAATAAAAAAAAAACTGAAAAAATGACATTTTTGCAAATACGGTAGAAACTGTTGATCAGTTTTTTCTACTATTTGGCCTCCGTTGGGGAGGCAGAAGATATGTACTGATCTAAACAATTTTTTTTACCTTAAAAATTGAATGTATTAGCTTACTTTTGTTTACTGTTAGAACGTAATTGTGTTAACATTTTTATTTTTTATAAAAACAAGCCCAAAATTTGATTTTTGTTTGGAGGATTCGAACCCTTTGGAGAGGCAAAAGATCAATAAATAGAGATGAAATTTTTTACACATTAGTTTTACTTTTCGGCCCACCCTAGTATCTACTTCTGATCCATAATATCAGCTATTATGTTTATTTACGTATCCACTTATTTTGAAACGAGGGAATTGAACTTACCGCGTGGTCGAAAGAGCCCGTACTTGCAGAGGGTGATTATATGAACGATGGCGTATTCCATTATTTGTCATTGAGTAAACAGGCACAGGAGTTACTAAAAAATGCTTTGTTTAAAAGTTATTCCAAAACAAAACCTTTGTCACGGTCAAAACGGTACCTTTACATAAAAAAACAACCCTGTGTGTGTCCTAAAAAAGCGTTTTGTGAAAACAGTAAAGCAGTTTTATGAAGCGATCAAAACTTTAAAGTGTTTTGCTCTTCTCTCTTTTTGTTAAAAAATGGACGTTGTGGAGTTAACTTCGCACTTCATCACAACGGGCTATTGGCGACGGTCCTGGATCCATACTGAAGGCAAAGATCCGAGGACAACACCTCGTAATTTCGAACCAGGGTTAGATGGCGAGGTTGACACCTGAGCTGACATTCAAATATCCAAACTTCCACACCCCGCCAACCTGAGAACCTTTGAGGCCACTACAGATTTTACGTGGATCAGCCACCATGTACACGGTGATCTTTCATTGGATCGAGTTTCGAACTCGCAACCTTCAGGTTGGTTATCCGCTACTCTGCCAAACGGGCTACCGCGGCCCCATGGGAAAGAAGCGGTGGTTCACGAGCAGTCTCTTGGGTTATGTAATTATTTTAACTCGTATTACGGAATCATTTTAACTCACGTTATGTAATCATTTTAACTCGTGTTATGTAATCATTTCAACTCATGTTATGTAAGCATTGTAACTTATGACGCAATCATTTTAACTCATGTTATGTAATCATTGTAACTTATGTTACGTAATCATTTTAACTCATGTTACGTAATCATTTTAACTGATGTTTTTTAATCATATTAACTCATGGTACGTAATCATTTTAACTCGTGTTGTGTAATCATTTTAAGTCATGTTATGTAATCATTTTAACTTATGACGTAATCATTTTAACTGATGTTATGTAATGATTTTAACTCATGATATGTAATCATTTTAACTCCTTTTTTTCTACAGCAAATTATTTTTTAAACACTGCTTTCGTATATGCTTGTTTGTATTTCAGCCGAATCATTCAAGTCCAGCTCTCGCGATGTTGGTAGTCCAGTCACTTCGTTTTGGGCGATTCTATTAGTTAAGTTAGGGGAATGGTGGAAACATAAGCAAATCATTCTGCAATTGGCGCTGAATCTGGTTCTAAATTTATCTTTCTGAGCCGAAAGCGATAGCATGTTGGTGGGGGAAATCAGCCACGGCTATAGCCATTCATGCTTTAGCATGATAAGCTTTCACACCTGTTTAAAAATCGACCTTCCCAACTCGACGGTCTTCTAGTCGGTGACGCACTGAATCATATCGGTTCTCCCTACAATTAACAAATACAAACATTTTGTGAAACGTTGTACATCAAAGTCTACCCTGGTTTTCTTACATCTATGTTAAACGAAGTTTTCGTTAAATAATAAACTCAAGACATTTATTCTTAGTCGTATGATAGTTATGTTTTTAGGTTGAAAACATGAAGGAAAATCGATCTTCAACACGAGTAAAATGAGTACCTATATTTTACTAGGGGAAAACGATATTTCCTCTCTTGTCAACTGGTGTAAAAATTACTACCTTTCGGAATATGCATTATTTACGAATAAAACTTCCTGTCTAGAAATAGACTCACCCAAGATCATCTGCCTTCAACCAGAGTCAAACAGTAGCCCAAGATAGCATCAGAACGCAGGGAGGGAAATATATTGAAGCTCACTTGAGTGTTTAATGGTGCAACTTTTGCTCCTTAGAACAGAAATATAGAATTAGTTTCATTAAACATCAATAATATTGTGGCGCCATCTATACTAAGATAATCGCACTTAAAATATAAATATTTATATTTTAAAAATTTGTCGGTTATATAATAAAATATAATCTGTCGCTCCTAGAACAATCATGCAAATTTGTTAAACTTCCACAACCAACATTTTTGAGCGGTTTAGCATAAAATTTTAAATTTTCTTAGTTTACTTGAAAATTTATTAACAAAATATTTATACTTTGAATAAAATTAATATGAACTGAGAAATTGTTTTTTTTTTAACTCCAGTCATTTCTCATTTTCTGAACATTTTGAAGAGTGGTGTAATTTTTATCTTCATGTATATTTCCTTGAAGTTGAATGTTTTTTTAACCTCGTATTCATTTCAGAAATATTTCTTCGTGCTGCCATCTAGGAAAAAGATAGGTAAGTTTATATTTTTAAGTGCATTTCATTAAATTATCCGAAACAATATACACATTTAAAATTACAGAAACTTTTTTACCAAAAAGTAAAATACGTAATTTTGAGGAAGGTTTTGACTAAGAATTTCAACAGCTTACTTACTAAATCATTTTCATTCTGATCCTTATTAAAATTCATACTATTTCCTTCAATCTGGATTTAAAATAAACTAATGATTGTTGTGTTTGGCCATCTCCCTTTCTAAGAATTTAGTAACTTTTCTTTTTACAAACGATCTTAAAAATGTACTCTTTAAGAATTTATCATTACTGCAAGAATTTATCATAACTTAAGAACTTATCATTATCAACAAAGTAAGTAATATTTTTAAAATCTACGACATTGCTCAGTTATGTTGAGTTTGTTATTATTTCTCTACTGTTTTTGTTGCGATTGTTATAATTTCCCTAATGTTTCTGTTGTGATTTTTATTATTTTTCTACTATTTATGTTGATTGTTATTATTTTTCTACTATTTTTGTTGTGATTGTTATTATTTTTCTACTGTTTCTGTTGTGATTTTGTTATTTTTTTTATAGAAACCTTCTAGTTATATTACTTATTCATTTAGTTTATTCTACAAATTTCAATATACAAATTCATTTAAATTTCAAAATTACAGTAAAAAAGTTATCTTACTTTATGTACCGATTTCTCTTTAAAATCTAAAAGGGTATAGCTGAAAAAAAAAAATTTTTACTAAAAATAAAATTTATGGAATTTTAGCTTAGAAACAAAATATTTACTCAATCAAAAACTATCAAACTGTGAATTAGGCACATGTATGCTGTAGTAACAATTGATTTCAGAAATTATTTTTAGGAATCATATTTTACTCTAAGCAGTAGTGTTTAATGCGTTACGTTTTTATAGAACCAAACAAATATTTTCTCTTTTTCTTTCTATGGATAGAGTAACGTATAACATCTTAGTGTTATTGTCATTCTAGATAATTTTTCATCCATCTTTTTTCAAGACTTTTTTTTAAGACTGAGCTTTTGTTGCGTCAGTAAGTATACTATTAACAATCATAGAGTTCAATAGAATTCAAGTTTAATTTATTCATCACTAGCCACTGCGTCGTCAGCACGGCGTTGCCCGTGACAGTTCTTTTCGTTGGGGTGACAACTGCTCGCTGACGCTCGCCAACCTCCGGTGATTACTACGCGTTCCCATTTGGTTTGCTTCGCAAACCAACACCACAGGCAACGCCGTGATGGCCTCAAGGCGGCTAGTAATAAATAAATGCCAATAAATTAGTTTTAAAATATTTTAGAAATTTTTTTTAATCAGGCTGACACATTAAATTTTATTGATACTGAAAACATTAAAAAAAAAAAAAACAATAATTTTAAGAATCAGGCCCACTTTTACCCGACATGGCACATTACACGGGTTGCAAATGAAAAATTATTTATTTAAAGAAAATCATATATATAAGGTACTGATATAGTGTACAAATTTCCGCAGATTTCATATCCGTTGAAATTTTCATTCTATCTTTAACGATCGCGAAGATAGAATACCTCTGTCTTCGCCCGGGACAAAGTTGAAATCACTTGCAAGAAAGTCTAATCATACTAATCAACAACGTAAATCAAAACATGCTAGAATCGGTAAACGTGACATGGATCCAAAGGCATTAGGACAAAAAACGCAGAATCTCTCCTTTCTTCAATACGACGTTTCAGCGGTCGAAAATCGCAAAATCCTCTCCTTTCTTCAATCGAGGAAGCCTTCCCGGAAAGAAACCCGGAAGGTGAGATAAAACTAATTAATTAAATAAAAAATGTTCTAGATTAAATTTTAAAATTCGGGCTTTACACAAAAATCGCAAAAAATTAGGACTACCTGTGTGCAAATTTCATCATTGTAAATGCCATAGATTCGTCAGGCCACTGATCGGAGACACAAACAAACACTTCCTTTTATAGTAATAGAGATTAATCATCTGATAAAACTTCATGCAGAGCATTAAAAGAATATGACTTTAAAAGGTTATTAGACAAAATGTATTTGGGTTAACTTCAAAAAATGATTAAGAAGTATAACGGTTCTCTCTCGCAATGTGAAAATATTGCGAAACTCGTTTCATCCTCCTGGGGTTGCCTCGACGAGATATCTCGTCATTAGCAATTGGGGCAAGATCTTAATACACGATACATCTCGTCCATGGAAGAAAACTAACCAGCTCTCGATCTCGACAACCGTCCTGATTTACAAAACGCGGATTTCGAGATCGTTGGCTGACCTACCGGTATAGTGGTTAAGGTGTTAGCCTCTAGATCAGAAGGTTCCTGGTTCAGGTCCGGATCGAGGCATGGATGTTTGTAAGCGTATGGTGTAGATGCGGCTGGTGCACCTTAAATCTGTCGTGGCCGAAAGTCCCCACGTTGGGTTGGTGTGGAATATTTGGAGAGTGAGGTGCCAGTTCAGGTGGTCCCTCGTCATCTGACCGTGGTTTAAAATTACGTGGTGTTGTCCTCGGAACTTTTCCTTAAGGAATTGGTCCCGGACCGTCGTCAATAGCCCGGCATGTTGCTCCAGTGCGATGTTGATTCAACTACCTACACCCAGAGTGAGGCGCCGAAAATAATTGTCCTGAGATTGATCCTAAAGAATTTTTGTAACAATCGTACATAATTCAGCAGTTGTTATTTCCATACTCACTGGTATTTTGGTAATGTTTTTAATTAACGTCGTACTAGAGCATCACATCAGGGCTATTGACGACGGTCCGGGATCAATCCCCTTTTATCGCCGCGGACCGGTCAACGTTTGATAATTTTAACTTGGCCCGCTGAAGGGGGGGGACGTTGATTGTTTATGGTTTAGATTGTTTTGATTTAATAATTTTAATTTAATTGTATTTAAATATGCCTTCAAAATAAAATACAGTTACACCAAAAAATGAATATGAAGTGATTTAGCATTTTAACTCACTAGAACGCTAAATCAATGAGGAACCTGAGCTTGTTTCTTTGCAACGAGACGGTTCCATCTGGGGGTAATAGGAGACGACACCCGAAGTGTGTTGCTTATGTCCAGTTTATTCCGTTGTTTTGTTTTGGTTGCTGTCACTGTGGAAAACCCCGCTACACATAGATAGGTTGTCGGAAATGACAATAGAGATTTAAGTGCTGTGGTGGCAATCTCAGGGTATTTCGCATGACTTTAATCCAGAACACCGGCAGAGTTGTTGTCTCGAACGTAGTTTTAAGGCCGGCGTCATTTGCAATCTCCAGCAGTTGATATTCTTCTTGCACAGACATTCTAGATTCACCTGATTTGTTGACAAATGGGTCGCGGATCCATTCCTTACCAGTTCGTGGGTCTTTTGTGGTTAGGAAGTAGCATTAGAACTCTTTTAAAAGCAAAGACAGGTGATCGTGCACCAACTGGGAGAATGAATGTTCAGGCTCATTCTCGCCTAAAATCCCCGCTAACGTCTGAAACATGTCCAAAATGCCTCGGTTCACGCGCCGTCCCCTCAACTCCAGTTTGACTTTAAATGCAGCTACTTTGTCTGCCAACTTGAAAACAGTTGTCATTTTCCCCTGAAGGCACAGATTGAGCTTATTGAGCAGGCTGAATATGTCACACAGGTAAGCCAGTTTTGCGACCCATACCTTTTCACTGAAATGTGCTGCCAACGGGGACTTCTTTTCTAGAGAAATCTTTGGAATGACTCTCGTAATTCAAATACTCTGATTAGCGATTTTCCTCTGGATAACTATCTTATTTCTGTGTATAAGAGAAGGCATCTGTACTCTGCGTCCATCTCCTCACAAAGCTGCTCAAACAGGCGCGAGTTAAAGGCGTGTGCTTTGATGTGGTTAATAACTTAAACGAAATCAATCAATACGCTGTTAAATTCCGGTGACATTTTTCGGCTTGCCAGCATTTCCCTGTGAATGAGAGAATGCGTAGATTCACTCACAGGTGCAACCTCCTTAATCCGAGCAGTTAAACCAGACAATCGTCCGGTCATGGCAGCAGCTCCGTCTGTGTAAATGCTGACACAAAAGGACCATTTTAGTTGTCCTGATATATAACCATCTAGTGACTTGAACAGTTCCGCTCCTGTGGTGTTGATTGGCAAAGATAGTGCACATAACAAATCCTCCTGATATAGATATCGCACAAAAAAAAATTGGTATTGCCTTGTTGTCAATATCTGTAGATTCGTCAACCTGGAGTGCGTACCACGGTGATTATTAATCCTCTCCAACAATTGTGTCTCAATGTCTTCGACTATTTCCTCACTGTGCCTAGTCACAATGCTAGCCGACAAATGCACATGTGCTATCTGTTCCACAAATGCCTCTCCTAGAAGTTCAAGGCAAATGTCTTTAGTGGAGAGCAAGATCAATTCTTCACCGACAGTGAATGGCTTTTTAGCCTTAACAATACGGTTAGTTACCAAATATGATGCTCTCAGTGCATTCTCCTTAATTGATGTGGTGGCCGTCATAAATTTTTTCTGTTCTTCGTGTTCCCTTTTTTTTTCAAAATACACCAGGGGCTTGTCTTTTAATCCAGGGTGCTTGGCGTTCAAGTGGCGAAGCAGTTTTGAAGGTTTCATTGCCTCATTAAAGAGCTGGTCGCCGCAAACTATGCAGAGCGGTTTCGGTGTGTAAGAATCATCTGTCCCGATAAATCCATACTTCAGTTAGGACTCATGGTACTATCTGTTAAAAGTTACATGTTTCTTTGATGTTGAAGGCTCTTCTTCTGTCTCTTCACTGGACCTTTACTTTTCCCCCAAGGAAACTTTCTAGCGACGTCTGTTTCGTATTCATTTTTGCTAATTTATGGGTTAAATTTGAGCAAACACATATACACGTACACCAAGCACTGTTAAACATGAGAAAGTACCTGTGAACAGAGAGAAAAGAGCGATACACACCTTCTCTTTACCAAAGATACAACGCCACTGCCGCTTGCAGCCGCTCAGCTTCAGACGTCACTAAAAAGCGCCCAGATATCACGATATTTTGCACATGCGCGGTATTGGTGCAGCTTTAGGTGACGTCTCTCAGCTCCTGGTTAACCTCTCCTCCTTGGAAAGTCGCACAAACCCGAGAGAAATACACCACAGTAAATAAAATGGAAATAATTTAATGTTCCTTGGGCGGTCCGGTACCATTTGATCCACGGACCAGTACCGGTCCGCGGTTTGGGGACCACTGTTCTTAGGGAAAGATTCGAAGACAACATATAGGTTTCAACCATGACGAGGCAACACCTGAGCTGGCACTCCACTCTACAATCTTCTACACCAACTCAACGTGGGGACTTTCGGCCACGACAGATTTAAGGTGCACCAGCCGCCTCTACACCATACACTTACAAACATCTACGCTTTAACCCAGATTCGAACCAGAAATAGAAACCTTCCGATCTAAAGGCTAACACCTTAACCATCAGTCCGGTTGGTCGGCAGTAACTGTCCTGAAATTGATCCTAAAGAATTTTTGAAACAATCATGCATAATTGAACAGTTATTCTTTTTATAATCCTTGGTAACTAGGCAATTTTTTTTATTAACGTCGTACTAGAGCAATCTATATACAAAGGGCTATTGACGACGGTCCGGGATCAATCCCCCAAGGGAAAGATTCGAGGACAACACCATGTAGTTTTAAACCACGGTCAGATGACGAGGCAACACCTGAGCTGGTACCCCACTCTCCAAACTCCCACACCAAACCAACGTGGGGACTCTCTGCCACGACAGATTTAAGGTGCACCAGCCGCCTCTACACCATACGCTTACAAACATGTACGCTCTAACCGCGATTCGAATCAAGAACCTTCCGATCTAGAGGCTAACACTTTAACCACCTGACCGGGTTGATCGGCCCATACTCATTGCACTAAAATGTTAATTAAAATAAAAATTTTAATTTAGGGCTGAAATGTTTCCAATAATTTACCTCTCAACACTTCAAATTGTGACTTAACAATCCAAGTGGATTCGACGAGATAACTCGTCACTAAAGATTTTATCAATTTTGCTAATGACGAGATATTTTGTCGACAACCACCAGAAGGTTTAAAACTGTGTTTTGTAATTTATTTTATGACATTTATTAACCAATCTTTCGTTTTTACCAGTTAGTTTTTCGCCTAGTCAAGCTTTGGGATTGAGGTTAAAAGTTTATTTTCGAAGCTGTGGAATTTTTTTTAGCGAATGTACTTTGTACTTTTTTCGTTTAAACATTGTGTTCTTTCTCTTCTTCAATGTAATTTCGGTTTCTGGATTTAGAAGATCATTCTTTATGTCGTTTACACGATACACCTAAAGTACATCGTCTCGAAATAAAACAAAATGATTACTTATCCCTTTTTTATTCATATGAGAATAGGAAGAAGCAAGAAAAATAACATTTTTGATTAATTTGCATCGATTATTTTTGCTGTTAGAGTTTGCGTTGTCGAAATTAATTTCTCCCTTTTGGTCACTGTTTCAATCTAATTTGTTTCTACATTTTGTTTTGGTACTAACTTAGGTTTTTGTTAAAGACATTTTTACTTTAATCTGCATTTTTCAGGAGAAAGTAATCATCGCAGGTATATGTAATGTCAGATTTAATGGTACAAAAAATTTATATAAAGGTTTTAGTTTGTAGTAATATACATCACTTATAACTGTAGATAGGTCTGCAATCGGTTTTTCAACAAATCAACTTGAAAAATATTCAGTTTAATTATTTTGCTTATAATTAACGCTTAACAAGAAACAAATTTTAATTAGAATTGCTTAATGGCATAATAAAGGCGATTATTTTCGTTTGGTGCATCTTAAAAACTATCGAACATACTTTCGAAGTCCAATGCATACTAGATGCTTTTAGACGGTTCAGGATCAATACCGAAGGGAAAAATCTGAGGAAAATATCTCCTAATGTTGAACCACGGTCAGGGAAGTTTGGAGAGTGGGGTGCCAGCTCAGGTGTTGCTTCGTCATCTGACCGTGGTTCAAAATTACGAGGTGTTGTCCTCGGATCTTTCCCTTAAGGGACTGATCCCGGACCGTCGTTAATAGCCCGTTGTGTAGCTCTAGTACGACGTTAACTAAAAATTACCAATTACCACGGTCAGATAACGAGTTCAACACCTGAGCGGGCACACCGATTTTTCCAAACTACCAAACCACGCCAACGTAAGGAAATTTGAGGACACGGCAGATTTAACGTACACGATCGTCTTTGATCGGATCGAGTGTCGAACTCGCAATGCTCTTGCTGCTAACCCGCGATTCTACCAACTTTGCTACTGTTATGCATTTGTTTAAATTTGGGAATAAGAATTGAGGGCTTAAAAACAGGAGAAAAAAGACCCTATAGCAGTGGCCGACTAACCGGTCTGGTGGTTAAGGTGTTAGACTCCAGATCGAAAGGTTCCTGGTTCGAATCTGGGTCAGGGCATGGATGTTCGTAAGCGTATGGTGTAGAGGCGGCTGGTGCGCCTTTAGTCTGTCGTGGCGGAAAGTCTCCTCACTCTGGGTTCGTGTGGAAGTTTGGTGTCTGAGATGCTAGCTCAGGTGTTGCCTCGTCATCTGACCGTGGTTCAAAATTACGAGGTGTTGTCCTCGGATCTTTCCCTTAAGGGATTAATCACAGACCGTCGTCAATAGCCCGTTGTGTTGCTACAGTACGACGTTAACTAAAAATTACCAAATTATCAAAATTAGCGGATTTGGAAATTGGTCCTTTTTTTCTACAGAGGCGATCGAGACTCTAAATTACGAGGTGTCCTCGAATCTTTCCCTTTTATATGGATACCGTACTGTCACTTGTGGTGGTGGCTGACCAACCGGCGTAGTGGTTAAGGTAATGGTAATGGTAATTTTAGTTAACGTCGTACTAGAGCAACACAACGGGCTATTGACGACGGTCCGGGATCAGTCCCTTGAGGGAAAGATCCGAGGACAACACCTCGTAATTTTGAACCACGGTCATATGACGAGGTAGCACCTGAGCTAGCAATATATAGAGCAATCTGTATACAAAGGGCTATTGACGACTGTCCGGGATCAATCCCCCAAGGGAAAGATTCGAGGACAACACCATGTAGTTTTGAATCACGGTCAGATGACGAGGCAACACCTGAGCTGGCACCCCACTCTCCAAACTTCCACGCGAACCCAACGTGAATAGTGGTTAAGGTGTTAGTCTCTAGATAGGAAGGTTCCTGGTTCGAATCCGGTCGGTGCATGGATATTTATAAGCGTACGATGTAGAGGCGGCTGTGCACCTTAAATCTGTCGTGGCCGAAAGTCTCCTCACTCTGGGTTAGTGTGAAAGTTTGGAGAGTGGGGTGCCAGTTCAGGTGTTGCATCGTCATCTGAACGTGGTTTAAAATTACGTGGTGTTGTCCTATGATCTTTCCTTTAGGGGATTGATCCCGAACCGTTGTCAATAGCCCGTTGTGTTGCTTTAGTACGACGTAAATTAAAAATTACCAAATTACCCGGATTGTCCACAATAGACCGCTGTGTTGTTCCAGTGCGACGTTAATGCAACTGCCAAACCAAACCTTACTGGTAGTTGGTAATTTTAGTTAACATCGCACTAGAGCAACACAACTGGCTGTTGACGACGGTCCGGTATCAATCCCTTAAGGGAAAGATCCGAGGACAACACCTCGTAATTTTGAACCACGGTCAGATGACGAAGCAACACCTGAGCTTGCACCCCACTCTCCAAACTTCCACACCAACCCAACGTGAGGACTTTCGACCACTACAGATTTAAGGTGCAACAGTCGCCTCTATACCATACGCTTACAAACATCCATGTCCGGACCCGGATTCGAACCAGGAACCTTCAGATCTAGAGGCTAACACCTTAACCACTATACCGGTTGGTCGGCCTATATTTCTAATGAAAACTCACTTATAAATTACACGCGACTCCCTTTGGAAATTAGCCTACTCTACACGCACCGCTCCCAACTTGAAACAGTGTCTTGACATGAAGCAGTATGCTTTCGCAGTATGTACTTTGCATGTGATGCTGTGTTTTTTATTGATGGCATCCGAAATTTGCCTAAGCCCGTACAGCGTCTGCACCCACAGCGCAGTCTTAGCCATTAAGAGAGACAGCTACACATTCACACATGCAGAGACGGGCCCAAAGTCAGAAACAAAATTTTGCGGTTGCCATGGAAACGCCAGAACTCGATACGTGACGTCATGCCGCGAGCGACTAAAATATCTCAACACTATTACCTAGAGCGGTATTGGTCGCCCACTGCCATTTGGTGGGGGAGAAAACTTTAACTGGATGCAAACTTTTTTGGACTGCGATGCCCCTTTTTGTAATCGGGGCGCAGGATGGTGGCATTCGTGACTCTCGGAGTTTTCGCTTTTTTTTTTGCACACTATTATTTTTTGTAATACATACGCAAAACTGAATTTTGCTTTTTTTTTTAAACTATCGAAAACTTTTAATGGGTTTGATTTTAAATGTTATGCTCTGGGGATTTCGCTGACACTCTAAGTTCGAATCCCGAACGACAAATGCTCGCCAAGGAATCAAAATTTACCCCATAGACGCGACATATAAGCAGACTGAGCATTGCTTTTGAGAGGAGCTTCAAAAAGTGGAGCCAACATGTCGACTAGTACTCACGTGACTGCTCTCAAACATTGACTCTGTTGGCCGATTTGGCGTCGTATCGCCTCGTTTGGCGATATAACATCTTATGACACAGTAGGTGCGTGAATGGGTATTTCTATACCGTGGAGATATTATATAGGTACTTGTGGTTTGTCATTTAATGGCGACCAGAAATGTTGTGTAATTTAAAGCAGAGTAATGGTAATTCCTTTTTATGTGACCAGGATCACGTGACCAAAGCTAGAAGTAACGTGACCCTTAGACGACCTTCGTCTGCCGAGAAAAAGCAAAATGCATCATCTGGTTCGTTCACGGGACTGGAGAAGACAATCATCCATTGATTCATGATCTGATTGGTCCGCGCGGCACAGCAGTAGATTGACGATTTCATAATTTTTGTCGCCAATCTATAGGAATGCTCATTCAAATATCTATCCTGTTATACGACGTAAAATCGCCAAACTAGGCGATAAAATGACAAATCGGCTTACCAAGAAAACTTCTCACAAAGCAGTCACGTATCAACTAGTCAATAAGTTGGCCACACTTATTCAAACTCCTCTCAATCCACTTTTTTACGTCTATGTTTGGAGCCACGAAATTGGGTCTTAGTTTCGTATTTCTTTCGTATGCTTTCGGTTGTTTTTCTCTTTCGTTTTTCGGGGGCCGTGGAAGCCCGGTTAGAAGAGTAACCGATTAGCAACCGGAAGGTTGTGTGAGTTCGAAACGGGATCCAACCAAGAGAGTCGTGTCCGTGGGGGGTTGGTGCACGTTAAATCTTTCTTGGCCTCAAATGTCTTTTCCAAATGCTCAACATTTCCAAAAATATTGGCGTGGTGTAGAAGTTTGAAGAGTCAGGTGCCAGACTAGGAATATTGAACCACGTCTGACCGTGATTCGAAATTTCACGATGTTGTTCTCGTATCTTTCTCTTCGGGATTGATCCCGGATCGTCTCCAATAGTCCGTTCTGTTGCTCCAGAGTGCACCGTTAATGCAACACACTACCTACCTTTTTTGCGTATAATATCATTATTTCCCTCGGTTTAACGTACAGTATGGTCTAAAAGTCAAAATAGAGGAAAATGCTGTTTTTGGAAGTGAGTTAAAATTGGTACATATGACTCTTGATGAAAAGGTAAATCTGACTCCTATAGATGAAAAGGTAAATCTGACTCGAAAAGGTAAATATGACTCTTATAGATGAAAAGGATAAATATGACTCTTACAGAGGAAAAGGATAAATATGACTCCTACAGATGAAAAGGTAAATATGACTTATAGATGAAAAGGTAAATATGACTCGAAAGATGAAAAGGATAAATATGACTCGAAAAGAGGAAAAGGATAAATATGACTCTTATAGATGAAAAGGATAAATATGACTCTTATAGATGAAAAGGATAAATATGACTCTTACAGATGAAAAGGGTAAATATGACTTTTATATATCATGATTGCAACGATTTCCCATTTGGTTTGCGAATCCCTAGCCTATTTGATAACAGCCAGCATGGCGTTGGCCGTAGACCAAACTTCGAGAGACTTCGCAAACCAAATTGAAATTCGTAGCGTATTGGAATGAATCCCCTGCGAATTTCAATTTGGTTTGCGAAGCAAACCAAATTATGAATATTATGAACTATGGTCAAATGGGATTATAGTTGCCTGTGGTGTTGGTTTGCTTAGCAAACCAAATGGGAATTCGGCATGACATCATAATCTCTTGCGAAAATATAAATATTTAATTGAAAAATTATTTATTAAAAGAAAATCAGACGTATAAGGTCAAATTTCAAATCCGTTGAAATTTTTAATCTATCTTTAACGATCCCGAGTTTATTAAAAAGAACTAAACAATGACGATCAAAATGTTTTTATTTCTTTTACTTTCCTTCGCTGAAATCGTAAGAGGACAGGAAATGTAAACTGTTTATTTTTTGAACGCGAAAGTTGATGTGACGTCACAATCTGTTGCGGAAATTATAAAGATATTCAATTAAAAAAATTAATTTTTTTAAAGAAAATCATATTTTTAGGCATAGATCTACCGTAAAATTTTCCGTAGATTTCAAACCCGTTGAAATTTTTACTCTATCTTTAACGGTATTGGAGATAGAAAAAGAACATAATAACTCCAGTTAGAAGTTTATTTGTTTTTTATCGTCAGCTGGAATATCATTCCTCCCCGCAAAATGAAAACGGAAACGAAAAAAATAAATTAAAAATCTGTGATCTTCTACGCTGTTGCATTTAATAATAATTAAATTTCATTAAATTCATTTTAAAATGTTCTGAATTGAATTTTAAAATTCGTCGCGACCCAAAAATGCAAAAAATTCGGACTACCTGTGTGTTAAATACATTACTGTAAGCGACATACTTAGATACGTCAGAACTTTGCGTGCAGAAAACAAACACTTCCTTTTATAATAGTAGGGACTGATCCCGGACCGTCGTCAATAGCCCGTTGTGTTGCTCTAGTACGACGTTAACTAAAAATTACCATTACCATTACCTTTTATAATAGTAGAGAAGATAAGAGAGAGAAGAAAATATTGGTAGGCATGTAGGTATTTAACTAACTTCGCACTGGAGCAACACAACTGGTTATCGGTGATTGTATAAAGGTATTGTATAAAGGTCCTGTATGATGGTCCTGCCGAGGGCAACACCGCCTCATTTTGAACAACTGCCAGATAATGCGGTCATCACCTGAAATGCTTACGCACTCTAAAACCATGCCCACGAGAGGACACTTGGGACATGACCGATTTCGCATGCACCCCTCAACCCGCTTACAAAACTTACATTGGATCCAGTTTAGAGCACCAACTCTCGGGAACTTACTATTCCGAGACTCTACAAACTGGGTTACCGAGGCCCGTAAAGTATCAGAATCTGATTAATAAATTTGATTTGTTGCCAGGTTGATCAAATAGAATTCCCAACTTCGACATATACATTGAAAATTCTTGTGTTGTACACCCAGAACCGGCTTTGTTTAGTTCCGGAGTAAGTACAAATTATTCTTCATTGCAGACAGTTTATCGTTCCGGTATGCATGATATGTATTTAGGTAGGTTGGTACTTTAATTACCGTCTTACTGGAGCAATACAAAGGACTATTGACGGTGGTCCGGAATCATGATATGTATTTAGGTAGGTTGGTACTTAATTACCGTCGTACTGGAGCAATACAAAGGACTATTGACGGTGGTCCGGAATCATGATATGTATTTAGGTAGGATTGTACTTTAATTAACGTCGTACTGGAGCAATACAAAGGACTATTGACGGTGGTCCGGAATCATGATATGTATTTAGGTAGGTTGGTACTTTAATTAACGTCATACTGGAGCAACACATCGGATTATTGACGATGGTCCGGGATCAATCCCAAGGGAAAAGATCTCACACAACGGAATATTGACGATGGTCCGGAATCATGATATGTATTTAGGTAGGTTGGTACTTAAATTAACGTCGTACTGGAGCAACACAACGGACTATTGACGATGGTCCGGGATCAATCCCTAAAACAAAATCCACCGACAAAACCTAGCACGTTATGTTGCTCCAGTGTGGCATTAGCCGACCAACCGGTTTGGTGGTTGAGGTGTTAGCCTCTAGATTGGAAGGTTCCTGGTTTGAATCCGAATCGGTGTATAGATATTTTTAAGCGTATGGTGTAGAGATGGCTAGTGAACCTTAAATCTGTCGTGGCCGAACGACCTCACGTTGGGTTGGTGTGGAAGTTTGGAGAGTGGGGTGCCAGCTCAGGTGTAGCCTCGTGATCTGACCGTGGTTAAAGTTACGTGGTGTTGTCTTCGGATCTTTCCCTTAGATCGTTGATTCCGGACCGTCGTCAATAGGCAGTTGTGTTCTTTTAATATGACGTTAATTAAAATTACCTTCCCTTACCAGATGACGTATGAGATTAAAAAGGATTTCACTAGGTACCTCACATCATCCTTTGATGACAGCGCAAACCCCCTAAAGAGGCACGGATTTAGAACCAAAACAATTAAATTAGAACTCCATATCTGAAAATAGTTTCCTCCGAGAAAATAGGAACTGTTTCTTTGAGTTTCGAAATGATTTCACCGTCCAAACACAATTTTAAATAATACTCACCCCACAAACACCAAACGCGTATCACTTCGGGGGAAAATTAAGCTTGCGCTTTGAGAAAAATAGATCGTGACGTCAGCAGAGGTCTTTGACGTCACCAAGCACCTCCGGACTCTAATACCCGTCGAACGTTTCTAGGAGAGCGAATAAATTTCGGCATTATTTTTATCCATTATTTATTTACAAAATGAAGAATAGTGTTTGAACGAACTTGATCGAAAACGCATCTTTACTTCAAAGCAATGTTATCCCGAACCGTCGTCTTGGGTTGGCGTGGAAGTTTGGAGAGTGGGGTGCCAGCTCAGGTGTTGCTTCGTCATCTGACCGTGGTTCAAAATTACGAGGTGTTGTCCTCGGATCTTTCCCTTAAGGAACTGATCCCGGACCGTCGTCAATAGCCCGTTGTGTTGCTCTAGTACGACGTTAACTAAAATTACCTTACCCGAACCGTCGTCAATAGTCCGTTGTGTTGCTTTAGTACGACGTTAACTAAAATTACCATTACCATTTACCTTCAAAGCAATATCGGATCGTACCTTTCGGGTTTGATCCCGGACCATCGCCAATAGCCCACTGCGTTCCTCCAGTGCGACGTTACTTAAGATACCTACCTTCAAAGCAATATGGCTTAAGTCTTAAATTTTTCGCGATCACTGATTTTTTTCCATGAAAAAGTAGTTTGTAATTTAATTGACTACCTACTAACCTCATAAAAATGCATTACGGCGACAGAAACAGAGACTGACGACAGTTTGTCGCCTGTCTCTGTTGCTGTTAAAAAAGCCTTCACACCGCTATCGACAGCAATTTATTTGCGCATTAGCATTGTGATATCTGGCCGCTGTTGGCGATCAATTTCGGAGAATTCTTGGCGACTACCCTCCCTGCGTGGAAGGGTTGCCATAGAGAAAATGAGCAGTCGGATACTTGACTCGGTTGAAAAAGTTTTTTTTTGTTTTGGAGGTGCGATGTACTGCACCGGATGAAATGATGTTCGTTCGTGTCTGTTTTTTAACCTTTTAAATAAATTGTTATTTTTTTTTACAATCTCGTGCTTGGTTATTGGAAGGGAAGAACATCACACGCATAATCTTATTTTTCGAAAGCAAAACATTTATTTACGCTTCTGATTCGTCCGTGTTTAATATAACTCCTGTTACAGCGATGACGATTGCTTTTAAAGCTTCTGGCTGATGATGAAAGAAAGCAGTGGGTGCAAAACATCAACCGAAATCGGATTAGGCTTTATTCTGATGGGCTGTCGGCATGGCGACAGAGACTAAAGTTGAACTTCCTCCAAGACTTGAAAGCGCAACGACAGCGACAAACCGGGAGAAACAAAATTTGTTTGAAAAACGCATTCGTCATAACGAATATATATGTTTTTTGTCTTTGTCGCAGTTGGTGTGAAGCCCCCATAAGAATCAAAGTGATTCGTGGCTTTGGCAAAGGAAAAAACTTGAAATGGTGACTCAAAAAAGGTATTTAGTTGAAAATTGTCCAAATGTAGATCTTTGGGGTGGTATTACGGATATGCAAGTGCGCAAATGGAATAAAAGACATTGTGATGTCCTCGCCCCAAAACGATTGCGTGAAAACAATACGAATCGTACACAAAGAGAAGACATCCAACAGCTAAGATATTTAAGCTCTTATTATTCCAAGAACATTAAGAAAGATGTACAGTATTTGCATCATCCCATTAACATCATTACACAAATACATAAAAGTATGTATATCACAGTCCAGCGTGGTGAACAGGCCTCACCCGCTGTTTATGGCTCTCTCAAAACGTCTCTAATCGTCTTTCCGAAGTCCAAAAACGACCCAATGGTAAAAGTCAAAAACCAATCAGAGACTATCTGGACGCACACTACCTGCAGAAGACGCTCTATTTCACCTGCTCATCTCAAGTCGTAAAGCGCGTCGCGATAGAAAAGCAGCTGGCGCCAAACACAAACCAATCAGAATATACACTACCCTACTATAATGGCCGTACGCCAGCGGATTTGCATAATATACAGTGCTCACACGTGATCTGTTAAGGTTAAATACGACATACGAAATGGTAACGTCGTTAGTTCTGTGTAAAATTGTGACAATATGTCGAAACGAAAGGAAGTTAGTGACGTGACTTTGAAAGAGGTGTTATAGTTGGTTGTCACAAGTGTCAAGTCTATTCGCGCAATTGCGGTAGAATTATCACAGCCACGGTCAACTGTTGGTGATGTGAAGAAGTGGAAGACTGCGGAGTTGGGACACGAACAGCACACGTTCGTCGTCCCCGTAAACTGACCGAACGGGATCGGCTTGTCCTGAAGCGTGAGGCTCGTAAAAACCGCAAGAAACCACTCCAAATCATCAACAGTAAGTTTCAACAGGCAGCAGGGATTACGGTGCACCCCAATACTTTGCGGAAAGAACTGCACGACCTCAATGTGCATGGATGTGTCACCGCACACAAACCAAACATCACCTCATCCAACAAAGCCGGCAGACTCGCTTGGTGTTTGTAACGTCGCAACTGGACTGTGGACCACTGGAAAACTGTTTTATGGAGCGACGAGACACGCTACACGCTCTTCCGGTCGGATGGGCGTGCTTGGGTTTGGCGAATGCCAAGCTAACTTCTGTAACCGGAGTGCATCGTTCCGACTGTCAAGTTCGGTGGTGGTGGTGGTGTACCTGTTCTAGAGTGTTTTTCGTGGTATCGCCTGGGACCTTTGCATGTTATCCCTGGTGATTTAAACACCGACGCCGACATGAACATTTTGGACAGTCAGGTTCTTCCTACGCTCTGGCAATTTTATGAAATGGACGAATGTTACTTCCAGGACGACACCGCTGCATGTCATGTTGCAGCCTCTGTCAAGCAATGGCATCGAGATATGGATGTAAAACGTCTTCCCTGGCCTGTTCAAAGTCCCAACCTGAACCTAATAGCACATTTGCGGGACGAGTTAGAGCGACACTTACGGAACAGGGAACGACGTCCGAAATCTACAGCTGAGCTGGCGACATTCTAGCAGCAGGAATGGACACAAATACCCATAGCTGTGTATCAAAACCTTGTTTGATTGTGTTTTTCGTGGTATGGCCTGGGACCTTTGCATGTTGTTCCTGGTCAAAGGACCGCCGACGCCTACATGAACATTTCGGACAATAAGGTTCTTCCAACACTCTGGACATTTTATGGAATGGACGAATGTTACTTCCAGGACAACAATGCTCCATGTCATGTTGCAGCCTTTGTCAAGCAGTGGTATCAAGATATGGATGGTAAAATGTTTTCTCTGGCCTGCTCAGTCTCGACCAAAACCGCATAGAATATGTGTGGGGCGAGTTAGAGCGAAGCTTACGGACAAGGAAACCACATTCGAAATCTACAGCTGAGCTGGCGACATTCTTGCAGCAGGAATGGACACAAATACCCGTAGCTGTGAATCAAACCCATGTTGAAAGTATGCCCAAAAGGGTTGCTAGTGTCATTGCAGTACGTGGGGGACCATCACCCTATTGAAGCATGTATTCTTTCCCTTATACCATCACATCTTGCTGTCCGGTCCATTATTGTAGGGTACTGTATACTATTTCGATGACACAGTGGAGTAGACACCTGCCCGGGAAGTGACCCTTCCGGGGTTTCTCCAGACTGTGGGACATGACAGCAAAAACAGAGAACACAAAGAAATTACCCAATAATACACACACACAATCATCACAACACGAGGTACAGAATTCAGCGGTCGGAGGGCCGAAAGGAAGCACACGGGGAGACGTGACTATTTTATTCAACGTATCCTAAATATTTTGCTATGAAGATTTACATAGATAAATTTTTGATGGTATATATTACATCGGGTCAATAATACCCAATTTAATGGCTCAAATATTATTTACATTTGAATTTCTCAGAGTTATCAAGAATAGAGCTCTGAGGATATAACATCACGTTGGGTTGGTGTGGGCGTTTGGAAAGTGGGGTACCAGCTCGGGTGTTGCCTCGTCATCTCACTGTGGATTGATCACGGACATTCGTCAATGGCTCGTTGTGTTGCTGTACTGCGACATTAATTAGAATTACTTATCCTTACCTGAGGGCCGACCAACCGGTATAGTGGCTAAGGTGTTAGCCTCTAGATCAGAAGGTTCTTGGTTCGAATCCGGGTCCGGGCATGGATGTTTGTAAACGTATGGTGTAGAGGCGGCTGGTGCACCTTAAATCTGTCGTGGCCGAAAGTCCTCACGTTGGGTTGGCGTGGAAGTTTGGAGAGTGGGGTGCCAGCTCAAGTGTTGCTTCGTCATCTGACCGCGGTTCAAAATTACGAGGTGTTGTCCTCGAATCTTTCCCTTAAGGGTCTGATCATGGACCGTCGTCAATAGCTCGTTGTGTTGCTCAAGTACAACGTTAACTAAAATTACCATTGGCATTACCATTACTTAACCTGAGGGTAAAACGGAAAGAGATGTGGGAGATAGGTAAAAAATTGGTAATTTTTAGTTAAAGTCGTACTAGAGCAACACAACGGGCTATTGACGACGGTCCGGGAGCAGTCCCTTAAGGGAAAGATCCGAGGACTTGTGGAAGATAGTCATTTTATTTAGATAGGTATTTTAATTAACGTAATTTAATTAGTACGAGGTCAGATCTGCGCAGTCACTGCACTCACCGAACTTCTACACTATGTCAGGGTAAGGACATTTGAGGTCACGACAAATTTAACGTGCAACGGCCGGCTTTGTACGCGACGGTGTCTGGTTGGATTCGAGCTCGTAATCCTCCGGTCGCAAATCGGTTACACTTCCAACCAAGCTACCGTGGTCCTGTGAAAATTTGAAGAAAGGAGTGCTTTCTCAGATGTTGACCTCGTCATCTGACCGTGTTTTAAAATAACGAGGTGTTGTCCTCGAATCTTTCCCTTCGGGAAGGATCTCGGACCGTCGTGGACGGACTCGTTCTGTACGCTCCTGGTCAGAAGTATTGGTAATTTGGTAACTTTAAATTAGCGTCGTACTAGAGCAACACAAAGGGCTATTGACAACGGTACGTGATTAATCCCTTAAAGGAAAGATCCGAGGACAACACCTCGTAATTTTGAACCACGGCCAGATGACGAAGCAACGCCTGAGCTGGCACCCCACTCTCCAAACGTCCACACCAACCCAACGTGAGGAATTTCGGTTACGACTGAATTAAGGTGCTCCAGCCGCCTCTACACCATATTCTTACAAACATCCATGCACTGACCCGAATTCGAACCAGGAATATTCCGATCTAAAGGTCAACACCTTTACCACCAAACCGGTTGGTCGGCACAGAAGTATTGGTAATGGTAATTTTAGTTAACGTAGTACTAGAGCAACACAACGGGCTATTGACGACGGTCCCGGATCAGTCCCTTAAGGGAAAGTTCCGAGGACAAAACGTCATAATTTTGAACCATGGCCAGAAGACGAAGCAACACCTCAGCTGGCAGAACCACTCTCCAAACTTCCACACCATTCAACTTTCTGTTAGGACAGATTAAAGGTGCACCAGCCGCCTCTACCCTATACGCTTACGTGGTTCAAAATTACGAGGGGTTGTCCTCTGATCTTTCCCTTAACGGACTGATCCCGGACCGTCGTCAATAGCCCGTTGTGTTGCTCTAGTACGACGTTAACAAAAAAATTACCAATTACCCTATACGCTTACAAACATCCATGCACTGACCCGGATTCGAACCAGTAACCTTCCGATCTAAAGGTCAACACCTTAACCACCAGACCGGTTGGTCGGCTCAGAAATATTGGAAACTGTTACACTAATTCGAAACAAAAACTATTGGTGATGAAAAAGGAAACGATTATCGCACATCAGTTTTTTATTCGGAGTGACTTGAATGATTAATAAAGATGTGATATTTTTACGAGACTCAGATGGAGATTTGTGAAAAAATTGCCACCTGAGGGTTCTACTGATCAATCACCGAGAAAAGAAATAAATTTCCATTTCTTTAGACGATCCCCTCGTGAATTGCAACGATTTTTATAAACTGACCGGTCTTAAAAAGTCCGATTTTGATACGAAGTATGATATTGTTTATCGATCCATCAAAGAGGAATTGAAGGGGTGTCTGCCTACATTCAGAACTGAAAGTATTTGCTACTGTGTATGGTATTATCTTCTTACTTATCCCACTTCGCCTATACTGAGCTAGACCAGTTCATAGGACATTTAATCTTCAAAGTGGTTTCGATGAGATCAATCACGTCCATCAAGATTTGACCAATTTCATTGATGACGATATATCTCGTATATTAAGATCTGACCAATATTACTGATGACAAGAAATTTCTTTATAAAAATATTACCTATTTTTTATGACGATATCAAAATCTCGTCAGAGTTTTTATAATGACGAGATATCTCGTCGCTGTTTAGTCGTCAATTGACGATGACTCGTACTGATGACGAGAAATCCCTTCATATAGATGTTACCTATTTTTTTATAACGAGCTCAAAATCAGGTCATAGTTTTCTAATGACGAGATATCTCGTCCATCAAGATCTAATAAAAATTTTTTAATGACAAGATATCTCGTTATAAAGATATTGTTGGCGTTATAATAATGGCGTAATTTATAGCTGTTCAGTTTTTATATAATGACGAGATATCTCGTACATCAATATCTAACAAATTTTTATTAATGACGAGATATCTCGTTATCCTGATTGTTGGCGTTTTAATGATGGCTTAATTTATAGCTGTTCAGTTTTTTTCTGATGACGAGATATCTCGTCCAATAAGATCTGACCGATTTTGCTAATGACGGGAAATAGCTTTATCAAGATACTGTTGACAATTTTAGGATTTCGCGTTTATAGTTGCTCTGTTTTTTTTACTATCAAATGACGAGATATCGTCCATCAAGATCTGTTTAGTTTTATCAATGACGAGATTCCTTTTCGGGACAACCACCTGATGGCTTAAGAAATCCAACCACCTTCTGATATGAAGGGAATGCAGGGCACTCAGGTGTTGTCGTAGAAACAGTACTTGCTTGGTGCAAGATGGTAAATTATTTTCATTCCTTACAAACATGATGAACCTAAATGCCTTTCTGAATCTTGAAAAGGTGTTTGATTCACCCTGCCCCCGGAGAATTTGAGGATTGTGGTGAAAAGTAATCTGCTTACATTATTTATTCTAGTACAGCTTCAGTCTACGTTTATAACAATGACAACAGTGCCTTGGTGATTTTTTTTTTGGCTCACTTCTAGTATTGAGTTATGGCAGGAAAGACAACCCTTCTGTATAATGGTTATTGCGGTTTTTATGGCAACCTCCGGCAAACGGAAAGTTTAAATTTTCACTCTGAATATTCTAGAATGTTCTTTCAAAATCCGTTAAACTGTCGTTTGATTTTATTGGTTCATTTGAAATAATTCTTTCATTGGCAACTTTAGAAGTGGGCCAAAAAAAAAGCGCCAAGGCCATTGCCACCGCTATAAACGTAGACTGAAGCTGTACTTTCATTCTTCATGTGTGAGTGTGACAATACCCATTAAATTTAATCAAACTTGACTCAGAAATCGAGTTAAAATCGAAAAAATTCAATAACTCTTTGAGAAATTTTCAGTATTAACTGACAAACCAGGTGGAATGCAAATACTACTTTGGTTACTCAAATGCCCCGGGGCATGAGCTCTGCTACCGGGCGCGTCGGCAGGTGGCGGATAGCCGAAAGTCCTGAGCCGAAACATACTCAGGATATCCCCGAATATTGAATAAGGGGGCGCGGACCAGCTTCCGTTAACCCAAAGTGTTATGCGACCCGTGCTGATGGGTGTATGGTACCGACGGTTAATTGGTGCCTTTTACGGAGCCTCCTAGAGTGCTTGGCGACCTCTAGGAGTAATTTGCCTTACCCTGGTATGCAGGCTCTGGCGGGGTGGACTGCATAATTCCTGCGGTACATACACCAATCTATGGAAAAAAATAATGAAAACAAAAACCTAACCACCGACTCCAAAGAGGAAGATAATCAGACCTTGATGGAGACCCAATCCTCAGGATCAGGCCCTGCAACCCCACAGACAGACCTTGAAGGAGATCGAGATCTCCAAAAGATAGTCTTGGGGCTTGACAGGATTGATATACAGAGGAAAAAAATCTCTGGGGCTGCCAAAAAAAGGCTGACCAAAGAAAGGAAGTTAGCTGAGGGTACATGGGTAGAGAACAGACCCAAACCAAAAGCCAAAACCACTCCAAAGGGAAAGGAGTTACAGACCCCGATCAGGCCCTCTACCAAGAGGCCAAGGTCGGATGGTAGTACTCCCCACTCTCAGGAGAAAATGTCAACAAAGAGGGCTAAACCCGGAAACGGGGCAGACCCTAGTTATAGTGACACCTTATCGGCTGTGAAGATGGCAGTTGTCGTGGAAGGATATCCAAACCAGAAACTGTCAGAAGAACAGCTGATGACCTTCCAACTAGACGCAATGTCTAAGATTGAGGGCGTTCCTCCGGGAACAGGACCTCAATTCAAATATTGTCGTCTGGAAGGAGGAGCTATAATTATCCTCTGTGCCGACTCTAACAGCAGCCAATGGCTGACCAGAACTGTTAGAGAAATGTCACCATGGAACGGCTTGTCCCTCTTTGTTGACGAGGCACGTAAAATAGTTAAAACCAAAAAATTTATAGCCAAGATCCCAGCTATATACAACAAGTTCTCCGGTAAAGAGATTCTACAAAAAGTAGAAGCTCAGAACGGAGGACTAACTGCCACAGAATGGGGAATCCTCAACCAAAAATCTGGTAATGAGGGTAGAACCATTGTGGTAAGTATTCCAGAACAAGATGCCAAGACCTTGATGGGTAGAGAATGTAAATTCTACATAGGCTTTACCCAAGTGCAGGCTAGGGCTCTGGAAAAACCTGCTACAGCTTCCACTGACAATGTCAATGAAGCTCCTGCAGGCCAACCTGCAGCATAAACGACTTGCTGCAGCCAACCTCAGTGGGGTTTTCCGGACTGAGGGAATCCACATTGCCCTAATCCAAGAACCCTGGCTGTACAAAGAAGGCATCAGGGGATTAAAGGACAGTGGAGGTAAGTTAATTTATGATTTTGCAAGCTCCTCTCCAAGAGCTTGCTTACTTATTAACAACAACATCGATGCAATGCCAATCCATGAACTTTGTTCTAGGGATTTGGCAGTAGCAAAGATAACTCTTCATAATGGCGGGAGAACCAGAGAAATCTTGATAGGCTCTGGGTACCTGCCATATGAGGAAAAAGATCCTGTGAGCGCAGAGCTGAAGAGATTGTTGACAGCGTGTGCAGAACAGCAATCGGGATTGATTCTCGGTTGTGATGTGAATGCACACCACACAATCTGGGGCAGCTCCAATATCAATGACAGAGGTGAAGCTCTTTTAGACTTTGTACTTGAAAATAACCTAGATATCTTAAATGTAGGAAACAAACCGACCTTTATAACTAGTGTAAGAAAGGAAGTACTTGATATAACCTTAGCCAGCCCTGAACTAAGTAGTTATATTCACAATTGGCATGTTGATGAGAAGCCTTCAATGGCAGACCATCAATTTATCCACTTCTCACTGAAATCTGAATATCACTGGGAGAAGACGTTCAGAGATCCCAAAAGGACGAACTGGACCTTTTTTTTACAATGAACTCCAGAATTACCTGGAGGACTTCTCTCGGAAAATCTATGATACTTACGATCTAGAACTGTTCGCAGACGGCCTGCAGCAGGCAATCTATATTTCATATACAAATAACTGTCCCCTGCTTCTAAGGAAAGGCAAACAACCTAACTCATGGTGGAACCAAGACCTTATGAGGCAGAGGAAGACAGTAAGAAAACTTTTCAGGAAAGCAAAGAAATCTGGCAAGTGGGAAGAATACAAGTACCTACTTTCAGAATACAACAAAGCTGTTCGAATGGCCAAAAGGAATTCATGGAGGAAGTTCTGTGATTCGGTTGAAAGTACCGCTGAGGGCGCTAGACTCCACAAAATTCTTAAAAGAGATACACCAATATTGGTGGGGACCCTTAAGAATAATTCCGGTGGCTATACCAAAACTGGCAGAGAAGTTATAGAGACTCTGGTTGAGACACATTTTCCAAACTCCAACTTGGTACCTAATGAGTTAAACCCTTCTCCCCTGGGATATCCAATAAGGGTGAGAAGGGAAAACTGGATAGTTGCCAAGAAAATTTTTACTGTTAAACAAGTACTATGGGCTATCAACTCATTTGAACCATATAAAACTCCAGGACCAGATGGGATAATACCGATTGTGCTTCAGAAATCGGCCGATCTCATCTCACGGGTCTTGTGTAAAATGTTCAGAGCTAGTCTAGCTCTTGAATATATCCCCAGACCATGGAGAAAGGCAAGGGTAGTCTTTCTGCCCAAAACTGGAAAAAGCCAATATGACCAGGCTAAGAACTTTCGTCCTATCAGTCTATCATCTTTCATACTTAAGTGTATGGAAAAAATAATTGATAGACACATTAGGGATGTAATGAGGAGTACCAGACCTCTTCACAAAAACCAATTTGCCTATCAACCCGGTAAATCTACAGAGGTGGCTTTGCAACACCTGGTTGTAAAGATTGAGAAGACCCTGGAGTGCAAGGAAATGGCTTTGGCAGCTTTTCTTGATATTGAGGGTGCTTTCGATAATACCTCTTTTAACTCAATCGCTGCTGCTGCTGCCAGCAGAGCTATTGAACCACAGGTCTGCAAGTGGATAAACTCCTTGTTAGCAGACAGAATTATTACAACAGAGTTGTTTGGGGCAACACTTCAGGCTAGACCCACTAGAGGCTGCCCTCAGGGAGGAGTTCTCTCCCCTCTGTTGTGGAATCTGGTGGTTGATGACCTAATTGCAGACCTCAATCAAAGCGGCATTTATGCCCAGGGATATGCAGATGACATTGTCGTCTACATATCGGGCATGGATGAGAAAACGGTGATAAATATCATGCAGGGGACCCTGAACAGAATCGCAAGATGGTGCTGTGAAAAGAATTTGAGAGTAAATCCTCAAAAGACTACTCTTGTCCCATTTACACGAAGAAGAACCTGCATTGACAAAAGTGATATACCTACCCTACTAGGGGAAAAAGTAAATATGCTGAGCGAGGTTAAATATCTGGGAGTTATACTGGACACTAAATTAACCTGGAATCAGCATTTGAAAAGTAAAATTAAACAAGCAAAAGTTGGACTTCTACGATGTAGAAGAGTTCTTGGTAAATCATGGGGTCTAAGGCCAAAGATGACCTATTGGCTATACACTATGGCTATTAGACCCATTGTGACCTATGCGGCTGTGGTCTGGTGGAAAAAGACGGAACAATTGACTGTTAAGACCAAGCTAGACAGTCTTCAAAGAGCTGCCTGCCTGAGTATAACAGGTGCTATGTCCTCCACTCCCACCAGAGCCATGGAAATTATTCTATCTGTCGTCCCACTTGATATCTTTATTAGCGGTGCTGCCAGAAGAAGTTCCTACAGACTGGAAAACGCTGGACTGTGGATGGATTTTGCCAGCCAAAAGTCCCACACCAGTATTAACCAAAAATTCTTTGACCCTATACTTTTGATGCCCTCTGACATCATGGAGACAAGATTCCTCTTTCAAAGACCCTTTGTGGCTGTGGTCTGGTGGAAAAAGACGGAACAATTGACTGTTAAGACCAAGCTAGACAGTCTTCAAAGAGCTGCCTGCCTGAGTATAACTGACCCTCTGACATCATGGAGACAAGATTCCTCTTTCAAAGACCCTTTGTGGCTGTGGTCTGGTGGAAAAAGACGGAACAATTGACTGTTAAGACCAAGCTAGACAGTCTTCAAAGAGCTGCCTGCCTGAGTATAACAGGTGCTATGTCCTCCACTCCCACCAGAGCCATGGAAATTATTCTATCTGTCGTCCCACTTGATATCTTTATTAGCGGTGCTGCCAGAAGAAGTTCCTACAGACTGGAAAACGCTGGACTGTGGATGGATTTTGCCAGCCAAAAGTCCCACACCAGTATTAACCAAAAATTCTTTGACCCTATACTTTTGATGCCCTCTGACATCATGGAGACAAGATTCCTCTTTCAAAGATCCTTTGAGGTACTTATTGACCTAAAAGAGGAATGGAAAGAGGAAAACTACAAGCTCACAAATGGAGACATTGTGTGGTACACAGATGGCTCCAGACAAAACGAAAAGGCAGGTGCTGGAATATGTGGGATCAGACCTAAGGCAAGGATTTCCCGAAAATTAGGAAAACATGCCACAGTATTTCAAGCGGAACTGCTTGCTATCATCTACTGTCTACAAGAATGTTCTAGAAGATCCTACTCAAATAGGAAAATCTACATATTCAGTGACAGTCAAGCAGCCTTAAAGGCAATAAACTCATTCCAAATAAGCTCCAAACTTGTTTGGGAATGTAGGAACCTTCTACATGACTTGGGGACCCATAATAGGATCTTTCTTACTTGGGTACCAGGGCATACTGGTGTAGAAGGAAACGAAAATGCAGATAAGTTAGCCAAACTGGGTACTGCAGACCTACCTTTAAGCCCTGAGCCTTTTTGCGGGATCTCTAAGACTACCGCAAAAAGGGTGATAGGAGAAAGAATGCTTAAAGAAACTACAAAAAAGTGGAAGCAAACCACCGATCAAAAACATGCAAGGCTTATGATTCAAGAACCTTCTATGAAAACATCTTCTCAGATCCTTCGTCTTAGCAGGGGTAAGATGAGGGTGATAGTTGGATTTCTCACAGGCCACTATCACCTAAGAAAACACCTTCCTAGGATGGGAATCTTTAAAGAAGAACCTCTATGCAGAAAATGCAATATGGTGGAGGAAACTGCCCACCACATACTTTTTGAATGCGAAGCTCTGCTTCACATAAGGCACTCAAGTCTAGGTCTTGGAACAGAACTTGATACAATTCACGAAGAACCTGTCAAAAGCCTTTTGGCCTTTCTCAAGGAATCTGGCTTTCTCTGACAGGAATATCGAAAAACAATGGGGTTTGGTGCAATATTCCCTAGTGGAATCAGCACCTAGGGCTTTCCTGACCTCCCCACTATATATGACTATGACTATGACTACTCAAATGCTCTTGCGTGATGCATATCACGATTACCTTAAAATGCAGTAAATCGCGCGTTATGGCGACATTTGGCGCTTAATCTAATTAGCGTGGACCAAACTATCGTATTTGAATTCGGGTAATGGGTAATTTTAGTTAACGTCGTACTAGAGCAACACAACGGGCTATTGACGACGGTCCGGGATCAGTCCCTTAAGGGAAAGATCCGAGGACAACACCTCGTAATTTTGAACCACGGTCAGATGACGAAGCAACACCTGAGCTGGCACCCCACTCTCCAAACTTCCACACCAACCCAACGTGAGGACTTTCGGTCACGACAGATTTAAGGTGCACCAGCCGCCTCTACACCATACGCTTACAAACATCCATGCCCGGACCCGATCCAGGAACCTTCCGATCGAGAGGCTAACACCTTAACCACTATACCGGTTGGTCGGCATTTGAATTCGGAATTCACTCTTTGGTCTTTTTATTGGCGGCATGTTGAAATTGTATTCGAAAAAAAAGTCAAGCACGTACAGGGAACACTTATTTTCATGCGATCCTTTCTGGCTTTTATTGCTGGTTTGTCTGCCTATTTTCTAATTGTTATCGATTTTTATTTAGTCTAGCGCTACTATCAACTTGTTCAATATTAGATGTTTTATCCGTAACACTCAAATCGACCAACAAACGATCTGAATAAAACTGGAGCCTGTGCTAGATTCTCGGATCGACAACTAGAACAAGTAAGATCAAAATTTTGTTCAAACCATAGACCGTTGCTAGCATGGGAGCACGTCAAATCTCCTCACGTTGGCTTGGTGGAAATTGTAGAGTACGACCTCCGGTATTGACCCCGTCATCTGACGGTGGTCAAAATTGACGAGCTGTACTACCATCTTTCCCTTCAGTGTTGATCTCGAGATCCCATTGTGTTGCTCCAATACGACGTAAATTCAACTATCTACCCAGTTATAAAAAAAGAAAATTTACTAAACAATCCCAAGTACTCACGTGGTCAAATTGATGAGCTGTACTACCATCTTTCCCTTCAGTGTTGATCTCGAGATCCCATTGTGTTGCTCTAGTACGACGTAAATTCTACAATCTACCCAGTTATAAAAAAAGAAAATTTACTAAACAATCCCAAGTACTCACGTGGTCAAAATTGATGAGCTGTACTACCATCTTTCCCTACAGTGTTGATCTCGAGATCCCATTGTGTTGCTCCAGTACGACGTAAATTCAACTATCTACCCAGTTATAAAAAAAGAAAATTTACTAAACAATCCCAAGTACTCACGTGGTCAAAATTGACGAGCTGTACTACCATCTTTCCCTTCAGTGTTGATCTCGAGATCCCATTGTGTTGCTCCAGTACGACGTAAATTCAACTATCTACCCAGTTATAAAAAAAGAAAATTTACTAAACAATCCCAAGTACTCACGTGGTCAAAATTGACGAGCTGTACTACCATCTTTCCCTTCAATGTTGATCTCGAGATCCCATTGTGTTGCTCCAGTACGACGTAAATTCTACTATCTACCCAGTTATAAAAAAAGGAAATGTACTAAACAACCTCAAGTATTCACGTGGTCAAAATTGATGAGCTGTACTACCATCTTTCCCTTCAGTGTTGATCTCGAGATCCCATTATGTTGCTCCAGTACGACGTAAATTAAACTATCTACCCAGTTATAAAAAAAGAAAATTTACTAAACAATCCCAAGTACTCACGTGGTCAAAATTGATAAGCTGTACTACCATCTTTCCCTTCAGTGTTGATCTCGAGATCCCATTGTGTTGCTCCAGTACGACGTAAATTCAACTATCTACCCAGTTATAAAAAAAGAAAATTTACTAAACAATCCCAAGTACTCACGTGGTCAAAATTGACGAGCTGTACTACCATCTTTCCCTTCAGTGTTGATCTCGAGATCCCATTGTGTTGCTCCAGTACGACGTAAATTCAACTATCTACCCAGTTATAAAAAAAGAAAATTTACTAAACAATCCCAAGTACTCACGTGGTCAAAATTGACGAGCTGTACTACCATCTTTCCCTTCACGAGATCCCATTGTGTTGCTCCAGTACGACGTAAATTCAACTATCTACCCAGTTATAAAAAAAGAAAATTTACTAAACAATCCCAAGTACTCACGTGGTCAAAATTGATGAGCTGTACTACCATCTTTCCCTTCAGTGTTGATCTCGAGATCCCATTGTGTTGCTCCAGTACGACGTAAATTCAACTATCTACCCAGTTATAAAAAAAGAAAATTTACTAAACAATCCCAAGTACTCACGTGGTCAAAATTGACGAGCTGTACTACCATCTTTCCCTTCAGTGTTGATCTCGAGATCCCATTGTGTTGCTCCAGTACGACGTAAATTCAACTATCTACCCAGTTATAAAAAAAAGAAAATTTACTAAACAATCCCAAGTACTCACGTGGTCAAAATTGATGAGCTGTACTACCATCTTTCCCTTCAGTGTTGATCTCGAGATCCCATTGTGTTGCTCCAGTACGACGTAAATTCAACTATCTACCCAGTTATAAAAAAAGAAAATTTACTAAACAATCCCAAGTACTCACGTGGTCAAAATTGATAAGCTGTACTACCATCTTTCCCTTCAGTGTTGATCTCGAGATCCCATTGTGTTGCTCCAGTACGACGTAAATTCAACTATCTACCCAGTTATAAAAAAAGAAAATTTACTAAACAATCCCAAGTACTCACGTGGTCAAAATTGACGAGCTGTACTACCATCTTTCCCTTCAGTGTTGATCTCGAGATCCCATTGTGTTGCTCCAGTACGACGTAAATTCAACTATCTACCCAGTTATAAAAAAAAGAAAATTTACTAAACAATCCCAAGTACTCACGTGGTCAAAATTGATGAGCTGTACTACCATCTTTCCCTTCAGTGTTGATCTCGAGATCCCATTGTGTTGCTCCAGTACGACGTAAATTCAACTATCTACCCAGTTATAAAAAAAGAAAATTTACTAAACAATCCCAAGTACTCACGTGGTCAAAATTGACGAGCTGTACTACCATCTTTCCCTTCAGTGTTGATCTCGAGATCCCATTGTGTTGCTCCAGTACGACGTAAATTCAACTATCTACCCAGTTATAAAAAAAGAAAATTTACTAAACAATCCCAAGTACTCACGTGGTCAAAATTGACGAGCTGTACTACCATCTTTCCCTTCACGAGATCCCATTGTGTTGCTCCAGTACGACGTAAATTCAACTATCTACCCAGTTATAAAAAAAAGAAAATTTACTAAACAATCCCAAGTACTCACGTGGTCAAAATTGACGAGCTGTACTACCATCTTTCCCTTCAGTGTTGATCTCGAGATCCCATTGTGTTGCTCCAGTACGACGTAAATTCAACTATCTACCCAGTTATAAAAAAAGAAAATTTACTAAACAATCCCAAGTACTCACGTGGTCAAAATTGACGAGCTGTACTACCATCTTTCCCTTCAGTGTTGATCTCGAGATCCCATTGTGTTGCTCCAGTACGACGTAAATTCAACTATCTACCCAGTTATAAAAAAAGAAAATTTACTAAACAATCCCAAGTACTCACGTGGTCAAAATTGACGAGCTGTACTACCATCTTTCCCTTCACGAGATCCCATTGTGTTGCTCCAGTACGACGTAAATTCAACTATCTACCCAGTTATAAAAAAAAGAAAATTTACTAAACAATCCCAAGTACTCACGTGGTCAAAATTGACGAGCTGTACTACCATCTTTCCCTTCAGTGTTGATCTCGAGATCCCATTGTGTTGCTCCAGTACGACGTAAATTCAACTATCTACCCAGTTATAAAAAAAGAAAATTTACTAAACAATCCCAAGTACTCACGTGGTCAAAATTGACGAGCTGTACTACCATCTTTCCCTTCAGTGTTGATCTCGAGATCCCATTGTGTTGCTCCAGTACGACGTAAATTCAACTATCTACCCAGTTATAAAAAAAGAAAATTTACTAAACAATCCCAAGTACTCACGTGGTCAAAATTGACGAGCTGTACTACCATCTTTCCCTTCAATGTTGATCTCGAGATCCCATTGTGTTGCTCCAGTACGACGTAAATTCTACTATCTACCCAGTTATAAAAAAAGAAAATGTACTAAACAATCCCAAGTACTCACGTGGTCAAAATTGATGAGCTGTACTACCATCTTTCCCTTCAGTGTTGATCTCGAGATCCCATTATGTTGCTCCAGTACGACGTAAATTAAACTATCTACCCAGTTATAAAAAAAGAAAATTTACTAAACAATCCCAAGTACTCACGTGGTCAAAATTGATAAGCTGTACTACCATCTTTCCCTTCAGTGTTGATCTCGAGATCCCATTGTGTTGCTCCAGTACGACGTAAATTCAACTATCTACCCAGTTATAAAAAAAGAAAATTTACTAAACAATCCCAAGTACTCACGTGGTCAAAATTGACGAGCTGTACTACCATCTTTCCCTTCAGTGTTGATCTCGAGATCCCATTGTGTTGCTCCAGTACGACGTAAATTCAACTATCTACCCAGTTATAAAAAAAAGAAAATTTACTAAACAATCCCAAGTACTCACGTGGTCAAAATTGATGAGCTGTACTACCATCTTTCCCTTCAGTGTTGATCTCGAGATCCCATTGTGTTGCTCCAGTACGACGTAAATTCAACTATCTACCCAGTTATAAAAAAAGAAAATTTACTAAACAATCCCAAGTACTCACGTGGTCAAAATTGACGAGCTGTACTACCATCTTTCCCTTCAGTGTTGATCTCGAGATCCCATTGTGTTGCTCCAGTACGACGTAAATTCAACTATCTACCCAGTTATAAAAAAAGAAAATTTACTAAACAATCCCAAGTACTCACGTGGTCAAAATTGACGAGCTGTACTACCATCTTTCCCTTCACGAGATCCCATTGTGTTGCTCCAGTACGACGTAAATTCAACTATCTACCCAGTTATAAAAAAAAGAAAATTTACTAAACAATCCCAAGTACTCACGTGGTCAAAATTGACGAGATGTACTACCATCTTTCCCTTCAGTGTTGATCTCGAGATCCCATTGTGTTGCTCCAGTACGACGTAAATTCAACTATCTACCCAGTTATAAAAAAAGAAAATTTACTAAACAATCCCAAGTACTCACGTGGTCAAAATTAACGAGCTGTACTACCATCTTTCCCTTCAGTGTTGATCTCGAGATCCCATTGTGTTGCTCCAGTACGACGTAAATTCTACTATCTACCCAGTTATAAAAAAAGAAAATTTACTAAACAATCCCAAGTACTCACGTGGTCCAAATTGATGAGCTGTACTACCATCTTTCCCTTCAGTGTTGATCTCGAGATCCCATTGTGTTGCTCCAGTACGACGTAAATTCAACTATCTACCCAGTTATAAAAAAAGAAAATTTACTAAACAATCCCAAGTACTCACGTGGTCAAAATTGACGAGCTGTACTACCATCTTTCCCTTCAGTGTTGATCTCGAGATCCCATTGTGTTGCTCCAGTACGACGTAAATTCAACTATCTACCCAGTTATAAAAAAAGAAAATTTACTAAACAATCCCAAGTACTCACGTGGTCAAAATTGATGAGCTGTACTACCATCTTTCCCTTCAGTGTTGATCTCGAGATCCCATTGTGTTGCTCCAGTACGACGTAAATTCAACTATCTACCCAGTTATAAAAAAAGAAAATTTACTAAACAATCCCAAGTACTCACGTGGTCAAAATTGACGAGCTGTACTACCATCTTTCCCTTCAGTGTTGATCTCGAGATCCCATTGTGTTGCTCCAGTACGACGTAAATTCAACTATCTACCCAGTTATAAAAAAAAGAAAATTTACTAAACAATCCCAAGTACTCACGTGGTCAAAATTGATGAGCTGTACTACCATCTTTCCCTTCAGTGTTGATCTCGAGATCCCATTGTGTTGCTCCAGTACGACGTAAATTCAACTATCTACCCAGTTATAAAAAAAGAAAATTTACTAAACAATCCCAAGTACTCACGTGGTCAAAATTGACGAGCTGTACTACCATCTTTCCCTTCAGTGTTGATCTCGAGATCCCATTGTGTTGCTCCAGTACGACGTAAATTCAACTATCTACCCAGTTATAAAAAAAGAAAATTTACTAAACAATCCCAAGTACTCACGTGGTCAAAATTGACGAGCTGTACTACCATCTTTCCCTTCACGAGATCCCATTGTGTTGCTCCAGTACGACGTAAATTCAACTATCTCTACCCAGTTATAAAAAAAAGAAAATTTACTAAACAATCCCAAGTACTCACGTGGTCAAAATTGACGAGCTGTACTACCATCTTTCCCTTCAGTGTTGATCTCGAGATCCCATTGTGTTGCTCCAGTACGACGTAAATTCAACTATCTACCCAGTTATAAAAAAAAGAAAATTTACTAAACAATCCCAAGTACTCACGTGGTCAAAATTGACGAGCTGTACTACCATCTTTCCCTTCAGTGTTGATCTCGAGATCCCATTGTGTTGCTCCAGTACGACGTAAATTCAACTATTTACCCAGTTATAAAAAAAGAAAATTTACTAAACAATCCCAAGTACTCACGTGGTCAAAATTGACGAGCTGTACTACCATCTTTCCCTTCACGAGATCCCATTGTGTTGCTCCAGTACGACGTAAATTCAACTATCTACCCAGTTATAAAAAAAAGAAAATTTACTAAACAATCCCAAGTACTCACGTGGTCAAAATTGACGAGCTGTACTACCATCTTTCCCTTCAGTGTTGATCTCGAGATCCCATTGTGTTGCTCCAGTACGACGTAAATTCTACTATCTACCCAGTTATAAAAAAAGAAAATTTACTAAACAATCCCAAGTACTCACGTGGTCAAAATTGATGAGCTGTACTACCATCTTTCCCTTCAGTGTTGATCTCGAGATCCCATTGTGTTGCTCCAGTACGACGTAAATTCAACTATCTACCCAGTTATAAAAAAAGAAAATTTACTAAACAATCCCAAGTACTCACGTGGTCAAAATTGATGAGCTGTACTACCATCTTTCCCTTCAGTGTTGATCTCGAGATCCCATTGTGTTGCTCCAGTACGACGTAAATTCTACTATCTGCCTAGTTATAAAAAAAGAAAATTTACTAAACAATCCCAAGTACTCACGTGGTCAAAATTGACGAGCTGTACTACCATCTTTCCCTTCAGTGTTGATCTCGAGATCCCATTGTGTTGCTCCAGTACGACGTAAATTCAACTATCTACCCAGTTATAAAAAAAGAAAATTTACTAAACAATCCCAAGTACTCACGTGGTCAAAATTGATGAGCTGTACTACCATCTTTCCCTTTAGTGTTGATCTCGAGATCCCATTGTGTTGCTCCAGTACGACGTAAATTCAACTATCTACCCAGTTATAAAAAAAGAAAATTTACTAAACAATCCCAAGTACTCACGTGGTCAAAATTGATGAGCTGTACTACCATCTTTCCCTTCAGTGTTGATCTCGAGATCCCATTGTGTTGCTCCAGTACGACATAAATTCAACTATCTACCCAGTTATAAAAAAAGAAAATTTACTAAACAATCCCAAGTACTTAAAGTTATTTGGAAAATAGTCAAATAAAAAAATAGTAATTTTTTATTAGTGTCGTACTAGAGCAACACAACGGGCTATTGACAACGTTCCCCCAAGGGGAAGATTCGAGGACAACACCACGTAATTTTGAATCACGGTCAAATGACGAGGCAGCACCTGAGCTGGCACCACACTCTCCAAACTTCCACACCAACCCAATGTGACGACTTTCGGCCACGACAGATTTGAGGTGCACCAGCCGCCTCTGTACCATACGCTTACAAATATCCATGCCCTGACCTGGATTCGAACCAGGAACCTTCCGATCTAGAGGCTAACACCTATAACCTCTATACCGGTTGGTCGGCATCAAATTAAAAAAAGGATTCAGTTAGTTGAAATTTTATATGATTAATTTCATTGATCTTCGAAAATTATAAAAGTTTGATAGTATAAGTGAATCTTTGTCCTATTATACAATAGTAAACATGAAGAAAAAGCATTTTCTATTATGTAATTTAAATTTTAATCGTGGAATTTTCATATCTAAATCTGAAAGCAAAAGATGGCCGTAGAACGGCAAACCAAACCAAACTATGGACATTTTACCTAATTTCGTACCTCCTATAAGAAAATAACATAGGCGTGTGGACTAGTGGGCGATCCACTTCTGACCAGTACTTACTAGATAAAGGCACAGCAGTTCAAGCGATACATTACTTTCGTACTGAGTCAAAAGTTATAAGGATGATAATCTTCATACCATTTATGACTTATCAGTGTTATCGATATTTATGATAATGCATTTTTTACAGCATAGTTCAATAAAAAAATGATTCATGAGAGGAATTTCTGTCGCTTTATTTGTGTTTCTAGAGAAGTGTTTGAAAACATATTCTCTCATGCGAAGTATTTTATAATTTGGTTAGAAAATTTCCGATTTTATTATAGGTGACGATTGTTTAAGTTCTAAATGTTTTCACCAGTTTCTCTTTATATAAAAATGTCTCAAACTTCTAATTTAAGTTTTGTTTTTCAATAATGTGTATGGAACCATGTAGTGTGTTTAATCCAATGATACGCATGTAATATTTTGTATAAAGAGTAAAATAACTGTAGTCACTATTCATGGAAACCTAAGAAACAGCCTTTTTTGTCAGGAAAGTTCATGTTGAGATATACTTTACGTATGAGCCTATAGATGGCAGCACCACAAATTCAAGATGTGCCAACTTGTTTCCACAGGTACTCATACACTGAAACCAGCCTTTCCAAATATTTTGGGGTCTGGGGCTACCTTTATCACTTTGAATCTCAAAAACTTCTTCGCACAAAAATTTCTATTCAAATTAATTGTATGAATTTAATTACAAGTTACAATCACATTTAGATATAAAAAAAGATAGGTTATAAAAAACAGTACTTATTTCTCTAAAATATATAAATTTTAAAATTTTAATTCTTCAACGACTTATAGTCCATACCTATTGTTTCCGGAACTAAAATGCAGCGACATGACTATTTTTCCTTCCTAGAATTGTAATTCAAATTTCTTTTTTTCTCGACAACGCTGGGTCTGGATACAATGTAACAAAATGGAGGATTTCACACCAATCCGTATCGGTCGTCGGTAATTCCGACGATGTTTCCTGAAAGAATAAAATCCGTTCCGTCCGTTGGCTAGAATTTCCTTAAAAGATTGTTATTTTTTCAATAGTCGTAACTAATTGTTTTACAGATGATCCTTTTATACTAAACGAAAACGGAAGCATTGCCTCCAAAGAAATGTTGTTGTGGCTGGCATTTTCCTGTCAGGTTTTAGGTGAAATGCTGATGCAGTGTGCGCAGTGTACTAAATGAATCCGATCCATGCAATGCGTGCAGTCCGTGCTTTTACCTTTACCCTGCACCTATCATTTCCTGTTATGATGACTCGGTGGAATCAAAGTTCTGGTTTGGCCCCGAAAATAATCACGTTTTCGGTAACGTTAATGCCGGTGTGTGTGAAAGCTTTTTCTTCAGTCGTAATAAATAATTCTATTAAGTTCCTCGCTTAACGACATTGATCCTAGGAAAGGAATTTGGTTGTTTAATTGAGAAGTACTGTAATAAAGTTATAAGTTGCAATATTTTCTGGAAAAGTTATTTCAATAGACGTATTTTGTTTGAAACGGTTGATTTTAGGGTTAAAGTTAAATCTGTCGTGGCCTCAAATGTCCTAAAATTGGCGTAGTGTGGAAGTTTGGAGAGTGGGGTGCCAGATCAGGTATTGACCTCGTCATCTGACCGTGATTCAAAATGCCAAGGAGTTAACCTCGAATCTTTCTCTTTGGGATTGATCCCGGGCAACCGTCAATAGCCCGCTATACTGATCCAAAGTGAAGTAAATTCGACTACCTACCTACTTCACGTTCAACTTAGATTTAGATTTTAAAATTATTCTGATACACACTAGCAAATTTTATTTTAAAAATACTTTTTTAATGCAGAGACCGTGTTTTTCTTATTTCATAAAACCCTTTAAATACAAAAAACAAAAAATTAGGCAAAAAATACAATTTTTATAGGTAATTTTCATTTTTTTCCCCCATGGATTTTGTTGTTTTTTCTCATTATAAATTCATTTTCATTGAGCATTTCGTAGTGCTTTTTAAATTCATTAACATTCTAGCCCAGGTTTTTGAATGGAGAACGATAACACAAAGAGAATATCAAATGATATCACGGTAGTTTCTGGTAGAAGCTGCTCCATCCCGTCCTATTCGGGCCGACCAACCGGTATAGTGGTTAAGGTGTTAGCCTCTAGATCGGAAGGTTCCTGGTTCGAATCCGGGTCCGGGCATGGATGTTTGTAAACGTATGGTGTAGAGGCGGCTGGTGCACCTAACCGAAAGTCCTCACGTTGGGTTGGCGTGGAAGTTTGGAGAGTGGGGTGCCAGCTCAGGTGTTGCTTCGTCATCTGACCGTGGTTCAAAATTCCGAAGTGTTGTCCTCGGATCTTTCCCTTAAGGGACTGATCCCGGACCGTCGTCAATAGCCCGTTGCGTTGCTCTAGTACGACGTTAACTAAAATTACCAATTACCCGTCCTATTCGGCCCACATAAAGCCACCGAAACAGTCTTTCAACGATCATTTAATCAAAGCTTACAATTTGGGATCAGCGTTGAGCGCATTTTCTCGCATTTTACCGTTTCGTTTCGCTTTGTACTTCCGATTAATCCATTCGGGTTTAAGACCAGACCGTCGCCAACAGCCCGTCGTGTTGCTCCAGTGCGACGTTAATTAAAATACCTACCTACCGATTAATGTAACGGATGTTTTCATACTTAAAATATAAAAAAAATTGAAATAACTCACGCATATCTTTTCTAAAGTCTCAATGAAACTAGTTGTAAAAGAACGGAGAACGAAATGGAACCCTTCCTTTAACCTGGATTCTTAATCCTCCCAGTAGAGGTACCTCGTCAGTAGAGGAAACTGGCCAAATCTTGATCTCCCCATCATCAAAAAATTGACAGTACCTTGATGACGAGATATCTCGTCATTAGCAACATTGGTCAGATCTTGATGGACGAGATATCTCGTCGAAACCACTTGGAGGGCTCGATTTATTTGTGTAAATTTACAAACAAACGAATAAATCGACATTTCGTAAATCTGAGTCTCGTTCTCCTCGCAACTACAAGTAGATCATGCTTTTAAAACACAGGTCAATTGGCATTTCCGAAGAAAGTATATTCCTCATCAAAGTGTCGCTGGGTGATATGTGAAACACACCAAGTCATAAACCGTAATTTGGAGAAAACGGAGGTGAAAAATATTCTCCCTTAGTGTGTTTTTCAAGAATAAATCTAAATTTCTTGCAAAGAAAAATAATACAATTGACTACTTTCTCGTCTTGAAGAGTTAAGCAACGCACGTCTTGACAATTTTGACGTAGTATTTCACTTTAGGCTGATGATATTTAGTTTTGATACAGTTTTATTAGAGGTATTAGCTTATTGATGAATATTGCATGTAAAGTTCGATTAAAAATGTATATGTGAAGAAACAGGATTCATCTTGTCCTTTATAAAGATTTTTAAATCACTGTACTGTTAAAAGGTATAGTTTTTTTTATCGAATTTGAAATACACATACAATGAATAATAAATGAGAAAAGTTTAACGCCCTAACTCTACTTCTGTGATCCTCCATATTTTCTAAAACAGTCCGTATCCTCTAATGCAGGCCTCGAAATATATTTTTTAATACAGGTGCACAAGGTGCACCTAAGTTTAAAAATTAGGTGCACAGGTGCGCCTAGCGGGAAAAAATTAGGTGCACAATTTTATTTTCATGTGCACCCGGGTATTTCGAGCCCTGCTCTAATGTATAATAAGATTGATAAATTTCCGATTATTTTTGTTTTTGACACCTAAAATCGGCGAATATATTTGGATTTTGAAGTCTTTTAACGTGTTTTTCCATAATTTGATAAAAATCACTTTCTTTGGTCAAATGCTCCTAAGTGTTCCTCGTGGGAGAAAGACCTATTTGTCCTTTCATAAAATCATCCTTTTACTCACACCTTCGAATCTCGATTTAATCGTAGATCGTCGTGTACGTGGGACCTGGTGCACGTTAAATCTGTCGTGGCTTCAAATGAATTCACGTTGGCGTGGTGTGGAACTTTGGAGAGTTGGGTGCAAGCTTTAGACGTTGACCTTGTCATCAGACGGTGGATCAAAACGACGAGGTATGGCCCTCGGAACTTTCAATTCGGGATTGATCCCGGACCGACTACCAATTGGGGCTGCTCCAGTGAAACGTTAGTTCAACTACCTACCCCCCCCCCAACCCATTTTTTCTGTTCATGAATAAAATTAAGGTATTAAAAATTCAAAACTATAAATGATACCCGCCGCGAACTTGCAAGAGAAAGAAAAGGATTTACCAATTTCCACCACTAGATGGCAGTACCATATTCCTCCAGAACGAAACAAGCATAAACCCGATGACGCAATAGTATTTCGCAAAGGGCCGTTAAAAACATTAGAATAGCATATCGAATATTTTTTGCGTGTGCTTTTATTTCCAAGCCAAGGTTGCAGCAATCCGAGCTCGCTTCCTGGTAGAGGATGCCTTGCGCAACAATTTTTTTAATGGGGCAACAACTATCTCGAAAATGAGCCATTCTTCCATTCCCCACCTACGATGGATTTGTTGCAAAACGCGGCTCCAATACGCACGAGAAAACGAAAGAGCTGAATCACAATCTTTCGAGTGCAGCCTGCGTAGTGTGTGTGTGCAATTCGTCGTGCGATTTCATCTTTTTCAATACACAGGGGCGAACCCGGGTACCAACCAGGGCCCCCCACATAGGCGGTGCTTTTCCGTTGCCATGAAAACAGGGCCCGTGGGTCAGGGGAAAAAATTCATAAAACCGGCGACGATGTTGAAAATAACTTTTTCACATGTCAAATTAAAACGTAAAACTTCCTAGAATGTAACATTCTTCATGTTGAAACCAAAAAAAGTGTCAAATAATTAATAAATGTTTGTATGTTTTAGGATTAAACTATGGAAAATGCTTTAAAAAAAACATCTAAATATCTCACAAAAGGGACACGAGTGAGGGTAGGGACTAGGTATACGACATCGACAGCAAAACATCGATGTTTTGAAATTTGATGTTCAAAATTAAAATGTCTGTTGATAATGCATCACCCCAAAACCATAGATGTTTTTTAAATTCAGTGTATTTAAACTTTTCCCCCCCCCCTTATTTCTTAAAAGTGGTTTAGCAACTAGTGATACGACATCGATTCCAATACATCGATGTTATTTATAAAACATCAATTTTTTGAAAACATCGACATCGATGTCGCATCACTACATTTCAGACCCTTCACCCTTGCCACTTTGGTCTAAAGGTATGTTCAATTTGCAAATTATAAAAATTGTGCTACTTGGTTATTTTTAAAATTTTTATAACGGTACTTTTTTTCATTTAAAAATAAAACATCGAAAACGTAAAAACATGGACAAGTATAAACATCGATGTTACAAAAACATCGACTCCAATACATCGATGTTAAATACAGCGATGTTTTTTAAAAAACATCGACATCGATCTCGCATCCTTAGAGCCCGTCAAAACAGCTGGCAATGGGGCCCTCTGATTTATGTGGGGGGGGGGCCCTTGTACCAAGAGGGGCGTACCTAAGGTATCAATAGTGATTGAATTTTAAGATCAATCAGAGTGTCCACGCAGTGAATTAAAATAAACGATCATTTTCTATTAGGCTGGTATAAACTCAAGTTAATAAAATTACACTATGACGAAGTCTTTAAAACTCCAAACTAGAATTTATTAGAAAGATAACAAATGAATTTAAGTTAAGATTAAAAGACGGGAATACTGGTGCAACAGATTGCAACCGCTTTTATAATAGTATGAAAGATCACATGACAAGATTTGCATAACCGTGACAGAATTTACATAAAGTACGAATTGTCAAATATATTGGCATAGTAAAATTCAGAAAAGAAAATTAAGGTTTTTCCTAACAAATTAGAAGGGATACTGTTCAGCCTCCATGTATGTTACGCGTAAATCCGCCAGAGGGCGATACTTTTGAATTTACTTTCTCTTACGTCCTTATTCACAAGTCTCTCGTTAACTCGAAGATCAGTTGATCCGCGAGTAAGAGTTAACTCGAGGATTATCAAAAACGGTATTCTCAAACGGCGTGTTAAGTGATCCGGGGACTAAAATGAGACGCTCGCTGTGATTGGCTAGTACCGTCTCCTCACGATCATGATATTGTTTACATTGGTTACAACGCCCGAATCTGCATTCATACTGATCAAGCAGGTACTTCGCCGTAGAATTGATTCCAAATTGTGAATGAATAGGACTCACACAGCATTTTAATATGGGTTTGGGAAAAGAAATGCAAAGGTATTTACTTTCAAATTGGATTTTTATGGAAACCTAAATTTGGCAAGAAAGAATTATACACAATGTCTTGACATATGTATGTAATCTGATTATCTTTGTACTTGTCAGTATGGGTGTGTGTTGGTGTCGTGAAAAGTAACTTGCACTGTCAATTGTCTTTCATTCGTAATAAATCAACAGAATAATTTTTATTTTACGACGAATTTCTATCTGCCATGGACATATTCTACCGTTCGCTCTCCCCGGGTTTGTTGACGGAGGTGCCGCCATCTATCTTTTCGCCAAGCTGCTTGTTTAAGATTACGCAGCTACCTTTATTTTCATTTTTCTTTTGAATTTCAATAAAAAATTATGTTTTAAATTTTCCATTTAAACAATATTATGATGAGGACATGAGCTGCTATGGAGCAGGTGCTCCGTAATGATAGGTCCAGTGCAGTCGTCGCAAGAATACTGTAATTTAGCATAGAATGAAATGTGTCATCCATTTTCTTTCCTTCGCAAAAAGATAGTACTGCGCATGCGTAACTCTTACTCGCGAGTTAACTCGCCGATTTCGGAGGATCAAAATGTAACACCGAACCGTCAGTTTAAACCACGGATCAGAACTTGTGAATACGGTTTTTTCGATAACTCGAGGATTATCGTTGATCCTCGAGTTAACTCGTACTTGTGAATACGGCCATTAGTGCTTCATAAGCATCACAGTTTCTGTTCATGTATCGTCAACAAGCAAGACGCAAGGGCGTCTGCATATCTCTTGTCACAATTAATTATTTTGTTCATTAAATCTTGTTTTCTGTTATTCATCACGGCGTCAGCGTGAGTTCATTTCCCAAAGACAGAAACAGATACTGAATTATATTTTGTGGCCCCACTATCCAATTTCGTCTGGCTTTAATTTTTGTGGTTATGTTGATTTAACTATACCTATTTATTGCAGTTCATTGTTGATGGTTGATTTGGTAGGGTTTTATGAGGCAACTGCCATATTTGGCCACGCAGAGGCAAACACAACAGACGACATCAAGCAAATGGACATGCATGCACGAGGAAAGTTTCATTGACTCAGAAGCTAGAAATACACCCAGGGAGGATTCGAACCTGCACCACCTACAATTCACAGGTTGCTAACGAAGTGGGTATACCCACTGAACCACATTTTTCGTGGGTACACTCTTTAATTTTGGCTATGACGATATGTACTTGTTTTCTGTGGGCACATGCTTAAATTTTGGCTTCATCAGTGAAACTTCGATTAACCGGCAGGACCGGGACGCTTAATCGAATAGATGAGAAACAGAAAAAATTTAAACAACAACCCAACCCCATCCATTGCAGATGAACGAAAGAAAAAAAATGCACGTTTACGAAGTGGAAATACGCTGTTTATACATATATTTTATTTTACAGAAATGAATAATATAGAATTTACATTAAGTACGGTATAGTACATATTGTTAAACGATGTAACGTGTTGGAAATGGTAGCTTTGTCTACTATAAGAGATCTGTCACACTTTGACAAGGCCGTGATCGTGATGATAAGCATGCAAGTCAATTAAAATCATGTAAAAAAATCAGAACATATCAGGTAATCAAAAAAGAAGTATATTCTCACAGAATTCAAGGGAATGTTACATAATTGGTCAAATACAAAAGATAAATGATTACAGCATTTTTAGTTTAACAAAAACAAGAACAAAATTAATTTCAATAAACCTGTCTAGTGTCCAATCCAACCCCCGGTACTTCGGTGGTGAGTACAAAAAAAAATCTCGTCCGTCTCTTCCAGACGCGCAGTCAACTCCTCCGAAAAAAAGCTATTTTCTCATCCCTTGGCACACTTGTTGACATGTCTCGCCAATTCGCCTTGCAACCCTCGGCACGCTCCAGCCCGTGTCATGTTTCCAGTATTTTTCCATTGGACACCAAGGATAACGTCCCCACGGCCGGCTGTCCATACCGGCGGACTCAGCTCGGGTTTCTTCCCGGGCACCTTGCGCCACCCCCAAGCCGAGGAGCCACCCCCACATGGAGGTTTCGCTATCACGTTCCCCTCAAGGTCAATGTTCGCTTGGTGGAGGCGTCTCTGGTGTGCAACTGCGGATCAGCTGGACAAGATCGTTCGCAGTTTTCTGAGCTGATATGTTTATTACAGAAAACTAAGAAATTTTTTTGATGGATATGTATTTCGCGTATATTTACATGCAGAGTCCAGATTACTGATTTTGCCGAACACGGTGAATTGTCCTTGGTCTCGGGACTCCAAGCTGACCATCCGGCTCGGGTGACCCCTTCTCCAGTCCTTACTAGGGCGAGTAAGGTTGTTACCTCGGGTGAGCTTCTCCGTCTTCTTCTTTCGTCCTTTCAACTTCACCGCCGAGCGCTTGCTTTGCTTCCGTCGCAACGAACTTACGCTCTAGAAGTACATACATATTCAAATTTTAAAATAGTCTGTCTTTTTCTTTTGTTTCTTCGAGACTCGTGCTTTTTGAGCGTCAGTGTTCCGTAATAACGGACTGATGGTTCAAAGAGTGACGGTTAATCGATGTTTCACTGTAATTTGATTTTTGTGGCTATGCACTCTGAAGTTGCTACATCGATATCGATTCATTGGTTGTGGGTACACGGTCTCATGTTGGATAGATCGGTATCGATTCAATTTTTGTGGGTTATACACTGTAATAATGGCTACATCAATATCGATTTATTGGTTGTGGGTACACCCTTCAATTATTGACTAATTGGAAATCGATTCAATTTTTGGGTGTTATACACTCTAATAATGGATATATCGATATCGATTTATTGGCTGTGGGTACACGCTTCAATTAATGGCTATATGGATATCGATAAAATTTTTGTGGGACTTATTGGCTACATTGAAAAAGATTCAATTCTTATGGGTACACACTCAAATATGGGCTACATTGATGTCAATTTTATGTTTGTGAGTACACTCTAATCTTCATTTAATCGATGTCCGGTTAGCCCATGTGTAGCCAAAAATAACGTTAGAGCGATAAAAACCAATTAAAACCTGATTGAATCGGAGGGGAAATTATAATTAAATGCAGAGAAAGAATAAAAATAATTAAATGCAGAGGAAAAAGTAATAAATAAATGTGGAAAGAACTGAATAATGATTCAACTTACTTATCATAGTGGTTGGGTATTTATGGCCATCATAGTTGGCCATACTGAGCAAATCACACGACAAACAACATCAAGTAAAGGACATACTCGGACAAGGATACTTTTACAGACACAGAAGAGTGAAATAAACTCAAGAAGGAATCGAACCTGCACACCTACAACTCGCAGATTACTAGCGCAGTGAGCCAAGATGGTCCCATGCATCATAATGGAATCATCCATCACAAAATGTCTTGCTTACCTTGGTGATGGCTTAAATTTGTTTACACCGAAATAGATGTCGACCAGCCTTAGTTAGCCTTCATCACTTCGTCACTTTTTGAAGCTTTTAGAATATTGACAAGTAATATTTTCGTTTTAAACTTTTTTAGAATTTTAAAGACTAAAGATGCTAGAAAATGCCCATCAAAATCCATTTATGTCCCAGAAAACTATTGCGTCAAACGGAAAGTTCTGCGTGTTTTCAAATCGAAGTTATTATTTTACTACCGTTGATAAGGAATGACCTTGATTGAAGCAGATGTTTAAATTCGGCCTTTTCTGCTTACACTGCATAATTATAGCATGTGTTGTGGCATTATTTTTGTTTCACAGCAGTGCAAAGAATGTAGAACCAGAAAGAGTTCATTTTCGTCATATTATGCTCTTTTATTTTAAGAAAGGAAAAAATGCTAGTCAGACTGCTCGCAAAATGTGTGCTGTATATGGACATAGTGCTATTTCTGAGGTCACAGTTCGAAGGTGGTTTTATAAATTTAAGCGTGGAAATTTCAGCCTCGAATATGATGCCCGCTCTGGACGACCATCATAGATAGGGGGACTGCATCCCAAAAAAGTAATGCTATATGTATGGTGGGACTAGAAAGGAATTTTTTACTATGAAATGTTGCCACAAAATCAGACAATACGTAAAAATACAGTTCTCAAATGGCAGTCTTAAAAGCAGAAATCAAAGCAAAGAGGCCATAACTGACCAATCGTCGAGGTGTTGTCTTCCAGCACGACAATACTCGGCCCCACATTTCGCTGAATGTCTGACAAAGACGTATTGAGGATGGCTGGGATATTTTGTGTCACCCCCCCCCCTATAATTCACCAGATCTTGCCACCTCAGATTTTCACCTCGTCATGTCACTTCAAAATTCTTTGGACGGCCCGGAGTTCAATTCTTTGGAGACTGTCAAACAGCAACTCGATAACTTCTTTACAAATAGGCCTGATAATTTTTTTAAAGGAATTTTTCAGCTACCAGAAAGATGGCAAAAAGCCAGAACAAAATGGGGTCATTGTTTGAAATTGTTGCCAAAGTCTATGAACCACAGAAGGGCTCACATTTAGACATCTAACCACCTCTGACTTTGACCTGTCTCCAGTCTCACAATGGCTCTAAATCGCAGTTCTGCGGGCAAGTGATACCTCGAGGTCATTGTAACGAATTGGCTATCCCAGATTTCTTATCTCACTATCATAGCGATATCTGTAGCCTTACTCTCCAACTTGCATTTTTATTGCTCCTCCCAGATGACGCAATCCGATTGCAGCGTCACTAATTTGAATTTTGCAGTTTAATTCACCATCTATTATTTAACAACATATGTAAATTTCATACGGATTGGTTTCTTTTTGAACGAGTTATCGCTCTTTTTGTGATTTTTCCTCAATTTTTGGAAACCAGTGTATTAGATATTTATAATAAAACATCAAAATCAATTAACTTACTTATTTAATTAAAACCAAGGCATACTTTCAGAATTTGCAATTCTGTCGATAATTTTTGAAGTTAAATATTTTGTCATTGACATAGAAAATGTGTTATTTATAAAGTGTTTGCGGTAATTTGGGCGGTGCAGGGAAATTGTTCCGTAGCTAGAAAAGAAAAAATAAAGGTGTGGCAAGGAGCTCGCTTTGCAATGCAGAACATCGTAACTTATAATTTAAAAAAACAATCGCCAAAATTTTAATAAAATTAAGGAAAAATTGTTTTGCAACGATTTGCTTGTTCTGCGACGTACGTTGCAGTTTTAAGCACTTTCTGCTACCTGGTTTCTACTAGCGAGTTATAGCAGGTTAAGGCAACTTATCTCTATTATGATTATTGCGGTTTTTATGGCAACCTCGGCAAGTTGAAAGTTTTTTAAAAATCCGTTAAACTGTCGTTTGATTTCATTGGTTCATTTGAAAATTAGAGGTTTCAGGCTCATCCCATTCCGTTAAAACTAATTGCTACTTTCCTCTGCAAAAAAAAATTTCTCTCAGTTAAAGCTTATTATTTTTTGTGAACGTTTTGAAATACATCTTACAGGGTGATTCTACGGTCATGGGACAAATTTGGAGGGATGGTACAGCTTACTAAAACATACATTTTTCGTATGTGAATGTATGGTCGGAAGTGACGCAAAAAATGAGATATGAACAGAAAAGCATTGCTTATTTACAACATCATTGCAAAACACTTCGTTTCAGCAATGTTCACAATCAATGCTCAAAATTGAGACCAGCAACAGTACTGCAAACGCGGCAGCTGTGATAGGCTGGCAATGCTGTGGGTAGAGAGCAGTAGTGTGCCTGGCCATCCGTGATCTGATGCATCTGCGGGAAAACGTCATTTGCAACTGTGCTGTCGCCCGTGATGGGAGATTTTACAAATAGTGAAAAGGCGGACATGTATATGATGTACCCAAACATGGAAGAAACCATCTTGAACATTGTGGATGAAACATCCCACTCAAGTACAAGAGTATTGCACGTCGTGTACATATGAGTCAATCCACAGATTGGAGAGTCTTAAATGAAGAACGTTTACACGCATTCCATATTCAGAGAGTCCAAGCGTTGTAGGCAAGTGATAATCCGCTGCGCGTAGAATTCTGCCAATCGGTCTTGCAGCAGTGTGCGTTGCAGCTGGATTTCCCAGCTTCTGTGCTATCCACAGATGAAGCGACTTTTACACAGGAAGGTGTATCAATATGTACAATATCCATGTGTAGTGTACCGTATCGACGAAAAAGTAAAACCACCTCCTGGTTAAAATACTTATATTAAGAAGAAATATTTACAGAATTTGTACAGCTACAGTTTTATAATTAAAGACGATGTCCATCACCAATACAATACAGCCTCCTCAAGATCAAAGTTTCGCAAATCGTCTGCGGCTAGCAAAAGCCTCTGTTTCCAAGGTGTCTCTTCCCAACCCGCCTCCTCCAGTCGTCACTTCCGCAGTCGGACCAGGGGGTGGACTTGGGGAACGATTACCGTTGTGAGCTCCCACGATTTTCGATAATGATTCTGGATGCTCTCAAGACATTACAGACATCTCCCCTCCAGGAAAACTCTTCTGCAGATCTCGATCGAAGAAAAGTCCCGAAAAGAGAATGAAAAGTAATGAGCATAAGTGCTCACAAATGGGGCCAGTACCAACTTACCAGACTAAATCAGTGCAAAATTCAGGGTACTGACACAATTTTTACACAACAAAATTGAATGTTAGAAATTATACAAATAACACAAAACAAAAATAAAAGATACTTTAGTTCCATAAGACATAATTACTTAATTACATTTACTTAAGAGTGTGTGTGCTAGGTGAGTAACCATGAAGGGGAAAAGCTTCACTCATGATAGTTTCCCTATGGTAAAAATCAACGCCTTTATTTCTAAAACACCTGCGTACTCCGAGTTTGAGAGTTTTTTTCTTGTGTCTGTGGGGGGAATTGCTTTTTGGCAGTCACCTTGTTATTCTGATTCGATTCATTTGCAATCTGTCGAACGAATTTCTTGTGTCCAGTTGGAACCATAGGCACAGGTTGCCAGTAGTTTGCTTCTCTAGTTCTAGGCTGAGGACAAGCGAAAAGCGGTACACGCATGTGGAGATCGGAAGATAAATAAGGTATATGTTTAGATACATTGTGCGGTGCATTTGTGTAAGGACCTACAGTTGTGGGTAGTGTAACAATTGTCTGAACTTTTTTAGGTGAAGCGACAGGCAAACACAAGTTAGTTTGTGCTGCAACAAAATGTAAGACATGACCAGTCACAATTCCTAGGCCGGTGCTGCCTATTGGAATCGTTGAGGGATCAGTTTCATCTTCATCTTCAATTTCTGAAGAAGCCTCAACGCAGTTTTCGGTCAATTCCATTTCCCATGCCAGTTCCATGCAACCATTTCTCCCAGAACCCTTAAGTATATCCTGTATTTCTTCTATTTCATCATCACTGGCGTCTCTGCAGTCAACGAATTCCAAATCATAATTGATAACTTCTTCCCTTTCCTCTTCGTCTTCTTTTTTTTTCTTCCACTTGTTGAGCCATTTGTCTCTGAGCATGTGGTTGAATGGTGCTCACCTGATATGGCACATCATCCACCTTCATCTTTTCTAGAAGTGTAGCAGTTCCATTCCCCAACAAATGTATTTCTTTGTCAGAGGGATTACAGGCAACTACGACTTTGGTTACTACATGCCCGAACATTCCTTGTAGCTCCACCTCTGCTAAAGGCAAACAGATTGGAGTGTTGTCAACGGCTTCTCTTTCCTCTTGTTTTTTTTCTTTCTAAACTCTTCTCCTTCTGCATTTCAACGAACGTTTGGGAATCAATTTTCAGAAGTTCAAGTCCTTCACAAGATTCCATCTCATTTGGCGAGAAAGAAAACAAATCATCTTCGTCAATATCTATCTCAGCTGCAAACTCTGGAACTGAAATTACTTCTTCCTTTTTTTCTTCCTCTTGATTTTTTCTTTCTCTTGATTTTTTCTTTCTAACCCTTTCTCCTTCAGCATTTCAAATTCCCGTAATTTGGTTTCATACTGGTACTTTCTCTTTTCTGCCTCTTCTCGAGCAGTTTTCAGTCTCTCTCCAGCTAGTTCCCACTCCTCTCGATCTTCTTTCCAAGCTCCTTTCACTCCTCCACACTTCCCTTCGGCTTCTGTCCGAGCCCATCTCTGTCGTATAAATTCCCACGCCCTTTCAGCACTTTCCTGCCTCCAAACAGCTTCTTTCAACCTTCGTCTAGCTTCCTCTCGTTTCTATCTCATTAATAAGAGATATCATTAAATCTTCCACACGTTCTGCATCGTATAATTTAGAACCCTCTAATATATTTTTCAAGTGAAACATTTTAGCATCTGGAGGAACCTCTTCTCCTAATTCAATTGCCAAAATTTTCATATCCTCCTTTCTAGCTCTCCCAAGAAATGACATAGTGATCCCAGTGTAAACACAGTCAAATAATTCTTACGTCATACAATTATTTAACAACTCTTTAAGATACATAATTCTAAAATTAAATAGAATCCACACTCTTAAAGCACACGAAATAGAATACACAAAACACTGAAAATCAATTATTAAAATACTACTATGATTTACTGGGGTAAAACAAATCAATTCTACTTTCGATTTGAATCATAATAAGGAACCAAATCTATTTCATTAAATTTTCACAGTAATTTGTTATACATTCTTTTAAAGAAAATAATTAAATTCCATACTTGCTCAAATAAATTACCAAATGATAATAGCACATTCAAATGATAATTAAACATAAAATCGATAGTATCGTATTTTAAAAGCACTTTCGTATTCACATGTAACTACAACTGTTCAGTGCAATACACCTACACTAAAGCAAAACTAGAATTTTTCCAAAAAGATTGGCAAAAATTTCACACTGAATAAATCAAAATTGATTTCACCAATATAACAGTTTAAAAATGATTCTTGTATTAGAAACATAAACCTTTTAAGTATAATTCACACAACTTGTTATCAAAATATCCTTCTAATATGATCATTACACAATGATATATCAATTTTTCTAAAATAACAATATGGTATAAAACAACCACACACAAAAAAATCAGAACTGATATTATATCTACGTCAGAATGACTTTTATGCTAGTCAGGATTGACTTAACACAAACCAAAATTTGAAACAAGATGCTTCAAAACACACTCAAGTCTGGCGACTTCTACAATGAAAATGGAAAACGGGACGTTTCCAAACTAACCAAGTCAGGTTGACTTAAACTAACACTTGAAACAGGTTGTTTCAAAACACAAAGTCTGACGACTTCTAAAAGGAAAATGAAAACGGGATGTTTTCAAACTAAACAAGTCGGGTTGACTTAAACTAACACTTGAAACAGGTTGTTTCAAAACACAAAGTCTGACGACTTCTTAAAGGAAAATGGAAGGACGTTTCCAAACTAAACAAGTCAGGTTGACTTAACTAAAACATGAAACAGGATGTTTCAAAACACAGAAAACTCTGTAACAAATGCATTTTCGGTGTGCACCGATTCTTACAATTACAATGAAATTCTGGTAAGTTGGCACTTACCCTTTTAAAACAACCACTCATCAGACGCGCTGGCGGTCGTCAATATCCAGGTTCCACACGAACATTCCAAAAGACGCTAGCGGTCTTATCGCCTTCAACTATAGCTAAAAAATACAACGCGGATTTCGCATTCCATAAGCTGCCACCGCTCAGGCAGGTCTGTACCGTATCGACGAAAAAGTAAAACCACTTCCTGGTTAAAATACTTATATTAAGAAGAAATATTTATAGAATTTGTACAGCTACAGTTTTATAATTAAAGACGATGTCCGTCACCAATACAATACAGCCTCCTCAAGATCAAAGTTTCGCAAATCGTCTGCGGCTAGCAAAAGTCTCTGTTTCCAAGGTGTCTCTTCCCAGCCCGCCTCCTCCAGTCGTCACTTCCGCAGTCGGACCAGGGGGTGGACTTGGGGAACGATTCCCGTTGTGAGCTCCCACGATTCTCGATAATGATTCTGGATGCTCTCAAGACGTTACAGTAGGCAACATAAAGTCCATACGCTACACTTCCACATGCATTCCAAAAACGCTTCTCTGTGAATGTTTGGGCGGGTATTGTGAACGATTTCCTCATAGGCCCATATCTTTTTACCAACGCAGCTCAATGGCTCACGTTATCGTATTTTTCTGGAAGAGGTTTTACCAGAATTGCTACAAGATTTTCCGACTGTCGTTCGTAATCACATGTGGTTTCAGCATGATGGTGCGTCAGCCCATTTCAACGTGATTGTCCGCAATTACTTGGATGTCAGTTTTGCAGGGCGATGGATTGGGCGTGGTGGACCAGTCCGATGACCACCTCGTTCGCCAGATTTATTGAGCATCGATTACTTCTTATGGGGGCATCTGAAGACCATCGTCATCGTTTCCGGGACTCCAGTTGCCTCACTAGAGGACCTCGTTGCTCGAGTATACATTGCGGCTTCAAGCGTGCGCGAAATGCCTGACATCTTAGGAACTATTTGCTAATCACTCCTTCGACGCTACCAATCATGCATTACGGTTGGTGGTTTCATTTTTGAACATTTATTGTAAACATTGCTGCAAAGAAGCACTTTGCAAGGATGTTGTAAATAAACAATGTTTTTGTTTTCATGTCTCTTTTTTTGTGTTCGTGATTCCACACGTCACTTCCGACCCTACATTCTTATACGAAAAATGTATGTTTTAGTGGATATGTTTTAGCTGTACCACCCCTCCAAGTTTGTCCCATGACCGTAGAATCACGCTGTATATTTTTTTAACAATCACCAAATGTGTTTAAGTACACCCGTCAAAAAAATAAACGACATCAACCGATAACAATTGCACAATTTACATCACAAACAAAACGGAAGGTAGCAATCGATAGGGGTGAATGTTGTCAACAAATACCAATATTTAAAATTTGTCTAAGGGGTCGTCTTTATATTAAATTAGATGTTTGTTCCGATATTTTCAGTACGGACCCCCACCTTTTATCACAAATTTTGATTATACACATACAATTTCAGGCGGATTTGATAAATAAATAGTGAAAAACGGCGTAAAATTGACCAAGAAAATCCATAAAAACCATGGAGGGAGCGTGTAAATGTTCGGAGTTCAATCACATTATAAATATTAATAAAGTCGTGTAGTGGCCATTGGAGTCAATGACCTGTTGCAGGCGCCTTGGTATGGAATCCATTAAAATGGTGACTAAGTCGGAATCCATTCTGATTGAATCCCAGGATCTGTTGGCAGAAATTTCTGTTTTCACTTTGTGAACAATCCCCAATAACGAAAATAATCATCGAATTTTGCACACAATCTCACTGCGCTACTAATTATGCACGTGATGAGCTGAAATTTGGAATTCCGATGTGTCAGTAACAGTTGAATCGCATGGAGTCAAAATTTGCCCAGGTTTCTATTCACAATTTTTATGAATATTAATTTCATAATTAATAAAAAATAGTAAAATTTAGTTTGATCATTAAAATGTTTATAGATTGTGTTTGGGTTTTTGGGAAGCAAAGGATGGAAAAACAATTTCCAAGGAGAATTAATGTTTTTAGCAAACATAACAAAAAAAACGTGAAATACCAATTTAACATTAGAAGATCTAATTTTTAAACATTTACAAATCGGTGAAAATTGCAATAAAATTGGTGAACTATTTATTTCTGCTTTAAATTGTGTGTAGAATCCAAATTTGTGATAAAAGATGGGGATTCAAACTGAAATTTTCGGACTAAGCACCCAATTTAATATGAAGACGGCCCCTTAAACAAATTTTAAATATTGATATTTGTAGAAAACATTCATCCGTATCGATTGCTACATGACTTTTTATTCTGCGATGTAAATTGTGCAATTGCTATAGGGTGAGTTTTTTTTTTAGATGGGTGCAGCTTATTACTTTCCGTTGTAAAAAGAAAAGATTTTTGAAGTAATTATTTCCTTGGCGACTTTAGAAATGCGCCAATACCGTTGCCACCACTATAAACGTAGACTGCAGCTGTAACTCTATGACTTACAAAAACGGAGTTTTAAACACTTAACTGCTCTTTTTCACTCCTATTGAAAATACAAGACACTAAAAAAAACCTCACTTCTGAAATTTGATGAAGGGTCACACTGAGACAGGTAAAAAATGGGGTTTTGACGGAATTCACTAAATTGCCCTCTTCTTAAAAAAATTCTCAAAAAAGCAAAATAATGACTCAAAAGTAATAAAATACCTTAACATATCCGTAAAACCTGGGAAAAAATCACGAAAAATGCCCGAACGAAAGCTAGTTTTTATGAAAAACACATTTCATTCCACTCGAATTCCATTTCAGTTATGGCAAAAACGATGCAAAATCATCAAATTCTTAGCTCTAATTATTACAATCACTCGAAAAACATTTTTATCGGAATCAAATCTAAAAAAAAATCATCTCGTTAGAAAATATATGCCAAAGGACTTAAACTTCGTAAATAATTTTGATTGGCTTCCTCCTACTCTCCTCTGCGACCGTAGTTATGCATGTGGTCATATTGCAGCGAGATATAACAAGCAAAATAATGCAGTTATGAAGCGCATTTTGATTAGTTAATTTTTTGTATTTACATCTTGCTTTTATGAAAGGTCAATTAATGTTTTCAAGTTTAACATCGTTGTGAGGAATGGTTTAGAAATGAAAAGAGCAATTTTTCTTTCAACTCTGTCATATTTTCTTACACAAACACGTTTCGCTCATTAAATCATACGTTCATTAATGACAAGAATAGTTCGTCACATAGAGAAAATAAAAGAAACATAAAAATGATATGGTTGTATTGAGGTAACGGTAAGGTAATTTTAGTTAACGTCGTACTAGAGCAATACAACGGGCTTTTGACGACGGTCCGGGATCAGTTCCATAAGGGAAAGATCCGAGGACAAAACCTCGTAATTTTGAACCACGGTCAGATGACGAGGCAACTTCTGAGCTGGCACCCCACTCTCCCAACTTCCACGCCAACCCAACGTGAGGACTTTCGGCCACGACAGATTTAAGGTGCACCAGCCGCCTCTACACCATACTCTTACAAACATCCATGCCCGGACCCGGATTCGAACCATTAACTTTCCGATCTAGAGGCTAACACCTTAACCACTATGCCAGTTGGTCGGCATAGTAGTATTGAGAACACGAGTCGTAGCTTTCACTTGGGAGGTAGGTAATTTAAGTTAACGTCGCACTAGAGCAACACAACGAGCTATTGACGACGCTCGGGATCAATCCCCAAATGGAAATCCGAGTACAACACGTAATTTTGTACCAATTCAGGTGACGAGGCAACTTCTGAGCTGGCATCCCACTTCCCAAACTTCCATACCAACCCAACGTGAGGACTTTCGGCCACGACAGATTTAAGGCAACAGCGGCCACTACGCCACACGCTTACAAACATCGATGCACTGACCCGGATTCGAACCAGGAACCTTCCGATCTAGAGTTTAACACCTTAACCCCCAGACCGGCTAGTCGGCAGTTTTGCCTTGGACACTCAAACCTGACGTTGGATTCTCGAATGAATGAAGCAGATGGTAATAGTAACGGTAATTTTAGTTAACGTCGTACTAGAGCTACACAACGGGCTATTGACGACGGTGCGGGATCAGTCCCTTAAGGGAAAGATCCGAGGACAACACCTCGTAATTTTGAACCACGGTCAAATGACGAGGCAACACCTGAGCTGGCACCCACAAAAGAGATATACCAATATTGGTGGGGACCCTTAAGAATAATTCCCGTGGCTATACCAAAACTGGCAGAGAAGTTATAGAGACTCTGGTTGAGACACATTTTCCAAACTCCAACTTGGTACCTAATGAGTTAAACCCTTCTCCCCTGGGATATCCAATAAGGGTGAGAAGGGAAAACTGGATAGTTGCCAAGAAAATTTTTACTGTTAAACAAGTATTATGGGCTATCAACTCATTTGAACCATATAAAACTCCAGGACCAGATGGGATAGTACCGATTATGCTTCAGAAATCGGCCGATCTCATCTCACGGGTCTTGTGTAAAATGTTCAGAGCTAGTCTAGCTCTTGAATATATCCCCAGACCATGGAGAAAGGCAAGGGTAGTCTTTCTGCCCAAACCTGGAAAAAGCCAATATGACCAGGCTAAGAACTTTCGTCCTATCAGTATATCATCTTTCATACTTAAGTGTATGGAAAAAATAATTGATAGACACATTAGGGATGTAATGAGGAGTACCAGACCTCTTCACAAAAACCAATTTGCCTATCAACCCGGTAAATCTACAGAGGTGGCTTTGCAACACCTGGTTGTAAAGATTGAGAAGACCCTGGAGTGCAAGGAAATGGCTTTGGCGACTTTTCTTGATATTGAGGGTGCTTTCGATAATACCTCTTTTAACTCAATCGCTGCTGCTGCTGCCAGCAGAGCTATTGAACCACAAGTCTGCAAATGGATAAACTCCTTGTTAGCAGACAGAGTTATTACAACCGAGTTGTTTGGGGCAACACTTCAGGCTAGACCCACTAGAGGCTGCCCTCAGGGAGGAGTTCTCTCCCGTCTGTTGTGGAATCTGGTGGTTGATGACCTAATTGCAGACCTCAATCAAAGCGGCATTTATGCCCAGGGATATGCAGATGACATTGTCGTCTACATATCGGGCATGGATGAGAAAACGGTGATAAATATCATGCAGGGGACCCTGAACAGAATCGCAAGATAGTGCTGTGAAAAGAATTTGAGAGTAAATCCTCAAAAGACTACTCTTGTCCCATTTACACGAAGAAGAACCTGCATTGACAAAAGTGATATACCTACCCTACTAGGGGAAAAAGTAAATATGCTGAGCGAGGTTAAATATCTGGGAGTTATACTGAACACTAAATTAACCTGGAATCAGCATTTGAAAAGTAAAATTAAACAAGCAAAAGTTGGACTTCTACGATGTAGAAGAGTTCTTGGTAAATCATGGGGTCTAAGGCCAAAGATGACCTATTGGCTATACACTATGGCTATTAGACCCATTGTGACCTATGCGGCTGTGGTCTGGTGGAAAAAGACGGAACAATTGACTGTTAAGACCAAGCTAGACAGTCTTCAAAGAGCTGCCTGCCTGAGTATAACAGGTGCTATGTCCTCCACTCCCACCAGAGCCATGGAAATTATTCTATCTGTCGTCCCACTTGATATCTTTATCAGCGGTGCTGCCAGAAGAAGTTCCTACAGACTGAAAAACGCTGGACTGTGGATGGATTTTGCCAGCCAAAAGTCCCACACCAGTATTAACCAAAAATTCTTTGACCCTATACTTTTGATGCCCTCTGACATCATGGAGACAAGATTCCTCTTTCAAAGATCCTTTGAGGTACTTATTGACCTAAAAGAGGAATGGAAAGAGGAAAACTACAAGCTCACAAATGGAGACATTGTGTGGTACACAGATGGCTCCAGACAAAACGAAAAGGCAGGTGCTGGAATATGTGGGATCAGACCTAAGGCAAGGATTTCCCGAAAATTAGGAAAACATGCCACAGTATTTCAAGCGGAACTGCTTGCTATCATCTACTGTCTACAAGAATGTTCTAGAAGATCCTACTCAAATAGGAAAATCTACATATTCAGTGACAGTCAAGCAGCCTTAAAGGCAATAAACTCTTTCCAAATAAGCTCCAAACTTGTTTGGGAATGTAGGAACCTTCTACATGACTTGGGGACCCATAATAGGATCTTTCTTACTTGGGTACCAGGGCATACTGGTGTAGAAGGAAACGAAAATGCAGATAAGTTAGCCAAACTGGGTACTGCAGACCTACCTTTAAGCCCTGAGCCTTTTTGCGGGATCTCTAAGACTACCGCAAAAAGGGTGATTGGAGAAAGAATGCTTAAAGAAACTACAAAAAAGTGGAAACAAACCACCGATCAAAAACATGCAAGGCTTATGATTCAAGAACCTTCTATGAAAACATCTTCTCATATCATTCGTCTTAGCAGGGGTAAGATGAGGGTGATAGTTGGATTTCTCACAGGTCACTATCACCTAAGAAAACACCTTCATAGGATGAGAATCTTTAAAGAAGAACCTCTATGCAGAAAATGCAATATGGTGGAGGAAACTGCCCACCACATACTTTTTGAATGCGAAGCTCTGCTTCACATAAGGCACTCAAGTCTAGGTCTTGGAACAGAACTTGATACAATTCACGAAGAACCTGTCAAAAGCCTTTTTGCCTTTCTCAAGGAATCTGGCTTTCTCTGACAGGAGTATCGAAAAACAATGGGGTTTGGTGCAATATTCCCTAGTGGAATCAGCACCTATGGCTTTCCTGACCTCCCCACTATATGACTATGGCACCCACTTATCCAAACTTCCATACCAACCCAACGTGAGAATGAAGCAGATATAGGAAGTTTGAACTATTGCTTATTGCGTGAATATTCAACAATTTACAGTTTGAACGATTATAGTATAATGTGATATTAATAATGAAGGATAATTTGATTAATTAAAGACCTGTGTGATTGTCGTGCAGATGAATAACTTTCGAATGACACAACTTATCCAGTCTTCACCCCACCGAAATCCAAAGTAACACTGGCCCAAATCTCGCCCAACACCGTAGAATTTCGGCATATTGGACCCCTCTCTCAGTACTGCCTTCTTATTCTATCAAGGTCGTGTCAAGTACGGACATACTATGTCTACACGACGCTATATTTCTGTGCTCAGATGGCAAAATGTTATAAGTCACTTTTCTCAAAAAATTGAGTAGGTCCCATCCTGGAGTTTGGTTTGTTGATGTTTAGAATGTGGCAAAAGGTCGTAAGTCTTTCTCTTCCAATTTATGAGAAAACAAAGGTGGAATATTGTATTAAGTCAAAAACCATAGAACCACATGCTGAATCTTGAATCTTAAAAATGCTGTCACGAAAAATTAAAAAAAGTGACTTATAACATTTTGCCATCTGAGTACAGATTTATCTCCTGGATACTTTTTCTAGCTCTGAAATCGTGTGACAAAACAGAACGATCTTTCGAAACGCTTGACCTTTCATGCATGCCACTAATACTTTTTGATTTTTAAGTATCCGGACACATTCGAGACAACTTTTTTTAAATGTGGTGCAGAAACATTTTAATGATATTTTTATGTTTAGTGTTATTAAATACTATCATTGGGCTTTTTATATTTAAAATATATTTTAATAATTTTGTAAATATGATAATTTTGCATGAAAGTTTTAAGAAATATGTCAAAAACTTCAAATGTGCTACATGAAAATCTATTCAACACGTTTGCGCTTCCGGAAAGTAAGTTCCGTTTCGTTCTTCCGCCACCGCAGCACTACTGACAGTGCTCCGCGCATGCGCAATAGTCTTCCTTGTCCATTACCTTTCCACTGACACCATTACGGTCAATCTATGTGGTCTTTTCACTTTGTTGTGATCACTAGAAATATTTAAGACACTTGAAGAACCCGCCGACTGTGAGACTCGGTCTGTAATTCATATCTCGAACGTGAAGCCTGCTGAAATTCATCGTCAAATTACTGAGATTTATGGTGAAAGTACAATCAGTGATAGTATGGTGAGAAAATGAGTTGAAAAAACTTAGGCACGCAATTTAAAACAAAAGGAGAGGAATGTTTAATTAAGGAATTGCTTCACGACAATGCTCGGTCCCATGCTGTAGGTGTATAAGGTAAATTGAGGAATTCGGTTGGCAGTAGATCGATCCTATCACTACAGCCCAGACCTACCACCGTTTGACTGTCATGAACCTTGGAGATCAACGCTTTGAAAGCGACGACGACACCAAAAATGCTGTAAAGATACGGCTACCATCACATCACTGGCGGTAACTTTCTTTGAGGAAGGTATAGGTAAGTTGGTCGCCCGCTATGATGAATGTATGTCTCAACATCGGTGGAAACTATGTAGAAAAATAGTTCGAGTAATGACCTTTCATGTAAACATAAAATTGGCTTGAAAAACAATTATTTTGCCTTTCTTTTTACAAAACGGAACCTAATTTACGTATGAGCCTCTTACATAACCCGCAAAATAAAAAAAGCAAAGATAACTATGGTTCAAATTCTTGGAACCCTTTGCACAAGCTTCAAATCGAATTCCGTCGGTATCAGAACTGAGCATAGGCTCCCACGTTACATAATTTCCAGGAACACGTGTCAGCACTTGAAACAGTGTTGAAACTTTTATAGAAACCGATTATCTGCTTATGCTCTGTGGAAAAAATAACAGACTCGCAAAATCCTTTCGAAAACAAGCAGCGATTTCCAGAAACAAATCTTCGCGAAATGATCCATTGTTTCTCCTTAACAAGCGATACGGGTTCCGTAAAGGGATCTTAATTTTATTGAAGATTCAATACAAATAAATCAAAGCTAGCGGTTCTTTTGAGTCTCTGGGAAGTTGATCCGAAAATATATTTCCAGAAATCGTTTGTGTGATCTTATTTCTTTCATTGTAAGCTAAGAATCTTCATTTGAAATCCGTTTCTGCGAAGGACGTTTATTTCGCCGCTAAAGGAAATTTATAAGACTGAAACACTACAGACTTATATAAAGAGATTGAAAATCACTGACATTCTACATACCGGTAGATTACCGACGAAATTTTTCCGGTTTTTACTGATCTCTATTGCTACTTTCTGATAAAGTGATAAAATTAACAGTTAATGACAACTGTTATTGGTAATGGTAATTTTAGTTAACGTCGTGCTAGAGCAACACAACGAGCTATTGACGGCAGTCCGGGATCAGTCTCTCAAAGTAAAGAGCCGAGGACAACACCTCGTAATTTTGAACCACGGTCAAATGACGAAGCAACACCTGAACTGGCACCCGACTCTCCAAACTTCCACACCAACCCAACGTGAGGACTTTCGGTCAAGACAGATTTAAGGTGCAACAGCCGCCTCTACACCATTCGCTTACAAACATCCGTGCCCGGACCCGGATACGAACCAGGAACCTTCTGATCTAGAGGCTGACAACTGTTATAAGTTCTGTTATCAGATAGCAAAATGTTATAAGTCCCTCTTCCTAAAAAATTGAGTAAATCCCATCCTGGAGTTTGTTAATGTTTAGAAGGTGTCAAAATGTCGTAAGTCTTTCTCTTTCAGTTTATGATAAAACAAAGGTGGAAAATTGTAATAGGTCAAAAATATATTCGTGGTATACAGAGGCTGTTCACACATTTTTTAGACAATATATATTGTATTCACAAAACTAAATTACACAAAATTCTTGTGTTTTAAATGTTCTATGTATATTTGATAGCCCTTATTCTGAACTATCTTTCGACACCGTAATTTCCAGGATAATAATGCTCTTTGAAGTGTCAGAAGAGGTATTCTATCCCATTCCTCCTACAGCTTTCCAGAGTCCTGTAAGGGTTGTGGGACGACGTTTGGATAATGCAGATTTTAAAAGTCTGAAAGCACAAAAATCCATAGGTGATACATCGGGAGATTTAGTAGGGATATCAGTGAAGGGTATGGCCTTGATACCGGTTTTTTATTCCATTTCTTTTAGGAAATTTACAGTGGATTTTGGTGTGTGACTGCTAGCTTTGTCTTGATGGAGTTCCACAGATTGATGGCACTGTGGGTAAAGCGATGGTATTTCATTCAGAAAAATTGGCGATAATTGTTCCTGATAGTATTTGGAGTTAATCTTGACATTTTTTTCCACTCTCTTTATTTTTAACTTGCCATTATATGAAAAACCAGCAACAATCATGAATCCCTTAGAAAAACTTTCTTTCGATTCTGTGAACTTCTTAAAGTTCTGCTTAAATTTTTTTCTCCCCTTTTATGATAATATATGGCTCTTTTTTTGCTGCAATCATTTAAATACACCCATAATTCATATATTGTGACAACTTTTTTCCATTTTTCTTTGGATAAGTGTTTCTCATATAGAATTCGGCAGCGTGTCCTGCTTTCAGCGATATGCTTGGGAGAAAGACGATGCACATTACGTTTTTTCGCTTTCTTAAGATTTAAATCAACGTTTATCATTTTGTTTACAGTGGACACCGAGCATTTTAATGATTTTGCAACTGTCCTTTGACTAGGGGGATTTTCTTTTAACATTAAACAACGTACCTTTGCAATAGTCGAAGATGTCCATTTCTTCCTTGGATACTTGTTTGGAATTTTTGTCCTACTTGAGGCTCCAATTTGACGTTTTTTTCCTTTCTTGTTGACGATATTACCTATAGACGCTTTAGGTATCACAAAACCATGACTCTCACATCGTTTTTGGGTAACGGAATATGAATATTTTTCTTCGGAAAGAGCATAGATATAGCCTACGAACCACTGCTTCGTTAAAAACGCCATTTTGAATAAAAACAAACCTCTCAAGCCGCAGACGATAATTTTGACTTTTAAAAACATAGTACAACTGCAATTATTTCTTTTGCAACAAACGATTTTTTATTACCGCTAACCAAAATCGTCTAAAAAATGTGCGAACAGCCTCTGTATATGAGAATACTTGTTACTTTACGATAACCGTGTGAACATTACATATTAAGGATAAGATTTTTTACTGTTAATTTTAACAGTTTTGATATCAGTTGGCAACTAACGCGAACAACCAACTCATAACAGTTATTATTAACACATCTGATTGTTTGTTGTCTCAACGAGATGTTAGAGAGAGAGAGAGAGAGACAGAGAAGGTTATTAGAGAAGAAACTGATCAAACGAGATTATTAGAAGAAAATTGATCAGATCTAGATGTCATCATCATCGAAAAATCGGTAATATCTTGATGAAGAACACCATGACTTCACCTTGACTTCACACACATTGACCAATTAAAGTCACACCGGATAAACACAACGGTCTGTTGTTGACGGTTCGGAATCAACAACCGAAGGGAAAGATCCGAGGATAATACCACGTAATTTTGTACCATATTCAAATGAGGAGGTCAAACCTGAGCAGGCACCCCAATCTCCAAACTTCCACACCTCTCCAAAGTGAGGTCTCCTTATTTGGGGCCACGACTGGCCGTACCTCTTACAATTGGGCTACCGCGTCCCGGGATCAATCCCGAAGGAATCAAGTCGAGATCAACAGGAAACGAAAAAAAACATTGAAATATTGTTGACAAACAAGAATATTCTCCACAATAATATTCCTTAAAATCTCTCTGTTTAAAAAAAAAAGTTACCTGCTCTGTCGCAGTCGCAGGAATGAAAACTGGGTTTCTTCGCTCGATTCTTTAACGGTTTCCACAGAAAGTAGGGATCAGAAAATTACAAAATTAACATGGTTTGCTCTTCATCGTGTTCCCTGGACATTTTCGAAGAATTTTTTCCCCATGCGGCCATTGAGTTAGTGTTTATAAAGCGTCAAAATTGAAACAACGAAATTTCTAACGTGAGTGAACAAAAGACGTACAAATTTTCAGTCTTCAGTCGTGAGTTTTTTTAGAGTACTCTAGTGAATTTTTGCAGCTCGTCGAGTTTTTTTTAGAAATTTCACTTTTGTTCCTGATAACATTTTTTTGAAATTCCGGAAAAATCGGGACATTTTCGTTATATTTTTGTTAAAACTGTCATATCTATATCTTATTCCTAAAAGCTTTTAAATTTGAAAACATCGCAGTACACCTTAGAATGTACTCTTTCTTACGGTGCAATTATTTTTTTGAAATTGGTTAATAAATAAATTCGATGCGATCAAAAGTTGGTCATACAAATTTCGTTCTTTTTAGATCGCGGACCGATAGCGTTCATTCTTATTCACGAAAATTAAGATTACATTTTCTGACTAACGGGTTTGCCAGATGCCCTTGAAACTCGCTGTGACGTCATGCTCGTTTTTTTCGCTCGATTCTCCGAAGGTTTGACGATTAAGTACAGATCAGAATATTACGAGGTAAACATGTTTATTCAAAATTGGACAAGGAACAAGATGGAGATGGTTTTTTACTGATGCGGCTATTAGTTTAGGGTGTATTAAGGGTTAAAGTAAAAAAAAAAGCGAAATAACGCAACAGGAGTGTTGGTTTGTGAAGCAAACCAAATGACCCGGGGGTTGGCGAGCGTAGGCGAGAAGGGGCGAAGCCTCCTAGTGAATTAAAAAGTGCTTATGGAAAACTAAATCGTCGGCGAAAAATCGAGTTCTTGTTTCAAAAGGAATAAAGGATTTGACACGCGAAATATTCTAAAACAATAACCGCACAAGGAATTAATAATTATGTCACCAAAACGACTAAAATACAACTCAAGACGACTTCACCTCGTAACTCACCATCCCCGTATCGAATCAACCAAGTCTCATCACTATTAAGAAGTGCTATTAACACTTGTCACGGAAATTAGTGACACCGCTGACTCTCGCAAGGTTTTCGGGCATTTTTCGCGGGAGAGCCCACACTTTTTCGTTTTTCTTAGGTTGCCATGGAAACCCGAGTCATTCTGAATATTGATTGACTCTCGCGGACCGATTTGGCTTTTGCTTTCTTTTTTTACACTTGCTTTATTGTTCTTTCGGGGCTGGGAAGTGGGGACTCCCCCCTCAGGGGCGGGTGGGGAGAGGCTAATGATGCACTCCGTGGGGGGACTGCGGTGTGGCGATCAGAAGTGAAGAGGATCACGAAGTGGGGGGTATGAATATAGATTTCGCGGCACGCCATGCGACTTGAGAAAGCGGCTCTTTCATAAAGGTCAACTTTCGCTGATTGTGAGGCACAGAAGGAAAATGTTCTAGATCGAGAACATGGTCGAACTAATAGGACGAACTCTTAGTACGAATTATCGATAGTACGAATGACATTTTGATTATACCTGCAGATAATCGGATCGTGTTACTTTCTTTTGAACGAATTTGAACAGTAAAATTTTTCTATATCACGAGTACTTGATCTTAGCATTCGTGAAGACTAATTAGCAACACCTAATATAAAAATGAGGCGAATTCCCAGAATCATCGGATGGGCCTGATTGGTAAATTAACGCCAGGAGGCACCGAGTTCGAGACTATCCAACAAAGATCGTCGGGTCTTGGGACATGGTGCACGTTGGCGAGGTGTACAGTTTGGATAGTGAAATGCTGATCTCTGTTTGCTGACCGTGTTTTAAAATGGCGAGGTATTATCCTCGAAACTCTCCCTTCAGGATTGATCCCGGACCGCCAGTAACCAATGTTGTTTAAGTGCGATGTTATTTCAACTACCCACCCTGAATCCTTGGGAGGATTCTTGATACAGCGTAGATTAAGGGAGACCTGTGACATTGGTTTTATGTTGTAGTCCCAATTACCTCCTCTCGGATCTTTCCCTAAAGGGATTGATCCTGAATCGTCGTCAATAGCCCGTTGTGTTGCTCTAGTGCGACGTTAACTAAAAAATTACCAAATTACTCAATTACCTTCCGGTCTGGTGGTTCCTGGTTCGAATCCGGGTCCGGGCATGGATGTTTGTAAACGTATGGTGTAGAGGCGGCTGGTGCACCTTAAATCTGTCGTGGCCGAAAGTCCTCACGTTGGGTTGGTGTGGAAGTTTGGAGAGTGGGGTGCCAGCTCAGGTGTTGCTTCGTCACCTGACCGTGGTTCAAAATTACGAGGTGTTGTCCTCGGATCTTTCCCTTAAGGGACTGATCCCGGACCGTCGTCAATAGCCCGTTGTGTTGCTCTAGTACGACGTTAACTAAAATTACCATTACCATTACCGGTCTGGTGGTTAAGGTATTAGCATCTCGATCGGAAGATTCCTGGCTCGAATCCGGGTCAAGGCATGAATCTTTGTAAGCGTATGGTACAGAGGCGGCTGGTGCACCTTAAATCTGTCGTGGCCGAAAGGCCTCACGTTGGGTTGGTGTGGAAGTTTGGAGAGTGGGGTGCCAGCTCAGATATTGCCTAGTCATCTGACCATGTTTCAAAATTACGTGATGTTGTCCTCGGATCTTTCCCTTAAGGGACTGATCCCGGACCGTCGTCATCGGAAGGTTCCTGGTTCGAATCCGGGTTCGGGCATGGATGTTTGTATGCGTATGGTGTAGAGGCGGCTGGTGCACCTTAAATCTGTCGTGGCCGAAAGTCCTCACGTTGGGTTGGCGTGGAAGTTTGGAGAGTGGGGTGCCAGCTCAGGTGTTGCTTCGTCATCTGACCGTGATTCAAAATTACGAAGTGTTGTCCTCGGATCTTTCCCTTACGGGACTGATCCCGGACCGTCGTCAATAGCCCGTTGTGTTGCTCTAGTACGACGTTAACTAAAATTAAATTAAATTACCGGACCGTCGTCATTAGCCCGTTGTGTTGCTCTAGTACGACGTTAACTAAAATTACCAATTACCGAATAATTTAAAATTGAAATAAAACATAATTCAGAAAAAATGCCTTGTGACTACGGAAAATGCATTGTTTCCTTAAGATTGAATGTGAGTGCGGCATGTTTAATTTAATTTTTTGAGCTTAAAATAGGTAGGTATTTTAATTAACGTCGCACTGGTATTTTTTTATATATCCGTCGGAAACGCATGCGCGTATCATACGACCGATGTTAGAGCAAGCTACAGCTTTTCTAAGGCATGCTACATGTCTGTCGAACATGTTATACAAACATTCGACACATGGCATGTGTATTCCGTTTTTGTATAAAATGTATAGCGATGCTCAAGCGTATTTCAGTCAGTTTCGCGTTACAGGACAAATGTTTGACCGATGTATGGCTTGCATAGTTATGAATGGTCTTAAAATACCATACCGTTATGGATAGTCTGCCAGAATCGTCTAAATACGCCATGCCGTTATCAAGAAAATAGTCACATAACCTATTATACAATTCTGCCTGGATAATTTCAAGAAGCGATTTAAAAAAGCTTTAAAATTGTGTTCAGATAAATTTAGTCTAGTAACTCCGCTTCTGGAAAGTCGGTATTGTTGAAATAAATGTATAAAGTTTTCCTTTCAATCGAGATCGGCAGGTAGTTTAATTAACGACGCGCTGGAGGGAAACAACGGGCAATTGGCAACTGTTCGAGAACAATCTCATAGTATTTTGAAAGTCCCCAGGACAACACTCGTCATTTTGAACCACTGCCAGAGGACGAGAATAACGCCTAAGCTGGCACCCCACTTTCCAAATTCCATACCTTCCGAACTGTCACCAGTTCAATGCAAGGACTAATTTCTTTTCCTTACTTACATCGTCATTCCGATAGTTTTGTCTCGACGAGATATATCGTTGTTATCAAGGTTGACCAATATTGGCCACTGCAGATTTAACGTGCACCAACCCCCTCCCCTAAGTACACTACGGTCTTTGGTTGGATCCAGTTTCGAACTCTCAAACCTCCGGTTGGCAATCCGCTTTTTTTCCCCGAGGATAGCCTGTGATTTATAAAGGGAAATTCGTTAAGTCCCATTTAAAATGTATTAATCAGCAAACTAAGTGCATACAGGACGAACAGTGTTGTGTTTAACAGACTTACAAAAAAGGAGTCACCTAAACAATTTAATGAACACGAGTTGAGGGCATGTTGTGAACTACAAGTATATAGGATATGTGAATGATTTATGGCAGTCTTAATTAAACATCTACACATCCGAGTGGATCAATATTCGCTGCATCCAAGTGGACGCTCTTCGAGTAGAGAGGAATTACAGTTCAAACGGGATGTAAAACAGTATTTTAGACTTCTCTCGACCCATTGAACTCAATGCAACAAAATGTCTACCTAATGAGTTATGTTATATACACAACCCTACAATAATGGATGGGACGCCAGCGGATTTGTATAAAATCCGACTACTTGTTTGGGGGTGTTTTTCGTGGTATGGCCTGGGATCTTTGCATGGGGCACCTTGGTCAATTGAACGCCGACGCCTACATGAACATTTTGGGTAATCAGGTTCTTCCTACGCCCTCGCAATTTTATGGAATGAACGAATGTTGCTTCCAGCACGACACCGTACCATGTCATGTTGTAGCCTCTGTCGAGCAGTGGTATCAAGATATGGATGTAAAAAGTCTTCCCTGGCCTGCTCAGAGTCCCGACTTAAGCCCCATGGAAAAATTGTGGGACGCGTTAGAGCAATGCTTACGGACCAGGGAACCACGTCCGAAATCTACAGCTGAGCTGGAAACATTCTTGCAGCAGGAATGGTCACAAATACCAATAGCTGTGTATCAAAATCTTGTTGAAAGTATGCCCAGAAGGATTGCTAGTGTCATTGCAGCATGTGGGGGACCATCCCCCTATTAATGTATGTATTCTTTCTTTTATACCATCACATCTTGCTGTCCGGTCTATTATTGTAGGGTAGTGTATATTATATTATACGATACAATAAAAAAAAGGATGTGTTTGTATATTCTCTATACAAATTTACACCGTTTGATCACCAAATGTGGTACACTTATACTTTAGAACACAGCGGAAATTATGCTATTTCATTCCTGTCTTCAGACCAATCGGAAGCCATGAAAATTGGTTGACAGATAGTCCTAAAAGTGCCCTCGAAGTCCCAATTTTAAAATCTAAAGTTTGTTTTTCTGCAATAATTGGACATAGACAAGGAAACACGTTCTACAGGGTTTGTGTATGAGTTTACACAGGGAAATGTCGGGGCCATATTTTAGCTGTCGCGGTAGGAAGCATGTTTTACAGAGTTTGTGCATTTGGGTTAACACAGGGAAGCTGTCATGTTTGAAACCCGAACAACGCCGGGTTATTCAGCTAGTATAAGATACACTTTAACCGTCCTGGTAGTTTATCTCAATGCAAGGGGCAACTTGTTTTCCTTACTTGTACCTTTATTCCATCACCTGATTGGATCTCGGGATGGGAGAACACCCCCCGGATCTTTCGCTTCGGAGGTTGATCCTGGACAGTCGTCAACAGCCCGTTGTGTTGCTCCAGTGCGATGTTTATTAAATACCTACCTACCTATTTTCCGTGCTAAAAACAACTTTTGTGTGTATGTACATTTTCTTGACGTGGTTTGGCACCACCTCGCCAAATATAACCCCTGAGTTATAAAATCCAACCCAACCCCAGTGTGTAAGGCTAAACACTGACGTTTGACTCATTTGCGTCGGGACTAATAAAAATCGTTACGCCGAGGAGTTCGCTGCATCGTAAAATCGAGGTTCGTGTCCTTAAAAGCGTTTGTTTTTATCCGCAAAAAAAAATGTCCCCAAATTTGCCACTCAAGGCCGCAGCCTACCCAGCCTATTTAGCAACACGGCTCCGAACACCGAGAGACCCGGGCGCCTACCGATCCTAAAACAAATAGCGAGTAGCGAAGTTGCGGGGAAAAGTTTTAAGGCTCTCAGACCGCCGAGTAGTTGCCTTAAATTTTCCGCCTGATCAATATTCAGGATAGCTCCCCCGTAACCATGGCAACGGACGTGTGCTCACGGAACGCCACGGTATTTAACGGGATCTTACGTTACCTAGTTAGGGCACCTCGTCCTCCCCCCCCCCTTCCCACCGGGGGGAGAGAACAGAGAAGTTAACTTTTCCGATGGGGGGAGTTTTCGATGTTTATTGTGACTTTTAGTGCCGAGGGGGTGGGAGATGTAGCACCAGACGATTTGCTAATGTTCGTTTTCCGTATTGATTTAATTAGGCAAGCGCCGAAAAGAAGTCGAGTTTGAATGTTGTGGAAATCCGAGAGTGCAGGTTCAGAAATTGTAGGTTTCGATGAGGGGTAGTTTGGAAGGAGTTGTCGAGTGGCGACTGTGGACAGACCCACTCTCGGTCTCGACTGTGGGGAGTTTTGAACGCCGAGAGTTCTCGAAGCTGCCTCTGATCTGTCGATGTCCAATCCGACTATTGTCTATCTTCTAGTCCGATTTATTTTTCTATTCAGAACTTATAATTTAGTGTGATTATCTTGTCAATCATAGATGCTAACACTGTCGAGCGTCAAGTATGAAGATTGGTTAGGTTTTATGGCGGAATGAGCCATATTTCGTCCATTGGCAAGACAGACAAGTAACGGAAGGTACATAGGTAGGGAGTTGAATTAACATCGCACTGGAGCAACTGTTGGCAACAGCCCTGTATCAATCCCAAAGGGAAAGATCCAAGGAGAACACGTCGTCATTTTGAGCCGTGGTCAGATGATAAGGTCATTCCCATTCACCAAATTCCTGTGAAGAGATGGACATACTCCCACCAGGAATGCTCTAGATCAGAAGGTTCCTGTTTCGGGTCCGGGTCCGGGCATGGATGTTTGTAAGCGTATGGTGTAGAGGCGGCTGGTGCACCTTAAATCTGTCGTGGCCGAAAGTCCTCACGTTGGGTTGGTGTGGAAGTTTGGAGAGTGGTGTGCCAGCTCAGGTGTTGCTTCGTCATCTGACCGTGGTTCAAAATTACGAGGTGTTGTCCTCGCATCTTTCCCTTAAGAGAATGATCCCGGACCGTCGTCAATAGTCCGTTGTGTTGCTCTAGAACGACGTTTAATTAAAAAAAATTACCCACTAGGTATGTTTTTACTGACGTAAAAGAGAGAAATGCCTCCATGGAACATAAAGGAATCCAAGGTGATTCAGTGGATTTGCCCAGTGAGCTTGACCACTACGCTAGTTGTAGGCTACACTTGTAGGTTCGATTCTTGTCCAGATTGATTCCACCATGGATGAATTTTTCTCTTCTGCTTCAGCAAAACTTCCCGTGTACACTTACTTGATGTTGTTTGCTGCAGCTTGGCCAAATATGGTCTTCGTGCCACAAACCCAACCCAAGCAATCAGGAAATTGAAGCTGAGCCGCCTACAGCTCGCGGGTTGCAAAGCTCAGTGAGCAAATGAACTGAGCAGCTTAATCAATCTAAAAATATGGTGGCTTGATTGGTTTGATTAACGTAAGAGCCATATTAGAACAGGTAGGTAGTTGAATTTTAATTTCTCAAAGATGCAACGCAACGGTATATTGGCGACGCGGTAGAGATTCATCCCGAAGAGAAAGATCCGACCTCGTCACATTTTGAACCAATGTCAGATGACGAGGTCACCCTTGAGCTGTGACGAGATCGGACCAAAATGTGACGAGGTAGGATCTTTCCCTTCGTAATGATGCAACATAACGGTATAATGGTGACACGGTAGGAATTCATCCCGAAGAGAAAGATCCGACCTCGTCACATTTTGAACCAAGGTCAGATGACGAGGTCACCCTTGAGCTGGAACTCCACTTCTACACCTTGGGTTGGTGTGGAAGTTTGGAGAGTGGGGTGCTCGCTCAGGTGTTGCTTCGTCATCTGACCGTGGATCAAAATTACGAGGTGTTGTCCTCGGATCTTTCCCTTAAAAGATTGATCCCGAACCGTCGTCAATAGCCCGTTGTGTTGCTCTAGTACGACGTTTTCTGAAATTACCATTACCATTACCGACCTCGTCACATTTTGAACCAATGTCAGATGACGATGTCACCCTTGATCTGTGACGAGATCGGACCAAAATGTGACGAGGTAGGATCTTTCCCTTCGTAATGATGCAACATAACGGTATAATGGTGACACGGTAGGAATTCATCCCGAAGAGAAAGATCCGACCTCGTCACATTTTGAACCAAGGTCAGATGACGAGGTCACACTTGAGCTGGCACTCCACTTCTACACCTTGGGTTGGTGTGGAAGTTTGGAGAGTGGGGTGCTCGCTCAGGTGTTGCTTTGTCATCTGATCGTGGTTCAAAATTACGAGGTGTTGTCCTCGGATCTTTCCCTTAAGGCAGTGGTCCCCAACCCCCGGGCCGCGGACCGGTACCGGTCCGTGGATCAAATGGTACCGGGCCGCCCAAGGAACATTAAATTATTTCCATTTTATTTACTGTGGTGTATTTATCTCCTGTTTGTGCGGTTCTTATCTATGAAATGACCACTCAAATTAGGAGACGGTAAATCAGAACTTGAAATTTGTTCTGTTACTAGAGCTTCAATTATGATTTCTGAATTCTGTATGTCTCTATTTTCCAATTTTGACAAATGTGACAGCTGTTTTCAAGTTGGCAGACAAAGTAGCTGCATTTAAAGCCAAACTGAAGTTGTGGGGACGGCGCGTGAAAAGAAGCATTTTGGACATGTTTCAGACATTAGCGGGGATTTTAGGCGAAACTGAGCCTAAACATTCATTCTCCCAGTTGGTGCACGATCACATGTCTTTGTTTTTAAAAGAGTTTTATCGCTAATTCCCAACCACAAAAGACCCACGAACAAGTAAGGAATGGATCCGCAACCCATTTGTCAACAAATCAGGCGAATCTAGCATGTCTGTGCGAGAAGATCAACTGCTGGAGATTGCAAATGAAGGCGGCCTTAAAACTGCGTTCGAGACAACTCTGCCGGTGTTCTGGATTAAAGTCATGGCTGAATACCCTGAGATTACCACCACAGCACTTAAATCCATATTGCCATTCCCGACAACCTATCTGTGTGAAGCGGGGTTTTCTGCAGTGACAGCAACCAAAACAAAGGTAATTGGTAATTGGTAATTTTAGTTAACGTCGTACTAGAGCAACACAACGGGCTATTGACGGCGGTCCGGAATCAGTCCCTTAAGGGAAAGATTCGAGGACAACACCTCGTAATTTTGAACCACGGTCAGATGACGAAGCAACACCTGAGCTGGCACCCCACTCTCCAAACACAAAACAAAGGAATAAACTGGACATAAGCAACACACTTCGGGTGTCATTGTCTCCTATTATTACCCCCAGATGAAACCGTCTCGTTGAAAAAAAAACAAGCCCAGTTTTCTCATTGCTTTAGCGTTCTAGTGAGTTAAAATGTTAAATCACATTACATTCATTTTTTGGTGCAACTGTATTGTATTTTGAAGGCATGTTTAAATACAATTAAATTAAAATTATTAAATCAAAACAATCTAAAATACAAACAATCAACGTCCCTCCCACCCTCAGCTGGCCGCGTTAAAATTATCAAACGTTGATCCGGTCCGCGGCGATAAAAAGGTTGGGGAGCACTGCCTTAAGGGACTGATCTCGGACCGTCGTCAATAGCCCGTTGTGTTGCTCTAGTACGACGCTAACTAAAATTACCATTACCATTACCAACCTCGTCACATTTTGAACCAATGTCAGATGACGAGGTCACCCTTGAGCTGGGACCAGATCGGACCAAAATGTGACGAGGTCGGATCTTTCTCTTCGTAATGATGCAACGCAACGGTATATTGGTGACACGGTAGGGATTCATCCCGAAGAGAAAGATCCGACCTCGTCACATTTTGAACCAAGGTCAGATGACGAGGTCACCCTTGAGCTGGAACTCCACTTCTACACCTTGGGTTGGTGTGGAAGTTTGGAGAGTGGGGTGCTCGCTCAGGTGTTGCTTCGTCATCTGACCGTGGATCAAAATTACGAGGTGTTGTCCTCGGATCTTTCCCTTAAGAGATTGATCCCGAACCGTCGTCAATAGCCCGTTGTGTTGCTCTAGTACGACGTTTTCTGAAATTACCATTACCATTACCGACCTCGTCACATTTTGAACCAATGTCAGATGACGATGTCACCCTTGATCTGTGACGAGATCGGACCAAAATGTGACGAGTGTAACGTACACTTCCGGAATATCTTTTAAATGTATTTCTATAGTATTTCTTTTTCCTTATATATATTCCCCACACACACACACACACACACACACACACACACACACACACACACACACACACACACACACACAAGATATGTGATATTGTGATATTTCCTGTGTTTATTTATACTTCTTATTACTCTTGGAAAGGATATCTTTTCTTTTGACATTTTTATGTGAGCTTAAATGGTTTTCCCGGAAGTTCATTTTTTCTTTTATGTGTGTATAACGTTGGTGAAAAGATATTTTTTGTAACGGCTTTTTTAGAGTCGATTGGATGCTTCGTTGAAGTGTGGACTGAGTGCAGTGTTGGAATGGCGTGTTTCAGCCGTTATGTTTAAAACGTATGATGAGAGGTAGTTGTAACGGTGATGTCGCTACCATATTGTAAATAAATTTTTCTTTAATTCTTTAAAAAAGGCTATTTCTTTTATCACGACGTTACAGCTACCTATTAATGGTGGCATGCACTGCGATCGTTCCCATTAAATTGAAGTCTTGGACATCCCGTCCTGATTTGAGAATAAACTGTGGACATCTCGTCCTGTGTTCAGCGAAAATTTGCGTGCGTCCTGCAGCAACGAAGAAGGCCATCCGGTCTGAAGTTTTTGGACATCCCGTCCTCGTGAGTGGAGTATTTGCGTGCGTCCGGCAGCAACGAAGGGGCCATCCGGTCCGAAGTTTGTGGACATCCCGTCCTCGTGAGTGGAGTATTTGCTTGCGTCCGGCAGCGGCGAAGTGGGCCATCCGGTCCGATGTTTTTGGATATCCCGTTCTGTTTCTGTGTATGAAACGTGTCCTGTTACTGCGTGTGTCCAGCAACGAAGCTTAGTCCGGTCAGTAGAATTGGGACATCCCGTCCTGTTCCTGTGTGTGAAACGCGTGTGTGTTCAGCATCGAAAGGGCCATCCGGTCCGAACTTTTTGGGCATCCCTTCCTGTCATCGTCAGCAAAGTCCAGTTCGAACTTTGGGTTCCTGCTCAAGGACTTCCTGTGTACCATCAAGCAACAATTCCAGATAAGTGGTTTCGGTTTTAAGTCTAAAGTTTTATGCACTTTTATATTTAATGTACAATTTTACTTCTGTTTTTGTGATAACTTCCATTTATCGTAAGAGGTTTCGAAACAAAAAAATTTCTTAATTGCAAATTTTGCTTTTATAATAGAAATTAGTATTGTTTTGGAATTTATGTGAAATAGAAATTTAAGAGATTTTAATCGTCGTAGATGATTATTTATCTTAATTAATAATTTAAATTTGTTTTGTATTTGAAATGGTATTTTGATTTAAATTTTTAAAAAAATTAATTTTCTTTTGAAGGTCTTTTGGGTTACAAAATTGGTGTTTGTACATTTATTTCTTTTCTATTGTTCTATTGTCTTTGAATTATATTTTTTGTGGCTTGGCTATAAGGTAAGTCAGAATTCTGGTCAGTTTCGGTTTCGAAAAATTTTCATTTTGTACCTTACGTTATATTTGAGTCCAAAGGGGGAAGCTGTTTAGAATTTAATCATGACTTATTTAGTTAAGGGAAAGAAAGAGGACTTGATCAAATTGGTGGAGGAGATAGATTTAGAAATCACCCTAGAAAAATCCATAAAACAATTAGTGAATCTTATTACTTCAAGTGAGGGATATGATGAGGAATTCACCAAAGCACTTTTTGGTAGAATTATAGAAACTCGAAAGACAAATGAAGCCCTTGAAGTGGAAGAAAAGCGGAGAATTGAAGCCCTTGAAGTGGCAGAAAAGCGGAGAATTGAAGCCCTTGAAGTGGAAGAAAAGCGGAGAATTGAAGACCTTGAAGAAAAGCGGAGAATTGAAGCCCTTGAAGTGGAAGAAAAGCGGAGAATTGAAGACCTTGAAGAAAAGCGGAGAATTGAAGCCCTTGAAGTGGAAGAAAGGCGGAGAATTGAAGACCTAGAAGTGAAAGAAAAGCAGAGAGAACGAGAGTATGAGTTGGAAAAATTGAGAATAGAAGCAACTAGTCAAACCCAGCGAGGTGCAGTTGATAATTCTAGACCAACGAATCGAGACTTGACCAAGATCCTTCCGAAATACGACATGAAAGATGATATGAGTCTTTATTTAATCTTGTTCGAGCGACAGGCAACTTTGCTGTCGCTGGGAAAAGAAATGTGGGTATCTCACCTATTAAGTTTGATCCCCCAAGAGATTGCTCATATAATAGCCCGTGAACCAGCTGACCTAGCTACAAATTATGATCACATCAAAAATATTCTGTTAAAAAGGTTCAAACTAACACCAGAAAGATTTCGACAGTTATTTAGTTCACACCATAAAGCAGTTGATCGGAACTGGAGGGATTTCTATCATGAATTGTCTACTTATTTCGATGGATGGATTGCAGGTTGTCAGGTCCTTACTTTTGAAAAACTGAGAGATTTGATCATCACAGATCAGATGAAGAAAAAAACACCATCCGAATTCAAAGATATGTATCTCAGAGAATGGACAGAAATAAACTCCCCTACAGATTTGGTGGAGCTGTTGGAGAAGTTTGAAGACGTTAGACGAACTGTGAAACGATACCCTGTCTTTGCGAAAGACAAGTTCGAGGGTCGAGTTCAAAACAAGTTTGAAAAGACCGATAATCCACCAAGGAGAAGTGATACCATAAATGGTAAAGGGGTTAAGATAGAACGAAGATTTTCCGAACAAGACCCAAATCCGGAATTCGACCGCAGGAGACAGATGCGGTGTTTTCATTGCAATCAGCCTGGTCATATCCGACCAAATTGTCCAAAGTTGAAGAAACCTTCGGAAACTGTAAATTACATTTCGGACAAAGAACCTGAGAAGTACCTGGAACCGTATATCATGAAAGGAAAAATTAACGGTCAGGATATAAATTTACTAAGAGATACCGGAGCGACCATTGACATTGTGTGTCGGAAATTGGTGAATTCAGCTGACATGACGGGTGAACATGTTTGGGTACAGCAACCTTTAGACTCCAGCTCAACTTGTTTACCTCTTGCCGAAGTTTTGGTAGAGTGTGAATTGGGAAAAACACTCACTAAAGCTGCTGTGATTCCAGATGAACTAGACCGCGGACGATATCTTTTAGGGAATCGGACTGCTGCCTTGTTAAAAAGAGAAGATTGTCAATCTGTGGATCAACTAAATGCAGTACTGACAAGGCATCAGAAAAAAGTGAAAGAAAGGGAAGAATCTCTCTCTCTCTCTCTCTCTCTCTCTCTCTCTCTCTCTCAATCTTTAATTAAAGAATCCGAAAACCCTATCCCAGCCGAAGAATTTATTACATTGGAAAAAAATGAAATGGAAGCAGGGGAAGTAAGTGACGAGTTCACTCATGTGGCAGAAGATCAAGATATCACTGAATTGTTAAAAGTGGACACTGAGCAGCTAATCAAGGCTCAAGGTGAAGATCAAGAGATGAGCTCTCAAGTAAAACAAATCCAAAATGGAAACCCTCCTAAAGATTTTGAACTGGTGAAAGGCCGACTTTTGGTAAAGATCAAGAAGGACAAGAGTGGTATCGAAAGGAAGCTCATCGTCGTGCCTATAGAGTATCGAGAAAAGATACTGAAATTGTGTCATGAAGGCACGTCAGGTCATCTTGGGACCACCAAGACCAAAGACAGAATGACCAAGTACTTTTTCTGGAAAAACTGTTACAAAGAAGCAGAGGACTTCGTGAAGGCTTGCGATTCCTGCCAGAGAGCTGGAAAGGCAAGGGACAAGAAAAAAGCGCCCATGACTCTTGTTCCAGTGATTACTGAAGTTTTTTCCCGTATTAATATTGACGCTGTAGGACCTTTGCCCGTGACGGACTCAGGCCAAAGATACCTGATTACGGCAATGTGTATGTCGTCGAAGTACCCAGATGCTGTGGCAGTACCAAACATAACATCTAGATCCGCAATTAATGCTCTCCTTCAGATTTTTAGTCGTATGGGTTTTCCTAAGGAGATTCAACACGACCAGGGAACCTCGTTTATGAGCGAACTCACATCGGAATTTTTTGAACGTTTCGGCATCAAGGTGGCACTTAGCTCTGTGTATCATCCCCAGAGCAATCCAGTAGAAAGGTTTCATCGTACCCTGAAACGGATTTTGAGAGTTTTGTGTACCGAAGAAGGACCAGATTGGGAGAAGCATGTCCATGCAGTCTTGTTCGCCTTAAGGACAGTTACTCATGAATCCACCGGATTCAGTCCAGCTGAATTGGTTCATGGAAAAAACTTACGGACTCCCGTCACTCTTCTGTATGAAAACTGGTTACAGCCGGAAGAAGGAAATGCTTCAGTTGTTGAATATATCCTCAATCTTCTGAGAAGATTGGAAAAATGTCGCCTAGCCATTGGTAATATGAAGGAAGCTGCCAAGAAAAGAAAAAAATGGTACGACAAAAATACCGTGAAACGTGAATTCAATGTTGGAGATAAAGTACTGGTACTGGCACCCTCACCTATAAATAAGTTAGCGGTTCAATGGCATGGTCCTGGGACCATTGAAAGCATGATTTCGGAGACGAACTACTTTGTTGCCGTGCCCAACCGGAAAAATTCGTCACAAATATATCATGTAAATTTATTGAAGCCTTACTACCAGAGGCCGGAATTCATAAATCTGGTCACTACTTGTGAGGATGAAGAATCAAAATTGGAAGAAGAATTCCCGCCTGTGGAAAACAATCCCAATATTTTTTAAATCGAGGAGATATTGAGAAACAGTGAAGTGAAAGGAAGACTGGATGACGACCAGATTGACCAGCTCAGTTGTATTATATGTAAATATTCCAATTGTTTCTCAAACGTGCCTGGCCTCACAGATCGTATCCAGTTTGATATCGAACTTTCTGAAATAAAGCCCCTCTGTGCGAAGCCATATCGAATGTCGGTCCGACATTCGCAGATCTTGAAAGCCGAAAAGGAATGTGCCGCTATTGTGTTTGCTGTCAAGAAGCTACGATGCTACCTGGATGGACCTACCAAGTTCTTTATCCAAACTGATCATAATCCTCTAGTATGGTTAAAAAAGAACTCTGGGGTAAATCCACGTCTCATGAGATGGGCTCTTGCATTGCAGCCCTGGAACTATGAGGTAATCCATCGTCAGGGCAGAAAACACCAGAATGCTGACAGCCTTAGCCGACTGTTCTGAGTTACCAAAATGTCCTTTGAGTTTATTTTTATTGTTTTTTTAGGTAACTTGGCAGTTGTATATATGTTTGTAAATATTTGCATGAAATTTTGTAGAATTTAGTTTTTCTTAAAGTTATGGTAACTTTTTACATGGTAAAAAGTTATTCTAAGGGGGGAAGAGTTGTAACGTACACTTCCGGAATATCTTTTAAATGTATTTCTATAGTATTTCTTTTTCCTTATTCCCCCCCCACACACACAAGATATTGTGATACTTCCTGTGTTTATTTATACTTCTTATTACTCTTGGAAAGGATATCTTTTCTTTTGACATTTTTATGTGAGCTTAAATGGTTTTCCCGGAAGTTCATTTTTTCTTTTATGTGTGTATAACGTTGGTGAAAAGATATTTTTTGTAACGGCTTTTTTAGAGTCGATTGGATGCTTCGTTGAAGTGTGGACTGAGTGCAGTGTTGGAATGGCGTGTTTCAGCCGTTATGTTTAAAACGTATGATGAGAGGTAGTTGTAACGGTGATGTCGCTACCATATTGTAAATAAATTTTTCTTTAATTCTTTAAAAAAGGCTATTTCTTTTATCACGACGTTACACGAGGTAGGATCTTTCCCTTCGTAATGATGCAACATAACGGTATAATGGTGACACGGTAGGAATTCATCCCGAAGAGAAAGATCCGACCTCGTCACATTTTGAACCAAGGTCAGATGACGAGGTCACACTTGAGCTGGCACTCCACTTCTACACCTTGGGTTGGTGTGGAAGTTTGGAGATTGGGGTGCTCGCTCAGGTGTTGCTTTGTCATCTGATCGTGGTTCAAAATTACGAGGTGTTGTCCTCGGATCTTTCCCTTAAGGCAGTGGTCCCCAACCCCCGGGCCGCGGACCGGTACCGGTCCGTGGATCAAATGGTACCGGGCCGCCCAAGGAACATTAAATTATTTCCATTTTATTTACTGTGGTGTATTTATCTCCTGTTTGTGCGGTTCTCTTATCTATGAAATGACCACTCAAAGTAGGAGACGGTAAATCAGAACTTGAAATTTGTTCTGTTACTAGAGCTTCAATTATGATTTCTGAATTCTGTATGTCTCTATTTTTCCAATTTTGACGCCGACCAACCGGTATAGTGGTTAAGGTGTTAGCCTCTAGATCGGAAGGTTCCTGGTTCGAATCCGGGTGCGGGCATGGATGTTTGTAAGCGTATGGTGTAGAGGCGGCTGGTGCACCTTAAATCTGTCGTGGCCGAAAGTCCTCACGTTGGGTTGGCGTGGAAGTTTGGAGAGTGGGGTGCCAGCTCAAGTGTTGCTTCGTCATCTGACCGTGGTTCAAAATTACGAAGTGTTGTCCTCGGATCTTTCCCTCAAGGGACTGATCCCGGACCGTCGTCAATAGCCCGTTGTGTTGCTCTAGTACGACGTTAACTAAAATTACCATTACCATTACCATCCAATTTTGACAAATGTGACAGCTGTTTTCAAGTTGGCAGACAAAGTAGCTGCATTTAAAGCCAAACTGAAGTTGTGGGGACGGCGCGTGAAAAGAAGCATTTTGGACATGTTTCAGACATTAGCGGGGATTTTAGGCGAAACTGAGCCTAAACATTCATTCTCCCAGTTGGTGCACGATCACATGTCTTTGTTTTTAAAAGAGTTTTATCGCTAATTCCCAACCACAAAAGACCCACGAACAAGTAAGGAATGGATCCGCAACCCATTTGTCAACAAATCAGGCGAATCTAGCATGTCTGTGCGAGAAGATCAACTGCTGGAGATTGCAAATGAAGGCGGCCTTAAAACTGCGTTCGAGACAACTCTGCCGGTGTTCTGGATTAAAGTCATGGCTGAATACCCTGAGATTACCACCACAGCACTTAAATCCATATTGCCATTCCCGACAACCTATCTGTGTGAAGCGGGGTTTTCTGCAGTGACAGCAACCAAAACAAAGGTAATTGGTAATTGGTAATTTTAGTTAACGTCGTACTAGAGCAACACAACGGGCTATTGACGGCGGTCCGGAATCAGTCCCTTAAGGGAAAGATTCGAGGACAACACCTCGTAATTTTGAACCACGGTCAGATGACGAAGCAACACCTGAGCTGGCACCCCACTCTCCAAACACAAAACAAAGGAATAAACTGGACATAAGCAACACACTTCGGGTGTCATTGTCTCCTATTATTACCCCCAGATGAAACCGTCTCGTTGAAAAAAAAACAAGCCCAGTTTTCTCATTGCTTTAGCGTTCTAGTGAGTTAACATGTTAAATCACATTACATTCATTTTTTGGTGCAACTGTATTGTATTTTGAAGGCATGTTTAAATACAATTAAATTAAAATTATTAAATCAAAACAATCTAAAATACAAACAATCAACGTCCCTCCCACCCTCAGCTGGCCGCGTTAAAATTATCAAACGTTGATCCGGTCCGCGGCGATAAAAAGGTTGGGGAGCACTGCCTTAAGGGACTGATCTCGGACCGTCGTCAATAGCCCGTTGTGTTGCTCTAGTACGACGCTAACTAAAATTACCATTACCAACCTCGTCACATTTTGAACCAATGTCAGATGACGAGGTCACCCTTGAGCTGGGACCAGATCGGACCAAAATGTGACGAGGTCGGATCTTTCTCTTCGTAATGATACAACATAACGGTATAATGGTGACACGGTAGGGATTCATCCCGAAAAGAAAGATCCGACCTCGTCACATTTTGAACCAAGGTCAGATGACGAGGTCACCCTTGAGCTGGAACTCCACTTCTACACTTTGGTGTGGAAGTTTGGAGAGTGGGGTGCTCGCTCAGGTGTTGCTTCGTCATCTGACCGTGGTTCAAAATTACGAGGTGTTGTCCTCGGATCTTTCCCTTAAGGGACTGATCTCGGACCGTCGTCAATAGCCCGTTGTGTTGCTCTAGTACGACGTTAACTAAAATTACCATTACCAACCTCGTCACATTTTGAACCAATGTCAGATGACGAGGTCACCCTTGAGCTGGGACCAGATCGGACCAAAATGTGACGAGGTCGGATCTTTCTCTTCGTAATGATGCAACGCAACGGTATATTGGTGACACGGTAGGGATTCATCCCGAAGAGAAAGATCCGACCTCGTCACATTTTGAACCAAGGTCAGATGACGAGGTCACCCTTGAGCTGGAACTCCACTTCTACACCTTGGGTTGGTGTGGAAGTTTGGAGAGTGGGGTGCTCGCTCAGGTGTTGCTTCGTCATCTGACCGTGGATCAAAATTACGAGGTGTTGTCCTCGGATCTTTCCATTAATAGATTGTCCCGCACCGTCGTCAATAGCCCGTTGTGTTGCTCTAGTACGACGCTAATTAAAAGATTTCCAATTACCACTGCAACAACACGCCAACGTGAGGACATTTGAGGCCACGACATTTGCACCACCCAAACCGTACTGTTGATGATACAATATTTTTCAAACCGAGCTATGTCTATTCTAGTTTTGTATTTTGTACCATCGTTCTTGACTTGTATTTTGTATCACTTTTCTCGTTTTGTATTTTGCATCGGTTTGTTCTCGCTTATTTTTTGTGTCTGTTCTCGTTTTTATATTTCGTAACTGTTTGCTCGTTTTGTAATTCGCATCTGTTCTCGTTTAGTATTTCATATCTGTGCTTCTCTACAGTTATAAAAGAAAGTGTTTGTTTGTCTGTTTGGGGCCGCAAAAATCCTGACGATTCTATGGCACTTACAGCAATGAGATTTGGCACACAGGTAGTCCGAATTATTTGCAATCTTTGGGTCGCTGCGAATTTTAAAATTCAATCTGGAAGATTTTTAAATGAATTTAATAGTTTTATTCTCCATCGGTTTATTAAACGCGGAGAACTTTTTCTACTCATGCTACCTTGCACTCAGGGTTTGGAACCAAGCCAAGTTTTTTTCATCCGCAGTACGCGAAGAAATTATTTTTTTTCGTTTCCGCTTTGTTTTTGCGCGATTGATTTACTAACCAGACTATAAATCTTTTTACTGAAGTCAAAGCATTTATATTTTGCAAGTGTTTGTGTCATTTTGTAATTCGTTTCTGTTTGTACTTGTTGTATTTTGTATATGTTCTCGTTTTGTAATTTGTATATCTTTGTTTTCGTTTGTATTTTGTATAACTTTGTCATATTTGATTGTTTTCTTAACTGTATCTTGTCCGCATACCTCGTCCATTGGAAATAAAATAAAATTTAGCCCCGCTGAATTTTTTCAATGTTTCAATAAGGAACGTTAATGCCAAATTGTCAGTAAATATTGCCTGTGACTTAAACCGGCAGACCCCAAAATAATAGCATGGCCAAATGACCCTTGCGCCATAAAACCCCAAAAGCAACCAACCCAAAATAATAGCATGGCCAAATGACCCTTGCGCTATAAAACCCCAAAAGCAACCAACCCAAAATAATAGCATGGCCAAATGACCCTAGCAACATAAAACCCCAAAAGCAACCAACCCAAAATAATAGCATGGCCAAATGACCCTTGCGCCATAAAACCCCAAAAGCAACCAACCCAAAATAATAGATGCTGGTAAGTTGGAAGCTATGTAGGTATATATATATAGTCAATGAAAGTCCCACTGCAGCAACACAACGTGTTATTGACGACGATCCAGAATAAATCCCGCAGGGAAAGATCCGAGAAAACAACACCTTGTAATTGTAAACCACGGTCAGATGACGAGGTCAACACCAGAGCTGGCACCCCATTCTCCAAACTTCGCCCTAATGGCGCTAAGGACCACGTTTGGTCAAAATGCATCGAACACAACGTCGAGTAAAAGAATGTCGTGCCAGGGAAAAGAGGCATTGGGGGAAGAGTAGTCGTATGAAAATTTTTCTGCTTTCATACCACTTCGTTTGGGGTTCCGGGAGCGTAACCCTCGTGCTTACTGAAGGCAGTAAACCCCATGGGAGAAGAAAAGATCACTTGAGTACCTCAGGACAACAAAGCCCGAACACCCCTAGTGCCCCGAGTGACTTTCCAAGTTGGTGCACAGATATAATTTTTTTTTTTTTTGGGGGGGGGGAGGGGGGGGGGTTTCATGTTCGGAAATGAAGAGAGAAGAACAAAGATCGAAGAAATGGGAGAAAACAAAAATAACACAAATTATCCTTCCCTGGGATCCTTATCCTGGGATACTCAAAAACCAATTTCTTTCAGATGAAATTTGATAAAGGAGAACTGTGTAATTAAAACAATGAATGACGTGAGTTTTTATTGATTTTAATATGCATTCGATTTGAAATTTGTTTCTTTGAACAAAAAAAGCCACATCGAGTGCCTTGGTTCTCTTCAATCTGATTTCACAAAATTAAAAAAAAATCAGAAAACAATTTTTTTTTTTCAAAAAAATACCAAACTTCCGATTTTTTTAAGAGATGAAAATTGAAAAAATCTTTCAAGTTTCTTAAACTCATTAAGATAATCAAGATCAAACCCAAAAAAAAACCCGATTTTTTTTCGTCACAACTATGCCGACGATATCCGATTTCTCGATATAATCCAAGGAAATGAATGAGTTTGGCGACCATTATGATAAGTATCGGCGACTGAGGTTAAAATTGTCGCGACTCCAAAGGTCACCCGGTAAGCCCTCCCTCCGTGCAAAACAAAAAGAAAACAAAATAAAAAAAAAAGGAAAAGGAGAAGAAAAAAAAGAGAATATATATCTTTTCCTTTTCTTTAACTCCTTCGCCGCTTGCTTTTGAATCCTTTTACCTTCTCCTTTCTCGCCATTTTTTGTTCGATCGCTCTCTCATTTATTCTTTTTTATTATTTTGTTCGAACTTTTTCTTCCCTATCGTCTGCTCGCGTCCTTTTTTCTGTTTTGTTGTTATTATTATTCATTCGCTCTCTTCCAGGAAAGGGAAGGGGATGGCGGGGAATGGATCGAACGAAGGGGAGAGGGGGCTTGATGTCGGGGGATGAGCGGTGGGGTGCGTGAAAGGGACGGGTTGCCATGACAACCAGACGGGAACGGCAAGACGCGGTGTGTGAGGGACGGGGAACGTCGTGTATTTGCGGAATTTGACACTTTGTTGTATCTGGAGGTGCATAAACCTCTACGGTCTCGGCAATCGAACGAGGTTCGAGTTCCCCCCTTTGAAATGCTGAAAGGATGCGCGATATTTTGTGACGTTTTCTTTAAAAAATTACTTTAAAATGATAAGAATTCGGAAAAATGCTTTCGTCAAAATTGGGATGGGTTGATTTTGTAAAGTAGTGTCGTTAAAACTTCTGAGAGGCTTTATTCTCAAAACATGATCTTTACGAAAGTACGTAGCACGTAAGATAAGTGCAGGATATTTTCGTAATAGTGTATTTAGTACTTAAAGAAACAAGATGTATTTTTAAGAGAATACTGTTGGCTTGGAAAAAAATAATTAAAAACCTCATCTGGATTTTTGCATCGTTTATATAACTGGCAGCGGTAGCCCAGTTGTTAGAGTTACACAGAGTTCGAAACTCGATCCAACCAAATCTGTCGTGTGTGGGGAGGCTGGTGCACTTTGAATCTGGCGTGGCCTCAAATCCTCACGTTGGCATATTGTGGAAGTTTGGAGAAGGGTGCCAGCTCATGTGCTGTCCTCGGTTCAAAATACGAGGCTTTGTCCTGGGATCTTTCCCATTGGGATTAATCCCGAATCGTCACCAATACCCCGTTGTGTTGCTCCAGTGCGACATTAATTAACTATCTATCAACAAAATTTATATGATGTGCAAAAATTTATCGGTATTCTTATTTGTTTGGAATAAATCATCTGCTTCTTTGAAAACAAACAAATGACTTCGGACACAAGGTAAAATTAGGGTCCTGAAATTCTGCGAAGTAAATTCAACAACTTTCCTATCTACCTTTTACATACATTAAATTTCATTTGGCAAAATGAAAAATCCGTCTGAATCGATTTTCATCAGACGAATAAATCGATTTCCATCTGACGAATAAATCGATTTCCATCAGACGAATAAATCGATTTCCATCAGACGGATAAATCGATTTTTACCATAATAAATCGATATCCATCATATTAATAAATTGATTTCTATCAGACACATAAATCGATTTCCTTCAGACGAATAAATCGATTTGCATCAGACCAATAAATTGATTTCCATCAGACGAATATACCGATTTCCATCAGATGAATACATCGATTTCCATCATAATTTCTACAAGGTGGAACCTAATTTTTTTCGAACAATCGAATATTTATCGATACTGCATATTAAGAATGAACTTAAAAAAGCGTTACGTGAATTTAATTTGTCTATTTTTATTCAATCGTAATAAAAAATATTCAGCGAGACAGGAAGATTGTTAATAGGTTTGAAATACAAAGTCAGAAATATGATATATTTACAGGTAGTGTCCAACTAGTTTAGTCGTGATCCTCGTCGTCATGTCGTCTTTTTGCGTACGCGCGACTCAAAACGTCGTTTTCCAGAAGTTTCAAAGTCACAGTCCCTCATCCAGCTTTTACTTTGTAACTATGGTAGCGTCTGTCAGATTGACGCTTACAACTTAGCTTCTTCACTACCTTTGGGAGTAGTTCTTCATTTGTTAAGTTTGGAATTGAAATCCAAACACTAAACGGAAATAGTAAAGTAGGAAACTTAGCCGAACATAAGAAAGGAAGATCCAAGGGTTCTTGGTTTTAACGTTAGGGCGTTCTTACTAGGGATGCGACATCGACATTAAAACATCGATGTTCAAAATTAAAACATCTATGTTGATAATACATCGCCACAAAAACATCGATGTTTTTAAACATTGATATTTTTAAAATTCAGTGTATTTAAACTTTTTACCCCATTTCTTAAAATTGGTTCTTGCTACTAGTGATGCTACACTGACAACAAACGTTTTGAAACTTTGATGTTCAAAATTAAAACATCGATGTTGATAATACATCGCCCCAAAACCATTGATGTTTTTAAAATTCAGTGTATTTAAACTTTTCTTAAAATTGGTTTGGCAACTAGTGATGCGACATCGGCTCCAATAGATCGATGTTTTTTATAAAACATCAATGTTTTGAAAACACTGACATCGATGTCGCATCCCTACTTTTCAGACCCTTTATCCTTGGCCACTTTGGTCTAAAATTGTGTTCAATTTGCTGATTATAAAAATTATGCGACTTGGTTATTTTTAAAATTTTTATAACGGTATTTTTTTTTTCATTTAATAATAAAACATTGACAACGTAGAAACATCGACAAGTATAAACATCGATGTTAAAAAAACATCGACTACAATACATCGATGTTTTGAAAACATTGACATCGATGTCGCATCCCTAGTTCTTACCTTTTCCAAGATAGTTGATAGAGCGAGCTTGTCAGTTTGCAACATGGAGCTATCAAGTGAGGATCTATTGTGTATTTTGTTGACAACAGATAGCATTTATTATAAAATTAAGCAGGAAAGAATGACTAACGTCCATGAAATTAATAGGACTCGTCTTGAAGTTGGTGAATACCATACTTTGTTACCTCAACTGAAAGTTCACCCCGAAAAAGTTTATGAATATTTCGAATGGAAAAACAGACATTCGATTACATCTTAAGCAAAATTGAATGCCGGATAAAAAAAAAAAAGGATGGTGTAACCTTCACCAACAAAGAATTTTTCCTGAAGAACGTCTGATGGTAACTCTGAGGTTAGTCATTTTGAATTATTAGCTTTGATATTTTGATTACGAAAAAAAGAATTAGATGGTGGGCTAATGTTGGAGAATAATCCTTATTTTCCCTCACCAATACGTCATTACTGTCTGACGTCACCTCTAACGTCATCGCTGACTGTCTAATCATCAGTTGCTGCTGAGAACTTACTCAAAGGGAGTCTGTAACCATAGGCGCTCTCTATTTTCTAAGTTTACTGTTTTGTATTGTCAATTATCTGTGAATAATAAAGTAACGTTTGTCGTCCTTATGTTTGGCCACTATCTCTGCTAACCCAACAGCTAATTTATATCAGGTATTTACAATAATAGATTTGAAAATATATTTTTCTTTGAGCCGGGATGGCATACATCATTAGCCCTGGTCGAATTTCATGCAAAACTGGAGGACTCCCGCCCTCATTAGATTTAGCATCAAAACACCAAAATGTTAAACAAAAAAAATGTATATAAACACCTCTTCAAAATGAATTTAATAATGAATGCAAAAAATAATTTCAGTTCTTAATTTAAACAAAATACCGTGCCAATTGAAATTGCGGTTCAGAAATTCACTAAACAGTTTCATATGTGGCGATGTGCAGTGTCTCATGGAATTCATCAAGTGGTGCAGTCTGGCTGGACTGTTCATTTGAGTTTGATGAGGGTCCACCATAACTGGATCTAGGGCTAGGGGTGTATAGAATGTCTTGTGTAGCTGGGTAAGCAAACTCGTCAACTAGTTGCTGAACTCTGTTTCTGAACCGCAATTTCAAATGGTTCGGTATTTTGTTGACATAGGGCAAAAGGCTTCGAAAAAACAATGCATCGTCACTGTCATCAGATCTACGTTCTTGTATGACGCGTTCCAACAAAGAAGCCTTTTTGTTCTCAAGTTGTACGATTTGCTGGTTGTATTTTGCGTTTATGTCATTTCGCTTCCTTTTTTTTGGCAAACTAAAGGTTTCATCCAGCTGTGTTTCTTGATCCGTCTCAGGTGCTGACATTTCCTCTACTTGTACACTCTCCGTTGGTTCTATTTCAGTTTGAGCAACCATTTCAAAATGTTCATTGTCCTGTTCAGTTGAGAGAGATGAGACATGAGTTTTGCGGCTTTTCAAGTTGCTCGCTGTGGTTCTTGGTTTGACGATGCCCACTAAGAACATCAACGATTTAAAATATGGCCACTTGGGTTCTGAATTACCGCCAGGATCACCTGAACGACAAGGAGGAATCTTTCCCATTTCTATGGCGAATTGGTCTCTGAGATACTTCTACTTTTTCCGCAGAACTCCATCTGAAAAACACAGATAGATCTATTAGTTTCTCGAAATGTTTTCAAACACGACATACACATATTTTTCTTCCACTTTATTTATTATTATTATTATAGTACGTATTATTATTATTATACTAGCCACTGCGTGGCTAGCCCGGCGTTGCCCATGCCCGCAGAACTCCATCTGAAAAACACAGATAGATCTATTAGTTTCTCGAAATGTTTTCAAACACGACATACACATATTTTTCTTCCACTTTATTTATTATTATTATTATAGTACGTATTATTATTATTATACTAGCCACTGCGTGGCTAGCCCGGCGTTGCCCATGCCCGCAGAACTCCATCTGAAAAACACAGGTAGATCTATTAGTTTCTCGAAATGTTTTCAAACACGTGTAACGTCGTGATAAAAGAAATAGACTTTTTTAAAGAATTAAAGAAAAATTTATTTACAATATGGTAGCGACATCACCGTTACAACTACCTCTCATCATACGTTTTAAACATAACGGCTGAAACACGCCATTCCAACACTGCACTCCGTCCACACTTCAACGAAGCATCCAATCGACTCTAAAAGCCGTTACAAAAAAATATCTTTTCACCAACGTTATACATAAAAAAGAAATGAACTTCCGGGAAAACCATTTAAGCTCACATAAATATGTCAAAAGAAAAGATATCCTTTCCAAGAGTATTAAGAAGTAAAAATAAACACAGGAAGTATCACACTATATATCTTGGAATATATAAAGAAAAAGAAATACTATAGAAATACATTTAAAAGATATTCCGGAAGTGTACGTTACACACGACATACACATATTTTTCTTCCACTTTATTTATTATTATTATTATAGTACGTATTATTATTATTATACTAGCCACTGCGTGGCTAGCCCGGCGTTGCCCATGCCCGCAGAACTCCATCTGACAAACACAGATAGATCTATTAGTTTCTCGAAATGTTTTCAAACACGACATACACATATCTTTCTTCCACTTTATTTATTATTATTACTATAGTACGTATTATTATTATTATACTAGCCACTGCGTGGCTAGCCCGGCGTTGCCCATGCCCGCAGAACTCCATCTGAAAAACACAGATAGATCTATTAGTTTCTCGAAATGTTTTCAAACACGACATACACATATTTTTCTTCCACTTTATTTATTATTATTAGTATAGTACGTATTATTATTATTATACTAGCCACTGCGTGGCTAGCCCGGCGTTGCCCATGCCCGCAGAACTCCATCTGAAAAACACAGATAGATCTATTAGTTTCTCGAAATGTTTTCAAACACGACATACACATATCTTTCTTCCACTTTATTTATTATTATTACTATAGTACGTATTATTATTATTATACTAGCCACTGCGTGGCTAGCCCGGCGTTGCCCATGCCCGCAGAACTCCATCTGAAAAACACAGATAGATCTATTAGTTTCTCGAAATGTTTTCAAACACGACATACACATATTTTTCTTCCACTTTATTTATTATTATTATTATAGTACGTATTATTATTATTATACTAGCCACTGCGTGGCTAGCCCGGCGTTGCCCATGCCCGCAGAACTCCATCTGAAAAACACAGATAGATCTATTAGTTTCTCGAAATGTTTTCAAACACGACATACACATATCTTTCTTCCACTTTATTTATTATTATTACTATAGTACGTATTATTATTATTATACTAGCCACTGCGTGGCTAGCCCGGCGTTGCCCATGCCCGCAGAACTCCATCTGAAAAACACAGATAGATCTATTAGTTTCTCGAAATGTTTTCAAACACGACATGCACATATTTTTCTTCCACTTTATTTATTATTATTATAGTACGTATTATTATTATTATACTAGCCACTGCGTGGCTAGCCCGGCGTTGCCCATGCCCGTGGTGTAAGTTATTAATCTGGTGTAAAATTGATTGAAATCCGTTGAAATTTTTAATCTATCTTTAGCGATTCCAATTTTACGAAAAAGAATTAATCCCAGTGAAAATGTTTTTTATTTTTTGCTCTCATTCCCTGAAACGGAATAGGACAAGAAATGTAATCTTGTATCTTTCATGGTCTGGCTAGAAAATCATTCCTTCGCGCAAAATAAAAGCGAAAACGAAAAAAATAATTTTCTCCGCGTTCTGTCGGATGAAAAAACTTGTCATGATTCCAAATTTTGACGGCAAGGTCACGTGGGTAGAAAAAGTCCAGATTCGAGTGTTTCTTCTTTTCTCCGGAAGAAACGTGTTTGAAGAATGATGCAGAGCAATGGTTCCCAAACTATTTTGGTCGTGGAACCCCAAAATTTGTTGCCAATGATAGCGGAACCCTAAATATTTTTTATACAACGACTTTTCAAAATTTAATATCTGATATTAAATGAAACGAGTATTATTTTGGTATTTCGGATTTTATTGAATTAGACAAAACTAAAAAAAAATTATTATAGAAATAATTAATAAAAATACAAAACATAAACTAAAATAAATGAAAAAACTTTAATGTGAAGAATGCACCTGTTTCTTTGATTCCATGATTCTTTTAAAATTGGGCGTTATGTTTGATAACTGAACTCGCATATCTGGTGCAGCATCAAGTTTGTTACGATATTTGGTTTTTGTCGCAACATATTTTGAAAACCCAGCTTCACACAAATAAGTGGTTGCAAACGGCAATAGAATTCGAATAGCCTGTTTTGATAAATTTGGATAGTCATCGAATACATCTGACCAGAATATTGTTAACGAAACTGTTCTAAATTTGGCTTCTACTTGTGTATCCTAACTCAATTCAATCAATTTTTCATAATCCATGGAATGAAATCCTTTTGGTTTTTCTTTTATTTTGAAAGGATTTTGTACCCAGTAATTATCTTGATTCTCTAGGTTTGGAAAGTAATCACCGAGTGATTGCTGTAAATTGGACAGATGTGTTTTTATACCATCGCGGATTTCCATATCTAAATCCACTTCAGATTCTTCGAGAAAATCACTAAGCGTCTGGAAACACTCGAAGTTGTTTTACTCCACAGCTGAAATCCAATATTGTATTTTCCTTGAAAAGGCAACCAATTTATCTTTTGTTTGCAATATGTTGACATGTTTTCCTTCCAGAGCCAAACATAATTCGTTCAATTTTCCAAATATATCAGCAAGGTATGCAAGTGTAGATAGCCAAGTCATATTATTTAATCTGTCTGATAATTCAAAAATTTATTAACAATAAAATACTCCATCAGTTTCTTTCGCAATTCAAATATTCGCACAAGCATTTTACCACGCGATAACCATCTAACTTCTGTATGAAGAAGTAAAGTGGTGTGAAGACTACCCATATCATCGCACATGGCTTTGAAAATACGTGATGCAATGGTTTACTTTTGATAAAATTGATAATCTTCACTGCTTCGTCTAGAACAGATTTAAATGTCACCGAAATCCTTTTTGTTACTAATGCATATCTGTGAAGAATGCAATGAGTACTGTTACAGTTTTTTGCAAAATTTTTATTCCGTGCTACAGCACCACTCACTTTTCCTGTCATTGCTTTTGCTCCATCGCTGCATACTTCAATACATTTTCCCCAGTTAATTTCATGCGTTGTCATAAAATTACCAATGCAGTTAAATATATTTTCCCCCGTGGTGTTAATGTTCACACTTTCACATAAAAGTAAATCTTCTTCAATTTTTTTTATTAAACTCACACCGAATGAAAGCAAGCAAAATTGCTAATCCAGCAACGTCTGTGGACTCATCTAATTGTAATACATAAGCGTCACACGCCTGTAACCGAGAAATAAGTTATATTTCAATGTCATCAGCAATATCGTTAATACGCCTTTTTACAATATTGTTAGAAATAGACACACTTTCAACTTGTTTACTATACCCTTCGCCCAATACACACGAAACGATATCTTGAACGCAAGGTTTAATAAGTGATTCACCAATAACACATACCTCACCTGCTAGAGCAATACGGTAAGATACTTTATACGACGCTTCCGTTATCTTTCGATTATTCGTTTTGAATTTTTTTATCATAAAACTCTTGCTTTTAGTATGGCTTTCAAGTTTTCTTTTAAAAAAATTAATATCTTTGCCTTTATCTGTTGTGGGATTTTTTTTCCAAATGCCTCAGTAGTTTTGCTGGTGCTAAGGAGCTGTTTGCCAATATTTTGTTGCAAAGCAAACAAACCGCATCTGGAACCTCCTCGTCACCAGTACTAGTAAATCCAAACGACAGGTAACTGGTATCATATGTACGTCTTTTCGTTGATACCACCTGTTCAAAATTGGAAGATGGCAGAATTGGAAGATGAGGCTGTAGCTGTACGGAACTGGAAGTTGATGGCATTGTGGGTTCCAGATTGCCTGTATCTGTAGATTCCACGATCTCTGCATTACTACTAACAACGTCAGTTTTCTTTAACGACCCATATTTTAACCATTGATCCATTGTAAGGGCAATTTTGTTTATAGAAATAAAAATGATAAAATATTACAGCGTATAATGAATAAATTATAAAAACTATTTATAGTCCTACCTGATTTATGAAAGCACAAGAAAAATAGAAAATACTTCTTTCTGTTCACTTGAAAAAATAGTTATGTTAGCTTTAAAGTAACAGCCTAACTCAAGATCAGAGTACGAAAATCCACTGATTGCTACGAGAACCGTTCGCTGTGTGAATGTAACCAATTCACATAGCGAGAGCGAAACACTATTGTATAGGTTAGCGGCAGTAACATATGTATGTATGTTTTAGATATTACGCTACTTCTTTTGATATTGAAACTTTGTTTACGATCTGAATTTTATGGTCAACCTGTACCTACCCAGCTATAAATGTTCATTAAATGACATTCTGGTTTGAGTGACAGTTACCGTTAATAATACAAGGGCACAATAGCATCGGAAGCAAATACACCGATATATTACAGAAAAAAAAATTACATAAATTTTGGTGAAGTTCGAATTGTTACCGATGCTTGTGTTTTCAGTTGCCTTATTTAAAAATTTTAAATTTAATGCGGTGGTCGATTGTAAACTTTCTGAGGAAAATGTGAATACATTAGACGCCATTCTTATTTTTTTTAATGAAATGAAATTTGTCACGCGGAACCCCTAAATTTTTTCGTGGAACCCACTTTGGGAACCACTGATGCAGAGAATAAAACTATTACATTCATTTAAAAAATCTTCTAGGTCAAATTTTAAAATTAACCGGGACCCAAAAATTACAAAAAATTCGGACTACCTGTGTGCCAAATCTCATTGCTGGAAGTGCCATACAATCGTCAGGTTTTTGAGGCCTCGAAAAAAAAAACAGACAGACAAACACTTCCTTTTACAATATAAGAGATTATTATTGTTATATTACGTACGTATTATTATTACTATACGACGTATTATTTATCATCCCTTATAAATTTTTTAATCCTTATTAAATATTCTTTAATTTCAGGTACCTATCGACTGTATTATCCTTCAGAGCATTGGCCTCCAGTTTCCGGATGGGAAAATCAACTGTAGCTAACATATTCAAAGAAACAGTGGAAGCTTTATGGGATGAACTATACCCCTTGCACATGCCAACTCCACATGCTGAATCGCTAAAACAAAATGCGACTGACTTCTATTATGTTTGGAACTTTCCACATCTGGTTGGCTGTCTTGACAGGAAACACATTCGTTTAATTTGTCCTCTGGTTCCATGTTTTACAATTATAAACAGCATTTTTCCTTGGTCCTTCAGGCCCTTGTCGATGCTAACTACAAATTCATTGCTGTTGACGTGGGAGGGTATAGGAAACAGAGCGATGGTGGAACATATTTAGCTTCTGATCTATTTAATTTCATTGAATAAGAGCTCATAAAGTTTCCTGCACCTGACATGTTGCCACACAGCCAAATACAAGCTACTTTTTTTATCGTTGCAGATGAGGCATATCCTTTGCTTACATACCTCATGAAACCATACAGACGTGATGAACTAACTGAAACGAAGCGAAAGTTGAATGACCGATTATCACGTGCCAGAAAGACTGTAGAAAGACCGTGCCAGAAAGACTGTGCATTCGGAATAACCTACTCAAAGTGGCGCATCCTTTCAAAGTCAATTGGGACTTCAGTGCAACTTGCTGATAAAATTGTGAAATGCATTTGTGTTTTACACAACATTATAATCGACCAGAGAAGGAATGCAAAGAAACCTCTCAGATGTGCATATTACAAGACACGAAGTCATTTGGGAGAGAAGAGGGAGATCTGCTACTCAAGCTGAAAACATCAGAACTACCAGTTGCCCAATACTTCGAAAAATATCCTTTGAGTTACGTATCAATGGAATGAAAAATAAATACTTAAAAATAAGAATCTAATTACTATAAAAACTATGTGACAATTTAACTTTGAAAAACAAATATTTGTTATATGTAATTGATTTCATACCTGCAATAAATATGTAGTGACGGCAATAAGAAAATAGAATCATTTTACTTTTTGTTATTTGGTTAGTTTAATACTATTAATAACTAGCTTATGATCTTAAGTCCCGTTCAAACCTATTCAGCGTTTATAAAAAATCTAACTACACATTATTATGAAATGCAGTGGTTGTATTAAGTAAATACTGCTGTAATCTGTCTTTTTGTTATTATAGAACTAAATGCGGGTACTGCAGGTGTTAATTTCAAAATACATGAAAATAAACAATTAATTTACGAAATAATGAAATCCCTTGTGGGGTAATGTTGAGTTAAGGCAATCTATAAAGGCAAATAGATACCAAATGAATTAAAATAAATATAATAATAAACTGTTTATCTCTCACTTACCGTCTTCAACATCCATCTCTGCAGCTATCTCTTTCCATGCTTTGTCCACAACGCTGCGGTTGGCATGGCCTTTCAACCTTTTGTCCCAAATGACACTTTTTAAAAAGATTTTAGAAATTAAAATATCTCTATCTGCTTCCATTGTGTTCCAAGAACCAAATAGCGCGAAAGTACAGAACGGAATAACACAGCAAACTAAACGGGAGAGCCAAGCGGGTGGGCGGTTCAAGCGGAATAAAGAATTATTGATGCTTTCCGGTAAAGCGGGTAGAAGCGGTTTGGACAGGTGGCAGCAGGGAGGCAGGCGCACTATAACCAACGCCAATACAGCTTTCGCTGTTTTCCCTACCCGCTCAACTGCTGCGATAAAGCGGGAAGTTGGTAGCGGTGCGCTACGAACGTACCCTTACGATGAATGTCTCGATTTTCGGTATCGGTCTCGGGTGGTGTTTTTTATAAACGAATCGATGCACTTCGTCAAAGTTTTTCGTTTCACATAAACAAATTTTATTGTATTGTGATTACAGCTTAGTACTATTTAATATATTTTTATGTAGGTTTATACATAATATATAATGTGATTATTTCTTTATTTATAAAGATTCAAAAAACCCAGTGCAGAATTATATTCAGTGATCTGCAACACAACTCCAAGCAATTGCAATTGTTCTGCAGGCATTTTGTCCGAATTTTGAAAACTGCAGTAAAATCAAAAACTGACGTAAAACACAATTATCGGCTAAATATGGACTGTATACAAATAAAACACAACAAAATTAATTTTATTTTTTTTATTTAAAACCAATGCATACTTTTAGAATTTGCAATTCTGTCGATAACTTTTGAAGTTAAATATTTTGACATAGATGTGTTATTTATAAAGTGTTTATGGTAATTTGGGCGGTGTAGGGAGATTGTTCCGTAGCTACAAAAGAAAAAAAAAGAGTGTTTCATGGAGTGCGCTTTGCACTGCAGAACATCGTAACTTATTGTATGGTACGGTTTGTTCGATAACTGAATTCACAAAGCGGGTAAACTAAGTTCAGCATTAGCGGTGTAACTAATGAACGCGGACTGTATATTGAAGTATTTGCGGTGATACTATAAATGAAGATGTGATGTTTGTTATAAAAATTGCGGTTTATACAAATGAAGAAGCATTGCATTGCTCCGCTATAGGAAGTATTGATGCGACATCGACAGCTAAACATCGATGTTGATAATACATCTCCCCAAAAACATCGATGTTTTTAAAATACAGTGCATTTAAACTTTTCCCCCCATTTCTTAAAACAGGTTTAGCAACTAGTGATGGTACATCGACAGGAAAACATCGATGTTTTTAAAATTCAGTATATTTAAACTTTTTTCCCCATTTCTTAAAATTGGTTTAGCAACAATTGATGCGACATCGACAGCAAAACATCGATGTTCAAAATTAAAATATCGATGTTGATAATACATCGCCCCCAAATTATCGATGTTTTAAAAATTCAGTGTATTTAAACTTTTTTCCCTATTTCTTAAAACTGGTTCAGTAACTAGTGATGCGACATCGGCTCCAATATATCGATGTTTTTTTATAAAACATCAATGTTTTGAAAACATCGACATCGATGTCGCAACCTTTTTCAGACCCTTCAACCTTGGCCACTTAAGGTCAAATTTTTGCTGATTATAAAAATTATGCTACTTGGTTATTTTTTAAATTTTTACAACGGTACTTTTTACATTTAAAAATAAAACATCGACAAGTATAAACATCGATGTTACAAAAACATCGACTCCAATACATCGATGTTAAAAACATCGACATCGATGTCGCATCCCTAATAGGAGGACACATCACATGTCCAAAGCAAATTCAAAAAGCCCGGTTACAAAAAAAGGTAACCCTTCAGTGAGTGAGAGAGCTCCAAGCATGGCGCGTTAGCAGCAAGTATTTAATACTTGAGATTTTTAAAAAATCGGCCAAAATTTTAATAAAATTGAGGAAAAACTGGATTTGCGATCCATGTCGCAGTTTCAAGCTCTTTCCGCTCAATATTTGTTTTTCGAAATTTTATGTTACTATGCCTTTCCTAGACCTATACTACTATTTAAGATAAGGCCATGGATTTTCAATCATGTTAGTACGAACACCTGTGGATGTACAAAAACCAAGGCTATGGTTTACAACTTCGTGAGTTGATCCATAGCCTCGTACGGCAGCTGAGTACGAAGTATATCCATTTGTAACCATTATTGAACCAGGTTTCATGTGTGTCTGGAACAGATTACAAATTGTCTCACTGGTTCTATTAGGTAGCAATTTGAGAACAAACTCACGACAACTGTTCTCTACAACACCACCCACAATCCACGGAGTTCCTTGCGGGGTATCCAAGGCACTTGACGGGTTCGTAATAATCATGCCGTTACAAATTGCAGTTTCATCAAACTGGACCCTGACACCTTCACCACCCGACTTGTATATCCTCGGGTTCGGCATTGGCAATGGATTTCATGACATAATCCTTAAACTTTATCTAAGTGGGTTCTGAGACCTTATACAGACTAACCGCCATGTAAGTGGTGGTATTATATATCCAGCTAAAAACATCCTAAAAATGTTTTGCATTCTGTATTGAATTTTTCCAATTTTGAACCCTTCTTTATTTTACATTTTTTTTATTCTTGCATTTAAAAATTTTGTCATTCGTGCTTGCATATGAATTTTGCAACTTCATTTAACGTTCGCACAGGTGTTACAGATTTGCTCGCTCATTAAATACAATATTAGGTTTCATTAGAAATGAAACTGCACTATCATTGCTGGTAAAGATTTGACTTTATGGATTGAGCTTCTCTAATTCTACAATCATCAAAAAATTTTAGAGGATAAAAAAAAATGTAAAATTTTTTTACCTTTATTTAAAAATTTCACCCCTTTTCTTGCTTTTTAAATCTTTTACGTATAAAAATATATTGAAAACAAATTTGGATAGAAAGTTTTAGTAGCGCCAGAATTGAAATAAGTTGTAAAATAAAAATAAAAGCCAATAAATGTCCAAAGGTTAATTTGATCCGTTTGATTATTTAGCTAACCTATTATTAGATACACTACCCTACAATAATGGACCGGACGCCAGCGGATTTGTATCCAATCCGACCACTTGTTTGGTGGTGTTTGTCGTGGTATGGCCTGGGACCTTTGCATGTTCTTCCAGGTCAATTCAACGCCGACGCCTACATGAACATGTTGGACAATCAGGTTCTTCCTACTCTCTGGCAATTTTATGGAATGGACGAATGTTACTTCCAGGACGACAACGCTCCATGTCATGTTGCAACCTCTGTCAAGCAGTGGTATCAAGATATGGATGTAAAACGTCTTCCCTGGCCTGCTCAGAGTACCGACCTACACCCCATGGAATATATGTGGGACGAGTTAGAGCGACGCTTACGTACCAGGGAACCACGTCCGAAATCTACAGCTGAGAGGGCGATATTCTCGCAGCAGGAATGGACACAAATACCCATAGCGGTGTATCAAAACCTTGTCGAAACTATGCCCAGAAGTGTTACTAGTGTAATTGCAGCACATGGGGGACCATCCCCTTATAAAAGCATGTATTCTTTCCCTTATACCATCACATCTTGCTGTCCGGTCCATTATTGTAGGGTAGTGTATTACTCGAGGAGGTTCTTCGAATGACCCTAAGCACCGTGGCTATGATTGCGTTGGAGATTGTAGTGGGTGCTTAAAAAAATGTTTGCGCAAGGGCGCTTCTTACCCCCGGGACGGGGTGGTTGTAATGAAGAGAGGGGGTATTAGTAAATGAAAAGTTTAATCAAGGGGTAGGGGGGTGGAGAAAAGATGTTGGCAACCGTTGTTCTAGATGTGTCTACCAGTTCTTGAAAGACGCATTCACGTCAAAATATTTCTTGGGATTTTGAAGATTTGGAGACGGAGTGAAGGTCAGTTGATTGGTATTTTTTGTAATTTTTATACGCTCATCAGTATTTTTAATAAATGTCTAATTTTCCCAACAACTCTTCGTTTCTATTTATGCAAACGAAAAGCTTGTCTATAACTATTTAATGTAATCACACTGATATTCTGATCATCCCAAAAAGTGAACGATGTGAGTAGTATCTCCAAGTGAATTAGGAACCGACACGGATCGCCAAGTTACACAAGTCCCTACACGAGTACAAGAAGTGACCCACGTATGTAAGTTTCCTTTTGGTATATTAAGATCTATATATATAATTCTCTTACGTGGCACGCAAAAAAGACGTTATTTGTTTTCGCGTTTTGGCAACATTGTACGATTCTTTGTTTATCCCAAAGCCTCGCGCTTCAATTGAATTTATAGCGTTATCGAATGAAATTTTATTGAAAAAAAAATGAATTATATTCGAGCTGTTGCAGTAAATAATAGAAATCAAAGAAAACGGAGGATCGTTTCAGGGTCATTTAAAAAAAAGGTCCGTTTTGGGGCAAACTATTATAGTTCAACAAGACGCTTGCATTACAACTTTCGACAACAAACTCAATGACAAAGCGTGGGTGGCTCGAGTGCTGGGGAAATGTACACACAACCAACATGCTGGGTATTCAATTTCCAAATCAACGCTCACATTTCCAGTCAAAATTTGCTCAAAGTTTCCATTTGAATTCTGATTCCAGAAGTACTGTAAATATCTTTTCTGAAAAACAGCATAAAATTTAGATTTGAAAAATATTTTTTCGGAATATCATATTTTGTAAACAATTCCTTCTGCTAAGAGACATGTCTTCATTGATGCGAGCGAAGCGAGCATAGGTTCGCGCAGCGAACCAATGAGGATTACGAAGCAATCCTCTGGGGGTTGGCGAGCGTTAGCGAGCAGGGGGCGGGCCCCCTAGTCAATATATATTGTCCTAAAAAGAAACTCAACACTTTATTTCTAAGCTTTAATCTTTGTTTCATCAAACAAATCTATAAAAATAAGAATGGAGTGGTTTGTACATTGAATATTTTCTCCCCATTTCAAGTTTTCTATCCGTTTTGGACCCTTCTTATGCAAAATCCGTGTCTTGCGCGTTTGGTGTCCGTCTGTCTATATGTGTGTGCCCCTGTTACGTCGAAACGGTTGAATATATTTTATTTAAAACCCTTTATATCATGAAATTTTGCATAGTGTGAGTACTTGCATTCATTTAGTGACTGAATTTGGTTGCGTCAGCAGTTTTTCCGTTCTATATCTGATTTTCTGTCTGTGTGTTTGAACAGGTATCACATGAATGTATTTCATATATTCCGGTCTGACCACTGTTCGCTATCCCCTGGTAATTCGTAGCCTATTGGATAACAGACACAACGGGCAACTCTCATTGTCAAATGCAGTCAAATTCGAATTGCGAAGAAATCCAACCGGCGTGACGTCACAATCTCTTGCAAAAATATAAATATTTAATTGAAAAATTATTTATTAAAAGAAAATCAAATGTATAAGGTATCTATCTGGTGTAAAATTTTCGGCAGATTTCAAATCCGTTGAAATTTTTACTCTATCTTTAATGGTTTAGGAGATAGAAAAAAAAAGAACTAAATAACTCCAGCTAAAAGTTTATTTGTTTTTTATTGTCTGATGGAAAATCATTCCTTCGTGCAAAATGAAAACGGAAACTAAAAAATAAATTTAGAATCTGTGATCTTCTATACTGTTGCATTCAATAATAATTAAATTTCATTGAATTCATTTTAAAATGTACTAGATTGAATTTTAAATTCGCCGCGACCCAAAAATTGCAAAAGTTTGGACTACCTCTGTGCCAAATCCCATTATTGTGAGTGCCATAGATTGGTCAGGACTTTGCGTGCAGAAAACGTACATACAAACAAACAAACAGACAGTCAGACAAACACTTCCTTCTATAATATTAGAGATAATTTCGCTTAATGATTTTAATGTTAGGCGATTTTAAACTTGTTTTCATATTCTTGATGGTTAACAAAAACAATTCCCCTTTTTATTTACAAGAATGAAATACTATTTACTACATTCTAAAGTTAATTTGTGTGCCGTAAAATGGGTACCTAAATTTTTGTACTGTATAAATTACTTTCTTCGAAAACTCTTGTTTGCTAATAATGACTCTTAATTTTCCAAGCTCCATTTAAAGCTTTCTTCTTAAAGTTTTTGTTCACAAACAATGGACACTGAAATATTTTTAGTGGTATGAATTACTTTCTTTTAAAGTCCTTTTTACAACAATGGATACTTTTAAATACTCCCACCGACAGGAATTACTTTCTTCTAAAGCTGTTTTGTCCAGCAAAAGGTATAATTTTACCTAGGCTCACCGGTTGTATTTACATTCCTCTAAAGCTCTTGTTAGCCAACAATGAATATTTTTAAATATTATCATCGGTAAGAATTGCTTTCTTCTAAGGGTTCTATTAACCAACTACTTTCATATATTACTGTCTTCTAAAGCTCTTGTTTCCCAACAATGGGGGGAAGGCACTTTCAAATATTCTCATCTATACTTGAAATTACTTTCCTCTAAAGTTCTTTTTAGCCAATAATGGGTACTTTTAAATATTCTTATCGGCAGGAATACATTTTTCTAAATTTCTTATTTGCCAATAACAGATGCTTTTTTTTCCCATATGGCCGTATTCTTGGAAACAGGTACTTTTAAAAATTCTCATATTCACAAATTACTTTCTTCTAAAGCTGTTTCCAACAATGGACATTTTTTAATCTATTTGCAACAGAAAGACAGTTTTATTTAACATGCTCTAATTTCTCAAGATGTTTTAAAATTTATCCAGTCTACTAAATAGTCCAGTCTTACAGTCTTTTTTAACCTTTAAATTTATAACTCTTCCTCGTTACTTTTAAAAACAATGCTCACACACATTAATTACTCTACTCTAAATGTTTTCGTTTTCCCCGCAATGATTATATTTTTGAAACATATTCACAACAAGAATTATTATATTTTATATACTTGAAGTTGATTAAGAATATTTTTTTCCTCTTTCTTTGGTCTTTGAATTCACTTCATTTCACAGAGCGTGTTGCCATCTTTAAATAAACATTAATGCCGGTAAATATTAAAAATCTAATCATTAAAAATGAATAAGAATAAAACCCCTTCAATTATTTTTTTCAAATTATTACTGATATGAAAATCGGGGATAAAATTAAGAAATAAGTAAAAATTTGTTAAATATTTCAAATTGGTTATTGCATTAAAGTAGATATCAGATAACACAAAAACCAATCTCCTCATGTGAAAACCATTTTAATTTGTTCCCTTCATCGATTACCTTTATTTCTTAGCAAACATCCTATTTAACGAAGGTAATTTGTACGCTGCTACCTTATTTTTCGAATAACTCATGAATCGGCATTCTTTTCTTCTGTAGAGTGTGCAAGAAAACTGCCTGATCTAAAGCCCTGCTTTTATTTATAGTAATTAGTGCGGTGCTTTTTACCTTTGAGTTATATTGTGCAAATATTAAGACACGTTTTTTTTAAGTACGCGCTTCAAAAGAGCGCAGAAAATACATCGTGAATTTAATTTTACAAGGTTTAAAAAGTAATCTATATAAATGAATGTTACTTTTCATAAATCTGATGTTCATAAAAATCCTTCGTTTCAAAAGACACGCCTTAATGTACAAAACGTTATTACTTTGGTATTGTTTTAGATTAATTACTAGCCACTGCGTGGGTAGCCCGGCGTTATCCGTGCCACCGCAAACCAACACCACGGGCAACGCCGTGATGTAAGGTATTAAGGTGGTGTAAAATTTCCCGCAGATTTCAAATTAGTTAAATATATATTCAATTAAAAAATTACTTATTTTAAGAAAATCATATTTTTAGGTATCAATCTAAACTGAAATTTTCTGCAGATTTCAAATCCGTTGAAATTTTTACTCCATCTTTAACGGTCTTGGAGATAGAAAAAATAATTTTTGACTTCAGTTAAAAGATTTATTGTCTGGCTGGGAAATGAATCGCGCAAAATCAAAGTGGAAACGAAAAAAATAACTTTCTCCGCGTTCTGCGGATGAAAAAAACTTGGCATGATTCCAAACCCTGGCTGCAAGGTCGAATGAGTAGAATAGTTCTCTGCATTTGAAAAACCGATGGAGAATTAAACTATGAAATTCATTTTAAAATCTTCAGATTGAATTCTAAAACTCGCCGCGACCCAAAAATTGCAAATAATTCGGACTACCTGTGAGCCAAATCTCATTGCTGTAAGTGCCATAGAATCGTCCGGATTTTGCGGTCCCAAACAGACAAACAAACATTTGATTTTATAATAGTAGAGATGGAATTAAAAAATTTCGACATTTTCTGGGTATTTAGAAAAATTACATAAAATATCCATAGGAAAGACATTGAGCAATGTTACGACTTAAAAACATTTACTTCAGTTGGTCGGTAATTAGTAATTGATTTACATCGCACTGGAGCAACAAACACAACGGGCGACGATTCGTGACCAATACCGAAGGGAAGAATCCGAAAGCACCACGTTATTTGGAACCAAGGTCAGATGAAGAAGTTAACCCCTGAGCTGCCCCACCCCATTATCCACACTACCACACCAACCAATGTGAGGACATTTGAAGTCACGACAGATTTACCGTGCACAATCCACTACGTTTCGTATTCGCAACCTTCCTATTGTTAATCCGTTACACTTCCAAACAGGCTCCCGCTGCCCCTATACTACAGCTGGAGAATGCTTCCCAGTGTAGTGTGGCAAAGGATTGGGGATCAAATCTTCCTCCTTTACGTATGCATATTTATTTATTTTAGTATAGTACTCATATTTGTTACTTTTAGTTATTTTTACTTAACTTGGATCAGTAATTTTAAAATATAATCTAAAATGTAATCTTTGAAATTCATACTTTCGTGTTGCAAAAAAAAAAAACGTGGAGTGACACTGAAAAAACTTATGAAGGTTCACGAGAAAGTAAACTCTAAACAACGCCACAGATCACCGGGTGCCAAAAAAAATTAAGAAATATATCTAATCACCGAAAAAATTCCGAAAATTCATACCGACGAAATTTTATTTTTATCGTCAACTGCCTGCCGGGTGACAGATAAAACCTGTACCTAAATGCAGAAATAATGACCAAAAAAAAAATGCAAATAAAATTATTATTCGTAGATTTGTAGAAATTTAGTTATACTGCGACAGCTCAATTTAAAGTGAAACCCGGCTTCTGAGATTTCTGTTGCTTCAGACAAACCATATTGTGCCCGATTCATCAGCAGTTTCTTTGTTTCTAAAAGTAGCTTTTTCCGCTTTACATGCCTGCCGACCAACCGGTATAGTGGTTAAGGTGTTAGCCTCTAGATCGGAAGGTTCATTGGTTCGAATCCGGGTATGGATGTTTGTAAACGTATGGTGTAGAGGCGGCTGGTGGACCTTAAATCTGTCGTGGCCGAAAGTCCTCACGTTGGGTTGGCGTGGAAGTTTGGAGAGTGGGGTGCCAGCTCAGGTGTTGCTTCGTCATCTGACCGTGGTTCAAAATTACGAGGTGTTGTCTTCGAATCTTTCCCTTAAAGGACTGATTCCGGACCGTCGTCAATAGCCCGTTGTGTTGCTCTAGTACGACGTTAACTAAAATTACCATTACCATTACCGCTTTACATGCTTGTGTTTTTCCGATTGCTCGACTCCTGACATTTTGCGTTTATTTGAGTTTTGTTAAACACTTGCCACTGCGTGTCTAGCACAGCTTTGCCCGTGCTGTACTTTGTGGGGCTAGGTATGCCCATTGTGAACGTTTGCCAACCACCGGTGTTTGCTACGCATTCCCATTTGGTTTGCTTCGTAAACCAACACCACGGACAACGCCGTGATGGCCTCTTCATTGGGAAATGCGGCCAAATTGGAATTACGAAGAGATCCAATCGGTGTGACGTCACAATCTCTTGGAGAGTGGGGTAGCAGCTCAGGTGTTGTCTTATCATCTGACCGGGTTCAAAATTACGCGGTGTTGTCCCCGTTTTTTTCCCTTAGGCGATTGATCCCGGACCGTAGTCAATAGGTTGTTGTGTTGCTCGGGAACGTTAATTCAAAATTACCCCGTTTCCTCGGATATTTTTCTTTGGGAGTAGATAACGGGCGGTTGTCAATAGCACGTTATGTTGCTCTGGTACAACGGTAATAAAAAATTACCAATTACCTCGGATCTTTCCTTTAGGGGATCGATCCCAGACTGTCGTCAATAGCCCGTTGTGTAGCTCTAATACGACGTTTACTAAAAATTAAAATTACCCGCAACTCTCGTGAATAGCACGATGTGGATTGATTCCGGACCGTAGTCAATAGCCCGTTGTGCTTATTGTTAGCTCGAGTACGTTAATTAAAAAAAACTTTGGGACTATTTTCCCCAAAAAAATGATCCCGGACGGTCGTCAATAGCACGTTGTCCTGCTCTAGTACGACGCTAATAAAAGATCACCAATTACCTCGGATCTTTCCCTTAGAGGATTGATCTCACACCGTCGTCAATAGCACGTTGTGTTGCTCTAGTAAGACGTTAGTTAAAAATTACCTCGGATTTCTCAATTAGGGAATTGATCCCAGACCCTCGTCAATAGCCCATTGTGTTGCTCTAGTATGACGTTAATTAAAAATTACCAATTTAAATTTTCCGCAGATTTTAAATTCGTTGAAATTTGTAATAAAAAATTGTAGAATTTCTGTTGATTCTTGCATTATTTCCAAAATCCATCTATACACATGCATCTTTTACACGTTTTACTGCAATGCCAAACAATTCTCTATTTTCTAAGAGTTTTAAGTTTTTGAAAAAGGCACTTGAGAAAATTGAAAGGTGAAAGAGGAGTATGAAAACATGCTTTTCTACTTAAAACGTAGAAAAAATTAGTCTCAGATTTTTTACATTTTACAACTTAAATGTGTACCTTATTTTTAACACAACAATAAAATGTGTTGGTTTGGGCAACGCAGTATCTTTTAACCCAAAATTACTCAGATAATAAGGAGATAGAAAATATAGAAATATTTTTAAATGTTGAGGTCATTTTCAATTTTAAAATAAATAGATTAATAAACCAAAATTAAAGGTGTTTTTTTTTCTTGAGTACAAAGTAAATTATTTTACTGCTGATCTGAATTTTTAAAATTAGCAATGTTTGTAGGTGTCAAATGTGTGTGTGTGGTGTGGTGTTACTTTAGAAACAAATAAATTCAATTAAATAAGTCTGTCCCATGTGTAAGAGGAAAACAACTTTTAAAAATGAGCATTTTGTTATTTGATTATTTGAGAGTATACCTCTACACTTATTAAAATAACCATATCGGGCAAGAAATTTAAGTTATATCTATTTATGAAAAGAAAAAAGGTGTCCAACTCTCTCTCTCTCTCGAACATCCCACATACAGACCGTGGGAGAAACACGGTTTAATGAGACCGAGTACTACGACTTTCAGCGATTGTCCTTGTACCTTGTTCATGCTCACAGCGAAACTTAAACGAACCGGGAACTGAAGTTTTTAAAATTGGAATGGGATATCGGAAGGGATGTTTGGTATTCTAGGAATGAATACGATCTTCGCCTGCGGCATGTCCATTCATGATGATGGCTTCAATAATATTTGGCATGAGTTTCTTGACAGAGTCTCGTGCATTTGCATAGTGAAGGTGGATTCAGATTTGTGAGAAGCATAATCGTTGCCCCAATCTATAGCTCCAACATGTGCAAGAGTACTCCAGATGACTCCGATGTGTTTAAAAACTCTGTCGTGTAGTTTAAGGTTTCATCTATGTCACGTATAATGATAGATTTGTAAATTTGAACACTCTTATGAGTTCTTTAAAACACAATTTATCACATAACTCATGTTCGATAATTATCATAGCCAATCTACTTAGACTGTTGAGTTATTGTGGATCTGAAATAATTTTTGATAATTTTTATTTTGTATCATGCTTGGGTAAAGCTGGTTCGATGTGGGAAATTCAAATGAAAACAATCGGAGACTTTTCTTTGATATCAACAAGTTTATTGCAAACAAAAACATCACGGGACTGGACAGACATAAAGATCTCAAAGATAAAAACAAAGAATTAGTTTAACATGATTGCAATTGATCAGTCCTGAGAACCTCCGGTTCTCTCATAGTCATAGCTCGTTTCTACCGCCAAACTCTTTCATCTTCTTCTCTTTTTACATTTTTCTTTTAATCATAGTGTTGCCAGGTTCCGGGTGCTAAACGAACAGTAGTCTTGTTGGAGCCACGGGGTACTGAGTGCAAACCCGACAACTGCTCTGCACGTATAACGGAAGTATCAAAGTTCACACTTTGGAGAAAAAAAAATTTCACCACTTGCAACTTATATAGGCAAAGTTAATAAAATTCTAAGGGCAGTATCAATATAAATGTGATCGATAATAATAAAAATGCGAAAAATTATCTTGAAAATTCCCCGTTTTTTCGAGAATGGGAAAATTAGTAAATTTTATATTAATTAAATTTTAAGGTTCATACGTCGGACGAAAGTTTGGAATATAATTGTTCAGTTAGGCAAATTTATTAGATTTTTTTTTCCTAACATTTATAAAAAATAAGTAATTTATAAAAATACTTTTTACTGCTTAGCGTCCGCAAATATTATTCATACCACCTAATATGAAAATAAGAATGATTTTGTTTACTACAACTTGGAATAGGTATTTTTATTGGAAACCCGTTTTTCAATAATTGGGTATCACTATTGCTTTTTGTTAGAAATATTGAAGAATCTCTCTATATTAAAAAAACGTTACCGCCGCCGCTGTCGCGGGATTGAAAATTTGTTTTTTTTTTGCTCGATTTTTAGGCGGTTTCCCGAGAAAGTACGGATAAGAAAATTACAAAATTAACATGGTTTGTTCTTCATCGTTTTCCCTGGACAATTTTGAAGATTTTTTTTCCTATGTGGCTATTACTTTAGGGTTTATTAAGTGTCAAAATTGAAAAAGCGAAATTTCTAACGCGAATGAGTAAAAAAAGATGTAAAAATTTTCAGTCTTCAGTCGTGATTTTTTTAGAGTACCTATAAACGGGAATTTTTGCAGCTCGTCGAGTTTTTTTTAGAAATTTCAATTTGGTGCCTGATAATATTTTATTGATATTCCGGAAAAATCGGGACAATTTTGTAACTTTTTTGTTAAAACTGTCGTATCTATATCTTAGTAGTATTAGTTTTTAAATTTTAAAACATCGCAGTATATGTTAGAATGTAGTCTTTTATACGGCACAAATATTTTTGAAATTTTTTTATAAATAAATTCGATATGATCAAAAGTTGGTCATACAAATTTCGTATATTTTAGATCACGAAGCGATTGCTTTTATTAATATTCACGGAAATTAAGGTTACATTTTCTGACTAACGAGTTTACCAGATGCCCTTGAAACTCGCTGTGACGTCATGCTCGTTTTTTTTGCTCGATTCTCAAGACGGTTTGCCGATTGATTACAAATCAGAATATTACGAGATTAACATGGTTTATTCAAAATTGTAACGGGAACAAGATGGAGATGGTTTTTTACTGATGCGTCTATTAGTTTAGGGTACATTAAGTGTTAAAATAAAAAAAAAAGCGAAATCACTTGCGACAGAAGTGTTGGCTTGCGAAGCAAACCAAATGGAATTCTTTAGCCATCACCAGGGATTGGCGAGCGTTAGCGAGCATGGGGTGGAGCCCTCGCTGTGTTGTCATGGACCGGAAAGTAACGTTTTAACAATGCACTGTTCTCACGTTTCCGTCACTTAATAACGTCGCAAATTCAAATGTTCACTTTCAAAACCTTAAGCTCGGAACCTCACTTGTCAAGGAAATCCGAAAAATTAAACAATCCATCGGGCAAAGAATTTAATTTTTTGGTACTTTGAATCTTTGGTAATGGTAATGGTAATTTTAGTTAACGTCGTACTAGAGCAACACAACGGGCTATTGACGACGGTCCGGAATCAGTCCCTTAAGGAAAAGATTCGAGGACGACACCTCGTAATTTTGAACCACGGTCAGATGACGAAGCAACACCTGAGTTGGCACCCCACTCTCCAAACTTCCACGCCAACCCAACGTGAGGACTTTCGGCCACGACAGATTTAAGGTGCACCAGCCGCCTCTACACCATACGTTTACAAACATCCATTTCCGGACCCGGATTCGAACCAGGAACCTTCCGATCTAGAGGCTAATACCTTAACCACTATACCGGTTGGTCGGCTTGAATCTTTGGAAAAAGAAACATTTTTAAGTGTGTTGGTAGCTGAATTTAAGTCGCACTAGACCAAAACAACGGGCTATTAGGGAAAGTCCGGGATGCGATATTCCACATTGACTAACTCCCGGGCACTCGCGTCGCCAAGGATTTAGCAACTACGCCAATCCCTGATGCCAACCTCGCGCTTTCTCGCGTTTCACGAGATTATTCGCGAACTGCAGTGATCGCGCGCTGTTTGTTTACGGAGAATTTAATGTTTTGCTGTAACATTTTGTCATGAGCTCATCCGATGTGTATTTTAAACCCGTTTTTGTGCAACACCACTTCAACTTAATAATTGTTTTGAATTCCATAAACAGTCACATCTTTTCTGGCGTAATGCCTGAAATTAATTAAGTTTTTATGGAGACTAATTTACGAATCGCACCCCGGCAAGAAAAGTGACAGTAGTCAAATAATAAAAATTTTGTTGTTATATCATTGAAACATATATATGACATCGTGTTGGTTAGTGAGCTGAAGCTTTCCAAACATCTTCATTTCCTTCTCGGTTTGGATTGCACATCAAAAACGATTTTTTCGTCGTTTCAACTATACTCGTCTAATGCAAGTAAGAATTCCTTCTTCAACTCGCCTAAATATTTGTCTTTAAACGTGTCCATCTTCGATGATAATTGATACTAGCGCCTCAGCGTACAGCGTAAGTGTCCGACAAGTTGACTCTGATTGGCTGTTGTATGGTTGTTGTTAGTAGTATTTCTCGCCAACTTATATATAATTAGGGGAGGCAAAAATGAACTCTTCTTTTAAAGAGCTCCTCTTGGTGAAGCAACGATGGCCAAATGGCTAAAGTCACTTACCATCAGATTGGCGTTAGCGGCGGAGGATGACTTCCCGAGTTCGAACCCAACTGGCGGAAATATTTTTAGATCATCCAAATTATTTAAAACAATTCCAATTTAATTCCTTTTGATTCTAAATTACTTTTCCTAATTTTTAATACCCTTTTTTTATTTTTCCAAACTTTCGTTGATTTTACATAAATAATCTAAAAACCACTCCTGAACTCACTACCAGCTGATATTTTTCCGCCCCTCTGCCGTCCCCTTTGCTTTAGGATGATGGTGTCGTATCCATCCCTGGTTTAGGACCATTCTGATGTAACAAAAAGCATACATAAAACACTAACTTATATAATTATTAACTTATATAATAAAAGGATACAATTTTCGGTTCAAAATGTTAAAACCTTTCGAAAACCGTTCCTATCAGTCAAAGAGATCTGCGCCAAAACGTAGATAAATAGCCAAATGAAACACCTTTACGTCTCAGGCACATGATCATACCAGCCAGAGTCAACTTGTCGGACACTTACGCTGTACGCTGAGGCGCTTGTATAATTGATAATCAAGCCTCTGGATAACAAACAAACAAAAGACGCGCTAGTGTCGACGGTACGAGACGGGCGCGTTGCATGAGGACGTGGGTTGCCAACTTACGGGGGAGGGATTACCGCGGAACGACAGACAGCTTAAAAATTCAACTGGTTTGGCAAGCTTGGCGACGCGAGTGCCCGGGAGTTAGTCAATGTGGAATATCGCGTCCGGGATCCATACCGAAAAAATAAAAATTGGTAATTTTTAGTTAACGTCGTACTAGAGAAACACAACGGGCTATTGACGACGGTCCGGGATCAGTCCCTTAAGGGAAAGATCCGAGGACAACACCTCGTAATTTTGAACCACGGTCAGATGACGAAGCAACACCTGAGCTGGCACCCCATACCGAAAGTAAGATCCGAGGGCAACACCTCGTCATTTTGAACACGCCCACATGACGAGGTCAACACCTTATCTGGTACATCTACTCTCAAAACTTCCTCACCATGCCAAGGTGAGTACATTCGAGGCCACAACAGATTTAATGTACATCATTCCCCACGTACACGACGATCTTCTTTTGGCAGGATTGAGTAACGAACTCGCAGCACTTCAGTTTCTGAACGGTGGTCGCATAAAGAAACAAGATAAAGTGGTACGACCCACAAGCAATAACACAAAAATGAAGTTTAAATCTGCAAGTCACCTTAAGATATTTACCTATAGGAGATTCCTTTTCAACCCTTGCTTCCGTTGTCCGGTTTCCGCGAGGTATTTCAATTAACGTCGCGCTGGAGCAATACAACGGACCATAACCGTAGGGTTGCTAGTTCAAATCCAACCAAATACCGTCGTGTACAAAGAGGGCTGGTGAACGTTACATCGGCCGGCGCCTCAAATGTCCTCACGCTGGCGTGGTGGTTAAATTTGTAGAGTGGAGTGCCAGCTCAGATGTGACCTCGTCAACAGACCCTGGTTCAAAATTACCGTGGTGTTGTTCTTGGTTGCCGACCAACCGGTATAGTGGTTAAGGTGTTAGCCTCTAGATCGGAAGGTTCCTGGTTCGAATCCGGGTCCGGGCATGGATGTTTGTAAACGTATGGTGTAGAGGCGGCTGGTGCACCTTAAATCTGTCGTGGCCGAAAGTCCTCACGTTGGGTTGGCGTGGAAGTTTGGAGAGTGGGGTGCCAGCTCAGGTGTTGCTTCGTCATCTGACCGTGGTTCAAAATTACGAAGTGTTGTCCTCGGATCTTTCCCTTAAGGCAACCCCCAACCCCCGGGCCGCGGACCGCGGTCCGTGGATCAAATGGTACGGGGCCGCCCAAGGAACATTAAATTATTTCCATTTTATTTACTGTGGTGTATTTATCTCCTGTTTGTGCGGTTCTTATCTGTGAAATGACCACTCAAATTAGGAGACGGTAAATCAGAACTTGAAATTTGTTCTGTTACTAGAGCTTCAATTATGATTTCTGAATTCTGTTTGTCTCTATTTTCCAATTTTGACAAATGTGACAGCTGTTTTCAAGTTGGCAGACAGAGTAGCTGCATTTAAAGCCAAACTGAAGTTGTGGGGACGGCGCGTGAACAGAAGCATTTTGGACATGTTTCAGACATTAACGGGGATTTTAGGCGAGACTGAGCCTAAACATTCATTCTCCCAGTTGGTGCACGATCACCTGTCTTTGTTTTTAAAAGAGTTTTATCGCTAATTCCCAACCACAAAAGACCCAAGAACAAGTAAGGAATGAATCCGCAACCCATTTGTCAACAAATCAGGCGAATCTAGCATGTCTGTGCGAGAAGATCAACTGCTGGAGATTGCAAATGAAGGCGGCCTTAAAACTACGTTCGAGACAACTCTGCCGGTGTTCTGGATTAAAGTCATGGCGGAATACCCTGAGATTGCCACCACAGCACTTAAATCCATATTGCCATTCCCGACAACCTATCTGTGTGAAGCGGGGTTTTCTGCAGTGACAGCAACCAAAACAAAACTGAAAGTTTAAGTATACAGAGTTACGGATATGAGATTTAGAGCATTGAATTTATACGAATTAGGTGACTACAAAGATTAAAGGTTGACTCACCTTGTTCCCCAAGAGCTATCATCAGTGGACGAAATAAAGACAGAACACTAGTTTCGAGTTAATGCGATTCTTTGTTTAAAGTATAAAGTATAAGACAAACATGCGCAGGCGACTTTTTTGTGCGTAGACGGAATTCTAATTTTTAAATGATATAATGGTTACAGTTTTCATGATTAAAAATACATTCACAGTATCGTCACGTGCGCTGCATAACAAATATATCAAAATGCAACAATGTTTGCAAATACACTAGTACTAGTTGAGCGCGTTATAAAATTAAATCCACGGAGAGTTCGCACTCACTCATATTATCATAGTAAATAAATGCATAATAAGAATGTTCATCACGTGGCGTCCTCTTGTGGCTAATCTAAATCAACATCCTGCGAGGGCCGGCATGAGGGGAGAGGAAGGACCACCAGTCGATTCTGAGCACGAAGCTTTTCTCCATCCCTGGTCCGCACGCTGGCTACCCTGGTGATTTGATCTTTGCCCGGGAAGATGTTGGTTACGCGACCAAGAGTCCAGGAACAAGGAGCAGAATTTGCCTCTTGAAGAAGAACCATGTCTCCAATTTGCAGAGGTTGTTTCGTTGAATTCCACTTTTGACGAGGCTGGAGTGTATGCAGGAGGTCTCGTGTCCAGCGGCGCCAGAAGGATTCCTTAACCTGCAATAAGAGTCTCCATCTGCAAGAGAGACTTAGAATTTTTCGATTAGTGTTTGTAGAACTGTCAGTGTTTTCTGGAAGTTCCAGAAGGGGAACTCCGATTAGGAAGTGTCCAGGGGTAAGTGCACGAAGATCACTAGTTGCCGAGGATAAAGGTACCAGAGGCCTTGAGTTTATGCAAGCCTCTATTTGACATAACACTGTAGAGAATTCCTCGAAATTGAGAAGTGTGCCTTGACAAGTTTTTGTGAGATGCCGCTTAGCAAGTTTAATTGAAGCTTCCCATAACCCACCTTGGTTAGGGGCATAGGGTGGAATAAAATGCCAATGAATGTTTCTTTCCGATGAGAAGTTCTGGACGGATTGCTCTTTTGTGAGTTTAAAAAGTGCTTTTAGATAGGCAGACGCACCGCGGAAATTAGTACCATTGTCTGAGAATATTTCCGAGGGAAATCCTCGACGTGCGACGAATCGTCTCAATGCAGCCAAGAACGAGTCAGTAGAGAGACTGGAGACGGCTTCCAGATGTACGGCACGGGTACACATACATATGAAAAGGCAAATGTATGTCTTGAATGTTGTCGCTTTTCGCTGGTGCTGGCATTTTGTACTAATTGGACCAGCGAAATCAATTCCAACTTTGTCGAAGGGGCGTGACTGCATGATTCTTGCACTAGGTAAATCACCCATCTTTTGGTATACTGGCCTGGCCAATGATTTAAAGCATGTGATGCAACTGCGCACTACACTGCGTACTGTGGATTTGCCATCCGGAATCCAGAAGATTTGACGGATCAACGATAAGACAAGTTCGGGTCCCGAATGAAGACTTGTAAGATGGAAATGTCGAATCACTAAGGCAGTAATTGGGTGTCTCTTAGGAAGTAGAATAGGAAATTTATGATCGAATGCTAATGTCTGATGATGTGATAAACGTCCTCCAACGCGAAGAAGTCCTACTTCGTCAAGAAAGACATTTAAAGACAGTAGTTTGCTGGATTTAGGGAGAGGTTTATTTTTTGCTATAAGCTTAAGGTCGGAAGCGAATTCTTCTTGCTGTACAATTTTTAGAATAGCCGTTCGTGCACCGGTCAGTTCAGAAGTTTGAAGAGTACCTTTAAGCTTATTTCTAGATTTGAGGTTGTGAATGAAACGTAAGATCCAGGCTGTGACACGTAATAATGTTGTGTATGAAGAATACTTCAAGATAGCATGAGAGATTGGAGGTGATTCTTTAACTGGTTGTGGAACCAAATCCTTATTCTCGTCACGAATAAGTACTGAAGAAGTAGAGAGTTCAAAAGAAGTGAGAGCTCCGTATTTATTGTTGACAACAATCCAGTTTGGACCAGTGAACCACTCTAAATGAGCCAACAACTGTGAAGGATAAAGTCCTCGACTAGCACAGTCTGCTGGGTTTTCTTTGCCAGGAATGTGGTTCCAAGAAGTTACTGACGTCAGGGAAAGTATTTTTCCCACTCGATGTTGTACAAACTGATTTCCTGAAGACGGAGGGTTTGTGATCCAACTCAATGCGATTGTTGAGTCGCACCAAAGGAATATTTGTGGGTTTGGAACTGGGATTACTTTTAGAATTGTTGAAATTAGCTCGGCTAGCAGCAAACAACCCTGAAGCTCCAGCCGGGGTAGAGTTACTGGTTTAACAGGCGCAACTCTTGTTTTTGCTGTGAGTAAGGATACATGTGTCGACTCAGAAATGACCTTTAAATAAACTACTGAAGCATAAGCTTTAAAAGAAGCGTCGCAAAAGCCATGAAGTTCAAGAATACAATCCTCTGAAGTATGTATGTAGCGAGGAACTTTAATTTGTTTAAAGTGATGCATTTCTGCTTGGAATTTATTCCACCGTTCTAGAATGTCTGGTGGAACGGGATCGTCCCAAGCCAATTTTGACTTCCACAAGTCCTGAAGCATAATCTTCAGAAGCAATATGGCAGGTGCCATTAGTCCCAGAGGATCAAAACTACGCGCTATGACCGATAACAGTTCACGTTTGGTGGAGACGGTTGGCTCTTCCACATTCCGAACTTGCAGCGAATCGGTTGGAAGATTCCAAACGAGTCCCAAGATTTTTTGTGAAGATTCTTCAGCATCACTGAACGATTGGTTAAGGCTTTTGGCTTTTAACGAATAAGGCAATTCGCTTAGTACCTCTTCATGACTAGATGACCATTTCCGAAGAGGTAAGCATCCTGCATTCATGAAACGTAGCATTTCATCGATTAAGGATTTTGCGGCTTCTACGGTGTCTGCACCTGCTAAAAGATCATCAACGTAGAAATGATTTTCAGCAATTTTAGAGGCGTTCGGAAAGTTGTCTTGTTCGTCTTTGCACAATTGTTGCAACGTACGAAGTGCGAGGAAAGGCGAAGAAGACATTCCATAAGTTATAGTGTTTAGTTCGTAGGTAATCAATGGATCGGACGGGTTTTGTCTCCAAAATATTCTTTGGAACGCGCGGTCTTCTTCCGCAATGAGGATTTGACGGTACATTTTACATATGTCTGCAGACACTGCAACTTTATAACTTCTAAAGTGAATTAAATTGTCAAATATTTCGGTTTGTAATTTACGACCTTTCAGTAGAAGGTCGTTGACTGCATGCCCATTGGATGTTTTACTCGACCCATCAAAAACAACACGAAGAGCAGTTGTGGTTGAATGAAGATTTTCAACACAATGGTGAGGAAGATAATAGTGGTTCTGATCTATCTCCAAGGTGGAAGGAGGTAGAGGTGACATATGCCCTAGGGCTAGATATTCATTCATGAACTCACTATATTTGAGTTTTAAATCTGGCTTTTTAGCAAGTTTATTCTCTAATGAAAGAAAACGGTTGAGAGCTTTCGATCGACTTTCACCTAAGTCTCTGTCATTACGAAAAGGGAGTTTTACTATGTATCTTCCCTCACTATTTCGTTGTAATGAATTTGTGTAAATATCTTCACACTGAATTTCTTCATTATTTACCAGTTCTTCACACGGAATCGATTCAATTTGCCAGAATTTTTGCAGTGTGCTATCAATACTGGCATTAACAGAAAGACAGCCGATAGAAATGTTCGAGTGTACGGCAGAGTTTATTTTTCCGGTGAGTAAATGTCCTAATTTTGTAGGAATAGCAACTGGTGAACCACTTTGTCCAACAATTGGAGAGCCGTTTAGTAGCAGAGGGAAAATGTCTGCTCCCAGAAGAATATCTATCGGTTTTTGACTTGTATAGTCTGGATCGGCTAGTATGAGTCCATATAAATGTGTCCATTTACGTTTCTGAATATAGAAGTTAGGGAGAGGTGGAGTCACTTTGCTTACTACTAATACTTCAATGTGAAAAGAATCTGACGAGAAGTGAGGAGAAAAAACAACGTTGGCGATGTGCAACGATGTTTCCGCCGTGACCCCATTAATTCCCATTAATCGATGTGTAGTTTCCCGCAAGGGTACTTGTAAGCGCTCCGCACATTCACGAGTCAAGAGAGAATTTTGGCTAGCTCCATCAATTAAAGCATTAAATTGCAAAAATTCCCCAGTTTTTGATTTTATTTTTATTTGTGCGGTGGATAATAAAACATTACGTGTTTGTATATGTGATTGGCATTGGAGTGTTGTAGAAATGGATGATGATGGATGTTCCGGAGGGGCAATCGCGTTGTTTACTTCAGAATTTCCTACTCTATAAATGTGCAATAAGGTATGATGTTCATTCGAAGAACAATTTTTACACCCACTTTTTATCCGACAGGGATCAGTGTGCCCACGCAGGCAATTTGCACAGAGTTTATTCGTTTCTACAACTTTCCACCGATCAGTTACGGACATGCGATTGAAACATGTACACTTATAAAGAGGATGGATGTTATTGTCCCCACAAAGAACGCAAGCTTTCCAATTTACAGCGACCGCACTCGCTACTAGCGGTCTAGCAAACGAACTGCTCCTTTCCGGTTTTTTACTCCCCCCGAACCTGTTGACATTAGCGTTTCTCCCTGGCCTTTCACTCCCCCCGCTAGGCAACGCAGAAAAAGAAGAAACAGAACGAGCTTCACACTCCAAAAAGGTTCGGAACGATTCGAGATCGGGATAAATGTCCTTCCTCAAGGTCAAATGCCATCGCTGTTTAACTGCGTCGTCGATTTTCGTTAAGATGTGAGAAATGATGATTAACTCACTCAAAGAATCTGATTTTAACCCTATGGTTTGCAGATTTCGAACTGCTTCGTTGCAATTGTCTAAAACATCCAACAAAGCTTTAGTGTTATTGGCTTTGTTAATTTTCATGCCAAAAATTTTATTTATGTGGACAAATGCCAATTGAATTTGGTCTTCATACCTATCGCATAATATCTCCCAGCAATGCCTCAAATTCCCTGATTGCATTTGAAATCCGCGAATTAATTTTGCAGCATTGCCACGTGTAGATGCAAACAAGTATTGTAATTTCTCGATGTCCGACAACTCGGTGTTGTCGAGAACAGAGGTTTGAAATAACTCCCTAAAGGTAATCCACTGTTCCAGTTCACCGGAAAAATGTGGAAGTTCCAATTTAGGCAATTTTGTTTTAGACTTATTAGCTGAATTTTGAACATTATTGCCACTTCCCACTGTTGAGACTTGTTCATGTTTATCATTGACAGTTTTATTTTCCAAATCAACGGATAAATTTAGAAGTATGTCCTGATAATTAAGATACGTATCCAAATAATCATCTGTGTCCTTCGAAGACAACTCCGAAAATGACTTGGATAGCCGAGTATCGAATGAATTGACTTTAGTTTTTAGCGCCTGTACCATACTTTGCTCAGTTATTTGACATCGTTGGATCTTCTCCCCAATTCTGTCAATTTCTTTACACAGAATTTCAAAATTCTGCGTAGTTTTCGCATTTTTAGGTGCCATAATTCCACGGCGGAACTCCGGCTCAACGGACCAAATGAAAGTTTAAGTATACAGAGTTACGGATATGAGATTTAGAGCATTGAATTTATACGAATTAGGTGACTACAAAGATTAAAGGTTGACTCACCTTGTTCCCCAAGAGCTATCATCAGTGGACGAAATAAAGACAGAACACTAGTTTCGAGTTAATGCGATTCTTTGTTTAAAGTATAAAGTATAAGACAAACATGCGCAGGCGACTTTTTTGTGCGTAGACGGAATTCTAATTTTTAAATGATATAATGGTTACAGTTTTCATGATTAAAAATACATTCACAGTATCGTCACGTGCGCTGCATAACAAATATATCAAAATGCAACAATGTTTGCAAATACACTAGTACTAGTTGAGCGCGTTATAAAATTAAATCCACGGAGAGTTCGCACTCACTCATATTATCATAGTAAATAAATGCATAATAAGAATGTTCATCACGTGGCGTCCTCTTGTGGCTAATCTAAATCAACAAAAACAAAGGAATAAACTGGACATAAGCAACACACTTCGGGTGTCATTGTCTCCTATTATTACCCCCAGATGAAACCGTCTCGTTGAAAAAAAAACAAGCCCAGGGTTCTCATTGATTTAGCGTTCTAGTGAGTTAAAATGTTAAATCACATTATATTCATTTTTTGGTGGAACTGTATTGTATTTTGAAGGCATGTTTAAATACAATTAAATTAAAATTATTAAATCAAAACAATCTAAAATATAAACAATCAACGTCCCTCCCACCCTCAGCGGGCCGCGTTAAAATTATCAAACGTTGATCCGGTCCTAGGCGATAAAAAGGTTGGGGAGCACTGCCTTAAGGGACTGATCTCGGACCGTCGTCAATAGCCCGTTGTGTTGCTCTAGTACGACGTTAACTAAAATTACCATTACCGTTCTTGGATCCTGTTTGTTTTCGGTGTTGATCTTGGTCCTGTCTCTTCATTTTTAATTTCGGACCGTCGTCAATAGCTCATTCTTTTCCTTCAGTGTGACGTTAATTTAAAATTACTTACCTAATTTTTTTATCTGGCCGGCAATTGGTAATTAACGTTGTACTGGAGCAAAACAACGGGCTATTGACGACTATCCTAGATCAATACCTTAAGGAAAAGATCCGAGGACAATACCTCGTAATTTTGAATCATGGTCAGATGACGAAGCAACACCTGAGCTGGCATCCCACTCTCCAAACTTCAACACCAACCCAACGTGAGGACTTTCGGCCACGACAGATTTAAGGTGCACCAGCCGCCTCTACACCATACGTTTACATCCATGCACTGACCCAGATTCGAACCATGAACCTGCCGATCTAAAGGCTAACACCATAACCACTATACCGGTTGGTATTTGACCGTCCAAAAGAATAAAATAAATTTGTGAATGCAGTAGAATTTTAGTAATTAGTTCATGTGTGTGTGTGTACCATGAGATATGAAAAGTGTTTAAAATCACTGCTCTGTGGTCACACCTTAAAACATTAATCTATTCATTTCAAGGTGAAGGTAAGTTAATTTTAATTAACATCGTTCTAGACTAACACAACGGGCTATCCCTAAAGGGAAAAATCCTAGGACAACGCCACGTAACTTTGAACCACGGTCAGATGACGATGCAACACCTGAGCTGGCACCCCACTCTCCAGATTTCCACACCACACCAACGCAAGACATTTGAGGCCATAACAGATTTAACGTGACCCCCCCCCTTCGTACATCACGGTCTTTAACCAGACCTAGTTTCGAACACGTGATGCCTCGATTACTAATCCGTTGCTATTCTAACGGCCGAGTTCATTTCAAGTTAAAGGTAAGGTAATTTTAATAAACCTTGTTCCAGAGCAACGCAACGGGGTATTAATGACGGTCCGGAATCAATTCCCTAAGGCAGGGGTTCCCAACCTTTTAGTAACTGCGTACCACTTGAAATTTTTACAAATTTTTGGTGTACCACCAGTCTTATATTTTTAGAAACATATATCTAATGTCAGAAAAGTACCCAATATATGGCTTCATATTTTATGAATAATACACTTGTGTTTCGTATTAATGATGTTTTAATAAATTAAAAAATAAAACGATTATTGAAATTTTACAGTTTTAATTTTAATTACAGGTCCAAAAAGAAATAATTTTAAATAATTAGTACAATCTAAGCAAACAAAGATTAATGTAATAAAAAATCAATTTTTAGTGCAAAACTTGTTGTTGTCTTTTATTAAAATGTCAATATCAGGAGCAGTGAGCTTAAGTTCACTCTTAAGTCCTTCGTAGAATATTTACGTCGCTCGTATCATCCTTGCGTACCAACTGGAACGTTGCCGCGTACCACTAGTGGTATGCGTACCACCGGTTGAGAATCACTGCCCTGAGGGAAAGAACCGAGGAAAACACCACGTAATATTGAACCAGGGTCAGATATGACGCTTATTCATTTCAAATTTTCAACATATATGAGCCTGTAGTAGCCTTTTGACTACTATTCCGCTTTGAAAATCGAAAAAAGGAAATGAAATTCCATAGTTTTACTACACTCAGTCGATCATGTTGTCCGTTATGAATTCTTGAATGAGGTGGATGATAACATTTTTAAAATTTTAAGTCGACCCCCTTTTCATCCGGATTTTTCTTCGAAATCCCGTGCAACCAGTTGATCTCAGTTCCGCTTAGTCCCATCTCCTCACATTCGTTCCATTCTAATTTTCGTTCTATCTCTCTCATTTTCGTTTGTTCCTGCTTCCATCTGCCTCTCGCACTGTTCTAGAATTTTTTTTCTTTTGCTTTGCCTCCGTCTTTCCTTCATCGTTTATTATTTTTTATTTCTTTCGGTTCCGTTTTATTTATTTTTTTAACCAGGATTCGCTGGTGACGCAGTAATTTTTTTCTTCTACTTTTCCCTTTTCCGATTTTTTCCTTTTTTTTTTACCTTACCTTAAATTCGATCCGAAATTTCCCTGTTCCTTTTTTTTTACCCTTTACCCTTCGGTATTTGTATTTTTTTTTAATCTTTATTCCTTGCATAAAAAATGGATGAACGAAACGGTAAGACGCGAAGAAAACTGACAATATCAAAAAAAATATATTTCCTTCGTTCTAAGAAACCGAAGGAAAGAATAGAAAGAAGAAAAAACAGAGGGTTGGGTAAAGAAACCGGGGAGAAGTATAATAAAAAAAATCTGAATTAAAAACTATGAAAAGCTAAAAATGTTCTTTGCCGGAGGTTAAAAAACTCGGGAGAATTTCGCTGACTTCGGGGTTGGAGCATAATAGAAAACTAGAACTATATACCATGTAACCGTTTGATGTAGATTTTTCATTGAATACAATGGGAAATCGGTTTGTTGGTATGCATCTAATTCAGAGATTGTTATCACATGATATCAATCACATATTTCCACACGCTAGAACATCCTTTTTTTAACCAATTTTGTAAGTGACGAGATATTTCGTCATCAAGATATTGACGATTTTTTTCAAGAAAACGATATCAGATCTGGTCATTTTGTATTTCTAATGACGAGATATGTCGTCATCAAGATATTGACGATTTTTTTCAAGAAAACGATATCCAGATCTGGTCATTTTGTTTCGTTAATGACGAGATATCTCGTCATCAAGGTTTAGCCGATTTTTTTCAAGAAAACGATATCCAGATCTGGTCATTTTGTTTCTCTGATGACGAGATTTCTCGTCCATCAAGCCCAGGACAGTTTTTCTAATGACAATATACCTCGTCGAAACAACTACTAGAAGGGTTAGGCCGGTGCACACATCCGGTTTTTCAACGTGCGGCGCCTCTGCGGCAACGAAGCCCAACTATGCACACAACCGTGAAATGACGCAAGTACTTATTTCGCGCCATTTGCGATACATATTCTATCGAAGAAAACGTGTTTATTTCGCTTACTTGGCGTAAAAAAAAGTATATTTTGAAACACAAAATAGACTTTACAGGATACAACCATTTATTAATTATTATTTATATTCCATTTGTTTATGAAAACAAGGTATTTCAGAACGGAGACGCATGTGCGACGAGCTGCGGCGCCCTGGGGAACTGCGGTACAAATTGTACTCACTGTAACGTCGTGGGTATAGTTTACGTGGCGAGTGGCTTGAAGATAATTAAAACGACATTTAAAATTACAGCACATTTAATTAATTATAGAAGAATACATATAAGTTAAAACTATTTCGAGGCTAATAGAGATTGTACAAAATAGGATTTCAGTCTCGCGGTTTCAATCGGAGCAGAGTCGTCCGGCCTCCGCTCACGTTTCGGTTTTTCACGATTCTCCTTTTTCTCGCGAGAAGACCCCACACGTTCTTCCGAAGCCGCTTTAGTCCAAAGAGAAGGGTATACCCCCATCCGGTCATAAATTCACGGACCACCATGAAAGCTGTGGTCAGAGGGACCCCCTATTTAACGCTACAGCACGTTGGACGTGCGGCGCAGGAGACAAGTGTGCACTACTCCATTAGATCTAATGTATCTCAGACCGCACTTGCGTTACCGCAGCGGCGCCGCACATTGAAAAACCGGATGTGTGCACCGGGCCTTAGACGACCTTGGTGAAACTCGCTATGACGTCATGGCCCGGAAAGTCCAGTCAGGAATATACGAATTATTAAGAGAGTTTCGCCGTCGCAGAGGATTGAAAACTCTGCGAAAGGAGTTTGGTTTACGAAGCAAACCAAATGGGATTGCGTAGCAATCATCGGGGATTAGCGAGCGTAGGCGAGCATGGGGTGGTCGCCTACGCTCCCTAGTGTTCTAAAAATGCTCGAATTGGTTTTCAAATTTTTTTAGGACAATTATTTATAAGGATTGATATGGCATGGTATTACTCAGCTGTGCTATTTGTTAACAAATCAAGTTTTTAAACGAAAAATTCACTACACGGTTTCTATTAGATTTTTACAGTTCCATATAGTTATGCTCGTCTATAAAGACTAACAGTCTATCAATCTGAAGAGATGTGTACAGGACAAGATTAATGTTTATTGAGGATTAACGCTCGTATCCTACCAGAGCTGTAAGAGTGGCTTACTTTCGATATCTTACCGGAGATGACTACCTACAAAGACACACCCTATTGCAAGCCTCGAAATAGATTTTTTAATATAGGTGCACAAAGTGCACCTAAGTTTTTAAATTAGGTAAACAGGTTATATTTTAGGTGTACATTAAAAAAAAGTAATGTAAGAGCATTGATATAATGTAAACTACTTAATTAGTTGGTTATGTTGAGATAGGTTAGTAGTAGATATTAAATAAAAATATTTAAACCTCTAAATTCTCCCTTCTCCGGCGACAGCTATCGCGACAGTCGCTTCAACAGAGCCATCTGGAAAATGTTTCAATCTTCGGAAAGTTCGGTTGGCAGTGGCACAAGGAAACCTTCCTCCTGTATAAACCCGTTGCGGCACAGCGATTTCGTTTTCGCATAGTGTGTATTTAGGAAATTTAATTACGTTCCTTTAGAGCGAGAGGGGTCGACACTAGTAGTTTGTTCAAGCATCAAAATAACATAAAAGGTTCCCTCCCCTTTTTTTAACGTTAGGTGCATAATTTTATTTCCATGTGCACAGTGCACCTCCCGAGTATTTCGAGCCCTGCCCAATTGGAATTGCAAGATCAGTCAAGGTGCGTACACATTTCCGTTCGTTGAAATTATTTCCACAACGAACTTCCAGCGATCCATGAGAAAGGAAAGAACCAACCGCGAACCACCAGGCAGTCGTTTGTCAGCCACCGGTGATGACTATGGAGCATGGAGAATCGAGACCAGAAAGAAAAGCAACGAACTACTCACGACTCCGTCCCAATCTGAACCGTGAACGCCTTTGTGTTCGTCAAAAACCCGACAGGAAGCGGATAGCCACGAGCAGTTCACGAGCCGTTCGTGGCGTCCGAAGCCCCATCCCAAAACATGAGAACTAGAGGCTTGAGAACGGTTCGACTCGCAAATGTATACGCGCCTCCCCTTTGCAAACTGGACGAAAGGATTGGAGACCACCTGAAGGTCTACAATAAAATTTCTGACAGTAGAATTGCAAGTACTGTTGGTAATGTTTTATGTTATCTTAGCTCAGGGCTCGAAATACCTGGGTGCACAGGTGCACGGTGCACATGAAAATAAAATTGTGCACCAAATTTTTTCCCGTTAGGTGCACTGAAAAAAAAAAGAGGGGAACGTGTTTTATGTTATTTTGATGTTTGAACAAAAGAGATTTGTATCGACTTCTCTCGCTCTAAAGGAACGTAATTAAAATTAATAAACAATCAATCAGTGGTATCAAGATATGGATGTAAAACGTCTTCCCTGCCCTGCTCAGAGTCCCGACGCTTACGGTCCGAGGAACCACGTCCGAAATCTACAGCTGAGCTGTTGACATTCTTTCAGCAGGAATGGACACAAATACCCATAGCTGTGCATCAAAACCAAGTTGAAAGTATACCAAGAAGGGTTGCTGTAATTTCAGCACGTGTGTCCCCCCCCCTCCATTAAAGCATATATTATTTCCCTTATACCATCACATCTTGCTGTCCGGTCCTTTATTGTAGGGTAGTGTATATAGCAGGGCTCGAAATACCCGGGTGCACAGGTGCACATGAAAATACAACTGTGCACCTAATTTTTTCCCGCTAGGTGCACGTTAAAAAAAAGGGGGTGGACGTGTTTTATGTTATTTTGATGTTTGAACAAAATATTAGTATCGACTTCTCTCGCTCTAAAGGAACGTAATTAAAATTCCTAAATACACACTATGCAAAAACAAAATTGCTGTGCCGTAACAGGTTTATACAGGAGGAAGGTTTACTTCCGTCAATGCCACCAGAACTTTCCGATGATCGAAACATTTTCCAGATGGCTCTGTTGAAGCGACTATCGCGACAGCCGTAATTACTATCTATTACGAACCTATATAAACATATCCAACTAAAATAAAGCAGTTTACATTACATTAATCTCTTATATTACGTATTTTTTTAATGTGTACCTAAAATATAACCTGTGCACCTAATTTAAAAACTTAGGTGCACCTGTATTAAAAAGTCTATTTCGAGGCCTGTCTTAGCTGAATAATCCGGCGTTGCTCGGGTTTCAAATTCGGGCGACAACTAAAATATGACCGCGACATTTCCCTGTGTTAACTCAAACACAAACCCTGTGGAACGCGTTTCCTTGTCCATGTCCATTTATTGCAGAAAAACAAACTTTAGATTTTTAGATAATTTGGTAGAAATTAGATAAATTTTGTCTTCGATTAGGCATTTTTAAGACTACCCGTGTACCAATTTTTATGGCTACAGATTGGTATGAAGACAGGAAAGAAATAGCCTATGTTGTCCTCAGTGTTCTAAAGTTTAAGTGTACCAAATTTGGTGTGTACTGGTCAAACGGTGTAGATTTGTATAGGCACATACATCCTTTTTTATACACTAGGGGGCTCCGTACTCGCCTACGCTCGCCAAGAAATCTCGCTTTTTCAACTTTAACACTTAATAAACCCTAAACCAATAACCGTATCAGAAAAAGATCTTTACAACTGTCCAGAGAACAGGATGAAGAACAAACCATGGCAATTTCATATTTTTCTGATCCGTATTTTCTCGAGAAACCGTCTAAGAATCGAGCTAAACAACACAGTTTTCAATCCTGCGACAGCAGTGGCGGCGGTAACTTTTTTTAATATAGATATAGATTGTTCACTTCAGAACTCTCTTGGGCTGCTCGTCGATTCATGACCCATTAGACGGGCGTTGGATTAAAAAAAACTTCGCTAGTTGCAGTTCTACCTCGCGTAATAAAAATTAAATTCGCGGAGAGCTTGCACGCGCTCATACACACGTGGCTCCAACGCCCTTCATCAAACACGTGTCACAAAACAGATGGCCCATACTTCCGTCTTCCCTGAATGCCGTAAGGTTAAATGATCATTGTGCTTAATGAGGTTTTTTCTACTGTTTTCAGAATTGACGTGTCCGGAGGTGTATTTTACCTATGTGACTAACCAAACTTTTTTTAAAGACTAACCAAGATTTTTTTTAATGTAACTTGATCAGCACGGATTTTTGAAGGTTTTTTAATCGCAAAATCATTTCAGGAATGATACGTGCCTCGTGGGCTCTTTGTCCTTTGGTGAGTGTTTTTAACGTAGAATACGTCTTACCTTTCGAAACCGAGGAACCACGCTCAATTTTTGAGTGTCACAAAAAATGGTAAGGACGAAAAATGTAATAACTTGAAAAATATGTATGACTAGCCACCGGCGTTGCCCGTGCCCGTGGTGTAAGGTATTAATCTGTGGTGTAGAATTTTCCGCAGATTTCAAATCCGTGGAAGATATATTCAATTTAAAAATTATTTATTTAAAGAAAATCATATTTTTAGGTATCAATCTAAAGTGGAATTTTCCGCTGATTTCAAATCCATTGAAATTTTCAATCTATCTTTAGAGATTCCGATTATACGAAAAAAAAAAACTTAACAATCCCAATCAATATTTTTTTATTTCTTGCTCTCATTGAAAATGAGAATCGAAGCGGACTGGGAATGGGACAGGAAATGTAATCTGTTCCTTTTTTTTACCGCAAAGGGCAGAAGATGCAATCTGTTTTTGTTTTTGGAAAGAGGAAGTTCACGTGACGTTACTATCTCTTGTGAAAACATAAAAGATGAAAAAAACTTGGCATGGTTCCAAGGCCAACTTGGGTAGAAAAAGTCCTCCGCGTTTGAAGAACCCGTTGGAGAATAAAACTATTTAATTCAATTAAAAATCTTCTAGATTGAATTTTAAAATTTCGCCGCGACCCAAAAATTGCAAAAAAAATTGGACTAGCTGTGTGCTACATCTCATTGCTGTAAGTGCCATAGAATCGTCAGGATTTTGCGGCCGCTAAAAAAACAGACAAACATTTCCTTTTATAACTGTAGAAATACATAAATGAACGATATCGCGCTCAAAGGAGTATTAAACAAAAAAAATTGTATAAATGCTCATTGATCTTGTGCTGACGTCATCGGCTGATGCAATCGCAGCGCAAAGTTGTAAATGCGCATTGTCACTCACATAATTTAGTCTAGCTCCTGCATCCTTTGTGCGAGAATGACGTTTGAGGAGTCATTTGTTTCGTCTCTCAGCTTTATGAATAAAATAAGTGTCATATTTCACTAAGTATAAAATTTAAAATATCAAAGAAATGTAAAAGCCGACATATTCAATCAAAGGAGGAGGTACGCTACGAGTCTGAATTCGTCAGCCCCTATTTTATTCTTAAGAATGTACGTGCATATGCATACCTAGCACAACTCTCCGGGAACAGAGCTCCAATCCATACTCAAGTTCACCCAAAGACTGGACCACGGCTAAGCCTAAAGGTTCAGAACTGTGCCAATGAAGAATGACTTTGAATTCGGTCGCCAGGAAGCGAGTTTTGAGATTTCTTGAACATCCGTGGTTGCCAGAAAGAAGAAACAGACAAAAGTAAAGCAAAACTGTTATTTTACTAGGTAGATATATTAACATCACAATGGATAAACACAACAGGGTTTCGGAGACAGTCTGTTGTCAAACTCGAAAAAAAATGTTTTAGTCTACCCTTATTCCAACACATGTGAAATAAATAAATTTTAAAAAAATCCTTTTTGCACAAATAATAATTTAAAAATTCAAATTTAAAAAAAATTATGTTTTAAAATTTGTACCCCATTTTGCAAATTTTGATTTTTTTGAATATTTTTCCTTTAGGTGTTTTCAAATTTTTTTTGCATGTACTGTTCTTTCTTTATTTTTAAAAAAAATTTATAAATATTTTTTCAACACACTGAAAACAGCAACAACCAAAAAAGACAGCCATAACTGAATTTTATCATTAAAAAAATAAGTATCAGTCAAGTTTGTTTTATTCTATGCACAAAATTACCAAATATATAAGTAACAACGACACAGTTTTCAAATCTCCGTGTTCAATTACAGTAAAGCCGTAGCATTTGAAATACACTGTAATCAGAAAAGAGTTTACATTGTTACATTGTTTAAAAGTTCGTCGATTTCACTCCTGGAAGTGCTGTGGAAAAACTTTAAGAAATCGCTAAATAATGTATCGATAAAATTTTGCATACATATTCTTTAGAGCTACAAAAAAAAAATGTGTGGGGCCATTTTTGAGGTACTGTCGTTAATAAATAATTAAAATATTCATTCCAAAGAACACTCTTTTTGTGCAGATTTTGTCTACATTGCCTTTTTTTTTTAACAACAACGAAATTCTCTCGATACATTTTCAGCTGCTCATCCGTTATCGTTGCCTTTCGAAGAATAAAAAATCGTCTGCACAAGTGGCCTTGTACCTGATCCCTTTTTTCTCCTCCGTCCTTGTCGGAACATCTTGCCATAGAAAAAAAGAACAAGAAACGACTGCTCGCCTGAGACATGGTCTGATTTTATGACTACTAGAGCTCTTTCGTTCTTCCCTTCCCTCAGTGGTTATGATTGCCCTGTGTTCGTTCGCTCGTCAACCCTTCAGCGAAGGACACAAGCGAAAGGTCATGTTCCTGAAAATATATTGTACACACAGGGAGTTCTTGACTGGAAGAAGGGAAATAAATCTTTTTTCCCCTCGAACGTTGTGATGACAATCTTTTAAACTTGTCGAAAATGAAACATTGTATCACATCATTCACAAAACGGATGGTTCTTTTTCTGTTCATTCCACACTTGATCGTGGCAAATTATAAAGACATTACCATTTTTTTTTCGTATATAGTGACCTTTTTCATTTCTATTTTATTTCCGTCTACATGGACGGTGTTAAAACGAAAAAGTTCTTGGCTTTGTGGTTAACATTTTTTTAAAGCTAGTTCATTAAAGGAAGCTATGAACATTGTCAAAGCTTAGGGTTGCCAGAGGATGAATATCAGAAAAGAGAACATTTGGTAATATTATTTTTCAATAAAGAGGACACGTTAAGCACGCATTATTAGTGTATAATTGTTAGGTATCCAATACGAAGATTAATCTTTGACGAATCTTCGTATGTTAACCATCAACCGAAAGAAAATCTACTGAATATATTATTTACGTATTTTGAAACGTATTAGTAAATGCGAGAACGAATTTATAGATGAAACACTGACCATTTATTTAAGTCTTTTTTCAAAACGTTGGAGGGAAAAGGAATCCAATTTTTAAATAACAACAAAATAATAGTAGATAATCTCTTCTTTATTGAAAGGAAGTGTGTTTGTTTTTCTGTTTTTCGTTATCACAGTCCTGACGAATCAACGACACAATAATGGGATTTGGCACACAGGCAGTCCGAATTTTTTTGCAATTTTTGGGTCGCGCCGAATTTTAAAATTTAATCTAGAACATTTTAAATGAATTTAGAGCAATTTAATTATTATTGTTTTCTTTGGAATGGCAGCAGCACAAAAGATAGCAGGTTCTAGGTTTATTTTTTTTCGTTTCCGTTTTCATTTTGCGCGGAGGAACGATTTGAACGCAGACTAAAAAAAGATGGTGTCACTTTCCGCGCATGCGCACTTTAAGCCGAACTGGCGCGCACGCTTCCCTGATAGAGATAAGAGAAATGGAACGATGATCGACACAAAAGAACGCTGACGGCCATATCCACAAGTCTCGAGTCAACTCAAGGATCAGTTGATCCGCGGGTAAGAGTTAACTCGAGGATTATCAAGAACGGTATTCTTAAATGGCGTGTTAAATGATCCAGGGATTAGAATGGGACACTCGCTGTGATTGGCTACTACTTTTGTCTCCTCACGATCACGTGATAGTGTTTATATTGGTTACGACGCCCGAATCTGCATTCATACTGACCAAGTACGTACTTCGCCGTATAATTAATTCCAAATTGTGATAAATAGAACGCATACGGCATTTTAATTTGGGAAAAGAAATGCAAAGGTATTTAATTTCGAATTGGATTTTTATGGAAACCTAAATTTTGCAAGAAAGAATTGTACACAATGTCTTGACAGGTGTATGTAATCCGATTATCTTTGTACTTGTCAGTATGGGTGTGTGTTGGTGGTGTGAAAAGTAACTTGCATTTTAAATTTTCTTTCATTCGTAATAAATCAACCGAATAATTTTTATTCTACGACGAATTTACAACAGCCATGGTCGTATTCTACCTTTCGCTCTTAGCGACAGAGGTGCCGCCATCTATCTTTTCGTCAAGCTGCTTGTTTGTTTCCTCAGCTACCTTTATTTTCGTTTTTCTTTTGAATTTCAATAAAATTATGTTTAAAATTTTTCTATTTAAGCAATATTATGATGATGAAATGAGCTGCTGTGAAGCAGGTGCTCCGTAATGATAGGTCCAGTCCAGGCGTCGCAAGAATACTGTAATTTAGCATAGAATGAAATGTGTCATCCATTTTCTTTCCTTCGCAAAAAGATAGTACTGCGCATGCGTAACTCTTACTCGCGAGTTAACTCGCCGATTTCGAAGGATCAAAATGTAACAACCAAACGGCATTTTAAACCACGGATCAAGACTTGTGAATACTATTTTTTCTATAACTCGCGGAAACTTTAAATAACTCGCGGATTATCGTTGATCCTCGAGTCAACTCGGACTTGTGAATACGGCCGTTAGTGTCGTCTTTTCGACTAGAAATATAGAATGTGTAAATGATTGATCCTATCACTTTAAGTCTATCCTGCTGAACATAGATTTTCTGTGTGTGTGTCGTCATTTAATAAAGGTGTAATTCATCTCAAAATAGAATGTGTCATTTTAACGAAGTTTCCATTACGTCACGATAGAACCCAAGCCTTACGAAGTAAGAAGATGTTCACAGAGAGTATGCTCTCTTTGAAAAAGATGTTCTGGACACCTTATTAAGGCTCACAAAAATTATTTTCTTCAGTGGACTATAACTATATTTACATAGATTGCTGGTACTATCCTGAGGACACAAAATTGTAGCACTATCCTATGTAGACAAAAGATCTGAATAGTTCTTAGTACACAAAAGAGTTGCATTGTCCTAAGTACGCAAACAATTATTCCTGCAACGATACGCTAGTGATATCGACTAATCGCGTCAAGAGATTCGGTACAAACAACATTAGCGCTCGCCAAGTACATGAAAAGTTACGCCAATTAAGGAGTAGCGCCAAGAACTGTCACGCGAAAAAAAAAACGTACGACGCGAACAAACATGAATTATGAACGGTGTACAAGGGATGCAACCTCAACTATAAAACATCGATGTTTATCATACATCGCCCCCAAATAGATGTTTTTCAACATCAGTGTATTAAAATGTTTTTTTTTTTTTTTCAATTTTTTAATACTGGTTTGGTTTCTCTAACATTAATGTTTAGTCCGAGGGGGGAGGGTTTTAATTTGCCGTGTTTGGTCATTTATAACGAAGATTTTTTTTAACCGTCAAAACTAAGTCAAAAAATTAACAAGAACAATTAACAAATCTTTTATTTTCAAATTGAATAATACAAAAAATAAATAATATATTTACAAGAATTTGGAATTGTTACTACAAACTATCTATATAAATAAGAATGGAGTGTTTGTTTGTACATTCAATATTTTCGACGCATTTCAAGTTTTCTATCCGTTTTGGACCCTTCTGATGCCGAATCCGCCTTTTTCTCGTTTGGTGTCTGTCTGTCTGTATGTATGTTGTGCCCTATACACGTCCACGCGGTTTAAGATATTTTCATGGAAATTTGCATACAGAGAGTACTTATCTTGATTTAGTGAGTGGAATTGGTTGCGAAAGTCTGTCTGTCCGTCTTTCTGTTCTATGCTCGATTGTGTGTTTGTGTAAGCATCACATGAATTGTATTCCAGATATTTGATTGCATTGTATTTTATTTTATACATTATCTAATAATTTAGTGAATGCAATATTAAACATTTCTTTATTGTTATATTTAGACGAGTTTCATGCTAAAACACCTGAGTAAGTATACTTAAATCAACCATAATTTGGTAGTTTTGGAAAAATTGGAATGTCTATTGAATATTACGATTAATTCGATTGCTTTACCAGTACTGCTGAAAAAGTAATTATTCTTCAAAAAATTATTTTTTTTATGGAATTTCATTTCTGATACGTCATTTATTTCGAGTCTTATTTTTATTCTTTGAGCAATGAAAACGATTTCCGAATATATTTGGGACAGACGATATTTTTCAACAAAACGAGAATGAACAAGATCGCGCGAGCAGTTATATTTTTTCTGGTTCTTTCGCTCTGAATTAATTTCTCATTTCTAAATTTTGTACACTTTTAGTTGTAAGTTGTGGCAACTGTGCGAGATCAAGGGATAAAATTGAAACACAAATTAATATCTTTAGAACAATTTTTTGCGACATCTTTTATTTTGTTTTATTTCGCTGTTTCCTGTTTTAAATATTTATTATTTTAATAAATGTGTTTTCCTTCTCATGACACGCAACAGCACCACAAAGTATTAGACTTTAAAATGTTAGGTAAGTCAGTATAAATTTTCAGTGAATTTTAAGTGTAGTTATGCCATTATTGAAAGAATAATGCTGTTATTTAAAGAATAATGCCGTTATTTAAAGAATAATGCCGTTATTTAAAGAATAATGCCGTTATTTAAAGAATAATGTCGTTATTGAAATAATAATAATGTTTAAAAATCCAAACTAGAACTTTTTCCAACATTAAAAAATTCGTTGAAGAGGAGGAAAGGAGAAGATTGCAAAATTTTACAATGTCGCATACCGGAGGCAAGAGTGCCACAAGTAAAAAAATATTGTTTTGTTGACTATGAGTGCGAGAGCACTCGCCGTAAATCGTAATTTTAATTAATTGAGTTGAACATGAAAAGAACTTAAGAAAGGGAATTCCAAATCTTCCTATAAATCGTCTTTTATAGTAGTAACCTTAGTATCACCTTTCGTCATTTTGTAGCTTTGTCATACAGCAATTGTGCGATGTATGTGAAATGTATTACATGAATGGATATGCATGTGTAGGATTTGTGTCCAAAGTAAGTTGTAGAAAATATAAAGATGGCGAAAGATGTTAAAATAAATTTTTATTCTACAAAAAACGTAAGTTATTATATATTTTGATTATCTCTTCAATCTAGAGTAAACGAATTCAAACCGAGTAAGGTCGGGTATTTTGCTAGTATAACTATAAGTATAAGTAGGTAGGTACATAATAATAATTATTATTAGTTATTATTAATTATTTTTATCAACTTATGGGGAAAGCATAACAAACTTATTTCTTATTTGCTGTTAATAAAAAACATTAGGGCCTATAATTATTATATATGCCACAATATTTGTTATAAACAGTTGTAAAAAAAGAGTTTGTTAATTTTCTCCCCTTCGGTCGACTTTTTTTTTTCAACAACTATTCCATACCACTAGTTAGAGAAAAAACGCTTTTTCATGGGATGGATGTCGCCATCACTGACAAATACTTAGTTACAACGTTTTTTTTTTTTTTAATTTTACTACGGTACTTTTTTTTTACAAAAAAAAGACACACACACACAAAAAAACGATGTTAAACAAACATCGACTCCAATAAATCGATGGAAAATAAATCGATGTTTTTATAAAACATCGATGTCGGTAATCCATGTCTTATAAAAAATCGATCCATCGAAGAAATCGATCCATCGATGTCGGAATGTTTTTATAAAATACTAGCAAAATACCCGACCTTACTCGGTTTGAATTGGTTTTCTCTAGATTGAAGAGATAATCAAAATATATACTGACTTACGTTTTTTGTAGAATGAAAATTTATTTTAACACCTTTCGCCATCTTTATATTTTCTACAACATACTTTGGACACAAATCCTACACATGCATATCTATTCATGTAATAAATTTCACATACATCGCACAGTTGCTGTATGACAAAGCTACAAAATGACGAAAGGTGACACTACAAAGGTTTCTACTACAAAAGACGATTTTGAGTGAGATTTGGAATTCCCTTTCTTAAGTTCTTTTCTTGTTCAACTCAATTAATTAAAATTACGATTTACGGCGAGTGCTCTCGCACTCATAGTCAACAAAACAATATTTTTTTACTTGTGGCACTCTTGCCTCCGGTATGCGACATTGTGAAATTTTGCAATCTTCTCCTGTCATTATTACAACGAATTTTTTAATGTTGGAAAAAGTTCTAGTTTGGATTTTTTTAAACATTATTATTCTTTCAATAACGGCATTATTCTTCAAAAAACGGCATTATTCTTTAAATAACGGCATTATTCTTTCAATAATGGCATAACTACACTTAAAATTTACTGAAAATTTATACTGACTTACCTAACATTTTTAAGTCTAATACTTTGTGATGCTGTTGCGTGTGATGAGAAGGAAAACACATTTATTAAAATAATAAATATTTAAAACAGAAAACAGCAAAATAGAACAAAATAAAAGATGTCGGAAAAATTGTTCTAAAGATATTAATTTGTGATTCATTTTTATCTCTTGATCTCGCACAGTTGCCACAACTTACAACTAAAAGTGCACAAAATTTAGAAATATGAAATTAATTCAGAGCGAAAGAGACAGAAAATATCACTGCTCAACGCGATCTTGTTTATTCTCGTTTCGTTGAAAAATATCGTCTGTCTCAAATATTCCGAAATCGTTTTCATTGCGCAAAGAACAAAAATAAGACTCGAAATAAATGAAGTATCAGAGCTGAAATTCCATTAAAAAATATAATTTTTTGAAGAATAATTACTTTTTCAGCAGTACTGGTAAAGCAATCGAAGTAATCGTAATATTCAATAGACATTCCAATTTTTTCAAAACTACCAAATTATGGTTGATTTAAGTATACTTACTTAGGTGTTTTAACATGAAACTCATCTAAATATAACAATAAAGAAATGTTTAATATTGCATTCACTAAACTAATAGATAATGTATAAAATAAAATACACTGTAATCAAATATCTGAAATACAATTCATGTGATGCTTACACAAACACACAAACACAAAATCGAGCATAGAACAGAAAGACGGACAGACAGACTTTCGCAACCAATTCCACTCACTAAATGAAGATAAGTACTCACTGTATGCAAGTTTCCATGAAAATATCTTAAACCGCGTGGACGTGTATAGGGCACAACATACAGACAGACAGACAGACACCAAACGAGAAAAGGGCGGATTCGGCATCAGAAGGGTCCAAAACGGATAGAAAACTTGAAATGGGTCGAAAATATTGAATGTTGTAACGACTTTGACTAATGCTACAGGTTGAGAAATAAGAAGTTTTATTTCTAGGTTAGAGTAAGAGTTAAATATATACAGTTATCTTGGAATCGACGGTCTGGGAATGGTTCCCTTGGAGAATCAGTAGCAGTGACCCGAGTAATGGGGTGAGTTCCAGGCTACGGTCTTTCACGGTTATCTCGGATGAGATGATGTCTGGCGGGATGCCAAGGCGGAGAATCGGGTCTCCTCTGGTAACGGGACTCGAGCGAAGGATGAATTCCAAGCTACGGTCTTTCACGGTTATCTCGGATGAGATGATGTCTGGCGGGATGCCAAGGCGGAGAATCGGGTCTCCTCTGGTCTACGAACCAAGCAAAGGGTGAATTCGAGGCTACGGCCTTTCACGGTTATCTCGGATGAGATCAAGTCTGGCGGGATGCCAAGGCGGAGAATCAGGTCTCCTCTGGTCTACGAACCAAGCAAAGGATGAATTCGAGGCTACGGCCTTTCACGGTTATCTCGGATGAGATCAAGTCTGGCGGGATGCCAAGGCGGAGAATCAGGTCTCCTCTGGTAACGGGACTCGAGCGATAGTCCTCCGGCCGGGTGGCCTCTCTGAGCGTTCTCAGGTGAGATCAGAAGGTCGCAAGATCGTGCGACCGTGGAGCAGTTTAGCCGGCTACCTGCCGCGGCTACTGCGTTCCTCTCAAGGATGATCTGGGGCCGGATGCCCGGGTAAGCTCAGCTCGACCGTCCTGTGGCAATTAAAATCACTCGGTGCTCCTCGAATAAACCGTGCGCGCCCTTTTATACCTCTTTTGGAGGGGGTGGTCTTCTGGCGCTGTCGTCGCTCTTGACGTAATTCACGTCCTGCAATTGGTCTAGTGTAAGGGGGGTCACAGGTGCCCGCTGACCTTATTGGCCTTTGAACCCCGACGGAAAGTCTCGGTTCGGCCTCTCGCTGTCTAGGATCTTGCGTCCAGCTCGTACATCAACCTGGGAACTAAAAGTCTGGCCATTGTCTCTAACTGTCAAGTAGAGCGACAGGAGGGCGACTGGCTGTCGCCGCCATTTCCGTTGGACTTAGACGTGGGAGAGAGAGAATATATGGATACTCCACAATCCCTCCCCCCTTCAAGAGATTTTTCCTTGGTGAAAAATCTGTAAGGCAAGGGTTAGACAAAACAAGTTCACTGATCAATTCATTAGAGGCAAAGGAAAGAGAATACACCATAATTACTGGAGGAGTATTGGCTCTTTTACCTAACGTACTGGAAATATTCCTCAGTGTTAGGCCAACATCCTGCTTAAACAGTCTGCATGTTGGTTTTCCTTGCCCGCCCTGTACTTAATTTTGTAATCAAAAGGCTGCAAAGCTAGGGCCCACCTCATTAATCGAGGGTTATGGCCTGCGTTTGTTTTTAACCAAACGAGAGGATTGTGATCCGTCTCTATCGTAAAGGCCTGTCCATCTAGGTAATGTCTAAGTTTTTTTATCGCGAAGATAATTCCAGCACACTCCTTTTCAGAGGCGCTGAACTTCTGCTCAGAGTCCGAAAACTTACGACTAAGGTAAAGCACAGGGTGGTCAGTATTGTTTATATCCTTCTGTGCCATAATTACCCCGACTCCCTTATCTGAAGCGTCCGTTTGAATAATGAACTCCTTACTGTAGTCAGGGGCGTACAGCACAGGTTTCTCGGTCAGTTTCTCTTTCAATATCTGGAATGCCTGATCACATTCTGCTGACCATTCCACGTCTTCCTTCCGGCTTTTACCTTTCAAAGCGCGGGTTAACGGCTCTGCTATGATAGCGTACCCTTTTATATACCTGGCATAATACCCGCTTAGACCCAGGAATTGCCTAATCTGCGTTTTGTTGTGGGGTGTGGGGAAATCAAGCACGGCTTGAATTTTAGCCTCGGTGGGTGTCCTGCACCCCCCGCCTACCATGTGCCCAAGGTATTTAACGCAATTTTGTGCAAACTTGCACTTTGATGGCTTAATAGTAAGTCTCGCTGAAGCTATTTTTTTCAAGATCACATCTACATGCTTCATGTGTTCTTCCCATGTTTCCGAAAAGATTGCTACATCGTCCAAGTAGGGGACGCTGAATTCCTCGCAACCTTGTAACAATTGAGCCATAAATTTCGAGAAGCAATACGGGGCATTGACTAACCCGAACGGCAGCATTAACGGTCTATAGGTCCCGAAAGTCGTGACAAAAGCAGCTACCCGTTGGGCTCTAGGGGTCAAGGGAATCTGCCAATATCCTTTGGTCAGATCGATGACTGTAATAAATTTTGCAGCCGATACTTTCTCGATACGGTCGTCTATGTTGGGCAAGGGAAAATATTCGTTCCGGATGATGGAGTTGAGTCTCCTATAGTCCACACAAGGGCGAGGGTCCTTCCCAATGGCCTCTACTAAAATCATAGGCGAAGTATAGTCGGATTCCCCGATTTCGATTATTTTCAAATCCAGCATCCTCTTAATTTCCGCTTTCAGTATCTCAGTCTGTCGCGGAGAAGTCCGGTATGGTTTGGATCTAACAGGCTGATTACTAATGAGCTCCACGTCGTGCTCAATTAAATGGGTCCTTCCCGGATTATTAGAGAATAATTTCTGGTGCGTCTCCAGCAATTTTCCTAACTCGGAGATTTGCTCTGGAGTGCACCTACCCTGCAACCCGCTATCACGGACGATATCGTCGAAATCAAATATGTTCGGATTAGCAGCCGGATATGCGATCTCTAAGTCCATTCCTTGACCGTCCCGAATAGTATCCTCAGTAATCAGCAAATTTACGGTCTCTACTCGCTGGTGATACGGTTTGAGTAGATTTACGTGATAAACTTGCGTTTTGGATCTACCGGGCATTTGGATGACATAGTTAGTTTCCGACAACTGTCTCACTATCTCTCCTGGCCCAACCCATTGAACTGACATTTTATTCGCTTTGTACGATGCCAGAATCAAAACTAAATCGCCGGGATTAAACTTCCGCGTGACGGCTCCCCTATCGTAATAGGTTTTCCGTTTGGACTGTTGTTCCGCTTCCCTCTGAGACGCAAGCTCCTGGCATCTCTTTAGCCTATTTAGTAATCCTAGAACGTATTCCGTCACTAACTCGCCTTCGTCCGGTTTTTGTGTCCAGTGCTCAAACAAGATTGTCTCGGGCACTCTCAGTTTTTTTCCATGCACCAACTCGGACGGGCTGAATCCTGTGGACTCGTGAGTCACATTCCTTAGGGCGAGAAGGGCGAACGGCAACTGTTTCTCCCAATCCTCTCCCGACTCTAAACACAGTACCTTCAGTAACCTTTTCGCGGTACGGTGCCATCTCTCTACGCTGTTAGATTGGGGGTGATACACGGAGCTGTGACATACCCTAATACCAAACCTTTCGAACAATGAGGTCGTCAAGTGGCTAGTAAAGCAGGTTCCGTTGTCACACTGTATCTCGCGTGGGAATCCCAACCTACCAAATATCCCCAACAGCGCATCCGTCACTGTTTCTGAACTGATATCTGGGACGGGTATGGCCTCCGGGTATTTCGAAGCTACGCAGATAGCCGTCACCAGATACTTATTATCGCGACTTGACACAGGGAGTGGCCCAACGGTGTCAATATTTATTTTCGAGAATATTTCTGTAATAATTGGTACAATTTTTAAAGGTGCCTTCTTTTTTTCCCGGGATTTACCAATCCTCTGACAAGGATCGCAACTTCTTACAAATTCTTCGGTGTCTTTTGTGCAATTCGGCCAAAAGAAATATCTAAGAAGCTTATCCTTCGTTTTGGTCACCCCTAAGTGCGAACCGCTACCTTCATGAATGAAGCTGAAGATCCGGTTCCGCAGTTTCGCGGGAATCACCAGCTGTAGCCTCGCGTCTCCTAAATGATCGATTGACTTCCGGTAAAGCAATCCATTCTCGATACGGAACTCAGTTGGTTTTCCCGTTTCTGCTCTTTCCCAGCTAAGTTTCAATTCTTCGCAGCTCTTCTGCTCGGTTTTAAATTCCTCCGCCGAAATCCCTGCCAGATAGGTTTCGGCACTTTCAGTGGCCTCCGGCAGTTCAATCGGTTCCTCCTCATCAACTATTGGGCTTTGGGGTGCGACTTGCGGGATTTTAGCCTCTCTTCGGGCCTGACTACGAGTGACCACTTGATTCAACAGTTGCGGGTTTCGCTTTGCCTGCTCAATAAGCTCTTGGGTAGCGTTCCCTAATAAATAGTGATTCATTTTCACGGAACTCCCCACAATAGCAGCCTTGGTGACCACTCGCCCTATTGCCGCACTTTCGATTATCATTTTCGCTAAAGGTAAACACCGATAATCGTTCTCAAGGGGTTGTCTGACCCATATCTTTTCTCCCGTAAAGTCTTCCGGGTTTGCTAATTTCAGAGGGGCTAAATCGATGCTGCTACCGCTGTCTCGTAGTATGGTCATTTCTACATCGTTTACGCGACCCTGGCTTAGGAACGGCCTAAATGAGGGAGCGAACTCCTCTGTGGTTAGGTTATTTACCCGTTCCTGTGGGCGATTGTTGAGGGGACAATGGGGGCGGATATGGCCCGTTTGATTGCATTCATAGCAACGCACTTCTCTTCTACGCTCGAATTCCTGACTGCGGAGATCTCTCTGCGCCCCTGGGATTTCTTGCCCTGGCCTTCCCCTAGGTTTTTCGGGGCCCCCTGGCTTTTTGTCAACAGGTGGTTTTTCGGTCTTAACCCTATCATTAAACCTCCTTTCTGGCGGGCGGAACCTGTCCGGCCTCCGCGAGAATTTCCGGTTAGTTTCATAATCGTCGAGCTTCTCGACCAATTCTGCCGGATCGATCATCTCGGCCCATAAGTCGAGGAAATGATCTTTCATCTCGACCGGAACGCGCCTCTTAATTTGATCCGATATTATCAGATCTTTGAGTGCTTTATAATTATCTACTTTTAGGGCTCCTAACCAACCCTCAAAATAGCTCCTTAGCTCGAAGACGAGGTCTTTCCACAAGGTTCCTGGCTTCCTCTGATGTTGTTGGAATTTTACCCTGTAAGATTCGGCGCTTATTTGGAATCTCTTAAGGAGAAGTGACTTAACATACTCATAATCCCCGCTCAATTCGATAGGTTCCCTTACAATCAGTTCAGCTATGTCTACCGGAAGCAAGGGGATCAAGTAGTCAACCCATTCTGTTTCCTCTATAGCCAACTTCCGAATCTGCCTCTCAAACAAAATTAGGAACAACGACACATCGGCCTTCTCAGGTTCGAATTTTTGCATCACTGCCCCTAAATGCCTGAGGGGTCTGGTTTCTACCCTACGCGTGGGGGCGGAATTAGTTATCTCGACTGCTTGTGTTAGGCGGAGACGCTCCAGTTCAAATTCCCGTAACTTTTCTGACTCAGCCTCAGATTTCTCAATTTCTCTCTCTCGGACCAAGCTTTCGAGCATTTCCTTGGTTCCTACCTCCTCAAATTCGGGACTTTGTTGAATTTCTTTTACAAGGATCGTTATAGTTTCGTCCCCCGTTATATCTAGCCCCATTTCTTCTGCTAGCCTTTGCAAGTCAATTTTCCTATGTCTTTTTAGGAAAGCCATTTTTTTTTCTATCTCTGCGGTTCCCCACTAAATCAAAACGCGGCACATACACAACAGTTTTTAAATTTCAGCGATCCTCTAATTCCAAAACATAAAATACACCAACAAAAACAATGCACAAAGAAACCCTGAATGTTAACTACTATTAATTTAACACTCCAGTTTTAACAATCAGTACAAGTTAACTACCAGATTCAATATTTCACACAGTACGACCTTACACATTAAATACCTAAGCCTCCAATAAAAAATCAGCTTACCCCGTTTGTTGACCACTTGCGATGAGGTATCCAGTTTGAAAGCACACTCGCACTACTCTAAGCGATTCACGTAATTGAAGCCCGCACAGAATTGAAGAACGGACGATTCACACGACCGCTGGCGCTGGACCACACAACGCGATGACGCACAGCTGCATGGGGTCTAACCGCGGTCCGGTGGCTGGACACTTTCACTTTCGCCTAATGGCGTTGGGGATGTTTTTGGCCGTTGGCGCTTCTACGGGGGTTCTCTGTCGAAGACTGCTCTGATCGCTATCCTGCACGGATGATTCGTTCTTCTGTGGTGGGTTCTGCTGTCTTTGACGGAGGTTTTAGCTGTGGGTCTCCTAAGTGATTTCTATACTAGGAAATCGCACCGACTGCCAGCAGTTTGGCTGTAACGACTTTGACTAATGCTACAGGTTGAGAAATAAGAAGTTTTATTTCTAGGTTAGAGTAAGAGTTAAATATATACAGTTATCTTGGAATCGACGGTCTGGGAATGGTTCCCTTGGAGAATCAGTAGCAGTGACCCGAGTAATGGGGTGAGTTCCAGGCTACGGTCTTTCACGGTTATCTCGGATGAGATGATGTCTGGCGGGATGCCAAGGCGGAGAATCGGGTCTCCTCTGGTAACGGGACTCGAGCGAAGGATGAATTCCAAGCTACGGTCTTTCACGGTTATCTCGGATGAGATGATGTCTGGCGGGATGCCAAGGCGGAGAATCGGGTCTCCTCTGGTCTACGAACCAAGCAAAGGGTGAATTCGAGGCTACGGCCTTTCACGGTTATCTCGGATGAGATCAAGTCTGGCGGGATGCCAAGGCGGAGAATCAGGTCTCCTCTGGTCTACGAACCAAGCAAAGGATGAATTCGAGGCTACGGCCTTTCACGGTTATCTCGGATGAGATCAAGTCTGGCGGGATGCCAAGGCGGAGAATCAGGTCTCCTCTGGTAACGGGACTCGAGCGATAGTCCTCCGGCCGGGTGGCCTCTCTGAGCGTTCTCAGGTGAGATCAGAAGGTCGCAAGATCGTGCGACCGTGGAGCAGTTTAGCCGGCTACCTGCCGCGGCTACTGCGTTCCTCTCAAGGATGATCTGGGGCCGGATGCCCGGGTAAGCTCAGCTCGACCGTCCTGTGGCAATTAAAATCACTCGGTGCTCCTCGAATAAACCGTGCGCGCCCTTTTATACCTCTTTTGGAGGGGGTGGTCTTCTGGCGCTGTCGTCGCTCTTGACGTAATTCACGTCCTGCAATTGGTCTAGTGTAAGGGGGGTCACAGGTGCCCGCTGACCTTATTGGCCTTTGAACCCCGACGGAAAGTCTCGGTTCGGCCTCTCGCTGTCTAGGATCTTGCGTCCAGCTCGTACATCAACCTGGGAACCAAAAGTCTGGCCATTGTCTCTAACTGTCAAGTAGAGCGACAGGAGGGCGACTGGCTGTCGCCGCCATTTCCGTTGGACTTAGACGTGGGAGAGAGAGAATATATGGATACTCCACAATGTACAAACAAACACTCCATTCTTATTTATATAGACTAGCCACTGCGTTGCTAGCCCGGCGTTGCCCGTACCCGTGGCGTTGGTTTGCTTCGCAAACCAACGTTATGGGCAACGCCGTGATGCAAGTTAATAATCTGGTGTAAAATTTTCCGCAAATTTCAAATCCGTTGAAATTTTTAATCAATCTTTAGCGATTCCGATTTTACGAAAAAGAATTAACAATCCCAGTCAAAATGTTTTTCATTTCTTGCTCTCACATCATGAAATGGAATAGGACAGGAAATGTAACATATTTTTTTTTTACGCGAAGGGCAGAATATGCAATCTGTTTCACGTGACGTCACAATCTCTTGCAAAAATATGAAAGTAAAAATTCAATTTAAAAATTATTTATTCAAAGAAAATCATGTTTTTAGCTATCGATCTTAAGTGAAATTTTACGCGGATTTCAAATCCGTTGAAATTTTTACTCTTTCTTTAACGGTCTAGGAGATAGAAAAAGAATTAATTGCGTCCAATCAAAAGATTTATCGTCTGGCTGGAAAATCATTCCTCCGCGCGAAATCAAAGCGGAAACGAAAAAAAAATAATTTTCTGAGCTTTCTACGCGATGAAAAGATCTTTGCATGGTTCTAGGGCTGACGGCAAGGTTACGTGGGTAGAAAAAGTTCAGATTCGGGTTTCTTCTTCCGGAAGAAACGCGTTGAAAAACCGATGGAGAATAAAACTATTAAATTCATTTAAAAATCTTCTAGACGAAATTTTAAAATTCGCAACGACTCTATATTTGCAAAAGATTTGGACTACCTGTGTGCCAAATCTCATTGCTGTAAGTGCCATAGAATCGTCAGGATTTTGCGGCAACAAACAGACAAACAAACAAACACTTCATTTTATAATAGTTGAGATTGATGTCGCATCCCTACGGTGTACTCAGGGGCCAGCCGTTCCAGTTGTATGGAGGTGTAGGAAGCTGAAAAATCTGTGCGAGACGGCAATCAGAGCGGTGAGAGGTACGCAGTCAGCAAATTTAAGGGTTCGGTCAGAGGCAATACAGATAGGAATGACGAATTGAATTAATGATCAGTCTGTGCCGAATAACACTATTGTGAAATGCAGCGAATGCAAAAACGGAGTGTTTCGGGTTTTGTGACATATATTTCAATTACGTACGAGGACCAGAAATAGACATTTGTATATTCGAGCATGGCAACAAAAGTAAAAACCAAATCAATTTCAGATTCCTTGTCATACCACCCCCCACTTCGTTCAAATGTGACTTGCGTAAGGGAACAAAGTATTAGTAAAACCGCAGTGGGGGCGTTGCCCTTCTGAAAACGCGCCAAGATATCGTATTTTACATTTCTCAACAATTTTTTTACAAATTCGCATGAATATTTTTTGACAGTGTACACGATGGAAACAAGTCTATAGATTGATGTTAAAGGGGGGAATTTAAAACGCAAACTTAAAAGATAGTTTTAAAAAATAAAGCGGAGATAAATCAGTTTTCTTCGACCAGAACCATTTTGAAAAATCAATTAATATCAGTGTTTTGCAACTTGATACTTTACTTTGGCGATTTGCAAGAATTTATAATTAAATTATGGTTGTAATAAATTTATTAAGCCGTACCTTTTTTTGAGAGCGATAAAAAAAAATTGCGACAGTAGCCCTTTCTCCTAAACTATTGAGTTAAGAACAAATATCAATGTTCAGTGTTTAATTTGTAAGCAATTAAAACAGACATGGTAACTTAAAAATTTATAGTTTTTAGTCAACCTGATATTTCAACATTTTTGAATAACCTGTACAAGGAAAACAAAGAAAAACTCTTTAAGTAGTCTGAAAAAAATGGAAATTTTCGGAAAATTATAAACTATTTTTCATAAAAGTTAAAAAATTTTAGATGCAAAAGCAACTTCAAAAAAGGCACGGAAAAGAAAAAATAAAACGAAAATTATTTCTCTTCATTCCTTTTTTGGGATCCAAAAAACTTATCTGCATTGTTACATGATCGTCATTTCGAATAAACATTTTAGCAATTTTTTTCCCAAGACGAAAGTAAACAACACAACTGAAAGGTAAACTTTGTAATAGAGCTAGTTGACAAGAAAGCTATTATCCCCTTCTCGTTCATCGGTAGCGTGGCCGAGCGGTCTAAGGCGCTGGTTTAAGGCACCAGTCTCTTCGGAGGCGTGGGTTCGAATCCCACCGCTGCCAAGTTTCTTTTTTCCTGTTGCAAGATTATATATATTTTCTTATTTACATAAAAATTATTTTTCGTTTTGTATGCTTTTTTTTTTTTAATCTTTTGGCCGATTGAGCAAATTTTAAGCAGAAAGATTTTTAACGGAAAGGATATTTTAGCATTAAGACAAATTTCATATTTAAACATTTTCACTATTTTCCCTATTTAATGTATTTTTTGTTACGAAAATTATTGAATTTTAAATATATAGGCAATTTTTTAACTTTCTAATCTATTCTCCACATTGGTTTTTAAAAACTTCTCTACATATATTCAAGGGAATATTTAGAAATAATTTTTCAAGTTTGTTATTAAACTATGGAAGCCACATTATGTGACATATAACATTGTATAAAATTATAATCCTCTGAATTCATTACTTCGACTAACTTGCTTTTCTTAAACACATGTTTAAACCCAAATATTAAATACCTATATACGGAAAATATTTTATACGTAATCCCTTAACATAAAAATATTATTTTACTTTAATAATCAATGTTGTTTGAAATCGTAAAAGTAATGTGTACAATTAAATGATTGAAATCTTTTAAACGTATTAAAAAATAAAAGAATTATTTAAAACAAAAATATTGTCTGGCTAAATCGCTTTTTCTCTAAATTTAAAAAGGTTTAGAAACTCTAAAAAATAGACGACAGACGCAAAACAAATGAATAACTATAACAATAATGAAATACTATAATAATATAATAAATATAATAATAATAATAATAATAAATATTATAATAATATACTAAATATTATAATAATATAATAAATATTATAATAATATAATAAATATTATAATAATATAATAAATATTATAATAACATAATAAATATTATAATAATATAACAAATATTATAAAAATAATAAAAATACAAAATAAAATACTTTTACCTACAGTACTTTTAAAAAATGAATAAAGTTATTACTGACTTCTAAAATGTGAGACGAAATTAAGAAAATAAATATAACATATTATCATGTACTGAAAAGTTTTCCATTAAAAAATTCGAATCTATTCTATGTATCAATTCTTTTAGTTTAACTTTCCACACTTTTTTTTTTTAATTTTTATTACACAATTTTCAATCCTTAAATACCTATTTCGTAGATAAACGATAATGCCTACTCGTCAAATTATATCAATGAAACCACAGTAAATAGAAAGCCATTGTATATAAATATAATATATTTATATAAATATAATATATTTATATAAATATAATTATATTTATATAAATATACAATTATATTGTATATTTATATAAATATAATTGTATATAAAAGTCATTGCATATACAATATTAACTTTTTACTTAAATTCTGAATTGTATTTTCAACTAAAAGCGCATTAAACATTTGTATAATTTCAAACGAGTTATTGGTTTATTTTAACCAATACTCGAAAAACTTTTGTTTCATTTAAAATTTTAAATTTACGGTTCCTTCTAGAAACATGTTTTAAATTGGTCAAAAACAAATTTTTGTAGGAAAATTTTTTTATCAAGAGAATATTTTAATTTAAAAGGGGTGTGAGGAGCACGGAAATAATAACGAAGGATTCTTTTGTTATATCTCTGAATAATATCATAATATTCAGAGTTTTAAAAAATATGCTTTGATAAATAATGGTTATAGTTCTAGACGATTGAAAATTTGATAATTTTGCTTATTTTACGGTAAGACATGTTATTCGGGTGAGTAGAAATGTGTTTAACAAAACCTAAACCGAATTAAGTGTTTATCATAAGGCATATTGTTTTTACAGTGTTTACTACCAAAAATGATATTTTTCAGATTTAAGTACATATTTTTGTGAAGAAAAAAGGCATTTTTGGATGAATTTTCGGGAACAATTTTTTTTTTATTTCTGTCAAGCCAAAAAAATTTGTTGGTGAAATTTTATGTGTTTGAACAAAATGACGCAGTTTGTTTAAAAAAAAGGTGTTTAAGAAATAAAAAAAAAATTGCGAAAAAAATCTTTACCAGATATACCGGAGATATCATTTCAGAAGACTGAACAAAATAATGAATTTTATTTCTAGTGTGCTGTTGTGGCCATCAGTAAAAGTGGAAAGGAGATTTTTGTGTTCGAAACGGTTGTGGCAAACCCCCAGAAAATATTTCTCTTTTCAGAATTTGTATATTGCTGGCAATCTTGGACTGATGAAATGAAAATTCTTAAGTTTGGCATGGAAACAAATTATTTAATCAAATGATTTTGTAAATAAAACCAACTGTCGATTTCGCACGAAAGCTGTCGGCACATATCGAGAGGGACAAAATGTCTGGGTATGTAAAGCAAAAATAGGAAATTTTTAAAAATTATCACAACGGTGTTGTTTTGGGTTGAAAATGAACTCCCATGAATTTTCAAAAATTGGGTGAGGCATATTGCACAGCAGCCAAGACAAGCGAACTCAAATTTTCTAGCGAATCCCCGTAACATCCCTTTGAAGACGAGAATTTGCGAGAGAAAAAGACGAACTGCGGAATCGGTCTCCGCATGAGACTCCTTCCTATTTCATTACGAAACAGAAAAAAACAAAATACTCGCACTCACAGAGTTGCGAAAGAGGGGGGGCCACTAATTTATAAGTCACGCTCTCTACCCTTTCCTGCGACCTGCGCGGGGCCGGGGAGAGGAGGTAGGGGGCAGGGGGGCGGATTAATTATTACTTGGTCTTCGCCCCGCAATACTTGCATAACAACTCGCACAAGTCGGGGAAAGCGGCGCCCGCGAGGGGGCGCTGCAGTCGAAAATCGATGTCACTTGTTGACGACCTTGTGCGTAGGTGATCATAGTGCGACCACTGCGGCTTTACCGCTCTCGGGCGCCTATTAAACGCTTTTCTGACACGTGCGTTTTCCGTGGGGGGTATTCCTTCGCGTTTCCCCTCAAGTTTAAGCGATTTTTTCAGTCCCTTTCGAATGATAACTTTATTTTTGTTTTTTTTGGGGTGCTTTGGTGGGGTTTTTTTTAGAGAGGCTTTGTTGGAGTGTGAGACGACGTGTAGGTTCGGACGAAAGACGAGATTTTCCTTTTTTGGCAGCGTTATAAATGACAACAATCGAATGAAAAAGATTATGCATTTTTGTTGTTATTTCGGTGGTGCGTTAGTGTTGTCATGATGTGCTTTGTTTCTCAATGAAACAATGCGCATTTTCGTCATCCATTTAAAATGCGTTGTAATTGTATTCCAATTTGAATTTTTTTCAAGATTTGTTTCAAGGTAAATATTTTATGAAAAGCTCTGGCTAAAATTTTGCAAATATGTTATTTATGTAGCTGTTTTCATTTCCCCAAAATATTGCATAAAAAAACTATTGCATATAACAGTGTCAAATTTTATCAAAAAAAAAAAAAAAAAAAAAAAATTACAACACGTACTGTTAATCCTCGAAGCGCTTCAATTTGTTTCGTAAATTGTATGATCACCTAAATAAATCAGTAGATAAAAATTATGTTGCTCATGGACTGTCGATGCTGCTGCCATCTAGTGAGGGAAACGTCGTACACTTTTTTTTATTCATGGATTCTTGGTGTGAGTTACAAATAGAAAACGTATTTTGTGTTTTCCCCAAACAGAAGAAAACGGTCGTTTTTTGGTGGAATACTTCGAAACATTAATATTTTGTTTTGGATCATTGCCAATAAGACGATGGGGAAATAAATATAAATCAAGACTTTCATTCAGTGAATGGGTAAGTATCGATATACATTTCCTTTCAATTCGTGCTATGTAAAAAATATTATTTGCATATTAACGAATGATAAAAGGATAATAGTATAAAATCAAACGCTACGGAATTCACTCACTACTTTTAGCAATTCGTTTATACACTAACGTCTGGATTTGAGCTAGGGACAAACAAAATACTGCTAAAACTACTCAAAAGAGCTTACTTTCTTATGGAATTGTTTGGCAGCCTGATGACAGAAATTGATGAGAAACCCAGAAGATTAGAATAAGCTCAGAAAAGAATATGTAAGCAAACGCGACCAGACATAAATGTAAAAATATCGAATAGCTTTTGAGCAAGTGAATGTGATAAATGGATTTAATTTGACTGAGATGTAAAGTATACAAACTAGTGGAGATGCTATGCACTGATTTGCTAGTAGCTTTATGATCAGATATTCCGAATAAACATAAATCGTTTCAAATATGAATGCAATTATCATCCATCTCCAAAATTAGAAAACTTAAATCGCTTGTTAGTCTAATATTGATTCAGTACATGCAATGAAAATGATCATTATTAGGTATTACGTAGAATCGCTTTTTTAAAGGTTAATAAGTAGAGATGGGGCTGAAGGTTATTCCGATAACAGTTTAAAAAACAGTGTTATTACAAAATAATAGTTAGCAACTGTTATCGAAAATATTAACATTTATCGATAAATATTATTCTCACAGCAGTGAAGCAACTTTAATATTTAATCAATCTTTTATAAAAAATTAAAATTGGATAGAACTTAAAATAAGTAGAAGAAGGTATACTATTTAAAATCAATAATAAATTGACGCAGTTAATTTTCAGTGTTATACATTGCACATTGTTAGCATTCAGTTGTTAACTAATAAAAAATACTTTTATTATAAACAATTAATAATAACTGTAATAGCTAATTAGCAATAACAGTTCACACATTTATCATAAAATAACAGCTTTCCCCATCTCTTTTAAGTAATGGACACGCAGGGGAAAGACACTCGCAATTCAAGAAATTCAAAAACTTACTTCGCTTGTTGAGAAATTTAAACTTTGGATTGAGTTGTAGAAGCTTTAAATGTTCCTAATAGAGATCTTTCAGTTGATATAGGTTTACTCAATCAACTATATTTTGAATTAGGGTATTGATCTCTATTAATGCCTGTATATATATTAACTACAAAACAAAAACTTGCTTGGATAGCTTGTGCAAATACTCCAATCGTACTTTACATATGTCGTTTGTACCAATTAGAATTGGGCACGCTCTACAAATATAGAAATGCATTGTGAATCTAAAATGGTGGTTGGTAGTGGAATCAACGTCACACTGGAGCAACAAACAATACCCTACAATAATGCAACAAGATGCGATAGAATAAGGGAAATAATACATATTTTAATAGGGGGAGGGTCCCCCCACTTGCTTCTATCACACTAGCAACTCTTCTGGGCATACTTTCCACAAGTTTTTGATACACAGCTATGGGTATTTGTGTCCATTCCTTTTGCAACGTGACATGGAGCGTCGTCGTTCTAGAAGTAACATTTGTTCATTCCATAAAATTGCCAGAGGGTAGGAAGATCCTGATTGTCCGAAATGTTCATGTAGGCGTCGGCTTTCAGTTGACCAGGAACAACATGCAAAGGTCCCAGGCCATACCACGAAAAACACCCCCAAACAAATACTCGTATTTTATGCAAATCCGCTGGCGTCCGGTTCATTATTGTAGGGTTGTGTATGTGAATCTGAAGCCATCCACAAACTAGTTCGTTTATAGAGAGCTTACCTGTAATGACGCTATAATGTAGATGCACCTTTCATTGGAGACACTCAACCAATCCGCACACCGAGAAGAAACATACGAAACTTCTGAACATTTTACCATACGACCAAATATGCAACTTGACTTTTATCCCTTCAAGGTAGTAACGTTTGGTGACAGAAGGGAGCCAGTTCACTTCGACCCTCCAATGAAATGAAAGGTAATTTTTAATTAACGTCATAGTAGAGCAACACAACGGGGTATTGACGACAGTCCTGGATCAATCCCCTAAGGGAAAGATCCGAGGACAACACCACGTAATTTTGAACCACGGTCAGATGACGAAGCATCACTTGAGCTGGCACTTCACTCTTCAATCTTCCATACCAACCCAGCATGAAGACTTTCGGCCACGACATATTTAAGGTGCACCAGCCGCCTCTACACCATACGCTTACAAACATCCATGCACTGATCCCCGGATTCGAACCAGAAATCATCCGATAAAGAGGCTAACACCTTAATTACCAGACCGGTTGGTCGGCTATGAAATAGACGGAGCGAGTGCGAGCAGCATTATGTTATTCCTAACCCCCCCCCCCCCCGATCACTCGGTTTGAATATTTCTGTGTGAGTCATGTGGTATTAGAAGAAAGCACGAGACCTAATGAGCTGAAATTACGCTATGAAAATGTTCTGTAGTCAATCGGCCCAAGTCGATTCGCAAGCCCATGCTGCTTAAACTTCTGAGATCTTACGGAAGCGATTCCTCCCACATGTTCTGTCTGTTTCATCAGAAGGTCGATGCCAGAGTTCAGAACACATCGCTGGTTTTGCCAGAAGCCCTTTCGCTTACTTGAAAGGTATTTTTGTGAACACCCTATACGATTAAAAAAAGGCTTTCTGAGCATGTAATCAAAGGTTCAACTGGGGATAGTTGAATTAACATCGCACTGGAGAAAACGCTACGGGCTATTGGCAATCGATCCCACATCAATCCTGAGACCTCGTAATTTTCCACCACGATCAGTTGACGAGAAAACACACGAGCTCGCACCGCTCTCTCTACACTTCCCCCAAATGACAACGTGAGGACATTTGAGGTCACGACTGATTGAACGTGCACCACACCCTATGTACACGACGGTCTTAGTTTGGATCAAGTTTCGAACTCGCAACCCGACGTTTAACTAAACTGTCAAAATCTTTTATAAATCATGATAAAAAAGGTTTGTGTCTGAATAATTTACTTACGATATTATATTCCAGCATGAGTACTTTCTGTTTAAAATTATGGGAAGTATTTTACTTGCGCGCTCTTGCATGCGTTTGAACACACTGCCTTCCAGGCAGATTCCTCTTTATTTTCGATTCAACCGCTAGGGAGCGTTACAGGCGAAACAAATAAAACGTACGATGCTTCAAAGTAATGTAACTTCACGATGTTGAGTTATTTTATCTCTTTAAAATTGGCATCGCGATTGCTCGTCTGTGATAAATAATTCAGTGTGCATCACTTTCTTCTGGATGGAATATTCTCTTTAATTCCAAGTTTTCGTTCTTTGAACAACGCATTTGATACAGCTAGCCAATGCTGGTAATTTTTTTTAAAGAATGAGGCAGATGACAAAATTAAGCAAAGAAGAAATCGAATAATACTTTTCGTCAGGAAAAATATCTGGGCAAACCAAAAGTTAAAAAAAATGTGACATGTCGAATGGCTCACTGTCATATAATTGCGTGAAATCGCTGGAAAACACACTCACAAAAATTGAATCCGGGTGATCTCAATTGATCACAACGCCTCCTAATAAATATTCATATGTCAGCATGAAGTTCCACAATTCATCAAGGAATGTGGATGAAACGAAACTTAAAGCTACTACATAAAAGAAACGTCAGAAAAGGGCAATAAATAATGTTGCATTTGGCGCCATCTAGTGTACAAAAGTTGATATTTTTCTTCGTCCTAAAATTTTTAGAAAAAAAAAACTAAATTCTAAATTTATAAAATTCTATTCAAAACAGAACTTTACTCCTTTATAATTACTTATACAACTCTCGCTCAGTTTATATTTCATTCAAGGTTTCGTTTAATGTTTCAATCTGAATCTCACATTTTGCCAAGATAATTGGAAACAAATATAACGGTGCGTTCTTGAATAATTACCGAATTAAAAAAAAACATCTCAAACAACGACACAAAAGCAGTGCATTGCTTGAAGCTCTTTCAGTGAACAATTTTCAGCATGAAAAAAAAATAACGCTAAAGGTTTGAGTAAACTTGAAAATCATATTTCATTTTTAAATATATAAATTATACGGCGTGAATTTTAAAAATAACTTAAATCTCGAGAGTCATCAAAGTATGGTACTATGTAAGAATTAGAACTCCACAGCATTTCCATAATATCGAACAAAACGTTATGCGCGGCACGGCAGTAAGAACACTGGAGACCAACTTTCACTGGTCGTAGTATACTTTCTTAGCTACGAGAAGCATCAAATGTGCTTCCCCCTACCTTCCACCCACCCTAGCGCGGAGTCGCACTGCGCAGACTCGAACGAAGTAGAGCACCGAATTTCGACCAATCACAGATCGAGCAGACATTCATGTGCCATGCCTCAACTCCGATGTTATTTAACTAACTTGGAGAAAGACTTTTTTTTCCCTCTTGTTTTGTTTATTAAAAAAGCATGCGAAAACGAATTATCGTTTTATCTCTCACACCGTCTTTATTTTGCAATATTTCACCTATTAATGAGAGAAACTTTTGCCAGAGTTGTCCCAGCGTAGTTTCCAAAAGGTGTCCGTCTTCGAAAATTCCCGGATTTTTTCGACGGACCGAAGTTGCGAATCGAAAAGAATTCGGAAGTTCGGAGTATTTTCTCGTTCGCAAACTGAATCGATGCATTCTTACGATGTGGTTATGTAAGTGCGTGCAAAATTATTCGATATTAGGTGGAAGTTCAACAAATTCTTATGCACTGGAAACACGTTTTGACCTTTTAAAGTCAAAAAACGTAGAAAAAAAGGAAGTAAATGCAACTTCAGAGACAATTTGCTTTTATTTGACTGAGCACTTCCCAATTTTTCCTTGGCCATTGCACTTCTTTCAGCACTTGCTTTTTCTTTTGGGACACAAAAAAGTAAAAAATGAAATCGATGGATCGAACACGCATGGAACACAGCAACTTTATTTTTGAAATTTAGTTTTTCGTCGAATATTGTCAACTGTCTAATATTGCTTGGCAAAAAAATATATCTTTTTGGTGTAAAAAAATTTAAATAATTTTTGGCGATTTTACCAAATAAGAATAATTTTGATAATAATAATTGACTATCTTTTTTGCTCCGCAGTGGCGCTTTAAAAAAAAATCCTTTTAATACTTAGCAATCACAGAATAATACTCAAACTTATTTATATGGATATTAAGAATTCCAATCTTCATACAAAGAAAAAAATAACTTCAACACCAGTGTAAAAATCTCCACATTCGGGTCTAGAAAAGATAAAAAGCTCATATCTCGAAGCTTTTGACTGTGTTTAACTTGTTTGCGATGTATACTACTTTGTTGACGATATATACCACTTTGCTGACGATGTATACCACTTTGTCGACGATGTATACCACTTTGTTGACGATGTATACCATTTTTGGAAGCAATCGATTTTGTTTTTCTACACACTCACCATAAAAGGCTCCACTCCAAAAAATTTCAAAATTTTTCATCCCGTCGTAAAAGTAAGTCTCTCAAAGGCTGCAACATTCGGATTAGTGATGCGACATCGACAGCAAAGCACCGAAATGTGTTCAAAATTAAAACATCGATGTTTATAATACATCGCCCCCAAACAATCGATGTTTTTAAAATTCAGCGTATTTAAACTTTTTTCCCCTATTTTTTAAAACTGGTTTAGCAATTAGTGATGCTACGTCGACAGCAAAACATCGATGTTCAAAATTAAAAACATCGACATTGATAATACATCGCCCCCAAACCATCGATGTTTTTAAAATTCAGTGTACTTAAACTTTTTTCCCCATTTCTTAAAACTAGTGATGCGACATCGGCTCCAATACACATCGATGTTTTCGATAAAATATCAATGTTTTGAAAACTTCGACATCGATGTCGCATCCCTACTTTCAGACCCTTCACCCTTGCCACTGTGGTCTAAAAGTATGTTCAATTTACTGATTCTGAAAATTATGCTACTTGGTTATTTTTAAAAATTTGATAACGGTACTTTTTTAATTTAAAAATAAAACACCGACAACGTAAATACATCGACAAGAAAAAACATCGATGTTACAAAAATATCGACTCCAATACATCGATGTTTTTTAAAGAGCATCGATATTTTGAAAACATCGACATCGATGTCGCATCTTTAATTCGGATTGGCAATGGGCATCTTTATTCGACGAGAAAATTCTCTAATCGAGTCAAATTCTCAAATTACGGAATAAGGGTCAAATGTGGAGAATAAAGCACCCATCCATTTCTTTAAATAGAAATGTTTTATCACTGCACCGAACTCATTTTCTCCCATTTTAGTGGCAGCTGTTAAATGCTCGCAAAATCTCGCATGTGGATAAAATTTGGCCTGAGCTAGTTCGAAGAGTGACATCTACTGGCACTGAATTAATTGAGTCGCCATCTCATACAAATTTACAAAAACTTATCAAACAACCCTTGTATTTTTCGCTAATTTTTAAAGAAGTGGCTATGTAGGTAGTTAATTAACGTCACAATGGAGTAACATGGCGGGCTATAGCCGTCGATACGGGATCCATTCCGAAGGGAAAGATCCAAGGTAGGTAGTTAATTAACGTTGCACTGGAACAAACGACGAGCTGTTGGCGATGGTCCGGGATCAATCCCGAAGTAAGAAGATCACAGGACCAACCTACGCTACGTAAATGTGAACTACGGTTACTTTTTGTCATCCATTTTGATGTACTTAATTGTCATTGGTTGTATTCAGTTTGAGTTATTGCATTTAAAATAGCCAAACGAAGAATGTTAATTATTGTAGATACGTACGTTCTGTTTCTTTGGACTGAATTCACTGTGGTTTGCTGTGTAACTTACTGATTGTTATAGTGTGCTGTTTTACATACTTATTTTTTGAATGTGACCCTTAAGGCCCGGTGCACACATCCGGTTTTTCAACGTGCGGCGCCGCTGCCGCAACGCAAGTGCAGTATGAGATACATTAGATCCAATGGAGCAGTGCACACATGCCTCCAGCGCCGCTGGAGCCACGCAAGTCCAACTTGCGTGCAATTTGAACTGCAGTTCCCCACGGCGCTGCACGGTCAACGCACATGAGTCTCTGTTCTGAAGGACCTTGTTTTCATAAACAAATGGAATATAAATAATAATTAATAAATGGTTGTATCCAGTAACGTCTATTTTGTTTCAAAATATACTTTTTTTACACCAATTAGCGAAATAAACGCGTTTTCTTCGATAGAATATGTATCGCAAATGGCGCGAAATGAGTTCGTTCGTTATTTCACGGTTATGTGTGCATAGTTGGGCTTCAATGCCGCAGCGGCGCCGCACGTTGAAAAACCGGATGGTGCACCGGGCCTAAGTGCTACTCTTTCGAACTTGCTTATGCATTAAAAAAAAAATTTTCTTCTTCTTCTTCTAGGTACTTATAAACTGTCATTCTAAATTTAACTCTCTTGTCACTGTTTAAACTTATAAAATGTATTATTTTTGCTGTTAATATCTAAATTAATTATTTTTGCCGTTAATATCTGAATTTATTATTTTTGCTGTTAATATCTAAATTTATTATTTCAATTGTATACGTCTAAATTTATTTTCAATCAAAGGTTTTCAAATGGGCTGAACCAAACTTATTGTTATAACTATTTCTATTCTGGAGTTTGTAAAGCTTATAATTATGTATTACACCATGTAAACTGCTTTTGTTCAACTATATTCTTTTGTGCTCTGAATGAGTGCCCCGCGAGTAAGAGAATTAAAAAAATTAAGCAGATGTTTTTATATTATGTTTAAAATGATATATTATTTATGATGATACGTTGAGTAAAAGTATTTTAAATAATTTTTTGAAAATACCTGTTCGTTTTAAGTAAGGTCAGTGTAATGCTCTAAACTTCAACATTTCAAAATGTGTGTTTTCCATAAAAAGAACATTTTTTCAAAGTCTATTCAAGCAAATATAAAAAAATTCGTTCAATTGTAACATACCCTATAATATATTTTAACACTGGCATTTTTTTTCCTATCTGCTCAGAAAAGTTCATTTTTACTGTTATAAAAAATAAAAATTGGTCCTTTAAAAAATAATAATAAATATTAATAATAGAAAAAAATCTCAAAATTTCAAATTTTAAGTTTTTTTTAAATCTCTGTGTCAAAGGTGTTAAAAGTGTCCCTTCAAAACCTGTATAAAAAAATTCAAATCCACACACTAAAGATTCTGAGAAAATGTTTCTTAAAATTTTACCATTTCAACAGTACGAAGATAGATTGCACCAATCCCCTTAATGGTGGCCGAGTTCATAACATATTACATGCTGTACACCTTTCATATTAGACAAAAATGTAAAGGTACGCAAATATTTTAACTAACGTCGAACTGGGTGCATCACAACGGGCTATTGCATAAGGTACCACGTCATTTTGAATCACATCCAGATGACGAGGTCAACACCTGAGCTGGCATTCCACCCCTCCGAACTTCCAGCCGCCACGCCAACCAAAAACGAAAAGAGAAGCCATACCGTGATGTAAGAACATTGCTTATTGCGAAGAAGCGGTCGACTTCAAAGCTTGTTTACAAGTGTTCGATGTTTTTTTATCGGAAACGTATCTCAACCCTTTCATTTTGTTCAGTGTATCCTCTTCCCCATTAATTCGACGCTGCTGGAACATGTAGGGCAGACGCAGAATAGGATTCTGTAACCAGGCCCGTTGCCTTGAACTGGCCGTTTAGTGAAATTATCAGATAAGATAAAACAGTGCAGATTGCTCTGTTTATTTATGCTAAGATGCGACAGACAACGCTTACGAGTCCGTTTGTCTTATCTTAGCAGATTGTTACCTTTCAACGGGTAACGCTTTTTTTTAAAGGGGATGTTTGCAAAGGAAATAATACAAAATCATGCCGAATTCGTGCTGCCACGCGAGCGAAGAGAGTGGGAATCGGCCTTCACTTGTAAACAAATCAGTATAAAAAAATTGTTTGGGAATTTCAGTTGGTGAATTGTCTGAGGGAGCCTCAAAACCTTGCATCTCTACTATTACAAAAGGAAGTGTTTGTTTGTCTGTTTATATATACGCATTGTCGTGACAAATCTATGGTACTTACAAGAATGGGATTTAATACACAGGTAGTACAAATTTTTTGCAGTGTTTGTTCGAAGCACAAATATTAAAATTAAATCTAGAACATTTAAAAATAATTTAATGGAATTTAATTATTATTGTTTCATTAGAATGGCAACACCATAAAGACATGACAGATTCTAAATTTATATTTTTCGTGTTTCCGTTTCATTTTGCGAGGAACGATTTTTCAGCGGACGAAAAAAACAAATAAAGTTTTAATTGGAGTTACGTTGTTCTTTTTTCTATCTCCTAGGAAAGAGTAAAATTTTCAACAGGTTTGAAATCTGCGGAAAATTTCACGTTAAATCGATACCTAAAAATGTGATTTTATTTAAATAAATAATTTTTAAATTGTAACTTTTATATTTTTTCCCATACGAATTTTGCTACCGCGAAGATTGACCTTCGTTTGATTCGAGAATCATTCATTTTCATTTCCTGAGCAACGGATTCGAGGGAAGCAAAAGAAATAATTAAAGTTATGGTAATTGGTAATTAATAGTTAACGTTGTACTAGAGCTACACGACAGGCTATTGACGACGGTCCGGGATCAATCCCCTAAGGGAAAGAAACGAGGACAACACCTCGTAATTCTAAACCACGGTCAGATGAAGCAACACCTGAGCTGGCACCCCACTCTCCAAACTTCCACGCCAATCCAACGTGAGGACTTTCAGCCACGACAGATTTGGGGTGCACCAGCCGCCTCTACTACCATACGCTTACAAACATCCATGCCCAGACCCGGATTCGAACCAGGAACCTTCCGATTTAGAGGCTAACACCTTAACCAATACACCAGTTGATCGGCAATTAAAATTATGACTGGCATTCTTCAGTGCTTTTTCTATCTCAGCGATCGTTAAAGACAGAATAAAAATTTCAACGGATTTGAAATCTGCGGAAAATTTTACACCAGATAGATACCTTATACGTCTTATTTTCATTTAATAAAAAATATTTCAATTAAATATTTATATTTTCGCAAGAGATTGTGACGTCACGCCGATTGGATCTCTTCGCAATTCGAATTTGGTGGCTGTTATGCGATGGGCTACGAATTCGTAGCAATCACCGGGGGTCACACCTTACCCCACGAAAAGAACTGTCACGGGCAACGCCGTGCTTGGCCACGCAGTGTCAGTTATCCTTATAAATACTACCAGAATTAGGGGGTAGTTGAATCAAAGTAACAACCGAGGACAAAACCAAGTAATTTTGAACCACGGTCAGATGGCGAGGTCACACCCGAGCTGCCCCCCTCTCTTTCCAAACTTCCACACTGGGGATTCCCAACTGATGGTCCGCGGCATCGTTTCAGGTGGTACGCAAGGATGATACGAGCAACCCAAATATTCTACGAAGTTTGTTCGTTTTTTTAGTATGTACAACCACGTTATGCTATTTCTTATGCCATTTGTTACTAGTTACTTGTGTGAGAGTGGTTTTTCTGAACTTTTATATGTAAAAAATAAATATAGAAGCAGAGTAAGTGTTGAAGAGGACTTAAGAGTGAAGTTAAGCTCCATTGCTCCTGATATTGATATTTTAATAAAAGAAAAACAACAACAAGTTCGCACTAAAAATTGATTATTGATTTTGTTAATCAAAGTTTGCTTAGTTTGTACTGATTATTTTAAATTATTTGTTTTTAGAACTGTGAGTAAAAAATAAAACTGTAATTTTCAATAATCGTTTTATTTTTTCCTTTATTAAAACATCATTAATACGAAATACAAGTGCATTAATCATAAAATAAGAAGCTTTCTTAGTATTTTAATTAAAATAAAACAAGCCATCGGGCACTTTCTGACATTAGATATATGTTTCTAAAAAAATATAAGACTGGTGGTACGCCAAAAATTTCTAAAAATTTCAAGTGGTACGCAGAAACTAAAAAGTTAGGAACCCCTGTTCCACACCACGCCAGCGTGAAGACATTTGAGGTCACGACCGATTTAACGTGCACTACCCCTCTCTGCACACCAGCCTTTGGTTGGATTCGAACTCGCAACCCCGAGGTTGCTATTCCGCCACTCGTCCAACCGAGCTCCCGCGACCCTGTGTAGATAGGTTACACTACTATATACACTACAACAATGTAAGTTAAATTTTGCATTGCTGGTATAAAGTTCACAACGCCATATTTTATGCACCCTTGAACAAACTAATAGCGATCCTTCACGAAGTTATCAAACCAGAGGTCGTTGAAATTAGATTTGCATCGATTATTATAAGCAGATCGTTGTTTAGATCCCTGCACCTCGGGAATACTCATTCCAAGCTGGTTGTACACGGTACTAAAGATTCTTAAACAGCGATCACGCGAAGCTCAAAATGTTACTTATGCGGAGACTCTAACTCAAGACACAGACCTCATAACCAATGCATAACATAGGTAAATGTCGGCCCCTTTCACACAACGACCCCTGGACACAGGAACGCAGAGGGAGAAAGGTCCAATCGATCGAATGAGACATCGCATGGATGACATAAAAGTGTCCTGTATGTAAATGTCAGAATGCACTGGGCTTTCGAACCTTCAGAATTTGCTCATACAAACTCAGAGTATGCGAGACTTTTTACACAGGACGCGCCACCAGGCTGGTTTTTGAGAGTGCGCATGCTCGTATTCGCGTCCGCCAGTCACCAATTTAACGGGAAGTGTGAAAGACTGTCACTTTGCTTAACAAAATGTACTTAATGGTACAGATGGGTTGTACGTCTTTTCAGTGTTCTTCGAAAATACTTGGCCAAATCGTAAGAGGACCGTGGTAGCCCGGTTAGGAGAGTATGCGAGTCGTGTACAAGGGAGCTGGTGCACGTTAAATGTGCCGTGGTTTCGAATGTCCTCCCGTTGGCGTGGTATGGACGTTTAGAGAGTAGGATGCCAGCTCGGGTGTGGAACTCGTCATCTGTCCGTTGTTCAAAATAACCAGGTGTTGTCTTAAGATTGATCCCTTCGGGATGGATCCCTGACTGTCGCAAATACCTCATAAGGTCCGGAAAACACATCCGATTTTTCAACGTGCGGCACCGAAGCCCAACTATGCACACATAACCGTGAAATGACGCAGTACTCATTTCGCGCCATTCGCAATGGATATTCTATAGAAGAAAACGTGTTTATTTCGCTTACTTGGTGTACAAGAAGTATATTTTGGAACAAAATAGACGTTTTACTGGATACAACCATTTATTAATTATTATTTATATTCCATTTATTTATGAAATCAATGTACTTCAGACCGGAGAAGCGTGTACGGCGAGCTGCGGCGTCGTGGAGAACTGCGGTACAGATTGCACGCAAGTTGAACGTGCGTCGCCGCAGTGGCGTAGGAGGCATATGTGCACTACATTGGATCTAATGTTACACTACATTGGATCTAATACATTGGATCTAATGTAACTCAGACCGCACTTGTGTTGCGGCAGCGGCACCGCACGTTGAAAAACCAGATGTGTGCACCGGGCCTAAGTCGCTGCCGTGCGAAGTTTATTTAACTATCTAAACTAGTTACCCATCTGGATGGACCATTAAGGGTGGACAGCCCCTAGGATGTGTCTGCTGCCTTTTCATAAACTTCCTTTGGCAAGGCCTCCAGAAATCATTCCAAACGCAGCACGCATGGAATCTTCCTGGAGAAAACGACCGTAATGTTTTTCGCTGATTAGTGATGTTTTTGTGAGCTTGAGAATTAGTTCCTTCTGAAATTCTTGGAAAGGTGTATAGTATAAAAGGTTATAAACATCTAATAAAAATTAATTTGATTCCTTATTTATTTTCAGGGAAGGTTGAATTAGCATCGAAATGGAGCAACAATTACAACGGTTATTGACAAGGGTCTAGGATCAATCCCCAAGGGGAGGACATCCGATGACAGACTCGTCATTTTGAATCACTATCAGAACCCTTCTCTCCAAACTTCCACACCAATATGAGAAAAATTGAGGCTACCACAGATTTAACGTCCACCAGACCCCATGCACACGACGGTCTAAGGTTGAATCGAGTTTCGACCTCGTTTCTGTTGCTAGTCCAAACCTGGCAACCGCGGGTCACAAATTTTCTGGTAGAATTTTTACCGACATTTATTGTTTCTTCCAAAGAAGTTTCTCGTGGTCATTTTTGCAACACATCTAGTCACTTTATTCAGCCCTTCCCAAAGAAGTATGCACATACGGTTGTTTGGTTTTATGGCGCAAAGGGCCATATTTGGCCTTGCTGCGTCAGACACAAGACATACAATAGCAAGTAATAGACATACACAATGAAACTTTTACGGTCTGGTGGTTAAGGTGCCGGCCTCTAGATCGGAAGGTTCCTGGTTAAAATCCTGGACAGTGCATGGATATTTATAAGCGTATGGTGTAGAGGCTGCTGGTGCACCTTAAATCTGTCGTGGAAGAAAGTCCTCATGTTAGGTTGGGTTGGAAGTTAGGAGAGTCGGGTGCTAGCTCAGGTGTTGCCTCGTCATCTGACCGTGGTTCAAAATTACAAAGTGTTGTCCTCGGATCTATCCCCCTTAGGGGATTGATCACAGACTGTCGTCAATAGCCCGTTGTGTTGCTTTAGTGCTACGCTAATTAAAATTACTTACCAATAACAATCGACATCTATTAATTTTTTAAATGGTTGGATCTCGTAAGTTTTGCTAATGAAAAGATTCTTAGTTGAGGTAGGTAGGTATTTTAATTGACGTCGCACTGGAGCAACACAACGACTATCGGACCAAAACCGAAAGGGATAGGTCAACACAACTTGATCCACGGTCAGGTGTGACGATGTCACACCTGAGCTGGCATCCCACTCTCCAAACTGCCACACCACGACAGAATTTAGCGTGCACCAGCCCCCTCGGTCGAACTCGCAACCCTCCGCTTGCTAATTTCCGTTACCCTTCCAACCGTGCCTCCCGAAATTAAACATGTGCTTGGGTAAGTTTTCAATTAACCTCGTACTAGAGCAACACAACGGGCTGAATATGTGATTGGGTAATTTTTTAATCAACGTCGTAATAGAGCAACACAACCGGCTAAACATATGCTTGGGTAATGGGAATGGTAATTTTAGTTAACGTCGTACTAGAGCAACACAACGGGCTATTGACGACGGTCCGGAATCAGTCCCTTAAGGGAAAGATTCGAGGACAACACCTCGTAATTTTGAACCACGGTCAGATGACGAAGCAACACCTGAGCTGGCACCCCACTCTCCAAACTTCCACGCCAACCCAACGTGAGGACTTTCGGCCACGACAGATTTAAGGTGCACCAGCCGCCTCTACACCATACGCTTACAAACATCCATGCCCAGTAGAGATAATATAGGGGTTCTGGAACAAGAGGATTGAGGATTTTAGGCGCAGGATTGTAGATGAGATAAGCATTTAATGGGAGATGATCGTCGTTTGATAAGGTATTCGGGAAATCACTGATAAGGTTTGTGTGGTGTACTGATAAGCTGTTGAAAGAGGGGAGATAACGGTTGATGGAAGGATATCAGAGGGTCGTGAGGGAAGGGGAGATAAGGAGATGTGTTTTTATTCAATAATTGTTTTATTTTTAGAAAACTTAATTAAAACGCTTAGACTCAAAGAAATTTACTTGTTTTTTACATGTTGTTTATAAACGTTGTATAAAAGGTATAAAGTGAATCATACATGTGGTTTTATAAAGTCTCAAACTTTTAGGACATGATCAAGAGCCTTTCTATTTAGATATATACAATCTTAATTAAGCAGCAGGTTGAGCCTATATGCTTACTTACTGATAGTGTTCCAGACTGAAGTCTCTAGAACTTGACGATACTTTTTAGACAGAGATAGTGTAAGGGGTTGTTATCTTATAAACTGAGGGGGTGAATTCACATTAAACCCTATATAAGAACGATTAGGGTCACAGAACTTCATTCGATGCGAGAATTAACATTTGAGAAAAAGTAACCGCTTTAACGAGGATGTCTCTCGAAGAGGAATTTGAAACCGCCGAGTTTCCCCTCACCGATGAAATTACATCTCTTGCCGATTTTGGGGATATTTCGGATGCCGAATTATTACAACCGTTTGACGGCTTGGATTGTCCTGTTTGTGGTAAAGCTTTTTCTCTTAGACATAATATTTCAAGGCATATGCGAAGTGTGCATGCTTCGAACCGGCACAAGTGTCTGCAATGTGAAAGAACATTCGATCGTCTCGATAATTTAAAAAGACATCAAAACAATAATTGCAAAGGACAGAAAAGGAAAGCGGCTGATTCTGAACCCTCTACATCAGAAGGAATTAGTCATCCTTCAACCTCAAGAGCAAGAATCTCCCCTGCAAAGACTCTGAACACTTTTTCCACCATTGAATTGTTTCCGACTGACGAAACAAAAAACGACATTCAGACATTTCTTCAATCCATTCAACTTGAACTTGTTGAGAAAATTTCTGATTTTGCAAGAGCTGAAAACGGTGTCAAATTTTATTTAAATCTCGTTTGCGTACTCACAAGAAGGGTTTTAGAGGAGCAGTATGAGACTTGTACTGCCTACTTCAGGAGTAAATGCGACATCGTTCTGGCTGAATCTTCACCCAACCTTCAAGTTTCACTTGATAAAGTAAGCACAAACACTTTTTAAAGTTTATTCTTAACATTTGTAACTCAATTCATACCTATTTTGCTTATTAAGTTGTAATATTTTTAATTGAAATATAGAACCGCTCACCTGATGATTTTACTTGAATTAATTTCTTTATTTTTGAAAGTTAGTTCTATTTATTTTATGAAACTCACCTTTAATAATTTTATTCCCTAAATTTAAACTTGTACTTTAAATATGATTAATTTTACAAGTTACTTTTTGTATGTATAATATTTTTAGGTCCTGTCTTCGTTTGAAGAGTTTGAGGGAAGAGGATCTGGCTGGGTGCTAGATGTTATTTTATGCATGGAACTGAAGTTGGCAGTTTACAGACCATTGGCAGCAACATCTTACATCCCTCTCCCTAAAAAACTTCAGCTGAAGCATGCAATCATCAATATTCAAAATGAAGATGAGAAATGTTTTATTTGGAGCATTTTAGCTGCTATGCATCCCGCAACAGAGAACCCGCATAGGGTGAGTAATTATCTTGCATTTGAAAACAGTCTTAATGTAACTGGCATTGTTTTTCCCACTCCTCTCGATCAAATTGATAAATTTGAAAGACTTAATGAGATATCCATTAATGTGTTTGCTTACGAAAATGAAATATTCCCCTTGCAAATAACTAAACATAAATTTAATATACATATTAACTTGTTATTAATTTCCAACGAAGACAAAAGACATTTTTGTCTCATTAAAAATTTGAATGCCCTTTTATCAGATCTAACAAAATACAAAGGACAATCTTTTTACTGTAATTATTGCCTACACCGCTTTTGCAGTCTAAGTACTCTCATTTCTCATGCTGAAATTTGTAAAGAACACGGCCCTCAAAAAATTAAACTGCCCTCTGAAGAAAAAAAATGGCTTAAGTTTCAAAGCTTTCATATGCAACTCCCTGTCCCCTTCACGATTTATGCGGACTTTGAGTGTATTTTGGAAAAACAAGTCACTTGTCTCCCCAACCCCACCCGTTCTTACACTATCCCTATTTCTAATCACATTCCTTGCGGGTACGCCTTTGTCATTGTTGACCCTAATGGTAAATTGGTTAAAGATCCAGTAATTTATCGTGGGGAGCAAGCTGTGGAGAATTTTCTTACTAGACTTCTTTTTGAGGCAGATACTATTCAAAGACACTTAAAAACAAACGTGCCTATGGTTTTTTCCATTCAAGATGCAGAAAACTTTGCTGCAGCTACAGCTTGCCACATTTGCGACCAATTACTTCTCCACGATAGAGTCAGGGACCATGACCATTTAACCGGTCGATATAGAGGTGCTGCCCACAATGAGTGTAATTTAAATTTTAAATTAGCCTCCCATATCCCTGTTATTATGCATAACTTGAGGGGTTATGATAGTCATTTAATAATTCAAACCCTTGGTAAAATTAAAAATAGAAAAATTCAATGCATTCCGAATAACACAGAGCAATTTATTTCCTTCTCTATTAGCTCCCTTAGATTTTTAGACTCCCTACAATTTTTAAATACTTCACTCGATAAACTAATTAATAACTTAAACCCTGATAAAGCCTCCATAACACGTGCCTATTTTGGTAATAAAACTGAGCATATGCTCCGGAAAGGTTGTTATCCGTACGAGTACATGGATTCATTTCAAAAGTTTTCTGAAACTAAACTGCCAGCGAAAGAACACTTTTACAGCTCACTGACCGAGGAAGAAATTTCAGATGACGATTATAAACATGCCGTAAATGTATGGGATTTATTTCAACTTTCAAACTTGGGTGAATACCACGATTTATATGTGTGTAGTGACGTTCTTCTTCTGGCGGATGTTTTTCAAAACTTTCGAAGAATCTGTCTACAATTTTATAAAATTGATCCTTGCAGATGAACTTGCAGGTGAAGTGGCTATTGAGTTCGTTGGCTTAAAACCCAAAATGTATTCAATATACACTTCAACCATGGAGAAGAAAACAGCAAAAGGAGTGGGAAAAAATATTATTAAAAGGAAAATAAGACACATTGACTATAAAAAGTGCCTCTTTGAAAAACAAAGAAGCATAGAAAGTTGTTTTAAAATTTTGAGTAGAAACCATAAACTAACAACCGTTAAATTAAACAAATCTGCCCTATGTCCTTTTGACAATAAACGATACATTCTAGATGATGGAAAAACTACGTTGGCGCATGGACATTATAAAATTAGGCAAAAAAATGCAAATGACGCTTTTTCAAGTGTATGATAATTACAGTGTGTATATATTTATATAATGTGTATATGAATCTTATAAATTTACCACTTGTATACAAATTTCTAAAAGCTGCATGAATAAAAGTTTTAATTGTATATATATATGTAAATAAATTTGTATGTATAATGTATGTTTACTTTAAATGTTCATAAATAAATATTTTGCTTATCCTTAGAAAATTATTTGTTCATTCACATTTTTTTTTTAAAGATTATATTTGCTATTTAAAATGAGTGTTTACATATCAAAATATTAGTGTGTAGAAAAGCATTTGCCAGAGTAAGACCTGTAAAATGGAACCTCCCAGAACACATACGTTGTTAATTAGTATACTTATACTTTCTTACTTGTGTTTTTCTGTATATGTTATATGGAGTTGTTTTTATGGTGCTAACGACTCTTTACCCAGGTTAATACAAAATGCAACGACCTTAGAAATATATAAAATTTATCAAAACATTGATTTAATAGGTTATATCAAATGCAATAATTTCTACAACTTTTATTTTAACAACTCAAAGTGTGGCAGAACAATATGCGAATGTGTACAAAATTGTTTAAGCGTCTTTAAAAACCATTGTTTAGAATATACTCAAAACATCGTGGATTCATTTAGTGAGTGCGATCTTGTTGCATACACAATAAAAGGCTGCACTGACATATTCTGTAAAGTATAAAAATGGTGAGCTTTCTTTAAAATATATCAGTTAACATGGAACTCTTAAAGTTAAAGCACCCTTTTACTATGCTAGTAGCAGGACCAACGGGGTGTGGTAAAACGTATTTTGTGAAAAACATTATTGAGCAGAAAACTATAGATAATTTTCCAACGAAAGTACTGTGGTGCTATGGTGCTTATCAACACTTGTATAGTCGAATGCCAGCTGTGCAGTTTCACGAAGGATTGCCTGCTGTCTTAAACACAGTTTCAGACGCTCTAATAGTCATTGACGATTTAATGACAGAGTTAGGAAACGACACAAAACTTACAAAATTGTTCACAAAGGGCAGTCACCATAGGAATTTAAGCATTGTATTTATTGTACAAAATGTCTTCCATAAATCTTCTCAGATGAGGGATATTTCCTTAAACAGTCATTACTTGGTTTTATTTAAAAACCCCAGAGATAGATCTCAGATAACCCATTTAGGTCGGCAGTTGTACCCCTCCAACAACAAATTCTTTCAAGAAGTATTTCAAGATGCAACAAGCAAACCTTACGGTTATCTGCTGGTAGATTTGAAGCCTGATACGGATGATTCGTGGCGTTTACGCACTGGTTTGTTCCCTCAAGATACTTTCTATCTTTATCAGGCTCGCTGACGAGACGCGCATGAGTCGGGAAAAGTGTTACAAGTTCAGTTATCATATAAATACCCTTGATTCGTTTGCATAGTTATCATTTGTTATCAGTATGACTAAGTGTACAAGACAGCAATTAGAACAGCTTAAACAAGTGGCAAAGAGTAAAGCAAAATCCGCTCTTTTGCGAAAGTGTTCGAATAATACGATAAAATCTATGTGTGAATGCGCATTAAATTTATTAAAGGGTAACGTTCCTGTTTCAAAGTATAGAAAACACAAGCTTTCTCTGTATAAGCATAGTATCAGAAAACTAGCTGATACATCAGTCCCTTTGTACAAAAAGCGCAAAATTCTCATTTCCCAAAAAGGAGAAGGCATTTTAAGTATATTATTGCCAGCAGCCATTTCGGTGATAGGATCCCTTATCCATGGAGTACAGTAAGAAATTAATGTTAGTGCCGGAGGACAGGCTTCCTGCTTTAGTGAATGAACATTTATCCGAACTGGACAAAAAAATGCATGACATTTTAAGACAAAAATCTTTGAGTGACAGTGAAAAGGCCATTCTCTATGTGCAAATTTTGCAACATTACGTAAAATTTCCAATGCAGGCAGAAAACTCACCAGTTCAGGATCAAAAGATTCAGCAGGCTGAAATTCCTACCAACATTTCAAACGAAATACCATTTAAAAGTGAAGAAAAGGACACTATTTTAGAAAGTGTTCTGAAAACAGTACCAATTAGGCAAAAACATGTTGCTGTAGAAATGTACAATTTTTTAAAGAAAGCACAAAATACTATAAAGTGGTCAGAACAGGGGGAAATTATTTATAACAATAAAATTATACCCCGTTCAAACATAGTTCTCTTGATTGACTACATCTTAAGAAATAAAAAGAGAGCTCCCTTTGGAACTAATGTGTTTCAGAATGCTGTAAAAGAAATGAATTTACCTGTTAAATACATTGCAAATGAATATATGTTAAAGAAACTTGTACCCGAAGTGCTTGTTAAGAAGCAAATGTATGCTAAAAAGAATGAATGGATTAGCTATAAATAAAAATATCTTTAGTTTGTATAAATATATGTCCTGAGATTATTTATTATTAAAAAATATTACACAAACACAAAATTAAATTATATAAATTTTTTTTATTACTTTTTATAGATAAATCTTACACCATATCTTTTTTTCACAAATTGATACATTCTAAAATCATTTCTTTTGCTATGTTGTAAATATTTTAATATAGAATACATAGATTTTCCTTGACATCTTTTCAGTATATAATAAATACAATAAGGTCCACATACATTGGAAGTGATACTTTGAAAAGGGAAGGGGTTCCAATTCACATTAGGAAATTTAGAAATAAATCGTAAAATGGGTCCTTCAAAATGTTCTGGGGAGCGACCGTACGAGTCAAATAGTTCTAGAGATTTGCCTTCAATGAACATGGCAATCCAATGCGATCCTGGTTTAGAGTGCGGATCCACGTTAATAACCATAGCACATTTTCCACGTACGCGAGGTATCTTGTCTGCTGAATATACACCTCTAAAGAATGGAGCAGCTTGAGGGTCTTGTGATAATATACGCATAATATGTTGTGCAAACATTTTCTTTTTTAATTGCTGAAGTCGTAAATGATGTTTCTAGATTTGTTGATCTCAATCACGTTTTCAAATTCTGCATACACTATAACGTTTATGGTGTGTTCTAAAGGCTCTTGAAATTTCATTTCCAATCTCATATTACTATGTTTTATGAGATTGAGGTGTTCGCCATCGCAAAGATCAGGAGACAAGTCAAAAGCAAGTAATGTGTAACCTTTGGGGTATTCTTCTCTCGAAATGTTGTTTCCGTAATTGTCACCTATTTTATCTGTTCCTAAAAACAAGCTCTGATAAGCTCGAATATAATTGTTCTGCGCAAAATTAGGTTGAAGTGCATTATAGGGTGTAGGTTGGCCATCTACATAAAGTGCTATGAAATTCAAATTGTAGTGCTTAAATTGAAAGGGAGATTTTTGATATGTTCCGTGAAATGCATCGTTATCTACGCATCCAATAACGACTCTCTTTGGCATTTGACCCACAAAAATATTATCTTGGGTAATGGACATATTCCCCTTAGGAATCGAATAACTTTTACTTAAAACTCTATTAATAGGGTATTTAGCTGTTTCTTTCTCCAGAGCCTTACTATGACCTAAAGTAACACCTACACTAACACGTACTTTACGCACAAATAAAGAGACATGTTCAAGCACTACTTTATAATCTCCTGTCCCCATCAGACAAAACTCCGGTTTGCTACGTATGAGTTTAATTTTTAAATCCACTAGATTTAGTAAAAGTCTATCTTGATTAAATAAATCACTGTGTATAGCACCTATCATATCTATAGTTGAACTTAGCTTGCAGAAGTTGCATCTTTTAGTAAATCCCTTATTTGTTTCGTTGGCCAAGTGTTCGCCTGTATCTTTGTAAAAAAGTTCGCAGGTTAGTTGCGAGTTTTTGCTGTCAGATCCGTGATTTAGTAAAGTTTCTATATAAGAACTATAAGGATACATGTTATTTGAACTGGAAACTAAACGCTCGTTCAAATTAACGTCAACTTGGGAAAACAAGGAATGAAGAAACATGTTAACAGGGCCTATAGTGTCATCTGGCGTCAAGGTCTTTCCATCAGTTTTTAAAATTTTGGCTCTTACATACAAATGTGTTTGAGATAAATCCATATAATCCTCTCCACTACCAGAAACGTGAAATTCTACAGGTCCACCGTCAGCTACGTTCGATAACGGGTGAAATTGCACCCATTGCCCGCCTTGTATAACTGTCTGTGTGGGAGGTAAGTGAAATAATTCTAATTCTGACTTGGCACATTCTGGAGAGTCCTTTAAAACAAACGCCATTATGGATCAAATATATCGCGTGTTTGCACCTTTCGCTTTTTGACTGTAATGACCCGTTTTGCAGTTGTACGCTTTCTTTTATACTTTCCTTTACCCAACATAAAATGCGCCTTATTGATAGCTCTTTTTGCTAAACTTTTACTCTCTTCTTTGAAGCGATTCTCTGCTGATTGTTTTAAGTCTTTCCCCTCCAAAATATCATTTGCTATCTGAGTCCCTGTTCTTAAAACTGACTTTCCAACTGTTTTCGCACCACTGAAGAGAAACGGCAGAGCTTTACGAAATAAACGACGAAACATGCCACCAATTCCGTACCCTTTCTGTGAATTGTTACCCCTATAGAAAGCCATTCCAGAGCCTGTCTGACCTGCATAATGCTCTTCAAACTTTTTAGAACAACACACATACGGTACACTCGTCATATTGGTGTCACACAATCAACGTGTATCACTAAAATGAATATGTTCTCTTACGTTCTTTGGTATTTATAGTAATTGCCGTATCCTAAAATGCAAAACAACAAGTAACTTACCCCTTTCAAAGGGTACTAAGTCTCCGGAATTTAAACGAATTTGAATCTCAATAGTTTGAAAATGCTGCCGTATGACTGGTACGTAATGAGGTCGATCGTATAAAGCACTAACTATTTCACCATCATTACCGGTTACCTTAACAACTCGCAGAAGAGGAGCTTGTATATTACCAACTGTTTGGGGTTCTACAATATCACTATATACGTACAATAGGGGGAATGAAATGTTTGGATCAGCAACAAAAGAACTTTCCAATACACCTTGTACTACTTGAGGGATAAATCCAATGAGGGTACTGAGTCCCTCTTGTAAAATAACTTTGGCATCGTTTTCAACTTTTATTTTAACCCGCTTGGTATTGTTGTTAAACTGAAATTTTATCTTATTTTCATGTGCCGGTAAGTACATAGCCTTTAAGATATCTGGTACCGATTCATAACATCCAGCAGGTACTTTTCTAGTAATTAATTTTCCATCTCCTAAATCAAAACCGTATATATTGTTGTTTTCATTTATATTATACCATGTGTGGGGGTATATTATTTCAGCTAATCCTACTTCCCATTCACCGTTTAAACTTATAGGAGTGGGTAACTGTGTCGTATAACTAGAAATCTTGTTCTCGGGGAAATATTGTAGGGAGCTATCCGAAGGCAACGTCACGTAAAAAGACATTTTTAACACTAAGCTAATAATAATATCTTATTCAGTATTTATAGGTGTCTCACATCAGAAACCCATGCATTAAACTTTTCAGGGTAGTCTAAAAATTTTACAAAATATTCTATTTTTTTGCCAACTTTACGTTTTTTTTTAGTACCTTTTCCACAGGATAGTATCCAGAGAATCCGACACCTTTTGAAGTTCCTTTTCATAAAAAGTGCCCTCAATTATTTCATTAACCAAATCTTTTAACTTATAAACGACTGGTTTTCTAGGAATAATTTGATGTATAGTAAAAATCTCTCTTGTCCAATTATTTTTATAACTTTTCTCAAAGAGCCGTTTTGTTTTACTAATACGTACTGTGTCTCCTACATTAAACTTAGGTTTTGTTTCAGCTTGTGCTAGATCTCCATATAAGTTTTGCCATACTTTTTGTTGATTGTCAAGGTTTACAGATATTGGTTCCATTTTAATACTACGGTGAAAGGTTCTATTGTAACTGTAAATCAATTTATCAATGACATCTATATATTTATGTGTATTGAATTCAGTGAAATACTTCCACATTTTAGCTTTCAAGGTGCGGTTAAATCTTTCAACAACACTCGCTTTGGTTTCATTACTTGTCGTAAAGAAGTGCACATTCATTTTCTTTAAGTACCCTTGTACCACTCTATTCTTAAATTCCGTTCCCTTATCCGTTTGTAATACATTAGGTTTCCGTTCATTAAAAATTTTTTTTAATGCCTTTAAAATGGTAAGGCCTTTCTTGTCTTTTAAAGGTATTGCCCACGCATACTTTGAAAATATATCAATGCAAGTCAGTAAATACTTATGCCCTTTATTGAACTTGGCTAGAGATTGCAAGTCAACTAAATCAGATTGAAACTGCTTGTCTATACCTCCTACAATAACGCGGTTTCTTAGGAAATTTTGTCTGGCCGATTTATGAAGTGTGTAAGTATCTTGCTTGCTGAGCCATTCTTGTACCTGTTTCCTGGGTATTTCACTTTTCTGTTTTTCTAATGCGCGGTAAACAGCATTTATACCACCGAAGCTTCCTGGCTGAGTTGGATCCAAATAAATTTCTCTGATTTTCTGATTAGCCATTACATCAATTGAATTAAAGTTACGCAGTTGAATGTCACTTACGTTTATGGTATCTCAACTACAAATGAACTGCAAATCTAAAACACACAGTATCTATACATTTCTAAAAGTTAAAACTCTGGCTGGTTTAGAATTTCATACTTTACAATTTAAAACAGTTGCTGCACTATCAAACACTATGTTTTTTTTTTTAAAAAAACATCTTTAAATCTAAGACATAATAAAGATATATACTTTTACTCTGAAAATAAAAACTTGCATGTAACAATAATTAAGCTGTAAACAATGAAGACATACACTAATATACGTGAAATAATACTTTTTATTAATATGATTTATAAGGAACACTATAATCAACAGCAGTATATAATTCTTTAGCGCTTTCTAGTAAACGCTGAATATTAATTTTTCTTAAATAACCGTCCGTTATATAGCAACATAAATTATTATTACTATTAACAAATTCTACTGCAATGTCTTTCAAGTTCATGTTAAAAATAGCTAGCTTACCATAAGTTAGTAGCTTTTGTTCATCGCTATAAGTCATACACTCGTGCCCTAGTTGATTTGCATACTGCTGCTGGCAGCCGTAGCAATCAAACACACACTGCACACTTTTACTAATGTGCTCTCTCAAAACCTCTGTGAGTGATGTTGTTAAGCACATTTCCGCATCCTCGCAACTGACATCTGTACGAAGCGCACACTTGCGAGCTTCAAATTCCAACAGTTGAATGAGTACAGTACCAAACATTACTTTGGTAATGTTGTCGTCTAGCACTTTACACACATTTTTTAACTCACTCCATTCACTTTCCGAAAGCATCACCATATTTTGTTGAAACATGCGCTTGTATTCCTTTTGATAATAACGCTGTATGGATACATAAATGTCGTCGCCAATGTAGTCCTTAGCAATCATAAGGCAGTCCCGCACAACGTTCACAGTTCCGGGTCGAAAAGGCAAGGCTATAACATCCATTTCATTGCAGAAGTGGTACCACAGGAACGGCGTCATGGTAATACCATCTTTTGTGGGTGAAAGCAGCCCCTCAGCGTCCAGTTGAAATTGCCTAATGTGCACTCGAACCGTGTTAGCAAAGTCCGACACATAGACATATTTATGGTCACCCAAGCAGTAGTAGTTGTTTGGCATAGCGTTAGCAGAAAAGGTACACGATTTAGTGTTACTTGTATACCTAACAAGCTTAGAAGGCGTTGATTCCGAGTTGCAGGATCGCTTCATGTTGATCAGCAAAGTTGGTCAAACAAGCTCCAAAATGCTTAAGAACGTTATACAGATCTGTATGAAATCTTAACTCTTTTATAAATAGTACATTCAATTCTAATTGGCTAATAGCAATCTGATAACCATTATCTATAGAAAGTTCCAGTTCAGACATGTCATATGTGAATCATTGGGTGATCTAGTTCTAACATTTCTTCTCTTACAATCATAAAACAACATTCCCTTAAATAGTAAAGTTTCTCATTTACTTAAGTCCTATCGGCGAGTCCATGTTTAACTCTATTATCTTAATTAACCTTATACATGATAAAAAAAACCATGAGTCACACGTTCCAGAAGCTTCTAGACTTTTCAATCTCTGATAGTATGTACTATACTCATTATCAAAACGATAGACTCTATTTAATATAACACAATCATTTAGGTGGTCGTGGCCCAACGGCTTAAGTGCATGTGTAAAAACCGTTGACCGCGATTACCTTTTGCTGGGTTCGAATCCACGTATTATTATTTTTCTTTCAAATAATTTACCATTTAATTCCAAAGTATTACTCTAAAAATACAGCTAGAAAATAAATCTTTTAAGACTAATTGTTACTTTTTCCATCCCTAGATGGCGGTACTAGTCATTAAGTCTTTAATTTATACCGTAATTCCCTTATTTTTATATTATAGTATTTTCACTAAAGTACATTTAATTCTCCATCCCCTCACTAGATGGCGCTACCAGTCGTTCAAGGCCTGGATCCAATTAATTAGGTATAATTAATTATTCAAAATAAAAATCCCACCACTCCACAAAATATACACAAGTCCCAATTAACGAACACTCCATGAGTACATTTAAACACCTCCGTTCCTCAACTACTCGATAGTTCAACGGTTAACATGTCTGCTTTCAAATCCCAAGGACCTCGGTTCGAATCCAAGAATATCCTTTTTAAATTCCAATAATATGGTTGCTTATCCCACCACCAGTTGGAGCTACCAGTCCTTCATCACCATAGTAATACATGTCAACAAAATGATCGTATCTCACCCACCAAAATAAAAACAAACATCATCCCCTCTCCTTATCTCGCCTCTTTCAAACAGCTTATCAGTACACCACACAAATCTTATCAGTGATTCCCCGAATACCTTATCAAACGACGATCATCTCCCATTAAATGCTTATCTCATCTACAATCCTGCGCCTAAAATCCTCAATCCTCAATCCTCTTGTTCCAGAACCCCTATATTATCTCTACTATGCCCGGACCCGGATTCGAACCAGGAACCTTCCGATCTAGAGGCTAACACCTTAACCACTATACCGGTTGGTCGGCCATATGCTTTAATTAACATCGTACTAGAGCAACACAACGGGCTGAACATGTGATTGGGTAATTTTTAAATTTACGTCGTACTAGAGCAACACAACTGGCTGAACATGTGATTGGGTAATTTTTAAATTTACGTCGTACTTTAGCAACACAACTGGCTGAACATGTGATTGGGTAATTTTTAAATTTACGTCGTACTAGAGCAACACAACTGGCTGAACATGTGATTGGGTAATTTTTAAATTTACGTCGTACTAGAGCAACACAACTGGCTGAACATGTGATTGGGTAATTTTTAAATTTACGTCGTACTAGAGCAACACAACTGGCTGAACATGTGATTGGGTAATTTTTAAATTTACGTCGTACTAGAGCAACACAACTGGCTGAACATGTGATTGGGTAATTTTTAAATTTACGTCGTACTAGAGCAACACAACGGGCTAAACATGTTCTTGGGTGTGGTTGATAGTTTCTAAATCAAACATAGGCCTAAAGAAAAATTTCCCAGCATGTGTGCCCTCACGAACCCTACCATTGTGTGCCATCCCCCCCCCCCCCCCCGCAACCGGAGCGACCGCACCGCACCGGCCCGCGCAGCGTAATGAGGCCTCGCTCTCTCGCGGTCCTCCGTTCCGCTCGCTCTCTCCCCTTCAACGCCACCTGACGGCGGCAGATCGCATCTCTCCTACGCAGTCGACGCTCTCCGCGCGGGAGAGAACGACAGAAGAAAGGGAGCGAGCGAACGCCGCAGGAGCGAGCGAAGGGGGGAAGATAGATAGACTGCGAGAGTGACAGATGGTGAGAGGGAAGCGGTGGTGGGGGTGGGGGAGCGGCAGAAGGGGACAGAAAGGGGAAGCGGGGCGGTGGTGGGGATGGAGCGAAGACTCGGATCTGTTGGTTGATCGCGAAGTTGGCGGATGGGGACCGGACGCAAATTGCGGTGGGAGTCCACGTGTGCGGGAGGGGGGAAGTTCTACACGTGCGACTGGTTTTGCCTTTTTTATCAGGCAGGTGAGGAATTTGTATTTTTTTTTCGATGATATCGGCTTAGACTAGTTTGTTTGTGTTGGTAAATAGGGATGTTTTTTGGCGTGTTAATTCGGTCAGTGACAGTGGTGGAGTCGAGTTGAATCGGTTCTCACTGGAAAACGCCTTTTTGAGCGCTAGAGGAAAATGTCTGTTTTCTTTGGTTTCCGTTGAAAAATCGGGGATACTCTGTGGGTGCTGTGACAGCAGTACCGACTATTATTGCTGTCTTAATTTTTACAAAATTACAAAAACTGTTTTGTATTTGTGATTGGTAATTGGTAATTTTTTAGTTAACGTCGTACTAGAGCAACACAACGGGCTATTGACGACGGTCCGGGATCAGTCCCTTAAGGGAAAGATCCGAGGACAACACCTCGTAATTTTGAACCACGGTCAGATGACGAAGCAACACCTGAGCTGGCACCCCACTCTCCAAACTTCCACGCCAACCCAACGTGAGGACTTTCGGCCACGACAGATTTAAGGTGCACCAAACGCCTCTACACCATACGTTTACAAACATCCATGCCCGGGCCTGGATTCGAACCAGGAACCTTCCGATCTAGAGGCTAACACCTTAACCACTATACCGGTTGGTCGGCTTGTATTTGTGAATAAAGAAGCGTAAAAAAGACAATGCAACTTAGTCCTCAAAAATTAAGGTGAAACGTAAAAAAAAAAATTTTTTTTACTATATTGAAAGTTAATTTTTCTAGTGGTGGAAAAAGTTCCCCACAAAGCTCCCCTCCTGAATTGCGTTTTGCCGACCAACCGGTATAGTGGTTAAGGTGTTAGCCTCTAGATCGGAAGGGTCCTGGTTCGAATTCGGGTTCGGACATAGCTGTTTGTAAGCGTATGGTGTAGAGGCGGCTGGTGCACCTTAAATCTGTCGTGGCCGAAAGTCCTCACGTTAGGTTGGTGTGGAAATTACGAAGTGTTGTCCTTGGATCTTTCTCTTAAGAGACTGATCCCGGACCGTCGTCAATAGCCCGTTGTGTTGCTTTAGTACGACGTTAATTAAAGTACCTACCTACATAAATTGTGTTTAGAGTGGCTGATAATTGGTAACTGGTAATTTTTTGTTTACGTCGTACTAGAGCAACACAACGGGCTTAGAGTGGCTGAATGTGATATATACTAAACATCAGTTGTCTGATGGTAATTGTTAATTTTCAATTACGTCGTACTGGAGCAACACAACGGGCTATTGAAGAAGGTCCGTGATTAATCCCATGAGGGAAAGATTCGTGGACAGCACCACGTATTTTTGAATCACGGTCAGATGACGAGGCAACACCTGAGCTGGCACCCTACTCTCTAAACATCCACACCAACCCAACGTGAGGGCTTTCGGCCAAGATAGATTTAAGGTGCACCAGCCACCTCTACACCATACGTTTACAAACATCCATGCACTGACCCGGATTCGAACCAGGAACCTTCCGATCTAGAGACTAACACCCTAATCCAGTTTCGTCTGCCCGTGGTTCAAATTACGTGTTGGTGTCCTCGGTTCTTTCCCTTAGGGAATTGATCCCGGACTGTCGTCAATAGCCCGTTGTGTTGCTCTAGTACGACGTTAATTAGAAATTACCATCACCATTTTCTTAATCCAGTTGTCTGGTGGACAATTGCGAGGTACAGCTTTGATAAAAAGACGTTATGGCGGCAATGCTTTTACCGCGATTTTTGGCGTGCTTTTTGTAGCGAGTAGTGGCATGCAAAGGTAACTCTGCTTCATCAGGGTTATGGCAACTTCTCGATTATTTGAATTATTATCTCTTTTGTTTTTACCATGTCTTAACAACTCTAGGTTGCTAGACTTAATGTAATCTTTTGTAACAGTCATATCAGATAGCCTGGTTCCACTTTACCCAATAAATTATTTAACTTGGACAAACTTGTATAACAATATTTATAAAAAAAAAGGTGTTTTCGTTGAATTAAAAAGAATCCTAGCAGTAGCAAAAATATTCTGTTTGTGTGGATTATTTTTAAAATTTTAAAATTCCTGACGTTAAATTTTTTAATTAAATTCTTTCTAATAAATTCTTTCTTAGCGACATAAAAACAAACATACCAAAAGCGTTGCGACGAATAGGTCTTTATATCAAATCTGTACCGTTGCGTGAGACTGAGAGAATCGAACCGTACGCCCCTCCCCACCAGGATATAGCAGTGGCTGAATTCGATAGATGATATCACTAGTTAATAGACTATCAATTGCTTGAGAGCTGTATTAAGAGCACTGGTGTACCTGCAATAGCTAATTGCCATCTTGGTCTATGTTTTGTTGTGTGTGATGTATTCTTAAGGAGAAGGCTGAGTTACAATGAAGAGTGAAGCTGTGTTAGAAATAGAAGCTGTGTTTGTTATCACGGGATTGCAAGGTAGTTTTTGTAGTGGGGACTGAGTTCACATCAAAATATTATCCTTGATTGGCTCCTCGATTTAAACTCTACATGACAATATTGAACCGAGGGAGTGGTAATGGCACACCCAAGGGGAATTGGTAATCGGTAATTTTTAAATAATGTCATGCTAGATAGTGTTTTGGTGGCCCTCGAATTCATCCCAGTGAATCTGCGTAGCATTTGGTCTCAACAAGTCTATCTTTCCATTGGGAGATTGATCCCGGACCGTTGTCAATAGCCCGAAGTGTTGCTCCAGTGCGACGTTAATTAAAATACCTACTTACCTCATTGAAATCGGGTAATTGGTAATTTTTAATTAACGTCGTACCAGAGCAACACTACGGGCTATTGACGACGGTCCAGGAACAACCCCCTAAGGGAACGATCCGAGGATAACACCACGTGATTTTGAACCTCGGTCAGATGACGAGGCAACATCTGAGCTGGCCCCCCACTCTCCAAACTTCCACACCAACCCAACGTGAGGACTTTCGGCCACGACAGATTTAAGGTGCACCAGCTGCCTCTACATCATATGCTTACAAACATCCATGCACTGACCAGGATTCGAACCAGGAACCTTCCGATCTGGAGGCTAACACCTCAACCACCAGACCGGTTGATCGGCACCCCCAAGGAAGTGGTGGATGAGCTTCAGCCACCTCCAAAGCAAAAGGGTATTTAATTGACATTGTAATAGAGTAACACACGTGCTATTGGCGACTGTCCTGGATCAAACGCGAAGGGACAGAACCGAGGATAACAACTCTTAATCTTGGACCACGGACAGAAGTCGATAACATCACCTAACCAAAGCAATAGATAAATCAAATGTCAATTGGTTACGACTGTAGAGGGACAAAAACTACCACATTTAAAAAAAATCCATTATCTTTTTCGAATGGTAAATTTGAATCAGAAGGGGTGTGGAAATCATTTCTCAGTACGGAATCAATTTAAACAAATGATAGTAGAGGATTTCGTATTGGTTTGCTTGTTAAAGAAATTTCAATTAAAATTTATTTTGTACAGTTCAATTTCCAAAAAAAATCTCACTGCCCACTCATCTTTTTAGCCTAAACTGGTAAATGACCATTTAATGGGGAGATTGCATGTGAAATTAGGCGAAGAGCTTTCCCAAAAATGACTACATCAGCACCGTAATGTCCAGCACTTTCTTAGATATGATTGGATCTTTTCGGCAAAAGAGCAACTTAGGCGATGCTGTACCAGACATATAAAACCGCTGCATTTAAATATGAAATCTTTGGCAAGAGTATAATTAAAAACAAAGCAGATGAGCCAAACATTGGTATTACAATATTAAGCGGGGTCATGGTATAAATTTTTCTATTAATATGATTTAACAACGAGTAATATGGTGATAAAATAATGTGATTATCCGCTAAAGGACAACTGACGGTAGAAATATTAAATGTATTTAAAAAGTGCACGAAAACGTCATCGATTAAAAAAAACGTCTTCTGAAAAATTCAAATTAAGGGCCTAAAGTAAACTGATGATAGAATACTAGGAAATTGAGGAAAATACGCTTAACAATGAGTGGATCTTTACAAGAGGATCAGTGCAGTTGAAGACCGGGCACACGGAGGGCTGGTGGCCGTTAAATCAGTCGGGGCCTCAAATGTCCTCACATAAACGTGGTGTGAAAGAATGGACAGTGGAGGTGTCAGCTCAGGTGTCGACCTCGTCATCTGGCCGTCCTTCAAAATTGCGATGCGTTATCCTTGGATGATCCATGAATTCAACATCTGATTGATCCGTGCGGTATAGTAGTAGGCTTTGGCGATTTCTACTCTTTTGTCGTCACTCTAGAAATGCGCTTTCACACACCACCCTGTCAAAAGATGCTATGTCGCCAAACGAGGCGATAAGACATCAAATCGGTCAACCAAGTCAATTTTTCACAGGGCAGTCACGTGACTACTAGTAGACATGTTGGCCACGCATTTTGAAGCTCCACCCAACCCTCTTAAGAGCAATGCTCAATCCGCTTATATTTACTGTCTATGTGCCACTCTCCAAAATTTCACACCACACCAACGTGAGAACATTTAGGGCTACGACAGATTTAACCAGCCCCACGTTCACGACGTTCTTTGATTGGTTCGAGTTTTGAACTCGCAACCTTCCGGTTACTAATTCGCTCCTCTTGTAACTGGACTTCCACGGCTCAACCTGAATTTTTAAAAACCTTAACGTGTCTTTTTGTCATTGGGAATAGATGTCCCTGTTCCTTAGTATCCAAGCTTACAGGCGTCTGATTAACCCAGTCTATATTTTGGTTGGATCGAGTTTTGAAATCGCAACCCTCCGGTTACTATTTCGCTCCTCTTGTAACCGGACTTCCACGGCTCAACCTGAATTTTAAAAAACCTTAACGTGTCTTTTTGTCATTGGGAATAGGTGTCCCTGTTCCTTAGTATCCAAGCTTACAGGCGTCTGATTTACCCAGTCGATCTTTTGGTTGGATCGAGTTTTGAACTCGCAACCCTCCGGTTACTATTTCGCTCCTCTTGTAACCGGACTTCCACGGCTCAACCTGAATTTAAAAAAAACCTTAACGTGTCTTTTTGTCATTGGGAATAGGTGTTGCTGTTCCTTAGTATCCAAGCTTACAAGCGTCTGATTTACCCAGTCGATCTTTTGGTTGGATCGAGTTTTGAACTCGCAACCCTCCGGTTACTATTTCGCTCCTCTTGTAACCGGACTTCCACGGCTCAACCTGAATTTTAAAAAACCTTAACGTGTCTTTTTGTCATTGGGAATAGGTGTCCCTGTTCCTTAGTAACCAAGCTTACAAGCGTCTGATTTACCCAGTCGATCTTTTGGTTGGATCGAGTTTTGAACTCGCAACCCTCCGGTTACTATTTCGCTCCTCTTGTAACCGGACTTCCACGGCTCAACCTGAATTTTAAAAAACCTTAACGTGTCTTTTTGTCATTGGGAATAGGTGTCCCTGTTCCTTAGTAACCAAGCTTACAAGCGTCTGATTTACCCAGTCGATCTTTTGGTTGGATCGAGTTTTGAACTCGCAACCCTCCGGTTACTATTTCGCTCCTCTTGTAACCGGACTTCCACGGCTCAACCTGAATTTAAAAAAACCTTAACGTGTCTTTTTGTCATTGGGAATAGGTGTCCCTGTTCCTTAGTAACCAAGCTTACAAGCGTCTGATTTACCCAGTCGATCTTTTGGTTGGATCGAGTTTTGAACTCGCAACCCTCCGGTTACTATTTCGCTCCTCTTGTAACCGGACTTCCACGGCTCAACCTGAATTTTAAAAAACCTTAACGTGTCTTTTTGTCATTGGGAATAGGTGTCCCTGTTCCTTAGTAACCAAGCTTACAAGCGTCTGATTTACCCAGTCGATCTTTTGGTTGGATCTTTGGATGGCGCAAAGACAACAACTTGCCTAAGTTGTGTCAAACGCAAGACAAGGTCAAGTAACTGAAAAGAAAGGGGAGAAGTTGATCCATAAGGTCGCCATAGAATAGTAATCAATGATCACACTCTAACACCACTGTTATGTATCCAACAAAACTGGCTAAATAAATAAACGTCAAACGAATAACCGCCGTCTTCCTTTCACCAGCGACCCAATAACCAGGTATACCGCCCAAAAAAGTATTCACGAACCAAAACATACGGTAGTACAGTGGGGACACAGTCCCCACTGCCTAAGTTGTGTCAAACGCAAGACAACGTCAAGTAACTGAAAAGAAAGGGGAAGAAATTGGTTTGTTTTTGGCGTTTAATGGCGCGGAAAACATATAGGGTCAAGCTGCTACACAATATCAAGTAAAAAAAGTAAAAAGGATAAATGGATGCATCGGAGAACAGAGTAACGGTATGAAAGATAGAAAAGATCGCATGGGTATATTCTAACGATGACACGTTCCACGTGAATAGAAAAGATCACTTGAGTACCTCGGGTCCATAGAGCCCGAACACACCCTAAGGAAATGTGCCCCTGAGGATTTATTTTAAGGAGTTAAATCTCAGTTTAAGTCACTGTCATAGAGGCAGACACAATCTCGCTTACGAATCATCAGTCATTAGGAATCTTAAACATTCATAAAGGAGTAAAACATGCCTGCGATTTGGCACAAAAATTATTTAAATTAAAGGCTGAGGAGCAGCGATAAACCATGTGTAAAGTAATGAAAAAAACATATTTTTAAAGATATTCTAGGAGGTTCAAAATATTTTTTAATTCTTTGAATGAGTGACTTAAAGCACTTGAAAGCTTAAGATAGCATGACCGCTTCATAAACTTTGAATTAATTATTTTATTTTGTTAAAAAGTGCTTTCCTTTTTTTTTTCCTGAAAAATTTGAAAAGAGTGGTTTGAAATTTGCCCGAAGCCATTCAATTTTACAAATTTGTGCATCAACATAACAAGCTACTCTCTATCCACCAAGAGAACTGCTCACGATTCAAAGTCTCAATGGTTGCTATAGAAACAAGTGTGATTAATTTTGTGTAGGGTTGACTTTCGGGGATGTTTCTTTATTTTACTTTTCACGAATGTTGCGGTGGAAAGAGTTAGTTTACTATAAAAGATCTTTTCGCGGACAAGTAAAAATCTATACAAGTATGTTTCAAATTCGTAATCACGTGTGCCAATATGACAATGAATACAATACCTTACAATAATGAACCTGACGCTAGCGGATTTGCATAAAATCCGAATACTTCTTTGAGGGTGTTTTTCGTGGTATGGCCCGCGGGACCTTTGCATATTGTTCCTGGTCAATTAACGCCGACGCCTACATGGACAGTTTGGACAATCAGGTTCTTCCTACACACCGGCAATTTTATGGAATGGACGAATGTTACTTCCAGAACGACAGCGCTACATGTGGCGTTGCAGCCTCTGTCAAGCAGTGGTATCGAGATATGGATGTAAAACGTCTTCCTTGGTCTTCTCAGAGTCCCGACCTAATCCCCATAGAACATTTGCGGGACGAGTTAGAGCGACGCTTACGCACCAGGGAACCACGTCCGAAATCTACAGCTGATCGAGCGATATTCTTGCAGCAGGAATGGACACAAATACCCATAGCTTGTTGAAAGTATTTTCAAAAGGGTTGCCAGTGTAATTGTAGCTCGTGGGGAACCATCCCCCTATTAAAGCATGTACTCTTTCCCTTATACCATCACATCTTGCTGTCGGGTCCATTATTGTAGGTTTAGTGTATATCTTCAAACTCCCCATGGAAAATAGGATATGGTCCGTTTTTACGGCAACAGAAGACAGAATGTCAGGTGTATAGATAGTCTTTTCTGGAAGAGTGCTACATCGCACTGTAGGAGCCCCATTTTCCGAAGGGAAGCCTATTTGGTAGTGTCGCGCTTTAGCAATCGGAGGATTACGAGTTCACTCAATCCAACTAAAGACAGTTGTTTTCGTGGGGGCTGAACCAGCCCCCTCTTTACAACTGTATTGACCTTAAATTTCCTCACGTTGTCTTGGTGTGCAAGTTTGGAGAGAGGGGTGTCAGTTCCTCGATCATGGTTCGAAATTTCAGGCCTTGTCCTCGGATTTTTCGGCTTTGATCTCGGACCGTCGGCAACAGCCCGCTGTGTTGCTCCAATGCGTTGTCAATCCAACTACCAACCTCATTTTCCGATGATATCGCACAAGTTTAAAACTCGAACAAAGCGTATAGGTAAAGGTAATTTTAGTTAACGTCGTACTAGAGCAACACAACGGGCTATTAACGACGGTCCAAGATCAGTCCCTTAAGGGAAAGATCCGACGACAACACCTGCCGACCAAACGGTATAGTGGTTAAGGTGTTAGCCTCTAGATCGGAAGGTTCCTGGTTCGAATCCAGGTCCGGGCATGGATGTTTGTAAGCGTATGGTGTAGAGGCGGCTGGTGCACCTTAAATCTGTCGTGGCCGAAAGTCCTCACCTTGGGTTGGTGTGGAAGTTTGGAGAGTGAGGTGCCAGCTCAGGTGTTGCTTCGTCATCTGACCGTGGTTCAAAATTACGAGGTGTTGTCCTTGGATCTTTCCCTCAAGGGACTGATACCGGACCGTCGTCAATAGCCCGTTGTGTTGCTCTAGTACGACGTTAACTAAAAAAATTACCGACGACAACACCTCGTAATTTTGAACCACGGTCAGATGACGAAGCAACACCTGAGCTGGCACCCCACTCTACAAAGCGTATAGGTCATACCAATCCTAGAAAAGAACGAGGGTTGCGAGTTCGAATCCAACCAAAGATCGCCGTCTAAGAATGGGGCTGTTGCACGTTAAATCTGTCGTGGTCGCAAACGTCCTTACGTTGGCGTGGTGGGGAAGTTTTGTGAAAGGGGTGCCAGCTGAGGTGTTGCCTCGTCATCTGACCGTGGTTAAAAATGACGTGGTGTTGTCCAAGACAAGTCATCGCGGACCAACCGGTCTGGTGGTTAAGGTGTTAGCCTCTAGATCGGTAGGTTTCTGGTTCAAAACCGGGTCAGGGCATGGATGTGTGCAAGCGTATGGTGTAGAGGCGGCTGGTGCAACTTAAATCTGTCGTAGCCGAAAGTCCTCACGTTGGGTTGGTGTGGAAGTTTGGAGAGTGGGGTGCCGGCTCAGGTGTTGGCTCGTCATCTGACCGTGGTTAAAAATTACATGGTGGCGTCCTCGAATCCTTCTCTTAGGGGATTGATCCAGGACCGTCGTCAATAGCCCGTTGCGTTGCTCTAGTACGACGTTAATTAAATTACCATTACCATTATCCAGACAGTTACCAATTGCTCGCTGTGTTGCTCCACTGCCGAAGTTACTTAAACTCCTACTTAACTACAAAAAAACAGAAGTTCAACGTGTTACGTCTCAATCCCTAAGCCTTCCAATTTTTAAAAGGAACTTCCCCATCAAATCTTCTCGAACCGCTGAAGAAGTCGCATGGCTTCCGGGCCCACCCAACTCTCATCCCTTCCGGGGAACATCCCACGTTCGAAAAGAGAACCATTGATTCGGCGGATCTTCCGAAACGGATAACGAGAAGCAGACCCGGCTTACGCCTCCAATTCCACACGTTCTCCGAATCTTTTCGGAGGACTTACGAGGCCCTTCTCGACCATCCGAGGATCTCGGCATCGCTCAACAGGTGTGGTGGGAGCAATCGATCAAGTGTCGTCATGTGTGTAAGACACGGAGCAGTACCCGGTGCAAGGGACACGGGTCTCACCAGCAGGTAGCGTCGTAAATTTCTATCTGTGGATTCCGGGAGTGTGGTAACAACGCACTAACCTCGTCGTCTTCCGGAAGTTAATCGCGAAATGCAAATTCCCAGATGCGTTTGGTTTTATTTCCTGGGAGAATGGTTTGTGCGGTTGTCGAAACGGTGGGGACGAGTTGAGATTGGCCGAATCCCAAGTATGCTAATCAGTCGCTTGGTAGAACCTACGAGGGTGCGTCTGAGAGGATACCGTCTAATTGCTGTCTGTGGATTTCATACTGAGCATTTACGAGGACGTTTGGGAGATCTTCCTAAACAGGTGGGATAGCCCGTTGTGTTGCTCTAGTACGACGTTAACTAAAAATTACCAATTACCAATTACCTAAACAGGTGGGTAAAGTCGGAAGATGTACTTCGCTTCGCGGTAGGTAGGTAGCCGGGTTCACGTCGCACTTGAGCAACACACCGGGCTGTTGGCGAAGGTATTGGATCAATAACGAAGGGAGATCCGAGGATTATCACCTCGTAAGTTCTAGCCGTGGTCTAATGATGAGGTTAACACCTGGACTGGCATACCACCTTCCAAATTTCCACACCGCGTCAATAAATCCTAGATAGGTAATAGAATTTATGTCGCACTGGGGCAGGACACGGGTTATTGGTGAGGGTCGGGGTCAATCTCGAAGGAAAAGATTCAATGATTTTAACACCTCGTAAATTCTAGCAGTGGTTTAATGATGAGGTTAACACCTGAACTGGCATACCACCTTTCCAAATTTCCACACCGCGTCAATAAATCCTAGATAGGCAATTAAATTTATGTCGCACTGGAGCAGGACACGGGCTATTGGTGAGGGTCGGGGTCAATCTCGAAGGAAAATATTCAATGATTTTAACACCTCGTAAATTCTAGCCGTGGTTTAATGATGAGGTTAACACCTGAGCTGGCATACCACCTTTCCAAATTTCCACACCACGTCAATAAATCCTAGATAGGCAATTAAATTTATGTCGCACTGGAGCAGGACACGGGCTATTGGTGAGGGTCGGGGTCAATCTCGAAGGAAAATATTCAATGATTTTAACACCTCGTAAATTCTAGCCGTGGTTTAATGATGAGGTTAACACCTGAACTGGCATACCACCTTTCCAAATTTCCACACCACGTCAATAAATCCTAGATAGGCAATTAAATTTATGTCGCACTGAAGCAGGACACGGGCTATTGGTGAGGGTCGGGGTCAATCTCGAAGGAAAATATTCAATGATTTTAACACCTCGTAAATTCTAGCCGTGGTTTAATGATGAGGTTAACACCTGAACTGGCATACCACCTTTCCAAATTTCCACACCGCGTCAATAAATCCTAGATAGGCAATTAAATTTATGTCGCACTGGAGCAGGACACGGGCTATTGGTGAGGGTCGGGGTCAATCTCGAAGGAAAATATTCAATGATTTTAACACCTCGTAAATTCTAGCCGTGGTTTAATGATGAGGTTAACACCTGAACTGGCATACCACCTTTCCAAATTTCCACACCACGTCAATAAATCCTAGATAGGCAATTAAATTTATGTCGCACTGGAGCAGGACACGGGCTATTGGTGAGGGTCGGGGTCAATCTCGAAGGAAAATATTCAATGATTTTAACACCTCGTAAATTCTAGCCGTGGTTTAATGATGAGGTTAACACCTGAACTGGCATACCACCTTTCCAAATTTCCACACCGCGTCAATAAATCCTAGATAGGCAATTAAATTTATGTCGCACTGGAGCAGGACACGGGCTATTGGTGAGGGTCGGGGTCAATCTCGAAGGAAAATATTCAATGATTTTAACACCTCGTAAATTCTAGCCGTGGTTTAATGATGAGGTTAACACCTGAACTGGCATACCACCTTTCCAAATTTCCACACAGCGTTCATAAATCCTAGGTAGGAAATTGAATTTATGTCGCACTGGAGCAGGACACGGGCTATTGGTGAGGGTCGGGGTCAATCTCGAAGGAAAATATTCAATGATTTAACACCTCGCAAATTCTAGCCTTGGTTTAATGATGAGGTTAACACCTGAACTGGCATACCACCTTTCCAAATTTCCACACCGCGTTCATAAATCCTAGGTAGGAAATTGAATTTATGTCGCACTGGAGCAGGACACGGGCTATTGGCGAGTGTCGGTGTCAATCTCAAAGGAAAAGATTCTATGACGGTATGGTTCACGTTGGGTTGGCGTGGAAGTTTGGAGAGTGGGGTGCCAGCTCAGGTGTTGCTTCGTCATCTGACCGTGGTTCAAAATTACGAGGGTTTGTCCTCGAATCTTTCCCTTAAGGGACTGATTCCGGACCGTCGTCAATAGCCCGTTGTGTTGCTCTAGTACGACGTTAACTAAAATTACCATTACCATTACCTATGACGGTATGGTAATTTTAATTAGCGTCGTACAAGAGCAACACAACGGACTATCGACGATGTTCCGGAATCAATTCCCTGAGGATAAGATCCAAGGATAACACCAGGTCATTTTGAACCACGGTCAGATGACGAGGCAACATCTGAGCTGGCATCCCACTCTCAAAACTTCCACACCAACCCAACGTGAAGACTTTCGGCTACGACAGTTTTAAGGTGCACCAGCCGCCTCTACACCATACGCTTACAAACATGCATGTCCGGACCCGGATTCGAACCAGTAATCTTCCGATCTAGAGGCTAACCCCTTAACCACTATGCCGGTTGGTCAGCCCTAATTTTTTGAGACAGGTAATTGGTAATTTTCAGTTAAGTGATACTAGAACAACACAACGGGCTATTGACGACGGTCCGGAATCAATTTCCTAAGGAAAAGATCCGAGGACAACACCAAGTCATTTTGAACCACGGTCAGATGACGATGCAACACATGAGCTAGCACCCCAGTCTCCGAACTTCAAAGATTCGAAGACAAAGCATCGAAAATTTGAACCACGGTTCAGATAACGAGGTCACACCTGAGTTTCATTCTCAACAATATTCACACCACGCCGTCAGGACATTTGAGGCCACTATAAATTCAACGGTCACCAGCCTCTACGTACACGACGCTCTTTCATTGGATCGATGTATGAACTCGATCTGTTAATCTGTTAAATCTGTTGCTCTTCTATCTAGGGATGCGACATCGGAAGGTTCCTGGTTAGAATCCGTGTCCGGGCATGGACGTTTGTAAGCGTATGGTGTAGAGGCGGCTGGTGCACCTTAAATCTGCCGTGGCCGAAAGTACTCATGTTAGGTTGGTGTGGAAGTTTGGAGAGTTTGGGGTGCCAGCTCAGGTGTTGCTTCGTCATCTGACCGTGGTTCAAAATTACGAGGTGTTGTCGTCGGATCTTTTCTTTAAGGGATTGATCCAGGACCGTTGTCAATAGCCCGTTGTGTTGCTCTAGTACGACATTAACTAAAATTACCATTACCATTACCATTCTGAAAAAAAAAACAATAATAATTAAATTCCAATAAATTAATTTTAAAATGTTTTAGATTAAATTTTAAAATTCGGCATTCGCACAAAAATTGTAAAAAATTTGCTAATTCACGTTGTTTTTAAAAAAAAAATTTAATTTTTACAATGGTACTCTTTGCTTAAGGTTTCTGACTACGTTGAAAAGACGGTTTTTGACTTTGCACGTTTCATTTCATTAAATATTCTTAATATTTGGAACTTTTCTTTACAAAACCGTTTTTATTATGTCTGCACGGTTAATAGAAGTGGAGAGAAGGCAGTTTGAATTGACCTTGACAGTTTTAAATTCTTTTACAAGTCTTTAAAAGCATTTTTGTCTCATTCTGAATTTGAGCAACGCTTTTGCACGAGAAACGTGATAGCTATTAATGTACTAAACATTTTTGAAAGAAAAAGCCCGTTGTGCTGCTCTAGTACGAGGTTAATTAAAAATGACCAATTACCAATTACCCGAACCATCGTCAATAACCCGTTGTGTTGCTCTAGTACGACGTTAAATAAAAATTACCAATTACCATAAATAAGTTGCTCCATCACGAATTTTACAAATTTTACGAATTTTACCCAACTGACTAACAATTTGGGACCGATATGTAGGCGGCGCTGGTTCGATACCTGTCAGGTGTATTTCTCCCTGATTGTATTTCTCTCTTTTGCATCAGAGCCGATCAACCGGTCTGGTAGTTAAGGTGTTAGCCTCCAGATTGGAAAGTTCCTGGTTTGGATCCGGATCAGTGAATGGATACTTGAAAGCGAATGGTGTAGAAGCTGCTAGTGCACCTTACATCTGTCATGGCCAAAAGTGCTCACGTTGGGTAGGTGAGGGAGTTTGGAAAGTGGGGTGCCATCTTAGGTGTTGCCTCGTCATCTGACCGTGGTTCAAAATTACGTGGTGTTGTCCTCGGATCTATCTCTTGGATGATTTATACCCGGGCCGTCGTCAATAGTCCGTTGTGTTGGTCTAGTACAGTGATCGGCAAACCGCGGCTCGCGAGCCAAAAGCGGCTCTTTAGCCACTTGAGTGCGTCTCTGCCACAATTTCGACTAAATTTCTGTCAGTAAATATCCCGCCGGTGATGAACCGGCATAGTGGTTGAGATGTTAGCCTCTAGATCGGAAGGTTCCTGGTTCGAATCCGGGTGCGGGCATGGATGTTTGTAAGCGTATGGTGTAGAGGCGGCTGGTGCACCTTAAATCTGTCGTGGCCGAAAGTCCTTACGTTGGGTTGGCGTGGAAGTTTGGAGAGTGGGGGTGCCAGCTCAAGTGTTGCTTCGTCATCTGACCGTGGTTCAAAATTACGAGGTGTTGTCCTCGGATCTTTCCCTTAAGGGACTGATCCCGGACCGTCGTCAATAGCCCGTTGTGTTGCTCTAGTACGACGTAAACAAAAAATTACCAATTTTTACCCGCCGGTGATGAGAGGAAGAAAGCAGTTGAGGAACTTCAGAAGAGTCAAGAAAAATCAAGTTCTGTATTGAATTATTGTGTGCAATAATCCAGCAATGATAATATTGCAAGTTTTATTGTTAGTCAAGAGATTGCTATGTTCACATACAATGCGTGTTTCGTCATATTTTTATTTTAATATCACATTTTTTTTTCGTCAATTAATAAGATTTAAGATTATTATTATTGATATCTCGTTTTATTTAATGTTACCAGCTAGTTTAAACCGACTCCTAAAAACATGGTTCTTGAAAAGAAATTTGGCTCTCAAATGAAATCTTAATTGATAATTTTGATTTTTTTTAATTAACGTCGTACTAGAGCAACACAACGGGCTATTGACGACGGTCCTGGATCAATCCCTTAAGGGAAAGATCCGATGATAACACCTCGTAATTTATAACCACGGTCAGGTGACGAGGCAACACCTGAGCTGGCACCCCGCTCTCCAAACTTCCACACCAACCCAACGTGTGGACTTGCGGTCATGACAGATTTAGGTGCACCAGCCGCCTCTACACCATACGATTACAAACAGCCATGCCTGGACCCGGATTCGAACCAGGAACCTTCCGATATAGAGGCTAACACCTTAACAACTATGCCGGTTGGTCGGTAGGTAATTGGTAATTTTAGTTAACGTCGTACTAGAGCAACACAACGGGCTATTGACGACGGTCTGGGATCAGTCCCTTAAGGGAAAGATCCGAGGACAACACCTCGTAATTTTGAACCACGGTCAGATGACGAAGCAACACCTGAGCTGGCACCCCACTCTCCAAACTTCCACGCCAACCCAACGTGAGGACTTTCGGCCACGACAGATTTAAGGTGCACCAGCCGCCTCTACACCATACGCTTACAAACATCCATGCCCGGACCCGGATTCGAACCAGGAACCTTCCGATCTAGAGGCTAACACCTTAACCCCTATACCGACCGGTTGGTCGGAAAAAATAGAAATCTTAATCGATGTACTATTGAACCTTGGCTCTTTTGACTAATGAGTTTGCTGACCACTGCTTTAGTACGACGTTAATTAAAATTTCCTTATCTTATATCATCTGTATCAGTAAAACTTTCATTGTGTGTTTGTCTATTGTTTGATATTGTGTGTCTTGTGTCTGGCGCACAGCATGGCCAGAATCCTAACAAACCAAACCAAACTAATAGCTTCGCTTTTTGATGGTAAGGTAAGGTAAGGTAATTTTAGTTAACGTCGTCCTTGAGCAACACAGCGGGCTATTGACGACGGTCCGGTAATGGTAATGGTAATGGTAATTTTAGTTAACGTCGTACTAGAGCAACACAACGGGCTATTGACGACGGTCCGGAATCAGTCCCTTAAGGGAAAGAATCGAGGACAACACGCCGACCAACCGGTATAGTGGTTAATGTGTTAGCCTCTAGATCGGAAGGTTCCTGGTTCGAATCCGGGTTCGGGCATAGATGTTTGTAAACGTATGGTGTAGAGGCGGCTGGTGCACCTTAAATCTGTCGTGGCTGAAAGTCCTCACGTTGGGTTGGCGTGGAAGTTTGGAGAGTGGGGTGCCAGCTCAGGTGTTGCTTCGTCATCTGACCGTGGTTCAAAATTACGAGGTGTTGTCCTCGGATCTTTCCCATAAGGGACTGATCCCGGACCGTCGTCAATAGCCCGTTGTGTTGCTCTAGTACGACGTTAACTAAAATTACCATTACCATTACCATCGAGGACAGTACCTCGTAATTTTGAACCACGTCGCTTTTTGATGGAACACCAAGCTTCATTTCCCTGTCGATTTAAGATCCTGCTTACGCATAAAATTAATTTTTTAAGGGAAATTAAAGCAACGTGGGCCGATCCTCTTTAAGCAGGAGTCAAAAAGCGGCCTAGATATCGGTACCGAAGCCCTGCGCGCATACACAGACACCGAGAGACGCTGCGTAGGCTATTGGGAACGGTAGCTCGCCAATCATGCATCACATGTCGTGACCCGTTTACGCCCTTGTGACACGTGTTCTATGAGCTCCTCGGTTGAGCAACGGTATTGAGTTCATCGTATCACACGATTCACCGCCGCGAACGTCTTTAGTTCTTTCGGACGGATTCACTCTTCAGCAGGACGCGGGAAAGACTGCGAATTTTGTCTAGCCAAAAGTACTTCATGGTACTTCCGCTTGGATGGTAGGTAGGTAATTGAATTTACGTCACACTGGAGAAACTTGGGCTATTGACGATGGTACCTGATCAATGGTAGCTAGTCTTGCTCTACCGACTGTGCTACCACGGTCTTCGTTGCCTTCTTGGATCTTTACCTGATCCTGGACTACTTATACACTACCCTACAATAATCAAGATATGGATGTAAGACGTCTTCCCGGGCATGCTCAGAGTCTCGACCTAAACCTCATATAACATTTGTGGGGCTAGTTAGAGCGACGCTTACGGACCAGGAAATCACGTCTTTTTAAGGAGCACCAACCGGGCCTCTACACCATACGATTACAAACATCCATGCAAGGACCCGAATTCGAACCAGGAACCTTCCTATCTCGAGGCTAACACCTTAATAATTATACCGGTTGGTCGGCCCTGAGTTATTGGTAGGCCTTTTTTATGTAATATATTAATTCATAAAAAAAAATTATTTTTATGAAATAATATAATTGTTGTATTATAGCTCACGTAAGACCAGCCCGACCCTAATAATGGCTCTTAGAAACCAAAATCGAGGGCCATTACCAAGTGTTGGTTGCTTTCTGGTCACATGGCGCAAGTGTCATATTTGGCCTAACTGCGCCAAAAGTACGACGACTTCAAGTAAAAAATATCATGAAAGATGGAATTGGGAATTCACTCTTTTGGAGGATAGAATTATGTGGGAAATAGAGTAAGGCGACGAAAGCTGAAAAAGATTGCTTGGGTATAACGAGATCGCGATTCACGTGTTTGCAAAAGACTGTTAAACCCCATGGGAGAGGAAAAGATCACTAAAGTTCCTTGGGTTCGTGAAGCCCGTACACGCACAAATGAGATGTTCCCCCGAAGACCCCATTGCCAGTGGACTGGAAGATATAACAGAGGGTGAAATCCTTTATTACACCACAGTTGAACTAGCCCTCGAATAGCAAAAAGCAACCTCCACCTTTGCTACATACGAATAAAGACGATGAACACCCCTCCCTTCATCTAAAAGAACCAAATGCAATCAAAACAATTACAACAAATAAATTTATGTCAAAAGGACAATCAAAACAAAATCGACAGTAAAAAAACTATATATCATATTTGGCACTTATATTGAGTGATTTTCTAATGATATCAAATGAACGAAAGTCATGCCTCACGACCGTAACGGTAATTTTTAGTTAACATCGTACTAGAGCAACACAACGGGCTATTGACGACGGTCCGGGATCAGTCCCTTAAGGGAAAGATCCGAGGACAACACCTCGTGATTTTGAACCACGGTCAGATGACGAAGCAACACCTGAGCTGGCACCCCACTCTCCAAACTTCCACGCCAACCCAACGTGAGGACTTTCGGCCACGACAGATTTAAGGTGCACCAGCCGCCTCTACACCATACGCTTACAAACATCCATGCCCGGACCCGGATTCGAACCAGGAACCTTCCGATCTAGAGGCTAACACCTTAAACACTATACCGGTTGGTCGGCCCCTTCATCTAAAAGAACCAAATCCAATCAAAACAATTACAACAAATAAATTTATGTCAAAAGGACAATCAAAACAAAATCGACAGTAAAAAAACTGTATATCAAATTTCGCACTTTTATTGAGTGATTTTCTAATGATATCAAATGAGCGAAAGTCATGTCTCACGACCTTAACGAAGTACCCTGCGTGAAAACCTAGGCCGACCCTCTGAAATTAAAATGGTAGGTAGTGATATAACGTCTCACTGTACCAACACAACGGGCTAAGGGCGACGGTTCTAGATGAATACCGAAGGGAAAGATTCGAGAGGACAACACCTCGTAATTTTGAAGCGAGGTTCACACTTAGGATAAGATGGATCTAGAAAAAAAATCACATGTTCCCAAGCTGGCACGTTCCGTCGTGATTTGACTTTTTTTTAAAACTTGATCTGCAAATTGTTTTTTAAAAAATCGATTATTTATTACGTTTTACTGACACAGAAAAGCAAAGAAAATAGACTTGAAATATAAGTAGACCTAGCTTTGCTATTGAGAGGAATTTCACAGAGTGTCACCAACATGTCTACTAGTAGTCACGTGACTTCTGTGGGAAAATTGCCTTGGTCGGCCGATTTGGCATTTTATCGTCTCGTTTGGCGAAATAAATCGTATGATGCGTAGGTGTGTGAATGTGCATTTCAAAAGAATGGCGGCCATAGTGGTGCGATCACCAGTCTATCACTTCGTCCCGCGGTCCTATCAGATCATGAATCAATGGATGGTCGTCTGTCATCCTGTGGACCAAGCAGATGATGTATGTTCGGTTCCACCCTGCAGACAAAATAATCTAACAGGTAGGTAATTAACGTCGCACTGGAACAACATGACGGACTATTGGCGACGATCCGAGATCCATCCTTAACGGAAAGATCCACGGACAACGCTTCGTAATTTCGAACCAAGGTCAGATGATGAGTACAACACCTGAGCTGGCATCTCACTCTCCGAACGTCCACACCAAGTCAACGTGGTTACAAATAAAGTAATGGACATGCACATAAGGAAGGTTTTACTGACACAAAAAGAGGACATTTGATGCCATGGCATATTTAATGTGCACCAGTCTCTGTATACGCGACAGTCTTTGGTCGCACTTAATTTCGAACTTAAAGTTGGACACATGCGTACTGGGTCTGCCTTTCGGCCACCCCTATTTCCTATGACTACGTGCAAATACATGCCCACCTCTCAGGAATGGCCCTGACCACTGGACTCCGTAGGTTTGGTTGGTTTGCTTTTTATTGCATAAAGGCCATACCTTGGCTATGCTGCGCCAGACACAAGATATACAATATCAAATAAGGGACATGGACACACAAGGGAGGTATTACCGACTCAGAAGAGAACCTCCCAAAGAAGGAATCGAATCTATGCCGCCATTCGCAGGTTACATACCCACTGAGCCCCGACCGCTTCGACTCCGAAGGTCCACCAACAACAATAGGTTGGTCGATCGGAACAAGGGCGTTACTTTAGCCAAGCGGCGCCAAACACAAGAAAACGTGAAATGATGAATACACACACAAGGAATGCTTTACTGACACAGAAAAGAGCGAGGGCCATATCTTGGCCATGCTGCGCCAGACACAGGATAGACACTATCAAGTAATGGACATGCACACAAGGAAGATTTTACTGACACAGAAGAGAAATGAACCCCAGAAGGAATGGAACCTGTCCCTCCATTCGCAGGTTACTAGCGCAGTGGGCATTCCCACTGAGCCCCGACCGCTTCGACTCCGAAGGTCCACCAACAACAATAGGTTGGTCGATCGTAGCAAGGGCCATATTTTGGCCAAGCTGCGACAAACACAAGAAAACGCCTTGATGAATACACAAGCACGAGAAATGTTTTACTGACACTGAGAAGAGCTAGGAAGAAACCGAACCCTACAACAATAGGACTCCACAGTTTCGTTCGCAGCGCACTGGAAGGACGGTCCCTCTCTTTCTCAGGCAGAGGGGGAAAGCGAAGCACCGAAGTTTTGGAGAGAACGAAGCCCTCTCTCTCTCTCTTTTCCTTCCTTCGGAGAGAGAGCGAGCGAGAGAGGGAGCGACAGAGAGAGGGAAAAAGACAGAAAGGGCAACGTAGTGGAAAGGGGAGAGAGATTGAGGGTGGAGGGGTGACAGAGATTCTCCATTCGGGAGGATACTCAGACCAGTGCAGCTTTACCGACGGGTGCCGATCGCAAGGAGAGCGGACCGCACAACTGGGCCGGCGGTTTCGATTTTTACACGAAATAACTGATTTTTTTTAGTTCGACGGCAATTAAAAACAAATAGGTTTTGCAGTTTTTGAACTGACAAACTCATAGGAATATTTTTGTTTCTCGAATATTCGAAAAAAAAAAAACGAATTTGTTTCGAAATTGAAATTTTTTTTTATCGTGTGAACAGATATCGATTTGCGACGAAATTTCAAAATTTTTCGCAAATAAATTTTATTCGTTTTTAAAATCGATAGTTTTGCATCCCTTCAAATATTTCGCGATAAAAGCAAAAGATATTCACCCTCAAAGTCGCTTTACAAAAAAATATTTCCGAATTGCTGTAATTCCTTTTTATGCATTTTAATATATAAGTACGCAACATTCAAAATCGAAATTAAAAATTGATACGAAACCATTTGTCTTTCCTTTCAAGCACCTCAAGTAATACAGCTGTATAAGAATGAAAGAGAAGTTATCACTGAGCATGAGAAATACGGAATAAAAATTCAAAAAAATTTTGAAAGATATTATTTTTCGCATCACGTGGTCCTATTTTTCTGACGCAATTACATGTTCATGCTTGTTTCGAATAGATCGATTTTTCGCTTTTGGATCGATCTCCAGCGGAACTTTCAGATTCGCGCACCATCCAAGAAGCCCGGCAAATTTAAAAAATAACTCCTTAACTTTCACCCCGGTTCTCAAATTATTACTTTTCGACACAATCGGCTTTCGGCATGTGGTACTTTGCATGCCTCGATCTTTTTTTCCCTCTTGGATCGATCTCTCAGAAATAATCGATTTTTATAAAATCGGAGATCGAATTAAAAAAAAAAATCTAATCACGACTGAACGTGTCAGTTTTGGAACATGATTCGGCATGACTTTTTCTGGATCACTCTTGTCACCGACTCGACCTTTCACGTTTCGCAGTCTACCGGGTGTTTGAAAGTGCAAAGCGCTCGATACTTGACGGGTGGATGTCAGATCCTTGCATCTGTTTCTCCTCAGTTGGAAGTTCCCTGCGTTCGTTCAGTTCGTTTGTCTCATAACCAGAGATGCACGGACTTGTTAAGACCATAGAGACAGCATAGATTCACTGCGAGTGATGGGAAAGCTTCCAAATAAACATGATTTTATTTATATTATTTATATTGTTACAAAAAAAAAATAATAATAATAAATTTTAATTTGACATGCGTGGCATTGCATTGATTCGACGATTATTTCAATATCAGGCCCGATTTTTGGAGTAGCCAAACGCAGAATTGATTATAAATTTCAACTAGACAACCTGTTTTCATTTTTCCGCTAGTTAATATTCATGACTGAAAACGTTTGCTCACAGATGCATGTTGCTCCAAAGAGGTTTGCATAATTTAATGCATTATCTAAGAACGAAGTTTTTACCAAAACTACCGATCCAGTGCCTTATGAAAGTTATTTTAAATAACATATGGTGAGGCGGAAACCCAGCAACTAAAAGGAGGTTCGCATGTGACCCGCGGACCGTGGTCTATGCATCTCTGTCTTACATCCATACACATAGATCGCGCAATAGGCGACGTGCAATAAGATGAACGACACCCTTTAGGCATTGATTCTTAATATTTCATAGGATATTTCTTGTGCAAACTATGGTAGACGGCATCAATTTATAAATTATGGAGGGGTCAAGTAATTTTGTAGATATTTCATGACGTATTGCGTGGCGATCCCCAGTCTAATTTATTTAACATCCATAGACACAGATCGGGGACGTGTTATAAAACGAACGACTTCGCACCCTATCGGCGTTCATTCCTAATTTCTCATAGGATGTTTCTAGTGCAAACTATGCTAGACGGCATGAATTTATAAATTATAAAGAGGTCAAGTAGTTTTGTAGAAGATGTTTGTCATGACGTATTGCGTGGTGATCCCCAGTCTAAATTATTTAACATCCATAGACATAGATCGGCGACGTGTTATAAGACGAACGACTTCGCACCCTATCGGCATTCATTCCTAATTTCTCATAGGATGTTTCTAGTGCAAACTATGGTAGACGGCATCAATTTATAAATTATGGAGAGGTCAAGTAGTTTTGTAGAAGATGTTTGTCATGACGTATTGCGTGGTGATCCCCAGTCTAAATTATTTAACATCCATAGACATAGATCGGCTACGTGTTATAATACGAAGGACTTCGCACCCTATCGGCATTCATTCCTAATTTCTCAAAGGATGTTTCTTGTGCAAACTATGGTAGACGGCATCAATTCATAAATTATAGAGAGGTCAAGTTGTTTTGTAGAAGATGTTTGTCATGACGTAATGCGTGGTGATCCCCAGTCTAAATTATTTAACATCCATAGACATAGATCGGCGACACGTTATAAGACGAACGACTTCGCACCCTATCGGCATTCATTCCTAATTTCTCATAGGATGTTTCTAGGGCAAACTATGGTAGACGGCATCAATTTATAAATTATGGAGAGTCCAAGTAGTTTTGTAGAAGATGTTTGTCATGACGTAATGCGTGGTGATCCCCAGTCTAAATTATTTAACATCCATAGACATAGATCGGCGACGCGTTATAAGACGAACGACTTCGCACCCTATCGGCATTCATTCCTAATTTCTCAAAGGATGTTTCTAGGGCAAACTATGGTAGACGGCATCAATTTATAAATTATGGAGAGTCCAAGTAGTTTTGTAGAAGATGTTTGTCATGACGTAATGCGTGGTGATCCCCAGTCTAAATTATTTAACATCCATAGACACAGATCGGCGACGCGTTATAAGACGAACGACTTCGCACCCTATCGGCATTCATTCCTAATTTCTCATAGGATGTTTCTAGGGCAAACTATGGTAGACGGCATCAATTGATAAATTATGGAGAGTCCAAGTAGTTTTGTAGAAGATGTTTGTTATGACGTAATACGTGGTGATCCCCAGTCTAAATTATTTAACATCCATAGACATAGATCGGCGACGCGTTATAAGACGAACGACTTCGCACCCTATCGGCATTCATTCCTAATTTCTCAAAGGATGTTTCTTGTGCAAACTATGGTAGATGGCATCAATTTATAAATTATGGAGAGGCCAAGTAGTTTTGTAGAAGATGTTTGTCATGACGTAATGCGTGGTGATCCCCAGTCTAAATTATTTAACATCCATAGACATAGATCGGCGACGCGTTATAAGACGAACGACTTCGCACCCTATCGGCATTCATTCCTAATTTCTCAAAGGATGTTTCTTGTGCAAACTATGGTAGACGGCATCAATTCATAAATTATAGAGAGGTCAAGTTGTTTTGTAGAAGATGTTTGTCATGACGTAATGCGTGGTGATCCCCAGTCTAAATTATTTAACATCCATAGACATAGATCGGCGACGCGTTATAAGACGAACGACTTCGCACCCTATCGGCATTCATTCCTAATTTCTCATAGGATGTTTCTAGGGCAAACTATGGTAGACGGCATCAATTTATAAATTATGGAGAGTCCAAGTAGTTTTGTAGAAGATGTTTGTCATGACGTATTGCGTGGTGATCCCTAGTCTAAATTATTTAACATCCATAGACATAGATCGGCGACGTGTTATAAGACGAACGACTTCGCACCCTATAGGCATTCATTCCTAATTTCTCATAGGATGTTTCTAGTGCAAACTATGCTAGACGGCATCAATTTATAAATTATGGAGAGGTCAAGTAGTTTTGTAGAAGATGTTTGTCATGACGTATTGCGTGGTGATCCCCAGTCTAAATTATTTAACATCCATAGACATAGATCGGCGACGTGTTATAAGACGAACGACTTCGCACCCTATCGGCATTCATTCCTAATTTCTCATAGTATGTTTCTAGTGCAAACTATGGTAGACGGCATCAATTTATAAATTATGGAGAGGTCATGTAGTTTTGTAGAAGATGTTTGTCATGACGTATTGCGTGATGATCCCCAGTCTAATTTATTTAACGTCCATAGACATAGATCGGCGACGTGTTATAGTATAAGTAGGGCAACTTTTTGCAACAAATGCAACTTTTATTCACACTTTCTACGCTGCATGTAAAGCACTAAAACCAAAATTCCTCCTACATGGAGTGTATTGTGAGTTATAACCGCAACATAAATGTAACTTTCTGCATAAATTCAACTACCTGTAACTTTTTAAAATGTAGCTTAAAATTAATTCATATGAAACTACTATTTCATTTTTTGCCCTCTGAACCAACCCTTTGATCGCGTGTGTCTGATCTTGTGACGTATTGCGAATCAAACAAGAATTTCATGGACAGAAGGAGTTCGTCCGAACAGACGAAAGTGAAATAAATGGCAAGAAGTAACTTTTAACACACTGGTTGGCACTCTTGCTAATCCAGAGAAAACTTGCGTAATCGACTGCAGACTTTGCGAGGCGAGTGTCGATCATCAATATGTTGTTCGCCTTGTAGATGGCGTTTTAAAATCTCTGAATGTTGAGCGAAAGAATTTTGCGCTTCTGCATTCCGATATAGCACATTATATGACCGCGGCTGGCGGAGTTTTTCAATGTTAAATAAATTACTGGCCATGGATCGACCATTCAACATTCTTCTGTCTTTAAGAATGTATTATAATACTTTGTACACTACTAAAATTGTAATATATTTTGAAATTTTAATTGTTTACGAGTAATTTATTTTAAAATTTAGTGTAGCAAAAAGAAATGCAACTTTACTTCCATAAATGCAACTTTAGGGAATGACAAATGCAACTTTTCCCATTTTTACTGCAACAAAAAAAGTTGCCATAGTTATAAGACGAACGACTTCGCACCCTATCAGCATTCATTCCTAATTTCTCAAAGGATGTTTCTTGTGCAAACTATAGTAGACGGCATCAATTCATAAATTATAGAGAGGTCAAGTTGTTTTGTAGAAGATGTTTGTCAGGACGTATTGCGTGGTGATCCCCAGTCTAATATGTATGGGAGAGATGAAAATTCACTCGATTCAATTTTGGACTATCAATATACCAGCTAGATTGCATTATACAACTGTAGATACGCATTTTGGTTGTATAGTGGAGACAAAAAAATTAAGTTTGTAAAATAATTTGAAGAACAAATAAATTACAAAGAATTGTCATCAATTCTTTTTCACTGTCGCCTCGAAATCTTTTAAATTCCAAATTAATTATGGCTGAGGTAGCCCAGTTGGAAGAGACACGCCTTAGCAACAAGTGGGTTTCAAGTTCGAAACTAGGTCCAGCCAAAGACCGTCGTGTGCACGGGGGCTGGTGTGCATTAAATCTGTCGTGACTTCAGGTGTTCTCGCGTGGTTTAGAAGTTTGGAGAAGAGGCGTGCCAACTCAGGTGTGACCTCGACACCTGACCGTGCTTCAAAATTACGGTGCTGTCCTCGGCCTTCCCTTCGGGATGGACACCGGAATGTCCCCAATAGCCTGTTGTGTTGCCTCAGTGCGACGTTAATTAACTACCAACTACCTATCTCCGAATATTTCATCTGATGTTTCTTGTGTAAACATAGACGCATCCATTTAAAAATTATGATGGTTTAAAAAATTATATCTTTTAGTTGGATAGGACGACCATTTTGTTTTGAAATAGCTTTTAAATGAAACATTTCCATTAAACTTCGATTTCCTTTCAGTTTATGCAATTAATATCAATCTGTGATCGCGTTGCAAATGTGAGCTCTGTAGACTGCGTGATTTCAATTTCTTCACACTTTATTTCGACATCAATGGATACAGAACAAGGTTGAGGAAAGAATTAACATCGCACTGGAGTATCACAACAGGATATTGGTGACGCTCCGGGATCCAATCCGAAGGGAAAGATCCGACCACAACAACTCGTAATTTTGAACCACGGTCAGATGACGAGTTTAGCACCTGAGGTGGTACCTCATTCTCCGAATCTGCACACCAAGGATACGTAAACAAACAGAATAGCCGCTATAGGGAATCAAAAAACCCAAGGTTAAATCTTGCACAACCTCTTCATTCTCGAAGAGCAACATTTACTTGTGCAATTTGGAGAGGAAGCATTATTGGATCCTTTTTTTAGTATACTTGGTAGGTAGATGAATTAACGTCGCACTGGAGTAACATAACGCGCAGTTAGCGACGGTCCGGTATCCATCCCAAAGGGAAGGTCCGACGGTGACAACACTTCGTAATTTTGAACCACGGTCAGATGACGAGGTTAGCACATAAGCTGCACCCCTCCCTTGGAGGAAGTATAAAAGTAAAATGAGTGACGGTAACCTTTTTATGTGCCCAGGGTTATGTGACCAAAACTATTAGCAACGTGGCCAAAACTATACAGCAACGTGACCAAAAGTATTAGCAACGTGACCAAAACTATTACCAACGTGACTAAAACTATTAGCAACGTAACCAAAACTATAAAACGTGACCAAAACTATTAGCAACTAGGGATGCGACATCGATGTCGATATTTTCAAAACATCGATGTTTCTTAAAAAACATTGATGTATTTAACATCGATGTATTGGAGTCGATGTTTTTGTAACATCGATGTTTATACTTGTTGATGTTTTTACGTTGCCGATGTTTTATTTTTAAATGAAAAAAGTACCGTTATAAAAATTTTAAAAATACCCAAGTAGCATAATTTTTATAATCAGCAAATTGAACATACTTTCAGACCAAAGTGGCCAAGGGTGAAGGGTCTGAAAAGTAGGGATACGACATCTATGTCGATGTTTTCTTAACATTGATGTATTGGAGCCGATGTCGTATCAATAGTTGCTAAACCAATTTTAAGAAATGGGGAAAAAAATTTAAATACACTGAATTTTAAAAACATCGATGGTTTGGGGGCGATGCATTATCAACATAGATGTTTTAATTTTCAACATCGATGTTTTGCTGTCGATGTTGCATCACTAGGTGCTAAACCAGTTTCAAGAAATGGGGGAAAAAAGCTTAAATACACTGAATTTTAAAAACATCGAAGGTTTGGGGGCGATGCATTATCAACATCGATGTTTTGCTGTCGATGTTGCATCACTAGGTGCTAAATTACTTTTAAGAAATGTGGAAAAAAGTTTAAATACACTGAATTTTAAAAACATCGATGTTTTTGGGGCGATGTATTATCAACATCGATGTTTTAATTTTGAACATCGATGTTTTGCTGTCGATGTCGCATCCCTATTAGCAACGCGATCAAAACTATTAGCAACGTGACCAAAACTATTAACAACGTGATTAAAACTATTAGCAACGTGACCAAAACTATTAGCAACGTGACCAAAACTATCAGCAACGTGACCAAAACTATTAGCAACGTGACCAAAACTATTAGCAACGTGACCGAAGCTATTAGCAACGTGACGCTTTGACTACTTTTGCTACCGGGTGGAAACAAACTTACCTGATCTGTATGGTCCACAGGACGGGCTCAGACGCGCATTCATTGATTATTGACCTATTAGTCCGCGCGACCTAGTGGTAGATTGGTGAACTGATTATTTTTAACGCCACTCTAGAAATGCTCCTTCACACATCTACCCTGTCATACGATGTTATATCGCCAAACGAGTCGATAAGATACCAAATCGGTCAACCAAGTCAATTTTTCATCGCAGTCACGTGACTACTAGTCGACATGTTGCTCCCACTTTTTCAAGCTCTTCTCATTCGCAATGCTGAATCTCCTCTACTGTTATAAAATGTAGTGCTTGTGTGTGTATGTGTTTGGACTGCCTGACGAATCTATGGCACTTACAAAAATGGGATTTAGCACACAGGTAGAACGAATTTTTTGCAATTTTTCTATATCGCATCTGAATTTTAAATTTTTATCTGGAACATTTTGAAATTAATTTTTAAATTGGAATTTATTTGAAAGTACGCGAGGGTAGCCGAGCGGAACGTAAAACGAGCTCATTTCTACCGGCCCCAAAGGACGTTCCACTCCGCATTATCTACTTGCCAAAGCCATCGACGGTACCAAACATCTACACCAAGCCAGCGTAATGATATTTGAGGGCACGATAGATTTAACGTCCACCAGCCCTCACGATTCACGAACACGAAGGTCTTTAATTGGATAGATTTCAATTCGCAACACCCCGGTTGCAAATCTGCTACTCTTCCAAACGAACTTCCGCGGCCCCTGAGGAAAGTAATGAAAATGCTGTTACTGTCAACTCTGAACCATATTGTGCTATGCTGTAAAATGTCTTTGTGTCTGAAATTGATCGGAAAAAGGTTTGCAGCATATTTGGTTTAACACGAAGAAGCAGCATGTTCCTGTTCTAAAAAAAATTCTAAAAAATGTCCTGAATAAAGCCAAATCTTCTGACGTTAGTAGGCCCATTAATTTATTCGAGGCGATATATTTTCCAATTGGGCTACTCAAAGTAACGAGTCTACGCTTCCCAAGCGGGCAACGATTCGACAAAGCAAAATATTACCAAGGACTCATCACCTGATAGGTCCGTGTGGCATACTGATAGGCATTGGCGATTTCACCATTTTTGTTGGCTCTCCATAGAAAGGAGTATTCACACATCTACCCTGTCATCAGATCGCATCTCCAAACGAGGAGATGAAATGCCATTTTGGCCACTCTTTTTAATTCCTCTCAATAATAATGCTCAGTTTGTTTAATATGCACGTCTGTGTTTGTGACAATGCGATTTTAGCATATAACTTACTTTTAAAAATAGCGCCAAACGTCGCCAAAATGCGATATAAATTCAAGCGTTCAGTTGTATTTTTTCTGCTCCAGTGGCTGGCAAAGAAATGTTGGTTCTGAATAATCTCCCATTTCGAAACAAATCTGCAACTAATCACCAGGAGGAAATATAAAATTATTACAATCACATCTCCCATTCTGATTGGTGGTATTTTATGGAGCAAGGGCCCTATATGGCCAAGTTGCGCCAAAAACCGTCAAGTAAATCTTTAATTTGGGAGATTAAAAGAACTAGAAAACACATTCTATCTTGTTCTCATCTCTGATACGAGTAATAGTTCACATTTTCCATCATATACAGTAAATCAAAAAGTTGAAAGGCAGAAAAAAAATTTAAACAATTTTGCATTAAAAATTAGTAACTAATACACCCAAACTAAACTTGGCAAAATGGCACACACACACACACACACACAAACTTTTTAAGACCAATCTATTAAACTATACCTTAAAAGACTTTGAATCCAAAATTCATTATTTCGGGTGGTATGTAGTATACGGTGCAACGGTGATTTTTCGCCAAACATGGTAACCTTGATGCTACGTATAGATTTATGGCAACCATTTCACTTGTAACTAATCGAATCGCCAAGATGACTGCAATACTCACTTCGGCGGCATTCTTGTTTTCGCGAGAAAAATTGCTTGGCGATAAACATGCCCCGTATATTACATTTACCATATAATTTCTCTAGTATGGATCCAAAAACAAACTTCTAATTTCCCTTTCGTTGTAAAGATAACTTTATTTTCCTCTGAAATGGTGAAAAATCAGATATCAGTGTGTGTGTGAAAGGTACAATTCAAACACTTACTACAGTAAGTTCCCGTTACAACGAACTTCACGGGACCGTAAAATTTTTTCGTTGTAACGAAAGTTTGCTAATTCGAATAAAAGAGAACATTTTAAATACGTAAATTCGACTTTTGTTTCGAAAGAAGACTACATATAATACTATGATTAGCTGCTGCAATTAGAAAGTTTATTGCAATTCATTGAAATCAGCCAGAGAAAAATAATTTTTTCAAATAAATCCATTGTTATAGCATTTTCTAAAACCTGAAAAAAAATTAACTTACCTCTTTTGGGAAACATTAACCATAAATGAACAAAATGCGAGGAAACAACTTTATTTCAGAAAATCTACGATTTTCTTCTGACCAATTTTTGCAGTTGTATTTGAGAGTAAATAATTTTGAAGTTGGTGAATAGTTGTAAAGATAAAGTCCGGCACATTGCTTTGTGACGAAATAAATGTCCGCATTGTCTTCTAACTTGCTAAGGCTTCTGAAGAAGCGACATTGTGCACATCATCTCCAACCACAGCCTCTTCATCTTCACTACTTTCATTGGCCTCATCTTAGATGTCTTTAATGGATTGGATGATGTTTGCTTCGGTCAGTTCATAACATGTTGAAACGTTGTCCTACCCCCCCCCCCCTATCTACACTGAGATAATTTTTCAAATTCACGTCGTCAGGAACCGAAGTTTTATTTTTTGAAGCGTTCCAAATTTTCTCTAACTCAGATTGCTGAATGTCGTGCGTATTTGATTCATCTTTCAAGTCGGCTTCTGAAACTGAATTGGCGTCTTTGGCTGTGGTTGCATATGTTTCCAACAGTTTGTTATTGTAAATTGACTGATGTCATCCCAATATCCACATACCCAATCTATAGCTTCTTTCACGTTGCGTTTTCTTTGGATATTTTTCCGAAAAATGGCTTAGAAATTGACGTAACGAAAAGGTTCTGTAGCGTGGTTTTACAGCTCTGATGATGCCTTGGTCAAGAAGCTGAAGTTTTGCCATGCAATTAGGCGGGAAATACGCGGTTACGACAGCGACAAATTTCTGCTTGTTTCTTAGAAAATCAGTCTTTATTTTGGCAGCTGGTTTCAGCTCGACTAAAACGAAATTCATCGAATCTAAAGAAACTGCATGCTTGTTATCAGTTGAGAGAACCATAAAAGGAAAACATATTTTTGCCTGTACAAATAGTTCGTTGTATCGGGATTTTCAAAAATCGATCATTTCGTTATATTGAGATTCATTTAACATTGTTTTAATTGCTTTTCGGATGGGGACTTCCATGACTTTCGTAATAACGGGATTTTTCGTTGTATCGGTATTCGTTGTAACGGGATCTTACTGTACTTCGTCTTTTATTTTCTATATAAACTCTTCAACTTTAAATTACTTGTTCAATTACCAGGTGTGGATTAAAGGGAACTTTCAGATTCAATACATATAAAACCCCACCATATATAGAATACTCATTTCATTTAAGAGGGTTGGAAAATTTTTTACATATAATAATGGATTCAGTGGGGGAAAAAACAATCAATCGAAAGGCAACAAAGATTTCGAATCGAGAAATATTGCTACAAGCAAAAACGCATCTCTCATAACAATGATGTTTTCGTTACTTTTACATTGTTTCGAAAATGCATACAGAACAATAAATTGGTTGGAAATATGTCTCATTCATGTTAAAAACATGTGCTTTGTTGTATGCGATTTTCTAAAGTGCTTTGGATTTCAAACTTACAAATACCGTCGTTTTTGAAAGCTTTTTGTGAGCTTTACTGCCGTACCCAGTTGCTGCGGAGAAGCAAACCCGGACAAAGATCTAGTCCACATTTTTTTAAATCTAAAAGATTTGTGTCTGTAAAAAGTCTTGCGGACTTATCAAGTGGTTCCGTAAAGCATTGTAAGTTCCATTTTTTAATTTCTATCTCTCTACATTAAAAAAAAAGTTACGGATGCCGCCGCAGGATTGAAAACTTGCTTTTTTTAGACGGTTTCCCGGGAAAGTACGCATCAGAAAATAACAAAATTGACATGGTTTGTTCAAAATTGTACAGGGAACATGACGAATAAGATTTTTTTCCGATGCGGCTATTAGTTTATAGTTTATCAAGTGTCAAAGTTGAAACAGCAAAATTTCTAACGCGAGTGAGCAAAAGACGCACAAATTTTTAATCTTCAGCCTTGATTTTTTTAGAATACCTTTAAATGTAAATTTTTTTAAGACACCTAGTTTTTTTTAAATTTCAATTTGGTTCCTGATAGCATATTTTTTTTAATTAGATACAAATCGTGACTTTTTCGTTACTTTTTCGTTAAAACTGTCATATCTATATCTCATTACTATTAGTTTTTAAATCTGAAAGCATCGCAAGAAACCTTAGAATGTACTCTTTCTTACGGAAGGTTTATTTTCGAAATTGGTTAATAAATAAATTCGATGCGATCAAAAGTTCGTCATACAAATTTCGGAATATTGGAATATTTTCGTTATTTTTTGTTAAAACTGTCTATTCTATAGATTCATGCTATTATTTTTTTGTTTTGAAAACGTCACTGAATAACTTAATTGTTCCATAAGAAAGTGTACAATCTATTTTTTAAATTGGTTAATAAATAAAGTCGATGCAATTAAAAATTGGTCATACAAATTTCGGAACTTTTAGATCGTAATTTCCGATATAAAACTAAAACTGTCACATCTCTAGCTCAATACTATTTGTTTTAAAATTTGAAAATACCTCGTGGAAGCTTAGAATACACTCTTTCTTATGGTATTATTATTTTAAAAATTGGTTCATAAATAAATTCGATGTGAGGATCGAAGTGTACAAATCCTCCCGAGTGTACAAATTGTTGATCGCGCAGAAGGAACGGTGAAACGAACGGTTTGATTTTTTTAATTAACGGGTTTGCCAGATATCAAATTTATCGTTACTACAATCACCATAGCAACGATTTTTTTCCCGTTGAAACTCGCTGTGACGTCTGCCCGAGTTCAAAAAGCTGAACTCGCTTTTTCCCCTCGATTCTCATACGGTTTCGCGAGAAAGTGCTCATCCAAAATTTTCGAGATTAACATGGTTTATTCAAAATTGTACAAGGAACAAGATCGCTAAGGTTTTTTACTGATACGGCTATTAGTTTAGGGTGCATTATGTGTTAAAGTTTAAAAAAAAGCTAAATGACTTGCGAAAGGAGTGTTGGTTTGCGAGGCAAACCAAATGGGATCGCGTAGCATTCACCGGGAGTTTGAGAGCGTTAGCGATCAGGGGGCGAAGTCCTCGCTGTAACGTCATGGACCGAAAAGTAAAATCAGGATTCTACAAATTATTAAAATAGTTTCGCCATCGCAGGAGATTGACTCTGCAAAATTAGTTTTAAGTAAAAAAAATAACGAAAATTTCCCGATTTTTCCGGAATTGCAAAAAAAATATTACCAAGAACCAAATTGAAGTTTGTAAGAAAAACTCGGTGAGGAGCAAAAATTCATGTTTAAAAAGGTACTCTAAAAAAGAACTCACTACAGAAGACTGAACATTTTTACGTGTTTTGCTTACTCGCGTTAGAAATGTTCTCTTTTTTCGACTTTGACACTTATGCACCCCAAACTAATAGTTGTATAAGAAAAAAGAAATCTTCTCCATCTTGTCCCCTGTACAATTTTGAATAAACCATATTAATTTCGTAATTTTCTGATCCGTTCTTTCTCGGGAAACCGTCTAAGAATCGAGCAAAAAAAGCGAGTTTTCAATCCTGCTGCGGCGGTGGGTAGTAACTTCTTTTTAATATACTAGGGGGCTACCGTCCCCTTCTCGCCTGCGCTCGCCAACCATTCCAAATTCCATTTGGTTTGCTTCGCAAACCAACATTCCATTCGCAGAGTGAATCTCCTGGACAGCGAAACTATCTGAATAATTGGTATAATAATGATTTGACTTTCCGGTCCATGACGTCACGGCGAGTGCTTCGCCACTGCTCGCTTACGCTCGCGATGACGAGGAGCTGGCTCCCCACTCCCCAAACTTCCACACCACGCCAACGTGAAGACATTTGTGATAACGACAGATTTCACGTGCACCGGTCCTCTTTGTACACGAAATTTATTATGCATGTGTGTATGTAAAAATATAGGAAGGTGTTGCTGGGTTTGTGGAGCATGTACAAGTTGGGTGGTTTTTAACCTCTCATAAAATACATCCCATCTTCTATACCCTTCTTGGACTTGTCAGAGCAGTCGGGTAGTCTTGGACCTTTAACCCTTCAAGGAATTTCGACGAGATATTGCTAATCACGAGATATCGGCCTACCTCGTAAGAATCGAAGTACGTATGATATGCATTCCTGAACCATAGTCTTCGTCAAGACGCGTTAGGGACGGTGCAAATTTCGTTTACCATAAAGCTCTTCGGGGTGGAGATGGGTTACGGTGTTCTAATATGCAACTCTAAGTTAACTGTAATGGAAAATGGATAATTGTAAATTAATTTTGGTTATGGTTTCTAAAGTCCCCCTTCCTGCATTTAGCAGTGGCTGAATTCGATAGATGGCCACCTGATTGCCAATTGCGTGAGAGCAGTATTCAGATCATGAGTGTACTTCCGTAAGCGTGATGCAATGGATGATTGCGACCGTGGACTTCCCTAACTAGCCGAGTATGAGCCTCAGCATGAAGAGGAGGCTGAGTGAAGCTGTGATAGGAATAGAAGCAATGTTGTAGGAACTGATTGACTTTGGCACTGGCTTTTGAGCTTTCAGGAGACGTGAAACAGCCGTCGAAGTGCGTGCCGATTGTCGCGAGCCCATCTGGCATGTTTTCGGAAATGCGCCTGTTTATAATCGGGGTCACCAATTTCTCAAGATAATGAAAATTCTTCTGCCAAATTATACTTCATGGCGAAGACGAGTTACGCTGCTGAATATACGTACTGCCGCATTGTAGCTTAATTTTAATAGTGATGGCTAAGGTCGCCACAGGTCATTTTTCCTACACCAAGTACAAGGACACCCTTAAGAGAATTCCGAACATCCATGAAAGGCCGTCGTGACTCATTGGGTGTGGCCACTGCGTTAGCAATCTGAGAGTTGTGGGCGAGTCAGGTTCGATTCCACCCTAGGTGTATTTCTCCCTTCTTCTCGGGGTATAGTGGTTAAAGTGTTAGCCTCTAGATCGGAAGGTTCCTGGTTCGAATCCGGGTCCGGGCATGGATGTTTGTAAGCGTATGGTGTAGAGGCGGCTGGTGCACCTTAAATCTGTCGTGGCCGAAAGTCCTCACGTTGGGTTGGCGTGGAAGTTTGGAGAGTGGGGTGCCAGCTCAGGTGTTGCTTCGTCATCTGACCGTGGTTCAAAATTACGAGGTGTTGTCCTCGGATCTTTCCCTTAAAGGGACTGATCCCGGACCGTCGTCAATAGCCCGTTGTGTTGCTCTAATACGACGTTAACTAAACTTACCTTTACCTTACCCTTCTTCTCGGACCTTTCCTTTAATAGATTGATCCCGGATCGTCGTCAATAGCCCGTTGTGTTGCTCTAGTTTGACGTTAACTAAAATTACCATTACCCTTCTGCATCACGAAAACTTTCTTTGTTATATATGCCCATTACTCGACGGTTGAGTTTTGCACAACAGTCTTGTGACGCAGCATGACCAAGTGCGGCCCATGCGCCATAAATCCCCAAAATCAACCAACAATCATGCTTAGACTGAGATTCGAAACCGCATGGGGTAGATAATAGTGTTTCCCGGCTAAGTTCAAATTAAGATTATTTTCTAAGCAATTAGGAATGGTAATGGTAATTTTAGTTAACGTCGTACTAGAGCAACACAACGGGCTAGTGACGACAGTCTGGGCTCAGTCTCTTAAGGGAAAGATCCGAGGACAACACCTCGTAAGTTTGAACCACGGTCAGATGACGAAGCAACACCTGAGCTGGCACCCTACTCTCCAAACTTCCACACCATCCCAACGTGAGGACTTTCGGCCACCACAGATTTAAGGTGCACCAGCCGCCTCTACACCATACGCTTACAAACATCCATGCCCGAACCGGATTCGAACCAGGAACCTTCCAATCTAGAGGCTAACACCTTAACCACTATACCGGTTGGTCGGCTGCAATTAGGAAGCATGAGTTACAGATATGATTGCAGGGTTGTTGACTCCGTTATGGCATAAGAAGGTTCAAAACTTAACAATCACATTTGCGGGAATTCAAGAATAAGCTTCGAATTACACTTTCCAAGACAAAATCTAGTTCGAAGAGCTTTTTGTTCGTTTTAAATTCCGTTTCTTCCTTTCTATCATTTTTTTTATTGTGATTAATGATTCGTTTTTAATTACTCCTTGTTTTTTTCCCTCCCAGGGACTAAGCGAAGACAAAGACTGAGTCGGAAGAAGCGCAATGAGCTTGACAATGGCTTTCGTTAGTCAACATTTCATTCGGGATCCCTCAAGCAGAAGTTAATTAGGTTGTTTTTGATAAGCAGGCTTCATTAAGACGTTTGAAATGCGAACCACTTGTGACTCGTTTAAAGAAAATAAAACACCTGTGTTTGAGCCTAGACTGCACTTTGACAAGCGATGTCGCCATATTGGCAGTCTTCTTAGTGGACAAGAGTCAGTCACTCTTTGCATCATTCTTTTGACGATTCAAGCCACGGAAGAGCAACGGACTAGTTACCGGAGGGTTGTGAATTCGAATCCAACCAAAGACCGTCGTGTATAAAGAAGCCTGGTACACGTTAAATCTGTCGTTGCATCTAATGTCCTCACGTTGGGTTGGTGTGGAATTTTGGAGAGTGGGGTGCCAGCTCATGTGTTGTGTCGTCATCTGACCGTGGTCCAAAATGACGTGGTGTTGTCCTCTGATCTTTCCCTTAAGGGACTGATCCCGGACCGTCGTCAATAGCCCGTTGTGTTGCTCTTGTGTGACGTTAATTAAAAATCACTAATTACCATTTATAAAGACAGTAAATTCCGAACCAACGCTGTTTTATTGAACACAACCGGCCTTCCAAACATAACTATTGTATTATTCCCACTTAACGAATATTTTCCCCTTTCGTATTCGTAAGATGGAAGTAGTAATGCAAATAAGGTTATTAGTTTTGATCAACGTATTTCGTGCTTAGTATGTTTATCAAATCCGTCAAGGTACGTGGTTTGTTGCGATGTTTCTTGTGGCACATTTTGCTCGTTATTACCCACAGGACAAATGAGTATTGTGGCGTTGCTTCAGTGTGACGTTATTTAAATAGCTACCTCCTCAGTGTCTATGACACGAACCATCCACAAATCAATGAAAAAAGCCACGGGCTGTGCCTAGAATGTGTGGTATTCATGTGAGGTGTTCCGTGAACCTCCTTCCTGTAGTGCATCAGTGTAACGAAAAGTGGTTCAGAAATCTGTCCTCGTGGTCGCATAACGATTAATATTCAATTGGTCAGGCATTAGAAGGTCGTAAGGAAGGATGTAGATGAATGTACATCGCACTGGAAGCAACACAAAGGGCTATTGGCGACGGTCCGGAATCCTTCCCGAAGGGGAAGAGTCCAAGACAAAACCGTTCTGGTGGTAAAAGCATTAGAATGTCATAAGGAAGGATGTAGATCAATGTACGTCGCACTGGAAGCAACACAAAGGGCTATTGGCGACCGTCCGGAATCCTTCCCGAAGGGAAAGAGCCCAAGACAAAACCGGTTTGGAGGTAAAAGCATTTGAAGGTCATAAGGAAGGATGTTGATCAATGTACGTCGCACTGGAAGCAACACAAAGGGCTATTGGCGACCGTCCGGAATCCTTCTCGAAGGGAAAGAGTCCAAGACAAAACCGTTCTGGTGGTAAAAGCATTAGAAGGTCATAAGGAAGGATGTAGATGAATGTACGTCGCACTGGAAGCAACACAACGGGCTATTGGCGACGGTACGGAATCCTTCCCGAAGGGAAAGAACCCAAGACAAAACCGGTCTGGTGGTTAAGGTGTTAGCCTCTAGATCGGAAGGTTCCTGGTTCGAATCCTTGTCAGTGTATGGATGTTTGTAAGCGTATGGTGTTGAGGTGGCTGGTGCACCTTAAATCTGTCGTGGCCGAAAGTCCTCACGTTGCGTATTTGCCCTCACGTTGGGTGTAGAAGTTTATAGAGTGGGGTGTCAGTTCAAGTGTTGCCTCGTCATCTGACCGCGGTTCAAAATTACGTAGTGTTGTCCTCGGATCTTTCCTTTAGGGGATTAATCCCGGACTGTCGTCAGTAGCCTGTTGTGTTGCTCTAGTACGAAGCTAATTATAATAACTTGACTTTACCTAACCCAAGACAAAACCATAATTTGAACCACAGTCAGATCATGAGGTTAACACCTGAGCTGACTCTCTCCACTCTCCAAAACTTTCACATTATACCAACGTGAGGACATTTAAGGCCATGACTAGTTTAACAATGCATCAGTCTCCACGTTTACGAGCATCTTTGTTTCGATCGAGTCTCAAACTTGCAACCCTCCGGTCGCTAATCCGTCGCTCTTTCAACCGGGCAACCGAGGTAGGTTTGTCAAGATAATGACGTCTGTAGGTATTGCTCGCGGGTCTCCAGAGGTCAGCCCAGCTATAATTTCAAAGAATAATTGCTAATTTCAAATCGTGCGACTTTTTTTTGAACAAGAAATGTGAATTTCTACGCTGAATTGAAATATTAAATATTGTTTGGTATGTTTTGTCGTTGTGCGGTCATTTTATGCTACCCGGGGTATAATCTGACTGGAACCTGAGGCTTAAATTCGGTTCTGAGCCACGACGAACATCTGTGCCCAGATCAGGAGGGAGAATGAAAAATAGGAGGCATGAAATTCGTAAACAGCATATTCTGCTGACAAGCGATAATATACGCAAATGTATTCCAAATATATTCAGAAAATCTGACGTTGTGCAAGCACATGTCAGACTTGTCCACTATGATTTGACGTTGTAATCTCAGAAACTGCGCCTTTCGTCAAGGTATGTTGTTTTAAATCTCAAAATTTGAATTTTCCACTAGAAATTTCATTATGGACGTTTTTTTTTTACTCTAATAAATATCTACAAGTTAAAACTTAGAATCCTTTCACACCAACAAATTCGGGTCAGTCTAAATCAATCCAGCAGAAACTGACTAACGAAGACTCAAGAAATCCTCTTCCATAAGCTCGTTCCTTAAAACTTTTAACATTTCCTGAATCCAGAGAACTGCGCTTCAATGCACCCGAATTTTCGTCAGTCAGTTTCAACTTGATTCAAATTCAGTCGGAGTGACCAGGATTCTGTTGGTGTGAAGGGGTGCTAATGAATAAATTTGTGTGAACTATATCTGATTTTTAACTAATGAAAGATCGTAATGATGTTAATCCCACAGTAAATAGTTATTTGTTTGCTCGATGTTCATTTTTTATTTTGCTACGCGAAGACTAGGTAGGTAAGGTAATTAATTAGACTCTCACTGGAGCAACACATTGCGCTGTTGGCGACGGTCCGGGATCAATCCGTTAAGGAAAGACAATGCCTCGTAATTTTGCGCTACGGTCAGATAACGAAGGTCAACATCTGAGCTGGCATCCCACTCACCAAACTTCCACACTCCGCCAACGTAAGGACATTTAAGGCGACGCCATATTTAACAAGCACCAGCCCCCTAGAACACGACGGTCTTTGGCTGGACAGAGTTTCGAAATCACAACCTTTTGATTGATGATCCGTTACTTTACTTGTAATGTGCATTCCTTCCTGGTGTATTTCTCTCTCCTGTGTCAGTAAAACTTTCATTGGTGATCCGTTACTTTTCTTGTCGGGTGCATTCCTCCCTGGTGTATTTCTCTCTTCTGTGTCAGTTAAACTTTCATTGATGATCCGTTACATTTCTTGCCGGGTGCATTCCTCCCTGGTGTATTTCTCTCTTCTGTGTCAGTAAAACTCTCATTGATGATCCGTTACTTTTCTTGTCGGGTGCATTCCTCTCTGGTGTATTTGCTTCTTCTGTGTCAGTAAAACTCTCATTGATGATCCGTTACTTTTCTTGTCGGGTGCATTCCTCCCTGATGTATTTCTCTCTTGTGTGTCAGTTAAACTTTTTTTGATGATCCGTTACTTTTCTTGTCGGGTACATTGCTCCCTGATGTAGTTCTCTCTCCTGTTTCAGTAAAACTCTCATTGATCATCCGTTACTTTTCTTGTGGGGTGCATTCCTCCCTGGTGTATTTCTCTTTCCGGTGTCATTAAAACTCTCATTGATGATCCGTTACTTTTCTTGTCGGGTGCATTCCTCCCTGGTGTATTTCTCTCTTCTGTGTCAGTTAAACTTTCATTGATGATCCGTTACATTTCTTGCCGGGTGCATTCCTCCCTGATGTATTTCTCTCTTGTGTGTCAGTAAAACTTTCATTGATGATCCGTTACATTTCTTGCCGGGTGCATTCCTCCCTGGTGTATTTGCTTCTTCTGTGTCAGTAAAACTCTCATTGATGATCCGTTACTTTTCTTGTCGGGTGCATTCCTCCCTGATGTATTTCTGTTTTGTGTGTCAGTTAAACTTTCTTTGATGATCCGTTACTTTTCTTGTCGGGTACATTGCTCCCTGATGTAGTTCCCTCTCCTGTTCCAGTAAAACTTTCATTGATGATCCGTCACTTATTTGTCGGGTGCATTCCTCTCTGGTGTATTTCTCTCTTCTGTGTCAGTAAAACTCTCATTGATGATCCGTTACTTTTCTTGTCAGGTGCATTCCTCCCTGATGTATTTCTGTTTTGTGTGTCAGTTAAACTTTCTTTGATGATCCGTTACTTTTCTTGTCGGGTGCATTCCTCCCTGATGTATTTCTCTCTTGTGTGTCAGTTAAACTTTCAATGATGATCCGTTACTTTTCTTGTCGGGTACATTGCTCCCTGATGTAGTTCTCTCTCCTGTTTCAGTAAAACTCTCATTGATGATCCGTTACTTTTCTTGTCGGGTGCATTCCTCACTGGTGTATTTCTCTCGCCTGTATCAGTAAAACTTTCATTGATGATCCGTTACTTATTTCTCGGGTGCATTCATCCCTGATTTATTTCTCTCTTCTGTGTCAGTAAAACTTTCATTGCGTGTTTCTCTGTTACTTGATATTGTATTTCTTGCGCCTAGTTCAGCTCGACCAAATTTGGTCCTTGCGCCATAAAACCCCAACAAATCAACCAACCGTTACTTTTTCAACAGGTCTACCAAGCTCCATAAAGACTAGATACACAAGAAAGTTAGATTTAGAAAGGAAGATTTTTTCCCTTCCCATTATGGGCCAGCTTCATTATATTTGCTTTGAATTCCGTGCCAATCTTTTCTATGACTGGAAAGGACCATTTTTGTTTCACACTCCAACATCATTTGAATCGTGGTCGGCGGATTTGCCCATTGCGCTAGCAACCTACGAGTTGTTGGTGGTTTAGGTTCGATTCCTCCTAGTGTATTTTGTATTTTTTTAAATAATGTCGCACTGGACGTGAGGACACAATGGACTGTGTATATTCCTCCCAGTGCACATTTCTATCTCGTGTATCAGCTAAACTTTACTTGTGTGTGTTCTCCATATACGAATACTTGACGTTTTTCCAAAGTAGGTTGGACAAATAGGTCTCTGTGTCATAGAGCCCCTCCTGACAACCAACCCTAATTTGAAACAATATAAATTTTTGAAGCTGCTTCTATTAATGTTTTTAAAAAATAGCATTGTTGAAATTTGGCCTACTAATAATTTTATGGCCGCGACAGCCCAAAACAGACCGTCGTGTACAAAGAGGACTGAGCAGACCAACCGGTAAAGTGGCTAAGGTGTTAGCCTCTAGATCGGAAGGTTCCTGGTTCGAATCCGGGTCCGGGCATGGATGTTTGTAAGCGTATGGTGTAGAGGCGGCTGGTGCACCTTAAATCTGTCGTGCCCGAAAGTCCTCACGTTAGGTTGATGTGGAAGTTTGGAGAGTGGGGTGCCAGCTCAGGTGTTGCTTCGTCATTTGACCGTGATTCAAAATTACGAGGTGTTGTCCTCGGATATTTCCATTAAAGGACTGATCCCAGACCGTCGTCAATAGCCCGTTGTGTTGCTCTAGTACGACATTAACTAAAATTACCATTACCATTACCAATGAGGACTGATGTACGTTAAATCTGTCATGGTTTCAAATGTGGCATGGTGTGGAAGTTTGGAGATTGGGGTGACAGCTCAGGTCTTGACCTCGTCATCTGATCGAGCTTCAAAATACGAGGTGTTTTCCTCGTATCTTTCCTTGCGGGTTTGATCCTCGACCGTTATCAATAGCCCATTGTGTTGCTCCAGTGTAACATTAATTAAAATACCTACCTACCTCTTTAGTTAGCTGGTTGTAAATTAACATCGCACCGGAGCAACACAACGGGCTTCTGGCGACGGTCCGAGATCAAACCCGAAGGGAAATATCCAAGATTACCACGTAATTTTAAACTGAGGTCAGACGAAGAGGTAATTTGGTAATTTTTTGTTTTTTCGTCGTACTAGAGCAACACAACGGGCTATTGACGACGGTCCGGGATCAGTCCCTTAAGGGAAAGATCCGAGGACAACACCTCGTAATTTTGAACCACGGTCAGATGACGAAGCAACACCTGAGCTAGCACCCACTCTCCAAACTTCCACACTAAGCTAGTTGGGACATTTGAGCTCGCGACAGATTTAACGTGCACCAGCCCCCTTCGTACACGACGTGGCTAGATTCAAACTCGCAACTCTCCCATTGCTGCTCAGTTACTCTTCCAACCGGTCTATCCCGGCCCAATTTCATGATGGAAAGTAATTGATGATACAATGAATGAGAGATTTTTTGATGGAATTATGTTAAGCCATTTCTCCGGCAGGAACATCGGAAGTGATATGTCCTTTCTGTTTTTGATCTCACAGCACCACTGGATTTCATCCGCTTTCATGTTGGCTAAATGCGAATACTTTCTCAAAGACTCGGAAGACTTATTTTAAGCCTTTCGGATGGTGAATTGTCAAGGAAATAAGCATTTGAGAATAATTTATCTTACAACGTTTCCGTTTTCGAAAAATAGCTTTTCACCAAATGCCACTTGTAAGTCTACGAATAAGTGGAAGAACTTCGACTTCATCTTTTTGTCTTTGTTCTGAGAACATTTCAACAGTTTTTTCTGTTTGCTTCTCCAGTTTTAGCGCGCCGACCAACCGGTATAGTGGTTAAGGAGTTAGCCTCTAGATCGGAAGGTTCCTGGTTCGAATCCGGGTTCGGGCATGGATGTTTGTAAACGTATGGTGTAGAGGCGGCTGGTGCACCTTAAATCTGTCGTGGCCGAAAGTCCTCACGTTGGGTTGGCGTGGAAGTTTCAGTTAAGGGACTGATCCCAGACCGTCGTCAATAGCCCGTTGTGTTGCTCTAGTACGACGTTAACTAAAAATTACCATTACCAGTTTTAGCGCTTGGGGCAAGAGTTGAAATCATATTTTTGATCGTAATTTTACGAGATACAATAGAGTGCTTTTAAAAATAGAACACTTGGAATTCAGGTAGGGCGGTATATTAATTAACGTGTAACTAGAGAAACACAACGGGGTATTGGTAACAATCCGGGTAAGGTGAGATAATTTTAATTAACATCAATCGCTTAAGGAAAAGATTCGATGAGAACACCACGTAATTTTGACGAAGCAACACCTGAGCTGGCACCCTACTCTCCAATCTTCAACACTACGCCAATGTAACGAAAATCGAGGTCACGACGGATTTAACGTGCACCAGCTCCCTTTATACACGAAGGTCTTTGACTGGATTCGAACTCACAACCCTCCGGTTGCCAATCTGATGCTCTTCTAACCGGGTATTGACGACAGTCCGTGATCAAACCAAGCCGACCAACCGGTTTACTGGTTAAGGTGTTAGCCTCTAGATCGGAAAGTTCCTGGTTCGAATCCGGGGATCAGTGCATGGATGTTTGTAAGCGTATGGTGTAGAGGCGGCTGGTGCATCTTAAATCTGTCGTGGCCGAAAGTCCTCACGTTGGGTTGATGTGGAAGTTTGGAGAGTGGTGTGCCAGCACAGGTGTTGCTTCGTCATCTGACCGTGGTTCAAAATTACGAGGTGTTGTCCTCGGATTTTTCCCTTAAGGGACTGATCCCGGACCGTCGTCAATGGCCCGTTGTGTTGCGTACGACGTTAACTAAAATTACCATTACCATTACCGGGATCAAACCGAATGGGAAAGATCCGAGGACAACACCAAGTCGTTTTGAACCTTGTTCAGATAACGGGGTCACACCTGAGCCGCACCCCACTCTCCAAACTTCCCCAGCTCGCCAACGTGATGAGATTTAACGTGCACCAACTCCCTTTGCGTATTATGGTCTTTGGTTAGATTCGAACTTGCAGCACTCAGGTGACTATCCCGTTACTCGTCCAACCGGGCTACAGTCGCATGAAGCGTATGTGGTTCTATGGTTGGATCGAGTCTCGAACTCGCAACACTTCGGTTGCTAATCCGCGAATCTACCAAATAGGCTACCCTGATATTGAAACTCGCTCCGCAGAAGCAGATTGACTGCCTTCGTTTCACCATCTTAACGAACCTGCGTGCATGAGGGTTCGTACGTAGTTAAACCCTCTCACTGCTTACAACCTTTGAGCTAAGCCGAAGACCAATAGCGAGCTCAGATGGGGACTATCTTAGGGTGTATGAGGATGGGGGGAAGTGACCGTTTCCGTGAAGTTTGGAATCCAGCACGAAGGCGTGTATCGAAAATCGATCGGCATCGAATCGGTGGCAGATTATTCTGGCTTTATGTTAACCCAGTTTCCACGTACACTTACTTCATAACACACATCACGGTGGGCTCCGCTGCAAGTGTAAGGGTATCGCTGTCACAGGTAGATGAAAGATTCGCGGCCCACGCCTCCCTCCCTCTTCCCCGACTGCTGTTCGACATTCACGGGCGATTTCGTTCCTTCCTCCCCGTCGGTGGTGACCATACCGGAATAGAGCGCGAAATCTGTTTCGAATTTTGGGTGGGCACTTGAATTTGCGATGGGGCTGGATCCATATCGAAGGATAATGGTAATTTTTATTAGGTGTACAACTTTGCTTCCGCCGTTTTCTTACAGATGGCTTCAGCGGTAAGTAGTGGTCAAAATAAATAGATCATAGACGTCATGCAATGAACTTGGACATCTGGCTACATAATCCCATAGAAACATTAGTCAATTTGTGTCTGCATCATAAAGTTATTCACGATTGGTAATGGTAATGGTAATTTATGTTAACGTCGTACTAGAGCAACACAACGGGCTATTGACGACGGTCCGGGATCAGTCCCTTAAGGGAAAGATCCGAGGACAACACCTCGTAATTTTGAAACACGGTCAGATGACGAAGCAACACCTGAGCTGGCACCCCACTCTCCAAACTTCCACGCCAACCCAACGTGAGGACTTTCGGCCACGACAGATTTAAGGTGCACCAGCCGCCTCTACACCATACGCTTACAAACATCCATGCACCGAACCCGGATTCGAACCCGGAACCTTCCGATATACAGGCTAACACCTTAACCACTATACCGGTTGGTCGGCAAATACTTCTGGTGAGGCAGCTATTAGTAAAAGAACGTGTCGTGAGTAGTTTCAATGCTTCAAGTACGGTGATTTTCATGCAAAGCGGTGGAAGAGAGAAGGTTTTATAAGAAGAAGAGCTATTATAACCGGCTGAAACATTCACAGGCTATCGTTATCAATCGCAATTAATGCGTTTGAGCCGAGGATTGAAAGACAAACGGCCGCAATACAACGAAAGACACGATAAAATGATTTTGCAGCATGACAATGCTCGACCACTTTTTGCGAAAGTGGTCAAGACATACTTGGAAACGTTGAAAGGGAAGTCCTTCCCCACCCGCCGTATTCTCCAGACATTGTTCCCTCTGACTATCACTTGTTTTGATCAATGGCACACGGTCTGGCTGACCAGCACTTCTGGTCTTATGAAAAAGTAAAAAATTGGATGGATTCGTGGATCACTTCAAAAGATGACCAGTTTTTTCAACGTGGGATTCGTACGCTGCCCGAAAGATGGCAAAAAGTAGTGGCCACCGATGAACAATACTTTGAATCATGAATGTTTAACCAGTTTTTTACAATAAAGCCTCGAATTTCGGGAAAAAAACGGCGGAAACAAAGTTGTATACCTAATAATTAACGTCGTACTAGAGCAACACAACAAGCTATTGACGACGGTCCGAGATGATCAATCCCCTAAGGCAATGATCCGAGGACAACACCACGTAATTTTGAACCACGGTCAGATGACGAGACAACACCTGAGCCGGCACCCCACTCTCCAAACTACCACAACAACACAACGTGAGGACCTGCGGACACGACAGATTTAAGGTGCACCAGCCGCCTCTACATCATACGCTTACAAAGATCCATGCGCTGACCCGGATTCGAACCAGGAACTTTCCGATGTAGAGGCTAACACATTAACCTCCAGACCTGTTTGTCAGCCCATCCCAAAGGGAAAGATACGAGGTTATGGAAATTTTTAATTAACGTTGTATAGAGCAACCCAACGGGCTATTAACGACGGTCCTCGATCAACTCCTGTAACAAAAATAATCCATCACAAATATCCTTCTTCAAATGTTCTCCCACAAAAATACTATCATCTACATTTTGCTTCACTGAAAAGGCCTTTCTTAGATTCACAACCGCTCTGGTGGTTAAGGTGTTAGCCTCTCGATCGAAAGGCTCATGGTTCGAATCCGGGTCAGTGCATGGATGTTTGTAAACGTATGGTGTAGATACGGCTGGTGCACCTTAAATCTGTCGTGTCCGAAAGTCCTCACGTTGGGTTGGTGTGGAAGTTTGGAGAATGGGGTGCCGGCTCAGGTGTTGCCTCGTCATCTGACTGCGGTTCAAAATGACATGGTATTGTCCATGGATCTTTCCCTTGGGAGGGGGGAATTGATCGCGGACCGTTGTCAATAGCCCGTAGTACTGCTCTAGTACGACGCTAATAAAAAATTACCAAATTACCATAGGTAATTTGGTAATTTGGTAATTTTAGTTAACGTCGTACTAGAGCAACACAACGGGCTATTGACGACGGTCCGGGATCAGTCCCTTAAGGGAAAGATCCGAGGACAAAACTTCGTAATTTTGAACCACGGTCAGATGACGAAGCAACACCTGAGCTGGCACCCCACTCTCCAAACTTCCACGCCAACCCAACGTGAGGACTTTCGGCCACGACAGATTTAAGGTGCACCAGCCGCCTCTACACCATACGTTTACAAACATCCATGCCCAAACCCGGATTCGAACCAAGAACCTTCCAATCTAGAGGCTAACACCTTAACCACTATACCGGTTGGTCGGCCCAATTACCATAGGTTCATATTTATTGACAGACTAACGAGATTTCGACTCAACGACATACATCTTGCCAACAAAAAATGTGTAACGTTGCCCATGTACAGTTGATTTAGTTTAATTGTAAGATCGATTTCACAACTTCTCGAATACTTTTTTTGCTTGACAGATGATGCATGAACCTGATAATCCGTTGTTTCTCAATATTTATAGCGAAAGCTGGTTCACAGGACTCCCAGACACTTGAAAATTTTCACATTCTTCTCCCACCTATCGTGTGCTTGTTTTGTAATTTCTACCTTCTCATTTTTGTGTCCGAATAAATCGGCCATGTTCAAACCTACAATTCTCCATTCAGATGCAAAATACATAAGTCCCGGAAAATCGTGAATTCAAGACGTCGTCTTCCCACGCGAGAGTCTATAGAAAGTCTACCTGAATGCGGTGTCATTGAAAACTGTTCCCTTTTAACCACCTCTGTTCGGAGGATGGATGATAGAAAGTATACCAACTGAACGAGTTGGCACTTGTGGTTTTGACACGTTGTGTTGCTAAATTGCGACAAAATACCTACCTACACTTCAGGATTGATCCTAGAATGTAGCCAATAGACCATTGTGTTGCTCCAGTGCGACTTTAATTAAATACCTGCGTGTGGTTTTAAAGGAGTCTATTTGTAAAATTACAGTCAATAAGTACCACCAGGCTGGTTCGAGCGGGGGACTTTTATTCGATGGTTCAGGAAGTGTCTCTAATCTAACCTTCCAACTGTGTTAAAATCACCAATTTACTATCAAACGAATTTGATGTGGTGCCAGGTTGGTTCGATCCGGATAATTTTAAATCGAGCTGGGTAAATCGTCTTCGAAACAGAGTCCTCAAGTATTTTACATTGTAAGGGACAGTTCGCCCACTTGTATGTGTACTTGACCATGGTCCAAGAAAGTGTAACCTACCCTTCTATCTTAAGTTAATATCACCCATTTGCAATCAGCAGAATTCGATGTTTTTCCACAGGTTAGTTGGATCCAGAGAATTTTCAATAGGACTGGATTAATCGTCTTAGAAACGCATGGTACGCTCCATTCCTTCCCAGATATTATTGCTGACCAACCGGTATAGTGGTTACGGTGTTAGCCTCAAGATCGGAAGGTTCCTGGTTCGAATCCTGGTCCGGGCATGAATGTTTGTAAACGTATGGTGTAGAGGCGGCTGGTGCACCTTAAATATGTCGTGGCCGAAAGTCCTCACGTTGGGTTGGCGTGGAAGTTTGGAGAATGGGGTGCCGGCTCAGTTGCTGCCTCGTCATCTGACTGTAGTTCAAAATGACATGGTGTTGTCCACGGATCTTTCCATTGGGGGGATTGATCCCGGACCTTCGTTAATAGGCCGTAGTATTGCTTTAGTACGACGTTAACTAAAATTACCATTACCATTACCCAGATATTATTATTATTATATTTTTTTTTTTTGCGAGGGGGTGGATAATTAACCCGGATTTGCGTATCACCTTTACCGTAGTCCAGAAATTGTCCAAAACTTCTACCTTATGTTTACATCCTCAATTTGCCAACTCATTTCTATATGTCGCTCCCAGTTGGTTAAGTTCGTAATTTTTTTATTCGAACTAGGTTAGTCGTCTTCGAAACACGGGGTTCCAAGGGCTCTCCTGGAGATCGTGAGGGCAAGTCGGTCTACATTTCTTGTAGCCAGGATCTCTTACCAACTAGCCTGACATCAGCACATGCGAGGATAGAACACTCAATTAAGCCAGTTTATCTCCCCTCAAAGTTCTAGTCACTAGCCCCATGGGTTTGCCCATAGATTTATCAACGTGCGAGTTTTAGGCGGTGCAGATTCGATTCATTCCTTGGTGTATTTATCTTTTCTGTGTCAGTCGGAACTTTAACTTCGGGATTGATACCGGATCATTGCCTACTTCTGTATGAGTGCAGCTTGCCTAGTTGTGTGTATGTCGATTGGCTTTTTGTTGTTTGGTGCAGCTTTTCCAAGTGTGGTCTTTGTGCATAAAACCTGACCACTTACACACTGCGATAGTGGCCCGAAAACAACATAGCCCGACATTATATGTTTGAGGTTATTTGGAATAATTCTTATTTCGAATTTTCGTGCAAGCATTCTCGGAATCAGATGTCTCTTTCGCCCTTTGTAGCTCATCCGGCTCACTTAGACAAGGCAGTATATAAAATGGCCGAATCGTTCAGATCAAATGAAATGTTCCACTTATACACAAAAAGACATGAATTGTGGGAGCACTAAGCATTATATACAGTCCTCACATAATTCCCGTGTTCCTTTCGTACGACTAAGTCGTTAAACGAATTGGTCGATAAGTGAGGAATTTGAACGTTGTTATAATTTGAATAAATAAAGGGTTTTCACACCCCTTCCTCCTTGACAGTCACTGTGTTGTTCATTTTATTGGAATATTATTGGCACGAATCTACACAATAATTGATCTTTCTACAAAAACGTGTCAAAATTTTGATGCTACGGAAAAAATCAAGTTACCTCAAAAGTGGTTTTTACATTAAAATCAGCATTCCCATTAGGAATCAAGATTCGTGAATTTGTTTTAGAAAAATATGAAATGAAAAATATGCAGTTAGGTGAAAATCGCCCTCCAAAATGCAGATTCGTGGCTTTGGCGTGGTAGTAATGACATTGCAGGGTAAGCAATGCTCGACAATTACAAGTCATGAAGTATGACATTTTGGGATCTGATTTATCGAGTTCAAAACTGGCTACATTTGCCTTTGTAGATAGGGGAATCGGAGGTGCAAAATCCTTCATTCGATTACATCCGGGGCCGGTGTTGGCAATCTGGTTTTGCCGGTGAGTGTGTGGAAACCACATAAGAATAGGATTCCCGAAGCTGGATAACTGGTCGTTAAAAAGGGAGGTCGTTAAGTGAGGAATTTCTGTTTGACCTTTTCTCTGTAGGCATATCTAATCCCATTTTTTTAACTCCATATACGATCGCAACTACCATGCAGAAATAGCCCGTTGTGTTGCTCCAATGTGACGTCAATTAAAATACCTACGTACTACCAAGCAGAAAAAAAAAAAAAAAATATATAAGCACATATTTAGTAATTGTGAACTTCAGAAATTTGTGTATATACAAGTTAGTCATCGATTACTTCATAAATTTTCCTCGCATATTTCCATGAAAAATGTGATTCAAAATTACGTGGTGTTGTCCTTCTTTCCTTTCGCCGACCAACCGGTATAGTGGTTAAGGTGTTAGCCTCTAGATCGGTAGGTTCCTAGTTCGAATCCGGGTCCGGACATGGATGTTTGTAAGCGTATTGTGTAGAGGCGGCTGGTGCACCTTAAATCTGTCTTGGCCGAGAATCCTCACGTTGGGATGGTGTGGAAGTTTATAGAGTGGGGTGCCAGCTCAGATGTTGCTTCGTCATCTGACCGTGGTTCAAAATTATGAGGTGCTGTCCTCGGATCTTTTCAGGGACTGATCCCGGACCGTCGTCAATAGCCCGTTGTGTTGCTCTAGTACGACGTTAGCAAAAATTACCAATTACCATTACCTTCTTTCCTTTCGGAGTTGATCCCGGACCATCACCGGTTCCTGGTTCGAATCTGGGTCCGGGCATGGATGTTTGCAAGCGTATGGTGTAGAGGCGGCTGGTGCACCTTAAATCTGTCGTGGCCGAAAGTCCTCACGTTGGGTTGGCGTGGAAGTTTGGAGAGTGGGGTGCCAGCTCAGGTGTTACTTCGTCATCTGACCGTGGTTCAAAATTACGAGGTGTTGTCCTCGGATCTTTCCCTAAAGGGACTGATACCGGACCGTCGTCAAAATCACGTTGTGTTGCTCTAGTACGACGTTAACTAAAATTACCATTACCACACTATGTGAGGACATTTGAGGCAACTGAAGATTTAACGTGCACCAGCCCCCTTTGTGCACGGCAGTCTTTGGTTGGATTTCAGTTCGTAACCCTACTGTTGCTAATCCGATAATCTTCCAACCGGGCTAACGCGATCCGCAAGTGAGAAAAACTAAAAATTTTCTTTCAAAAATTACAAATTTTAAATTAAAATTCAAAATGTTTTTCTTCAAATCTTGCCACAAGAAATTAATTATTTTACTACTCTAGATAATGGAAAACATAAACAACTCTTTCATCATGAGAAAAATTCCTAGTGAAGCTATCAAGTATAATGATAATATCCACGCAAAATCTACGGCTGCACAAGGACGGCTGGAAAATTTACTGATTTGCGATAGGAGGCTTGCGATTTCGAATCCAACCAGACCGTCGTGTCCAAAAAAGGCTGGTGCACGTTAAATCTGTCGTGGCCTCAAATGTCCTCACGTTGGCGTAGAAGTTTGGAGAGTGGGGTGCCATCTCAGGTGTTACCCCGTCATCTGACCGCGGTTCAGAATTACGTGGTGCTGTCCTCGGGTCTTTTTCTCAAGGGATTCATTCCGGACGGTCTCCAATAGCCCGCTCTGTTGCTCCCAGTGCGACGTTAATTAAAATACCTACCCACCACCATTCAACAAATTTCAAATTTCCCGAAACCAGGGGCACCGAAATTTTTTTTTTTCCAATCCCGCTCATTTAAATATTAGTCAACTCCACCTACACAGCGAAGGCACCCGAAATTTTTGTCAATGCCTGGAAATCAATGGGGAAGAACTATCTTTGGTCATGTTTTCCAGGAACTAGCTTGAACATTTTCGTTCCCTACCAAAGAACGGGGGGAGAGAAGTGCAAAACGATGAGCAAGGGAAGGGGGGGGGGAACAGAAAATCATGCATCCACATGCCCTATGCAAGGCACCTTCGAATCCATCCACACATCCACAGCGCAAACTTCTCCCTGGCTCACCCGCCCACACCACCCGGCCGGTTCCTCTGCGCATGCGCTCCGCCTTTCTGTCTCTCCGCTGGCCTCTTCTGTCGCTCCCTCGCACTGTCTGTCTCTCTTTCCTAAGCACCACGCGAGTCTGGGTATAGTGCGACCAGCCCGGTTTGGTCCATTGCCGGTTTTCGGGGTAAGAAAGTTCTGGCTGGTTGGTGAGAGAGATAGATTCCGTGTGCTCGGTGTGTGTGTGGATTCGTCCGTTGCGGATCGGGTCCGTTTGCGGAATCGGTGCGGTTTTTTGTCGTGTGACGGTTGCGGGATGTTCCGCACGGGGGTCGAGAGGGACGGTTTGTTCCGTTCGGGGCGATTGCTGGAAGAATGCGGGGCCGAAACATGTGGGGGGGAGCCGTTCCATACCTTTGGTCAGGGTCGTCGAAAATTTCTGGCAGTTGCCAATTGAGACGAGGTGACAAGAAAGGCATCGTTAAATTTTGTCAACTAATTTTTATTTTGAGTTAGGTAGTTAGTTAACTCCACAATGGTGCAACACAGCGGGCTATAGGCTACGGTGCGCCTCGTACTTTTGAATCACGGTCAGATGACAAGAAAACATGAGCTGGCACTGCAATCGCCAGACTTCCACGACATTTGAGGTTATGACAGATTTAACGTGAACCACCCCCCTCGTACGTAACGGTCTTTAAACCGGACCGAGTTTCGAAAACATGACCCACTCGATTACTATTCCAACGACCTGACCTCTATTTGATAAGGTAATTTTTAAGTAACGTCGTACTAGAGCAAACACAACGGGGTATCAATCCCATAAGGACAACACGTAATTTTGAACCACGGTCAGATGATGTTTAGGGTGATTGTTTGGAAGAATGCGGGATTAAAACGTACGAGGGATTCGTTCCATATCATTGGTCAGGGCCTTTTTAAATCTTTTGGCAGTTGCGCATGGGAATGAGATGATCAGAGAAGCACCATTAAGGCCCGGTTCACACATCCGGTTTTTCAACGTGCGGCGCCGCTGCGGCAACGCAAGTGCGGTTTTAGTACATTAGATCCAATGGAGTAGTGCACAAATGCCTCGTCCAACTTGCGTGCAAATTGTACCGCTGTTCACCACCGCGCCGCAGCTCGCCGCATACGCTTCTCCGGTCTGAAGTACCTTGTTTTCATAAATAAATGGAAAACAAAAATTATTAAATGGTTGTGTCCATTAACGTCTATTTTGGTTCAAATTATACTTTTTTTTACACCAAGCGAAATAAACACGTTTTCTTCGATAGAATATTTGTCGCAAATGGCGCGAAATGAGCACTTGAGTCATTTCACGGTTATGTGTGCATAGTTGGGCTTCGGTGCCGCAGCGGCTCGTTGAAAAACCGGATGTGTGTACCGGGCCTTAGATCCAATAGAGTAGTGCACACATACCTCCGGCGCCGCTGCGGCGCCGCACCTTCAACTTGCATGCAATTTGTACCGTAGTTCCCCACGGCGCCGCATTTCGCCGCACACGCTTCTCCGGTCTCAAGTACCTGGTTTTCATAAATAAATGGAATATAAAAATAATTAATAGATGTATGTATGACGTTTTTTTTGTTTCAAAATATATTTTTTGTATACCAAGTAAGCGAAATAAAAACTTTTTCTTCGATAGATATCCATCGCAAATTGCGTGAAATGAGTTTTTGCGTCATTTCACTGTTATGCGTGCATAGTTGGGCTTCGGCGACGCACGTTAAAAAATAGGATACGTGCACCGGGCCTAAATTTTGTCATACGTTTTTATTTTGAATAATTACCAAAGGAATACTTAAACGCAATCGAATAGTGGCCGCGTTTAGCCAGCTGGAAGAGCAACGTGTTACCAACCGGAGGGTAGTGAGTTCGGAACTCAGTCCAGTCATAGTCCGTCGTGTACACGGCGGCTAGGACACGTTCAATCCGTCGTAACTTCAAATGTCCCAACGTCGGCGTGATGTGGAAGTCTGGAGACTGGGATGCCAGTTCGGAGTGCTGTTCTCGTCATCTCATTGTGGTCCAAAATGCCGAGGGGTTGTCATCGAATCTTTCCTATCGGGATTGATCCCGGACCGGTGCCAATAGCCCGATTTGCTGCTCCAGTGGAACGGTAATTAACTACCTCTCAATAGAACAGGGGCGGACAGGGCCAATTTCTCCGAAATTGGAGCCTATTTCCTCCGATTATATTACCTGCCCTCAGCAAATTAACGAGTAAAGGCCCCTCGGATCGGCCAACCTGGTTGGTTTGGAGACTTTTTGCGGACGGGCCATATTTGGCCAAACGTGCCATATTTTGCAAAGGTGCGCCAAACACAAATGCGGCACAATGTTAAGTAAGTGTGAAAAGAAAGGATGGAGAGAGTAGAAATATCGCCTGTTCATCCTGCAATGACTACTCTATGTTTTAGAGGCAGCAAACCCCATAGAAAAAGAATGGATCACCGGGGTTCGTGAAGCCCATACACCTGTGGGAAGGATGTGTCGACGAATTCCTGGTTGTTTGGCTTTGGGGGTTTATGGCGCATGGGACAAATTTGGCAATGCCGTGCCAAACACAAGACACATTATATCAAGTAATTGGCGCACATAATGAAAGTTTTTACTGACACAAAAGAGAGAAATACACCCAGGGAGGAAAGCACCTGACAGAAATCGAAGCTGCACCACCTACAACTCGATGATTTCTAGAGCAGTGTGCATACCCACTGTTCCACGACAGCCTCAAGGACTCCCCTGGAGGCGGGTGATTCTAACTTTGAATAAAAAATATCTTAAAATTAAGGGTATCGAGGTAGCCTGGTTGGAAGAGTAGCGGGCTAGCAACAGGACGGTTGCGAATTCGAATCAAACCAAAGACCATCGTGTACAAAGGTGGCTGGTGCACGCTAAATCCTCCACTCAGATGTTGACCTCTCGTCATCTTACTGTGGAACGTAATGACAAGGTAATTTGGTAATTTTTAACGTCGTTCTAGAGCAACACAGTGGGTTACGAAATGACAAGGTGTTGTGTCTTCGGTTGGTAATAGGGTATTTTAATCAACGTCACGCAGTAGCAACACAGCGTGCTTCTGGCGACGGGCCAGGATCATACCCGAAGGGGAAGTATACCGAGGACAACACGATATAGTTTTGAACCACGGTCAGATGACGTGGTCACACCTGATCTGGCACTCCACTCTCCAAACTTTAAAACCACGCCAACGTGAGGACATTTGAGGTCACGACAGATTTGACCAACTCCTCCGTACACAACCAACGGTCTTTACTCAACCTAGTTTTGCACTCCTAACCCTCCGGTTGCTAATCCATCTTAATACTCATCCAACATGTCTACCTCGGCCGGAGGATAACAATCCGTGACGTTGACCTTTAATTTTTCCTGGTGGTTCTTAACAGTTCAAAAATCCGGGGTGTTGTCCTCAGATCTTTTCCTTGGGGGTAAAATCCCGATCGTTGACTATAGCCCGTTGTGTTGCTCCAGTGCGACGTTAAATAAAATATCTATCTACCTACCTGGTGGTCGTCTAACTTTTTTAGAATGCTGCAGTCAGTAAAATTTCCCCCGAAATGCTAGAAATAAAGATAATAGCTCTTATGTTTCGCAGTTTTATTTAAAAAATTTTATTAAAAATTAAAAAAAAAAAAAAAAAAATTTTGACTGCTCTGCAGTCACTAAATTTTTCCCAAAATGTTAGAAATGAGGATAACAGGTCCTTTGTTTCTCAATTTTATTTTAAATTTTTTTATAAAAATTAAAAAAAAAAAAAAAAAAAAAACATAATTTTTTTTAATGCTGCAGTCAGTAAATTTTCCCCAAAATGCTAGAAATGAAGATAGTAGCTCTTTTCTTTCTCGGTTTTATACTAAATTTTTTTCGTAAAAATAAAAAAAAATTAAAAAAAAAAAAAATTAATTAATTAATTTTTTAGTCAATAAAATTTTTGCAAAATGCTAGAAATAAAGTTAGTAGCTCTTTTGTTTCTCTATTTTATTTTAAATTTAAAAAAAATGAAAGAAAAAGCCCCGTATCGCTTGATGATTTTACATTTTGACGAGGGTCCTAAAATTTTCTGACAATTGTAACAGTAAGATAATTTTTTTGCAGAAAGAGAGACAATAGGTTTTTTAAATGTTCCTTTATTGGAGCAGATTGGTTTGTTGGGGTTGTATGGCGCAAGGGCCATATTTGGCCATACTGTGTCAGGCACAAGACAATATCAAGGGAGGAATGCACCAGTCTTGAATCGCCTACAACTCGAGGATTGCTAGCGCAGTGGACATGCCCACTGAGCCACGACGGACCCGAATGTAGAGCCGAAAGGGAATGAGGAATGCGTGACGGTTCGTTCCTTCCATACCTTTTATGAGGTCATTGGTAAAGATGTTAGCATGCTTAAATTGTGTTGCAGTCGCAATACTGTTCAATATTGAAACAAAATGTGCGCCCAATTATGAAGAATTGCACAAGCTTCCCCCTCGACTTTGGTAACGCTGAGCATTGGACAAGAGTAAAATGGATTTCATTAGCGAATGGAAATTCATAGTGGAAACTTTTTGAGTCGCCCATTTTTTTAAATGTACATACACTACCCTACAATAATGAACCGGACAGCAAGATGTGATGGTATGAGGGAAAGAATACATGCTTTAATAGGTGGAAGGTCCCCCACGTGCTGCAGTTACACTAGCAACCCTTCTGGGCATACTTTCAACAAGGTTTTGATACATAACTATGGGTATTTGTGTCCATTCCTCCTGCAAGAATGTCGTCGGCTCAGCTGTAGATTTCGGACGTGGTTCCCTGGTCCGTAAGCGTTGCTCTAACGCGTCCCATAAATGTTCTATGGGGTTAGGTCGGGACTATATACAGGCCCGGGAATACGTTTCATATCCATATATCGATACCACTGCTTGACAAAGGCTGCAACATCCTGGAAGTAACATTCGTCCATTCCATAAAATTACCAGAGCTTAGGAACCTGATTGCCCAAAATGTTCATGTAGGCGTCGGCGTTCAATTGACCATGAACAACATGCAAAGGTTCCAGGCCATTCCTATCGTAATCGGGTTACCACGCTTAATTTTTGAGAGTCAAAAAAAGTTAATCACGGAAAATTTAATAATTTATAAATATAAACGATACATAAATAAACTACACAGTCCAGTCACATTAATGTGACCACCTGCCAAAAGCCAGAATAACCACCTTTGGCAGAGCGGACCGCTGTGAAACGTGCAGGAAGAGAGTCAATTAGGTTTCTGAAGGTGTTCACTGGCATGTTGAGCCATGCCGACTCCAGTGCCGTGGCCAGCTGCGCTAGATTACGCGGTTGAGGATCCATGGCGCGAACAACCCGATCGAGGTGGTCCCACAGATTCTCGATTGGGTTTAAATCCGTAGAGTTTTCTGACCAGGGGAATACGGTAAACTCAAAGTTGGTGCTCTTCGAACCACGCACATACACTGGGAGCTGTATGACACCTCGCATTGTCCTGCTTGTAGATGCCATCATTCTGAGGGAAAATAATTCGCATGTAGGGGTGGACATGGTCCGCAAGGACAGATGCGTACTTGTACTGATCCATCGTGCCTTCCTCAATGATGAGTGCACCCAGTGAATGCCAGGAAAACATTCCCCAAACCATAATGCTCCCTCCTCCAGCCTGGATCCTTACGGCAATTCTTGCAGGGTGTTTGCTTTCAGACGTTTCACGCCGTATACGCCAACTTCCATCTGTCCGATGGACCATAAAACGTGATTCATCGGAAAAAGCCACCTGTCGCCACTCTGTGGACGTCCAGTTGAGGTACTGGCGTGTAAATTCCAGCCTTCGTCGCCGATGAACAGCAGTCAGCATAGGTCCATTCACCAGGCGTCTGCTGCGGAGGCCCATGCGCAGCAACGTTCGCTGAACCGTTGTTGAGGATGCACTCTTGGTAGCCCCTTGGTTCATCTGGGCGGTCAGTTGCTCAACATTTCACGTTGACGTCGAAAGTAGGTGGTGGTCACATTAATGTGACTGAACTGTGTATATCGCGTTCAATAGAGTATTAAGCAAAGAATGTTATAAATGCTCATTAATTTCACGCTGACATTATCGGCTGATGCAATCGCAGTGCAAATTTGAGTCACGAAAAAGCGCACTGCCATTCACATTAATACTATTAGTCTAGTTACGGCCTCCTTTGTGCGTGCACGACGTTTGAGGTGTCATTTGTTTCGGCTCTGCACCTTATCTCTAATGTCATAAAAGGAAGTGTTTGTCTGTTTGTTTGTTTGTTTGTTTCTTGCACTCAACGTCCTGTCGAATCTATGGCACTTACTGTAATGGGATTTGGCACACAGGTAATCCGAATTTTTTTCAATTTTAGGGTCCAGGCGAATTTTAAAATTCAATTTAGAACATTTTAAAATGAATTCAATAGTTTTTTTCACACTTGGATCTTTGTTTCGTCCCGCTAAGGAGGACTAATTGTAAGGACAGAATTTTGCTATTATCCCCTCTGGTGTTACATCACAATCGTCAGCCTTTGGAACCATACCAAATATTCACCTTTCGCTCTTCGCAATTAAATGGGAATGCGTTGTCTCTGCTCCAACGATTCCCCAGTGAACATTTTGACTGGCATTGTTTAGTTCTTTTTTTGTCAAATCGGGATCGTTAAAGATAGATTGAAAATTTCAACGGATTTGAAATCTGCGGAAAATTTACTCAATATAGTTACCTTGATTTTCTTTAATTTTTTTAATTAAATATTTATAAATTTTCGCAAGAGTTACGTGACGTTACGCAGATTGGATCTCTTCGCAATTCGAATTTGACAAACACGAGACCATTACGGAGTTGCCCGTGGTGTTGGTTTGCGAAGCAAACCAAAGTTCATAATATTCATAATTTGGTTTGCGAAGCAAACCAATTAGGAATCCGTGATGGCTGTTATCCAATAGGTAACGAATTCCCATTTGGTTTGCGAAGGAAACCAATAACTCCACAAAAGCAACTGGCACGGGCAACGCCAGGCTAGTCACGCAGTGGCTAGTACAGGCCACGAAATAGATTTTTTAATACAGGTGTACAAGGTGCACGTAAGTTTTTAAATCAGGTGCTCAGATTATATTTTAGATGCATATTAAAAAAACGCAATATAAGAGCATTAATGTAATGTAAACTAATTTATTAGTTGGGTATGTTTGGATATGTTACTTGTAGATAGTAAATAAAAATATTTATACATTTTTCTTTATCTGCGAAATTATTACTTACAAATATTCAGTCATCATCAGACATTGGTGGGAAATCAGAAACGTCTACGTTTATGGCAGATCTTTACCCATAAGATTTAGTGTCCATCCTTCTTTTCGTATTTTTCCTTCATTGCAACATAGCATTTTCTGGAGTAAAGTTTTTGCATAGTGTGTATTTAGGAATTTTAATTACGTTCTTTTAGAGCGATAGAGGTTGATACTAATATTTTGTTCAGGCATCAAAATAACATAAAATACGTTTCCCTCGCTTTTTTTAACAACGACAGGTGTACTGCGTGCACCTAGAGGGAAAAAATTAGGTGCACAATTTTATTTTCAGGTGACAGTGCATTTGTGCACCCGGGTATTTCGAGCCCTGGGCTAGTAAATAATAAAATAAAACCTAAATGTTTAAAACTTGTTAAAATATTGGATTTCGAAGTGTGGAATATCGCAAAAGTGTCCAAATTTATGCACAACAAACACCAGCAGAATTATAGTAAATATCAACAGGAAGAAAGATCGAAAGATGGGTAAAATCCAAGAAGATCCGGACATTCGTTGCTGAGTGTCAACGGGCTAAGAGTACGTTCTTGAAGGTATGGGTGTCGCATCTTTAACGAGAACAAATTTCTGATACGAGTACACCAAGTACCTCCACCGCTCAGTTCGACGCAAATAGCATATCTGGTGGCATAAACGTTTTATAATAGAGTAGGTAGAGTTCTACCGATGTAGAGGATGGAACGTTGTGCCGATGAGCCACAACGTTCAACATCAACAGCGAGTGCACCAATTGTGATATATGTGTGGAGCGATGAATATTTGTTGCTTGAAATTAAAACAGTGTAGTACTGATTTCTTTCACTCTCATTCACCATATGACCTTACTGATGAATTATACGCCTTAAACCTAACGGCCGTGTCCCGACACAGACGGTCCGGTCTTTTTTTTTTACCTACGCATTTTACAATTAAGAAAAATTATAAAATAAGAATTATAAACTACAAAAACTGAAAACTGAAGCTATTGTAGGCTCTTATTCATTATGGTTTCGACACATTTTTTGAGAATAGTATTTCACGACAATTGCAATAATAATTCAGTATTTTTTAAGATAGCAGAATCGGATATTTGGTATTCGAATACTTTCAAGAATCGAATATTTGGCATTCGAGTACTTTCAAGAATCGAATATTTGGTATTCGAGCACTTTCAAGAATCGAATATTTGGTATCCAAGTACTTTCAACTGTCGAATGAGCATTCGATAGCGTAAGCGAAAAATGATAAATCGAAATAAGAAGCCAACTGTGATATAAGGCTATTATGTAGTTGATATTCGAATACTCAGGATGAATTCTACTGTATTCAAACTCGAGAAAGAATCGTGAACAACGAACAATTTAAGTACCGAGTACACGAATACTTGTGATAGAAATGGTGTCCTGAAAGGAAGGGAGAAATCAATATGTTTTATAAAAAATGTTTTGCAATTTTAATGAAAGAAAACGATGAGCCGAAGGTGGATCGAATCGGTGAGGTTCAATCGATACATTCGGACTCGTTGTAGAGTATCGTTAAATTGTGTGGTATTTGCAGCAGGTCACAAACTTGATTCACGGAAGTGGCAGAGACAAAGACGGCCATGCATGACGATTATTATTTTAAATACTCTGGTTATGAATGGCTTTCGTACTGACAGTTGGACATGCCGGTAACGAAAAAGTCGCACAAATCGGAAATGATTTTTTTCCTCTTCGTACCGTTTCCAGGTCCGCCAATTTGTACAACAATTGCATTTAATTGATTCGGGTAACACTATGGCCTGTTAATTTGAGAATAATAATAAAAAAATGACCATTAAAACAGCCCTTCCTCTAAATAAACACGGCCAGCAATAAGTTTCCAACATATCAATTTTACTCTCATTCGATCTTTGTAGGATCTTTTTGCGATTTTAATAAACTGTTGTAGCCTCAAATGTCCTTAAATCTGTGTGGAGTGGAAGTTTTGAGAATGCGGTGTCAGCTCAGGCGTTGTTCTCGTCATCTGGCCGTAATTGAAAATTACGAGGTGTTGTCCTCGGACCTTTCCCTTGGGGATTGATCTCCGACCGTCGTCAACATCCCCGTTGTGATGCCCTCGCGCGGCGTTAGTTAGTTACCCCCTACCTACCAAACATTAAAGAAAAGGTAATGGTAATTTTAGTTAACGTCGTACTAGAGCAACACAACGGGCTATTGACGACGGTCCGGGATCAGTCCCTTAAGGGAAAAATCCGAGGACAACACCTCGTAATTTTGAACCACGGTCAGATGACGAATTAAAGAAAAGGACTTTATGACATTTAAAGAACTAACGCACAAATCTTCGATAAAGGAGAATTAAGTGGTACCTTCAAATTACAGCTGTAGTCAAAACTGCATAAAATCTGCCATAATGCCATATCGTTTTGACTCGAAGAATATCATTTTCAATTTCTCCCAATCGTCGACTGCCGACCAAACGGTATAGTGATTAAGGTGTTAGCCTCTAGATCGGAAGGTTCCTGGTTCGAATCCGGGTCCGGGCATGGATGTTTGTAAGCGTATGGTGTAGAGGCGGCTGGTGCACCTTAAATCTGTCGTGGCCGAAAGTCCTCACGTTGGGTTGGCGTGGAAGTTTGGAGAGTGGGGTGCCAGCTCAGGTGTTGCTTCGTCATCTGACCGAGGTTCAAAATTACGAGGTGTTGTCCTCGGATCTTTCCCTTAAAGGACTGATCCCGGACCGTCGTCAATAGCCCGTTGTGTTGCTCTAGTACGACGTTAACTAAAAATTACCATTACCATTACCCAATCGTCGACTTATAAGAGCCGCCTTAAAAACAGGAAAGTTATTCCTGTACTTTCTGGACGTGGGTCCATCATAAAGGATTGCAATTTTTGATCGCCATTTGTACTCTAAAACTATTTCTAGTTACGGGAGAAGAGTTGATTTCTTTAACAGACATTCCAATACAATTGATAACAAAAAAAAGAGATTATTTCCAATATTTTTATGCTCATCACAAAAATTGTCACAATATGTGAATTTTTCTAGCTACAAATTCGCATACTCCGTGTCCGGATTTCCAGCGCGGAACAAATCAGACACGGTAATTTTAGTTAACGTCCCACTAGAGCAACACAACGGGCTATTGACGACGGTCCGGGATCAGTCCCTTAAGAGAAAGATCCGAAGACAACACTTCGTAATTTTGAACCACGGTCATATGACGAAGCAACACCTGAGCTGGCACCCCACTCTCCAAACTTCCACGCCAACCCAACGTGAGGACTTTCGCCTACGACAGATTTAAGGTGCACCAGCCGCCACTACACCATACGTTTACAAACATCCATGCCCGGAACCGGATTCGAACCAGGAACATTCAGATCTAGAGGTTAACACCTTAACCACTATACCGGTTGGTCGGCACAAGTCAGACACAAAAAGTGAAAATTTTACTTCCGCTACCTAAATGCTCTTGCATGATACATATCGGTGTTACCATAAAATGTTGTTAATCACCGTTTTGGCAACATTGGATGTTTAATCTAATTGACAAAAACATTAATTCGGTTGGTTGGTTTATGGTTTTTTTTAACGCAAGGACAAAAAAAATATTTGGTAGGTAGATATTTAATTCACGTCGCACTGGGGCAACACAACGGGCTATGGGTGACGGTCTGGAGTCAATCCTCGAAGGGAAAGATTCGAGGTCAACATGTAAATTTGAATGACGAATTGACACCCGGACAGGCACCCCACTCTTCAAACTTCCACACCACGCCAACGTGAGGACATTTAAGGTCAAGATAGATTTAACGTGCACCAGCACCCTTTCTACAGCATCGTTTGGTTGGATTCGAACTCGCAAACCTCCGGTTGCAAGTTCGTTACTCTTCCAACGGGGAATAATATTTAGCCAGACACAAAACATGTAATACCAAGTATTGAAGACACAAAGAAAATTTTTCGGACACAGAAAAGAGAAATCTTCTCAGGAATTAATCGAACCTCCGTCGCTTGCAACTCGCAGGTTGCTAAAGCATACCAACCGAGACGCCACAGTCCCTATATAAATTCGGAATTCATTCTTTGGAACTTTCATTGACGACGTGCTGAAATTGTATTCGGAGAATAATTCAGGGTTTGGAAAACTGACCGCAAAACACGTATCCCCGCAGAAAAACTGTCTCCACGTACACTTAGCTTGACAGAAAATTATTTTTCAGTGACCGAGGGTAATGTTTTCAGAGTAATGTTCCACTCTAGTTCCGTCAACCACCGATAAATAATAAATTTACTAGAATAAAAGATTTCGGGAAGATATTTGTTCCAAGTAGATTTCAATATTCTATGCAAAAATGGTGGTTTGCTTGAAATTTAACAGATAAATAATTTCTTTTGACATCACTGAAATAAGAAAACAAAAACTGAAAATAAATTCATGCATCCTTTTATATCCGCTTTTCTTTTCCTATTATCATTAAGTTTCAAAGCAGTTCAAAAATATTTTTTTTTTCGAAAAGGTCTCAAGGTAATTCGATTTTAAGACACTTACTAAAGGATGCATCTTTTCAGGGTTCGTATTTCACGGTAATCAGTTTCATTAATTCCGCCACCAGGGAGCGCTTTAAGATGTTTGTAAATGAAAAGCGAAATTAAAAAAATATATCTTACGTCTGCAGGGTAGGATAGTAGGTATTTTAATTAACGTCGCACACGACGGGCTATTGGCGACCATCCGGGAACAAACCTTACATCTGCAGGAAACACGGACCGATATATCCGGAAAAACGGTGACCTTTTGTGGCATTTGAACAATAGGTGAAGACCTCTTAAACCATTGCCTTCTGAAAACCTGTTGTATCATTGATAAACATAAATAACGAAGCGTGGATATACGTAAAAATTACCTTTTGAACATGTTTCATGACTATCGTATCTCCTAGATGCCATAGAAACATGCCGTTACTGCACAAAGATGACATTTTTTACCAAATTTGTGAAGCGCTGTCGATGATCGTATCAAAATAATATTTTACATGAAAAACATGGGTAATTGGTAATTTTCGGTAACGTCGTACTAGAGCAACACAACGGGCTATTGACGACGGTCCGGGATCAATCCCTTAAGGGAAAGGTCCAAGGACAGCACCTCGTAATTTTGAACCACGGTCAGATGACGAAGCAATGCCTGAGCTGGCACCCCACTCTCCAAACTTCCACACCAACTCAACGTGAGGACTTTCGGCCACGACAGATTTAAGTTGCACCAGCCGCCTCTACACCATACGCTTACAAATATCCTTGCCCGGATCCGGATTCGAACCAGGAACCCACCGATCTAGAGGCTATATAACACCTTAACCACTATACCGGTTGGTCGGCTGGGAAAACATGGGACTTTGAAGTCATAGCAATGAAAACTAAGAAATAAAGCTCTATTCCATGAATTCCAATAGAAATGTTACTTGTTTTAAATTATTATTTAAATTTGGAAGCAGACGTGATGAATCTTTACATCTTAAAACGCAAAACGTAGTCAAAAACTTGTAGACAGAAACCTTTGATGAAAAAGGCATGAAATTGCCAAGAACACATTTGTTTCTTAGTTTTGATTAAAGTGGTAGACAAATTGTTAATTCTTTCAATAAATACAATACAACACTGTAATTGATGGCGGGGCTATGGTTTTCAATGGCTATCGATTTCTCATCCGTCTACTGACGTTAACTATTGCTCCCGTAAAAGGCAATTAAACTTCAAATCCCTAAGAAAAACTCTTTGAAAAATTCCTTAGTCTATATTTGTACCCTTAACTTTTACCCTTACGTTTTAAATTGATGCATGAAGTAAAACCCTGAAAAAAGGCAAAAATAGTAAAGCGGATGCAACAGATAATGTTCTGTGCAAAATTTTAACCAACTGAATAAAAATTTTGTGTTTCAATTTGATACTTCTACATATTGTACCAATCAAGAACCAAGTTTTTTTAAACGAACAAACACTTTCAATCATCGCTTTTGAAAAGAAAAATAAGAAACACAAATCCCCCTGTTTTACTACGTATGTTGTGTTGCTCTAGTATGACGTTAATTAAAAGTGACCATTACTATTACCACTACCTGTTTTAGTACGTGCTGGGGCCGCGATAGACCAATCAAAGACCAGCGGATTAGCAAACGGAGGGTTGCAAGTTCCAAACTCGATTCAACCAAAGACCATTGTGTTCGTGGGGACTGGTGCACGTTAAATCTATTGAGGCCTCAGATGTTCTCGATGTGTACGTTAGGAGAGTAAGGTCCCAGCTTAGGTGTGATCTCGTCATCTGATCGTGGTTCAAAATTACTAGGTGTTCTCGAATCTTTCCCTTAGGGACAGTCGCCAATAGTCCGTTGTTTCATTGCTATATTAATTAAATACCTACTTAACCATTAGTACGAGCTAGCTATAATCAATAAAATGGGCATGTAGATCTTTTGACAGCAAATACTTTTTTGGACTATAAAATTTTTGTAATACATTTTAAAATTTAAGAAATATTTTTTCCCACTTTCTTTTGATTAAGTATTTACGCAGACTTCGTTTTCTTTTAGAATCGCAAGAGGATTTGTATTTTTAATTTGAATTAAAATTTTAAATGGGATAACGTGACAAAAAATTAACCCTTCTTTGCATAATGGTGGAAATTTCCATCATAACATTGAATGCCCAAAAATTATATAAAATTAAGAACAAGTTCACTTTAAGTTGATCGTGTTTGGATACCTTTTTAATGTCCATTGCATAAAAAAAAACATAGCTGTCAAAAATAAGCAAGTGTCACTATCAGTAAAACGAGCTTGAAGTTGTCATTCCGCTGTTTGTTGTAGTTGCAATAAACGTATGATTTCGTTTTTAATTTTGTTTTATTATATTTGAGTTTCTATTGCTAAAAAAGTGAAAATGAGTGGAAGAAAGGTTTGTAACATGTGTTTCTGTTATTTTTAGAGCAATTTCTGAAAAAGTTTGCGTTTAATTTAAAAAATACCACATGATACCATCCTATTGTTTTTTGCTAAATTTATACTATAAATATATACTAAGATTTTTTAAAACCATTTTTCCTTTAATTTTGAACATGAATTATATCACCTTGATTTATTTCACCAATAAAGAAAAAATCATGCCCCCCCCCCAAAGAAGGGTTAAATAAACTTTTCTGTGGTCAATAGAAACATATTAAATTGTACGTTTTTATAACCGATCGAGGAAGCAAATTATTATATGTATTTTTACATCTAAATAAATTTTGGATGCACGTTTAACTGAAGAAGTAAATTGGAAATAGTTCACAGACAAGGCATCCTGTCTGCACGTGCTATTTATTTAAAGTTACATTTATTTAATGTACCATACCACACATAAAATAGGACCAAGCATCCGTTACTCCGAAACTACCCAAAAATAAATTTTGTAGTGGGTACGTTACTTGCGCCCAACGACGAAGAGAAATCTATAGCAACTCCAGAAAAAAAGTACAAGTACTCGGTTCTACCATGAATATGCCATTTAACTTCTGAATCGACGTTAATATCAATTCGTTCTGTCCCATACAACTCATAATTACGTTTCTTGATCGTGTCTAGGGCGCTGGTATTGACAGTGAGGAGCCATACCAACTGGTCCATTGACCAACACAGCAGATGCAGATGACTTCCTGTATGGGTCAGTTGATTCACGATTTTTTTAAAACGTTCTTTTCCATTAATAATGTTCTATGAGACTAATGAGAAGTAACGGTTTAAATAGTTGTAGAACGAAAATTATCTGAACAAGCGCATTCAATTTATATCCATTAGTTCGGATCTTTCCCTTCGGGATTAATCCCGTAGCGTCGTCAATATGCTATTGTGTTACTCCAATGCGACGTTAATTCTACTACCTACATCAAATCCATTATCCACATTCTGAAATCAGCTTACCATACCTTAATTTGATTAAAAGAGCTTTAAGCATTTGGAATCCCTAAATTATCTCCGCAGTAGTCTTGAATCTCACGCTATGTAACACTTTGCATAAGTTGATCAGTTTCTATAGCTTACAGATTTAACATACCCATGCTAAAAGTTTTTGAAACCAGACTTCTTATTGTTTGGAAATAACACTATATATTTCAAATCAATTTTTATATTCATCGTCATATTACACAACCCATTTAATATCCATTTGCTCTAATTTACCTAAATTATTTTCTCAGTTATCACAACAGAAATATTTTCAACACTAGGGGGCTCCGCCCCCTGCTCGCTTACGCTCGCCAACCCCCCGGGGATTGCTGCGCAATCCCATTTGGTTTGTTTCGCAAACCAACACTCCTTTTACAGATGCCATTTGGTTTGCTTCGCAAACCAACATTCCTTTCACAGAGTGAAACTATTTGAATAATTCGTATTATTCCGATTTCCCTTTCCGGTACATGACGTCACAGCGATGGCTTCGCCCCATGCTCGCTTACGCTCGCCGACCCCGGGGATTGCTACGCAATCCCGTTTGGTTTGCTTCGCAAACCAATACTTATTTCGCAAGTGATTTCACTTTTTTTTGCTTTAACACTTAATGCACCCTAAACTAATAGCCGCATCAGTAAAACTTCTTCTGTATCTTGTTGCCTGTACAATTTTAAGTAAACAGTGTTAATCTCCAAACTTTACGATCTGTATTTTGTACTTTGTCGGTAAACTGTCTGAGAACCAAATAAAAAGAAATAGTTTTTATGGCAATTGTTGCTACGATAAATTTGATATCTGGCAAACCCGATAGTCAAAATTGCAACCCGCTACTGCTTGCGGAATCTGCTATGCGAACTGAAAAATACGAAATTTGTGTCACTAACTTTTGATTGCATCAAATTTATTTATGAACCAAATTTAAAAATAATTGTACCAAAAGGAAGAGTACATTCTGAGGTATATTGTGATATTTTTAAAATTAAAAACTAACAGTAATACGATATAGATATGACCGTTTTAGTTTTGTATCGGAAGTTACGATCTGAAAGTTCCGAAAATTGTATGACCAACTTTTAATTGCATCCATTTGATTTATTAACCAATTTGAAAAATAATTGTACCATAAGAAAGAGTGTAATGTAATGTATTCAGTGATGTTCTCAAATTTAAAAAATAATGGGTTTTGCTCTAGATATAACGGTTGTAACAAAAAGTAGCGAAAATATCCAAAGATTTCGAATTTTGTATGACCAACTTTTGATCGCATCCAATTTAATTATTAACCGATTTCAAAAATAATAGTACCGTAAGAAAGAGTACATTCTGAGGTATACTGCGATATTTTAAAAATTAAAAACTAATAGTAATAAGATATAGATTCGGCAGTTTTAAAAAAAAGTAACAAAAATGTCCCGATTTTTCCCGAATTTCAAAAAAATATTATCAAGAACCAAATTGAAATACCAAAAAAAAAACTCGACGAGCTGCAAAAATTTACGTTGAGAGGTACTCTTTAAAAAAACTCACGGCTGAAGACTGAAAATTTGTACGTGTTTTGCTTACTCGCGGAAGAAATTTCACTTCTTCAATTTTGACACTTAATAAAATCTAAACTAATAGCCGCATCGGAAAAAAAATCTTGATAATTATCCAGGGAATACGATGAAGAACAAACCATGTTAATTTCATTTTTTTCCGATCAGTACTTTCTCGGGAAACCGTCTAAGAATCGAGTTAAACAACACAGTTTTCAATCCTGCGGCGACGGCGGTAACTTTTTTTTTATATAGAGAGAAATTCATGGTATAAGAAGAAACCCAACGAGTTACAGGCGAACTTCTGGGATCAATCACAAAGGGAAAGGTTCGAGGACAACACGTAATGTTGAACCACTGTCAGATGACGATACATCTGTGCTGGCACCCCAATCTCAAAACCGTACATTTTAAAAACTAATTTCATAAATTGTATGACTTTTCGTAAGCTTCATAAAAAAATACTTAAACCAATTTTCCTGATATTTTAAGGAACGCGGTAACCCAGATGTAACAGATGCTTATTAGCAACCAGGGGATTGTGTGTACTAAACTCAATCCAACAGAAGACCGTCGTGTAGACGGGAGCAGGTGCACGTTAAATCTGTCGTGGCCTCAAATGTCCTCACGTTTCCTCGGAAGTTTTGGGAGTAGGGTGCCAGATCATGTGTTGACCCCGTCATCTGACCGGTCCAAAATTACGAGGTGTTGTACTAGAATCTTTCTCTTCGGGATTGATCTCTCATAATCACACGGCCGACCAACCGGTATAGTGGTTAAGGTGTTAGCCTCTAGATCCGAAGGTTTCTGGTTCGAATCCGGGTCCGGGCATGGATGTTTTTAAGCGTATGGTGTAGAGGCGGCTGGTGCACCTTAAATCGGTCGTGGCCGAAAGCCCTCACGTTGGGTTGGTGTGGAAGTTTGGAGAGTGGGGTGTCAGCTCAGGTGTTGCTTCGTCATCTGATAGTGGTTCATAATTACGAGGTGTTGTCCTCGGATCTTTCCCTTAAGGGATTGATCCCGGGCCGTCGTCAATAGCCCGTTGTGTTGCTCCAGTACGACGTTAACTAAAATTACCTATTACCATAATCACACAATGTTCATTGTTTACCTATTGCCACCGAAGGCCCATTTATCGCTACAGCAACCTGTGAGTTGTAAGGCGGCACAGGTTCGTTTCCTCCCAGGGTACTTCTCTCTTCTGCGTCAGTAAAACTCCCATTCTGTGTGTTTGCAATAACCTAACATTGTGTGTCGTGTTTAGCTCAGCTTTGCTAAATCTTGTCCTTGCGCCATAAAACTCAATTGCAAACAACCAAATCATTGTTAACTGGTAGAGTCGAACGACAGGTTGCGATTTCTGAATCAAGCTTTGTTCTTCTTCGAACATTGACCTGCAGCCATAATTTATGAACCACCCCCCTTTCCCACCAAAAACGTGACCTCCCGACCTGAACCTTCAATCGAGATAGAGGTCATTTGTCATTGTTTTGAACCCCAAGAACGAAATCCCTGTATTTACGAGAAAGTCCTCACGTTGGGTTGGCGTGGAAGTTTGGAGAGTGGGGTGCCAGCTCAGGTGTTGCTTCGTCATCTGACCGTGGTTCAAAATTACGAGGTGTTGTCCTCGGATCTTTCCCTTAAGGGACTGATCCCGGACCGTCGTCAATAGCCCGTTGTGTTGCTCTAGTACGACGTTAACTAAAAATTACCAATTACCAATTACCTGTATTTACGAAATTGTTGCTTCCAGAATGGATAACAACGTTCTACCAATCGACTCATTTTCACCCACAACCTGAATTGTCATGTGGTCTAACTAGTCCACGAAAATTAATCTGGTTCTTGAAAAGTCAAAATTTCATCTCCCCTGAGGACATTCCTCAGAAAAACATAGCTTTCCGCTACTCCCAAGTAGTGATGCGACATCGATGTCGATGTTTTATAGAAAAACATCGATGTATTGGAGCCGATGTCGCATCACTAGTTGCTAAACCAGTTTTAAGAAATGGGAAAAATAGTTTAAATACACTGAATTTTAAAAACATCGATAGTTTGGGGGCGATGCTTTATCAACTTCGATGTTTTAATTTTGAACATCGATGTTTGAAAACACCGAAGTATTGCTGTCAATGTAGTATCACTAGGTGCTAAACCAGTTTTAAGAAATGGGTAAAAAAAAGTTGAAATACACTCAATTTTAAAACATCGATGGTTTTGGAACGATGTATTATCAACATCGATGTTTTAATTTTGAACATCAAAGTTTCAAAACACCGATGTTTTGCTGTCGATGTCGCATCCCTACTCCCAAGATTTTAAACGGGATTGGCCTACGTAAGGCCCGCTTTTTATTTCTAACTCAAGGTCCTCCCAGCTTACCAAGAAAAGACTTAACCCTTCAGTTGGTTTCAACAAGTCACCTCATACATCAAAATCTTACCAATTTTGCCAACGACGAGATATCTTGACCATCAAGTTCCGACTAATTTTGATAACGACATATCGTCATCAAGATATTGCCGATTTTTATTTTCAGTGACGAGGTCAAGACCTGACCAGCCTTCTTCTAATGACGAGATATCTCGTCCATCAAAATCTGGTCTGTTTTATCAATGACGAGATACCTCGTCGAGATACCCACCAGGAGGATCAACCCTCCTGGTGGTTTCGGACGAGATATCTCGTCCATCACTATCTTATCAATTTTGCTAATGCCGAGATATCTCGTCGGTTTTGCCTACGAGATATCTCGGCATTAGCAAAATTGATTTTGCCGCTATTTGGATGATTAGGATATCAAGATCTGATCAGTTTTATTTCTGACTAGCCACTGCGAGGCCAGCATGGCGTTGCCCGTGACAGTTGCTTTTGTGGGGTTAGGTGTGACCACTGTTAACACTCGACAACCACCGGTGTTTGCTACGCACTCCCATTTGGTTTGCTTCGAAAACCAACACCACATACAATTCCATGATGGCCTTGAAGTGGCGAGTAATAAATAAATGACGATAATTTAATTATAAAACATTTTGGATTTTCCGCAGATTTCAAATTTGTTGAAATTTTTACTCCGTCTTTAACGATCTCATAATAGAAGATAGACATCCAATCGGCAGGAGACGTCACAGTCTCTTGCGAAAATATACATATAATCACAATACACAATATCAATACAATATCATCCTGCAGCAACAGTGGGGCCATTGTGGCTCAGCAACTATGGCCACTGTGCTAGCAACCTTAGAGTTGAGGACACAGGTTCGATTCCTGTCAAGTGCATTCCTCCCTGGGTGTATTTCTCTCTTCTGCGTCAGTAAAACTTGCATTTTGTGTGTCTATTGCTTGGTACTAGGGGGCCCACTCCCTGTTCGCTGATGCTCGCCAACCCCCGGAGGATTGCCTTGTAATCCTCATTGGTTCCTGCGCGAACCTTGATCGCTTCGCTCCCATCAATGAACATGTCTTAACATAAAGGATTGCTTACAAAATATATTCCAAAAAAATGTTTTTCAAATGTAAACTTTTTATATTACAGTCCTACAGTACCTTTGGAGTCAGAACTCAAACACAAATTTGGGAATTCAAATGATAACTTTGAGCAAATTGTGACTCGAAATGTGAGCGCTGCTTTGGAAGCGCATGTTGTTTGTGTACATTTTCTTAGCACTCGTGCCACCTATACACATTTTCACTGAGTTCGTTGTCGAAAGTTGCAATGCAAACGTTTTGTTAAACTTTACTTGGACGGCTTAAATTACAGTGGTGTAAGTCACTTTTGCAAAAAAGATTTAGACACAGTAACCAGATATAATGTAACCAAATTTAACTAAATATAATTAGAGTTTGACGCAGAAACCAGATCTAGATAAGTCAATCTGTTAACCGTAAACGTGAAGTAAGTCATATCTTTATTCAACGGCCAACTGATAGCAGTGGAAGTTGACCTTTTTTTTTTCGAAAAAGTGACCTACACCGCTGCAACTTTAACCCGTCCAATTGTTGGCCCTGAAAATGGCCGATAATGCTATAAATTCAATTGAGCTGCGAGGCTTCGTGGTAAATAAACACTCGCACAGTGTTGCCGAAACGCGATAACAAATAACTTCTTTTTTGTGTATGCCACGTAAGAGAATTATATGTATAGATTGTATGCCTTGTGTCTGGAGTAGCATCTTTCGCCATAAACACCAAGACCAGCAAACAAACCTACAGAAACGAAGATGAAATTTAAATACAATAAGCAAAACATTTGAGTAAGAGGAAATCAATCCACCCCTTGTCCACGGTGGCGGAGGCCACATCCGGACACACATTCTCCATAGGGATTATTTACTCCTGATTATATTAATTATCCTTTGTGATTGATTATCAGTGAATGGTTTAACCAAGTGGGATTCCTTAGAGAAAACGACGGGCGAATTCGAAGTGATCGGGATCATCCTCCTCCCCGCACAGAGAGGGAGACGTTCTATTCGGGTCAGTGGATTCCCAATTACTCTGGTGTTTTCATGGCAAAGAACTGGTGAATAACATTGATAGGAATGTTTGGTTATTAACAACGCTGCTACGCAAGTCTAAAAATGTCGTCATCTAACCATGTGGTGTCCTCGGATCTTTTCCTTTGGGATCGATCCTGAACCGTCGCCAATAGCACGTTGTTGCAGTGGGGCGTTAATTCAACTTCTTTCTCACTCTAAAAATGCTATTTCGGAAACGAAAGATTACGGTTATGATGAAAGGAATGTGTGGTTGATTAATAGCAACGATGTCTCGCAAGTCTCTGTAAAAATGTTGGTTTGGAAGGCGAAACAAAAATGTTCAGATATCGGAAAACATATCTCATTTCCTGCTATAAAATTTCGTTTCATTGTTCTACATTTTCTAGTAGTTTGTACTTTCTCAAATGAATTAGACAAGCATCACTGAAATAATGAATAAGCAACAGCAAGGCCTTCCCAGGAGCCAAATTGCACTAAATTATATTGTGGTCAGTAGCCGAAGAGACTCTTCACAATCACTATGGTGTCCATGGTTATGAACTGGCGGATGGCTTAGAAAGGGCCGGTTCTTTATTGCAGCAGGCATTTAATATACCATACAGTATAATAAGGATTATGAATTTAAAAATTAAAAATATTCCTGACTTAATATTTACTAAGATTTAGCCAAAGAGATAAACTGAAACTCCTTGCTAAGGTCTCAGTTATTACAGAATCTATCGAGATCTATAAAAGGCACTTGTTTCCGGGTTGTCCTTCCTGGACACACGACTACCTCTACCAAATTGACTGGTCAGACTTTCCAACCTGCCCTCTGTATGGACTACTTAAACTCACAGGACACAGGACCAATTCATTGCCATGAACATAAGTATCAGTAGTATTATTAGTATTACTATTATTATTAGTATTAAGTATTAGTAAAACTATTGAGATGGGGATCTCAATAGGTGTCCTGGTCGTACTGACATCGCGGTGAATAATACTGCTAATAATTATGTTCATGGCAATGAATTGGTGGATAGCTTAGCCAAGCCGATTCTGCATTACCCCAGTTCATTGAACACCATCTCTACTGTTATAAAATGAAGTGTTTCACTGCCTTCTGTCTGTTTCTGTGTAATCAGTGTCCTGTCGAATCTACGGCACTTACAATAATGAAATTTGGCACACATGTAGTCCTAATTTTTTGCGATTTTTCTGCAGTGCCCGAATTTTAAAATTTAATCTAGAACATTCTTTAATTAATTAATAAATTTTTTCACCTTTCGTTTTTCTTTCCGGAATGTGACGTCATTGAAGCAGCGAGCGGATTTTAGATTTTCGATCGCTGACGTCACAAGCGTTTTTTGGGCGAATGCCTTTGAAACCATGCCAAGTTTTCCGATTCTAGCGTGTTTTGATTTACGTTGTTGATAATAGGCACTTCGAGGCCATCACGGCGTTGCCCGTGGAGTCCGTTTGCGAAGCAAACCAAGTGGGAATATGTAGCAATCACCAGGGGTTGGCAATCGTCAGCGAGCAGTGGTCACATCTGACCCCACGAAATGAACTGTCACAGGCAACGCCGTGCTGGCCACGCAGTGTCTAGAATAGTTTATAAAAAAGGATTATAAATACAAAAATAACATTCCCGGCTTATATTTGCAAAACCCTGATCTTACTGAAGTTGCAGTGAAAAGTACTACTGATAGCGTGAAACATTTTATTTCAGTTTCTAGACTACCTTCGGTTTATTTTTTTGACTTACAGTGAAAAAGCTGAGGTTTGACATGGGATTAAAAAAAAAGTTGTGGTTGATTGGTTTTGTGTTTTATGGATCAAGGGCCATACTTGTCCATGCTGTGCCAAATGCAAGACAGACGATGTCAAGTATAAAAAGAAAGGATGGGTAGAAGAATACACTGAAAAAGATTGCTTGCGTATCCTGAGCTTGCGACCCCCCTGTTCATCAGAGGTAGTAAACCCATGGGAAAAGAATAGATCACTAGAGTACTTAGGATTCGTGAAGCCCGTACACGCCTAAAGATGCCCCCGAAGGTTGAAATTTATCTAAAATGAGTGGTCACACTAAGTAAAGCAAACGCTGTTGTTGTCGTGCGGGCCATATATGGCCCAATTGGGGGTGCCATTGCCCCGGAGGGTTGAACTTCTTCATGCATGACACATCCGTTTTACAGGAAGGTCCCTTTCACACATCTATTCACTCACATATATCGTGTTGGGTTGGCGTGGAAGTTTGGAGAGTGGGGTGCCAGCTCAGGTGTTGCTTCGTCATCTGACCGTGGTTCAAAATTACGAGGTGTTGTCCTCGGATCTTTCCCTTAAGGGACTGATTCCGGACCGTCGTCAATAGCCCGTTGTGTTGCTCTAGTACGACGTTAACTAAAATTACCATTACCATTACCACATATATCGTAATTTAGATCCCAATCAGAGGTCGATAACCCCTTGATCAGGTACCCCCAGAGGTATTGATTTAGTATGGGAACATGGGGGACTTTGTGACCACGACCTATTTAACGTGCCCCAGCCACCATTAGCGAACACGACGGTCTTTAGCCAGGTCCAAGCCCCGATCTCGCAACCATCAGAATTGCAGGCTCCGCTGAGGACAGAACCCACAACCCTTCCGATGCGAGCCCGACGCTCTACCGACTGAGCTACCGCGGCTCTAAGGCAAACGCTGTTAAATTGAAGAGTGATTGAAATACATCTATTTTTCTGATTGTATTTATTAAACACTTTATTTTTAAAGCGACCGCTGGAAAACTTTAGTTCGTTAAGGTCCACCGAACGATCAAGCTTGTTCTTGAGTAATAAAATTTGGGACTGATTTTTTTCAAAAGTCCAATCGAAACTAGACTGAGATGCTACTCTCATTCGAAAAAAGAAAGGGACTAGTTTTCCGATTCTACTCCCTCACCTCTTTTGGTCCTTTCTTTTTTTCTTCTTTTCCGGACAGCGTTTTCTCGGTTGGAAGATTCCAAAACGAGTATTTCACGTGCGTTCGGTTAGTTGTGGCGATTGGACGATGGAAATCGCCCAAAGGGTGTTTGAACTCTCAATCGCTGAGGACTTCTTTGTTGTCTTTTTCATTTTCTTGAACAATAGACTTGTGCATAGTTTGAATGACTGGTGTTTTGTTTTGTCGGGTTTCGGAGGCGGAATGTCCAAGTATTGCGATACATAGAGGAATTGTTGACGACCTTGCACGGGAATCGATTCGTAACAAATTTGCGAGCTAGTGTCTGTTCTCGTGCAAAATTCTGCAAACCGTTCACTGAATTCTTATTAACATTTTTTTTTTTTTACTGCGGACACTTGATCACTTGTCACTACAAGGCCAGAATTGATGAACCAATTGTGAAGCATCACTACCCCTAACTAAGGACACCACATTTTACGTCCATGCCCTGACCCAGATTCGAACAAGGAACCTTCCTATACAGAGGCCAACAATTTAACCACTAGACCGGTTGGTCGGCAGTCTAATAACCATGATTAAACAAAATGTTCTTATAGAGTGGATTTAAAATGATTTTTGGGAAAATATTAAAAATACATTTTATGAGATTTCTGAGATCCACATCGATTACCTCAAATTATGACGTAAGAATAAAAATTATTGTTATTATCGCACCAAAAAGGAAGGTAGATATTTAATTAATGTTGCAATGGAGCAACACAACGGGCTATTGGCAACGGTTCTGGGATCAAGGTAATAGTAATTTTAGTTAACGTCGCTACCAGAGCAACACAACGGGGTATTGACGACGGTCTGAGATCAGTCCCTTAAGGGAAAGATCCGAGAACAACACTCGTGGTTCAAAATTACGAGGTGTTGTCCTCGAATCTTTAACCTTAAGGGACTGATTCCGGACCGTCGTCAATAGCCCGTACGCTTACAAACATCCATGCCCGGACCCGGATTCGAACCAGGAACCTTCCTATACAGAGGCCAACACCTTAACCACTATACCGGTTGGTCGGTGCACCAAAAAGGAAGGTAGATATTTAATTAATGTTGCACTGGAGCAACACAACGGGCTATTGACGACGGTCCGGGATCAGTTCCTTAAGGGAAAGTTCCGAGGACAACACCTCGTAATTTTGAACCACGGTCAGATGACGAAGCAACGCCTGAACTGGCACCCCACTCTCCAAACTTCCACGCCAACCCAACGTGACAAAATAAAAGAAAAGACAGTTGGCAGATCATCCCTTGCCATATCGTACATATAAAGCAGATCACATGTTTATCTGAAAGCATCAAAAACTCTCGAACACTCTCGTTATGTGACCGTGGTACAAAATTGCGTGGTGCCGCCTTTGGTAATTTTTGTATTTTTTAAAATTAACGTGGTACAAGAGCAACACAACGGGCTTCTGACGACGGTCCGGAATCAATCCCCTAAGGGAAAGGTCCGAGGACAACACCACGTAATTACGAGGCAACACCTGAGCTGGTGCCTTCACTCTCCAAACTTCCATACCAACCCAACGTGAGGACTTTCGGCCACGACAGATTTAAGGTGCACCAGCCGCCTCTACACCACACGCTCACAGACATCCATGCGCTGACCCGGATTCGAACCAGGAACCTTCCTATCTAGTGTCGTCCTTGGATCTTTCGGGATTCATCCTGAACAGTCGCCAATAGACCGTTGTCTTACTACAGTGTGACGTTAACTGCCTGCCTATACCTACCTTTAATATACTGGTCGACCAACCGGCATAGTGGTTATAGCGTTAGCCTTTAGATCGGAAGGTTCCTGGTTCGAATCCGGGTCCGGTCATGGATGTTTGTAAGCGTATGGAGTAGAGGCGGCTGGTGCACCTTAAATCTGTCGTGGCCGAAAGTCCTCACGTTGGGTTGGTGTAGAAGTTTGGAGAGTGGGGTGCCAGCTCAAGTGTTGCCTCGTCATCTGACCGTGGTTCAAAAATTACGAGGAGTTGTCCTCGGAACTTTCCCTTAAGCCTCTTAAGGGATTGATCCCGGACCGTCGTCCATAGCCCGCTGTGTTGCTCTAGTACGACGTTAACTAAAAAATTACCAAAATTACCAAATTATTTAATATACTGAAATATAAACTAATATCATAAGAGACCATTTATATTCAACCCCTCGAGCAAGGTCTAATACAATATAATACTTAATGGTTGTTAAAGTGGAACAAAACTGATGTAATGCCAAGACAGGGTAGTCACAAACCTATAACGACCCATAAATAAATAAACATCACGAAACTCGACAAGCCATAAACCGTACTGCACAAAGAAAGGAGCTACACCTTCAACTACTGCCTTCATGATGCTCAGCCCCTGATAAAAGCCATGCCTGACCTTAACAACGTTTGTATTTTTCATTTCTTATGCTATTTGATGGCGTCTGCAAGGCAAATAGGATGGGAACGAAAACCTCAGCAGCATCCAAGACTGCAATGGCTCCGATGGTTGTAATGGCTTACAAAAACAGTAGTCAATATTATCGACAGCAATAATACCTTCTCCACACGTACATGTTCACACTAGGGATGCAACATCGATAGCAAAACATCGATGTTTTGAAACATCGATGTTCAAAATTAAAACATCGATGTTGATAATACATCGACCCAAAAACATCGAGGTTTTTAAACATCGATGTTTTTAAAATTCAGTGTATTTAAACTGTTTCCACTCATTTCTTAAAACTGGTTTAGTAACTTGTGATGCTACATCGACAGCAAAACTTCGATGTTTTTAAAATTCAATGTATTTAAACTTGTTTCCCCATTTCTTAAAACTGGTTTTCCAACTATTGATGCGACATCGACAGCAAAACATCGATGTTGAAAATTATAACATCAATGTTGATAATACATATCGTCAACAAACCATCGATGTTTTTAAAATTCAGTGTATTTAAACTTGTTTCCCCATTTCTTAAAACTGGTTTAGCAACTAGTGATGGGACATCGGATCCAATACATCAATGTTTTTTTCTAAAACATCAATGTTGTGAAAGCATCGACATCGATGTCGCATCCCTACTTTTCAGACCCTTCACACTTGGCCACTTTGGTCTAAAAGTATGTTCGATTTGCTGAATTTAAAAATTATGCTACTTGGTTAGTTTTTAAATTTTTAAAACGGTATTTTTTTCATTCAAAAATAAAACATCGACAACGTAAAAACATTGACAAGTATAACATCGATGTTACAAAAACATCGACTTCAATACATCGATGTTAAATACATCGATGTTTTTAAAAAAACATCGATGTTTTGAAAACATCGACATCGATGTCGCATCCCTAGTTCAGACGTCTGAGCTTCCCCAGTTAGATATGCCGTATACTAGAAATTAAATCTACGAATTTTTGGAGAGCTTACAGCTTTTGAGCCACTCCACCTACACCCAATAGGTAACAACAAGCAAGACCTCCATACAAGGGAGAATCCTGTATATGCAAGCACATCTGTGGTTGTTAAATTCAAAGTTCATCCTGAATTCACGTGATCAATTAATTCACCGAATGATTTTCAATTTTTTGAATTGGAGGGAAAAAATGAGAGCTCATCCTTTGAATTATTTTCCCATTTGGATTCGAACCAACCAACCGGTCTGGAGGACCTTTACACAATTTTTTTTCGTCTTCAGAAACGGCTCTGTCGTTTGCCCCCCCCCCTCCCCTTACCTAACTCGAGTGACAAAGCCCTGAGTTTCCTTTCATAGCACGGTGTCGTATAGATTTCCCCGGAGCGACCTTCTGCCTTTCCCCCAAAGTGTTCACACCTCACTTAAAGGGGGATAACATCCACCGTACACAGATCAATACCATGCCGCTTGTGTAAACGAGATTTTAGTGGTAACAATTCTTCACCTGCCGCAGCGTAAAGGTTGAGGAGTTAGCCTCTGGATCGGAAAGTTCCTGGTTCGAGTCCAGGTCAGGGCATGGATATTTGTAAGCGTAATGGTGTAGAGGTGATAAGCGATGGGAAACCAAGGAAACGCGAATTTTTGTTTTTAAGTGGGGCCGCGGTAGCCCGGTTGGAAGAATAACAGATTGACAATAGACGGGTTGCGGGGGTACTCAATCCAACCACAGACCGTCGTGTACAAAGGGGGGCTGCTGCACGTTAAATCTATCGTGGCCTCAAATGTTCTAACCTCGGCGTGGTGTGGAAGTTTGGAGAGTGGGGTGCGACTTCGTCACGTATGACTGTGGTTATGTCTTCGGATCTTTCCCTTCGGGTTTGTTCCCGGATTGGATAGCATTGGATATGATTTTGTGGCATTGAGTCCTCTTGGGACATATTATGCCAAACTCAAGATAAAAAAATCAAATATGTAATATAATAATAAAGTGAAATGAGTCAAAACATAATGAATGGATTGGATTGGATTTGGTTTTATGGCATTGAGTACTCTTGGGACATATTATGCCAAACTCAAGATAAAAAATCAAATATATAATATAATAATAAAGTGAAATGAGTCAAAACATAATGAATGGATTGGATTGGATTTGGTTTTATGGCATTGAGTACTCTTGGGACATATTATGCCAAACTCAAGATAAAAAATCAAATATATAATATAATAATAAAGTGAAATGAGTCAAAACATAATGAATGGATTGGATTGGATTTGGTTTTATGGCATTGAGTACTCTTGGGACATATTATGCCAAACTCAAGATAAAAAATCAAATATATAATATAATAATAAAGTGAAATGAGTCAAAACATAATGAATGGATTGGATTGGATTTGGTTTTATGGCATTGAGTACTCTTGGGACATATTATGCCAAACTCAAGATAAAAAATCAAATATATAATATAATAATAAAGTGAAATGAGTCAAAACATAATGAATGGATTGGATTGGATTTGGTTTTATGGCATTGAGTACTCTTGGGACATATTATGTCAAACTCAAGATAAAAAATCAAATATATAATATAATAATAAAGTGAAATGAGTCAAAACATAATGAATGGATTGGATTGGATTTGGTTTTATGGCATTGAGTCCTCTTGGGACATATTATGCCAAACTCAAGATTAAAAAAAAAACAGATATATAATATAATAATAGAATTAAACGAGTCAAGTCATAATAAAATGAGTACTATTTTAATTATATGTGATGGATAAAACCAATGTCATGTAAAAAGCTAAAAATATTTGGATGAGGATTCTCTCCAACCATGTCTTCTAGAGTCAAGGTAAATGAATTAAAATGTATAAGTCGTTGCCTATTAAAATGAGAACATTCAATTAAAATGTGTTTTACTGTTAGTGGGCAAATGCAGTAATTACATATAGGATGATCTTCTCCGAGGAGGAGGTGTCTATGGGTGATCCGAGTATGTCCAATACGGAGGCGTGTTATAATTACCTGCTCCCTTCTTAAAGTTAGCGATTTCCAGCCAGATATATTTCGTTTGATGGCGTGAAGTTTGTTCTCCGTTTGTTCATTCCATTTGTTCTGCCATTTGTCTTCTAAAAATTTGTAAATGCAAGATTTTAAATCACGATAAGGAATGGTATGATTAATATTATTCACTGCCCATTTGGCGGCGGGTTTTTTCCCGGACCGTCACCAATAACCCATTGTGTTGCTCCAGTGCGACGTAAAAATTAAATACCTACCTACCTACCTTTTATTAAGTAGAAAAAGCTTAAATCTTTCAATGTATTGTTGAAAACGTCTGAAAAGAAACAATTTCTTTCCAATTTGGGAAAATAATTTTTTTTTTAAATTCACGAGGGGTCATTTAACCTGGTTCTAGGGCTAAGAGGGCAAATATGGAGCACCTAGTGTATGTAGGCAAAATGAGTTGCTTTTTGTTCTTTTAAACTTAAACTCCTGCATTGGCTTAATTTGATTTAATTTACGGTTTCAGAACAACTAGCTCCCAACATTCTGAGGGGCCGGTCGAGGCTCAGAGTGCGAAGGATTATTCGTTTATTTTATACGGTGCTGTAAGCTCCTAAAACAATGATTCGTTAATTGTTTTTGTGACTGAAATAAACGATATGTAGTTGGTTTTTACTCATCCTGTATACGCAGCCAACTGTGGCTGTTAAATCTAAAGTTCATCTGAATTCACGTGGTCAATTTATCGAATAATTTCCAATGTTTTGAATTGGAGGGGAAAAGTGAGAGCTCATCCTTTGAATTATTTCCCCATTTGGCTTCGATCCAACAACCCGAGTATTTGCGTAGTGTTCATTGTTTTTACCGAAATCTTCGCGAGAAAATTCAATTCAAATGTTGGGCAGCAGATACGAAAATACACAACAGATTCCATTGGTGGAGCCACCTTTGCTGGCAACAAAGAATTCAGTGTATCACCACTCTTGAGTCAGTTGAGAATAAATCAGAAACAAGGTGAGGGAATGCGTTTTGTACACTTAGAAGGTATTTGGATTCCAGAATAATTCACACAACGTGTACACGGTCTAAGTACATTAGTGAAAAAAAATGGTAGGTATTTAATTAACTTGGCTCTGGGCAACATAGCGGGCTAATGGCGACATACCGGGATGAATCCCGAAGGGAAAGATCCAAGGACAACACCACGTAGTTTTGAACAACGGTCGGATGACGAGGCAACATCTGAGCTGGCACCAGCCCTCTTTGAACTTCGATATCACTCCAACATGAGTACATTTCATGACACGACAGATTTAACGTGCACCAGCCCCATTTGTACACGACGGACCTTGCTTGGATTCGAACTCGAAACCCTCCGTTTGTGACTGAAAAACCTTTCCAACCGGGCAACCACGGCATCTTAAAAATTTGGAGATCAGAGAGCAGCTTATTTCAGGTTGCAATGGATACGAGACTGAGATGCAGCAACTGTTTTCTTATCAGGGCTGTAGTGGAGGGTATACGGTGGTATAAGCCGTATACCCTCTGGTTTTATCAGAAAATTCCGTATAACATCTGCTTTTTCATAAAAACTACGTGCACGCTTTACTTTTCCTAGAAAACATCTCACAAAACATCGATAGCTGTAGAAGCAAAAGAAAATTTTCTGTTTCAAGATATCACCTTGGTACATAATTCCAAAATCGTACCTATTAATCAAAAGCAATTCATTCAAAGTATTGTCGAAAGAATGAAATCCAGACTTTGTTCTGATGTTAATGGAGAAAATGGTCTACCTTTGAGGGATATATCCTCCCAAATATTCTGCGTGCGCCCATGGTATAACCTCTGGTTTTTTTTTTACGACTACGAGCACTGTTTCTTATTGATCTATATTGCAATCTTCATACTTTGGATTGGAATCCTGGCATGTGGTTAGATGTTCGAGGAGGTTCGAAATCCGCTTTGAGCCGAAGATCCCTATCCTATCGTCTCTTTAGCACGGAATGAACGCAGAGCGACAAACAAAATAAACCCAATTACAATCGAGCAGCTCTGAACGCCAATTCCAAATTAGTGAGTGACGTAGGGTTACTCTCAAGAGACCTACGGATCGTCGCTCGTTTTCCTTCCTTTTGTTCTACCCAAAGTTCGTTTCAAAGAACATTCCAAAATTTTTGTTGGGAATAGTTACCGATAAAAGAAAAGAAAACGATCCCCTCGCACATTGTTCCGAACTCGGCGAATTCAAGCCGGAAAAATTCAGTTTCGTTTTGGCAGTTTCACTTGTTGCTGCTTTCTTAGTCCCACAAAATACAACCCTCTTTCTCTTGCCAAACCTGCTAAACACACAAACAATATTCGAAAACACTGAAATAATTCCTCGCGCATGTCCACCCCACCAAGACAACAACACCAAAAAAAAACGCAAAATCCCGAAACTAGGAAAGCATTATTCCGAAATTTGGGCGCCAAACCGGGGAGCGCCAAATAGCCTCGTCCCAGAGCGTGCGGCATCCGGCAGGTCCGACCAATGGGAGAAGCGAAGACCACGTGGACGTTGCGGCAGTAGTCTCTCCAGGAGAATCGGTTGTGTTCTTTCCCCCTTCGGCTGATCAATACAGTACAGAGAAGGTGCGCCTCCCGTTTGGAAAGGTCTCTCGCTGTCGTTCCCGAAGGGGGGAGGGCTGAACGGAGGGGGGGGGGTAGAGTTCGTTGGGTCCATAAGGTAACGGTGAAGCGCAAACGGGACTTGCCCGATTCATCTGCAACATATTTCGGAATTCATTTAGACTGACACCCGAAAACTTGACACATTTTTTTCCCCAAAGCCAATCGCGGCGGCACATAAGGTCCAATTGTCGAAAATATTCTATTTTCGTTTTGGGGTCTTGAGAACACTCGTGTCTCTTTTTACGCGACAGACACATTCTACAGAAAAATCAACAATCAGTTTTTTAAAAATTGCAAACCTAACACCACTCAACTTACGTTGAAGAAAGTTTGGGATACTATGTTCCATAATGTTCTAAAACCAAAGCAATGAGCTAAAATAAACCTAAAATTACATAAAAGTTCAATTCAAAATTTAGGAAAATAGGAATGTCAAAGGTCCATTGTCCGTGAAAGTTATAAGAATCGCGCAAAGAAAGGATTTAGACTGTGGCAGTTACAGCAGTTATACCTTGAAAGTTACAATAAACGCGCCAAGGAAGAATCGCGTTTATTATATCTGCAGCCGTAGTCAAAAAGTTAAGTTTGAATAATTTGGTAATTGGTAATTTTTTTGTTAACGTCGTACTAGAGCAACACAACGGGCTATTGACGACGGTAATAATTGGTAATTGGTAATTTTTTAGTTAACGTCGTACTAGAGTAACACAACGGGCTGTTGACGACGGTCCGGGATCAGTCCCTTAAGGGAAAGATCCGAGGACAACACCTCGTAATTTTGAACCACGGTCAGATGACGAAGCAACACCTGAGCTGGCACCCCACTCTCCAAACTTCCACACCAACCCAACGTGAGGACTTTCGGCCACGACAGATTTAAGGTGCACCAGCCGCCTCTACACCATACGCTTACGAATATCCATGCCCGGACCCGGATTCGAACCAGGAACCTTCCGATCTAGAAGCTAACACCTTAACCACTATACCGGTTGGTCGGCAGGTTAAGTTCGGAACTTGATTAATTTAATTTTATTGAAATGGTGACAATTCTTTTACATTTATCATTAGATACAAGCCGTTGAACCACTGCACTTTCTGTTAGGCAAAATTGTTTTGTAAAATAACCACGTGGTCTAATTAGAATATACAATCATATTATTAAAATACGATGCATTTTTTTTATAATCTGCGATACTCCGTAAATTAAATTTACTCCACCAAGATTGCAACAATGACACACTGCCAAGTCAAAAAATAAAAATTTTGATGTTATGTCATTGAAAAATATGTATGAGGTGCCCCAGCGTGTTATATTATTATTCTATAGAAATAATAGAAGTTACCACCCTAAATACTTACCTAAAATTTAAAAGAAGCTTATACCATTTCAATATACGTTTTATAGTATCCTTTAAGTTGATGTTTCTCAAATTCTGCAATTATTGACTTGCGTCACTTTTTTTGCTGGGGTGCGATATGTTCAACTGGGCAACCCCGAATGAAATATGCGCCGGATAACTTCAAAACCACGTAAAAAGATGCGCATTAAAAGAGACCTGACTGTACAGTTTTCAGGTTCATTCGCACAATGCTCACTGCTCCTCTGCGATAATTACCACTCATTTAAAATCTTTCATTGTTTATCAAACGAGATGATTGAAAATAATTTTCAAGACGACAAGTTTCTTTCATTGGATCCCCTATTAAATACTCTACCCTACAATAATGGACCGGGCGTCAGCGAATTTGCATAGAAACCGACAACTTGTTTGGGGGTGTTTTTCGTGGTATGGCCCTGGTTCCTACATGAACATTTTGGACAGTCAGGTTCTTCCTACGCTCTAGCAATTTAATGAAATGGACGACTAACTTCCAGGACAACAAGGATCCATGTCATGTTGCAGCCTCTGTCAAGCAGTGGTATCGAGATATGAACGCAAAACTTCTTTCCTGAACTGATCTGAGTCCCGACCTAAACCCCATAGAACATTTGGGGGACGCGTTAGAGCGACGCTTACGGACCAGGGAACAGGAAACCACCCTAAATCTACTGTTGAGCTGGCGACATTCTTGCAGCAGGAATGGACACAAATACCCATAGCTGTGTATCATAACCTTGTTGAAAGTATGTCCAGAAGGGTTGCTAGTGTCATTGCAGCACGGGGAGACCCTCCTCCTATTAAAGCATGTATTCATGTATTCATTGAGTCCCATGCTTGTTAACTATCAGATATTTTTGACTAACATTTTCCTATGGCCGCAGTAGCCCACACAGAATCTCTGTAAAACACACGCTCATCTATTCCAATGGGTAGGTAGGTATTTTATTTAACGTCGCATTGGAGCAACACAACGGGCCATTGGTGACGATCCGGGTCACGTAATTTTGAAACACGGTCAGATGACGAAGTCACATCGGAACTGTCACCCCACTCTACAAACTTCCACGCCACGCCAACGTGAGGACAGTTGAGGCCACGAAAGATTTAACGTGCATCACTCCCACTCTTTTTGTTACAGACGGTCTTTCGTCGGATTCGAACTCGCAACCCTCTGGTTGCTTATCCGTTACTCTTACGAGCGGGCCCTATTCCAATGGGTAGGGTATTCGGTATCAACGTAACACTGGAGCAACACAACGTGCTTCAATTGCAATGGTAAATAGATTTTAACCTTTAGACCAGGGCCCAACCTTTTAATAACTGTGTACCACTTGAAATTTTTAGAAATTTTTGGCGTACCACCAGTTCTATATTTTTTTTGGAACATATATCTAATGTCAGAAAAGTGCCCAATGGCTTGTTCTATTTTAATTAAAATACTAAGAAAGCTTCATATCTTATGATTAATATGCTTGTATTTCGTTTTAATGATGTTTTAAATAAAGGAAAAAATAAAGCGATTGTTGAAAATTACAGTTAAAATTTTTACTCACATGTCTAAACACAAATAATTTTAAATAATTAGTACAAACTAAGCAAACAAAAATTAACGTAATCTAAAATCAAGTTTTAGCGCGAAACTTGTTTTTTTTTTCCTTAATTAAAATATTAATAACAGAAGCAATGGATCTTAACTTCACTCTTAAGTCCTCTTCAGCACTTACTCTTACAAAAGTACAGAAAAACCACTCTCACACAAGTAACTAGCAACAAATGACATAAGACAGGGGGAGATATCAACTTAATTTCGCCGAGATAGCCATTGAATAGAAATAGATAATCAGCAACAAAGTTTATCTTTAAATAATGTGCAATTGTTTGCGTTATTTATTACAATGTAATAAAAACGTTAATCCCAAATTGATTTAGTATAATCCCAACCCAATTTTTCCTATAACGTGGTTGTACATACTAAAAAATCGAACAAACTTCGTAGAATATTTGGGTCGCTCGTATCATCTTTTCGTACCACCTGAAACGTTGCCGCGTACCACTGTACCAGGAATCCCTGCTTTAGACTGCGGCCAGTACAGCAATTGTACCATGATCGCGCAAAAAATGAAATTCGGCAACGGCCGGTACATCAGTTGTACCTTGAAAGGTATAAGAATCGCGCCAAGAAAGAATTCAGACTACGGCCCTTACAGCAATTGTACCTTGAAAGTTATAAGAATCGCGCCAAGAAATAATCACCTCAGTAATATCTATAGCCGTAATCAAAAGGTTAATGTGAATCAACTTTACTATTTGTAACTGTACGTTTTGTAATCCACATATGAGGTTTGGGCTCCAGTATCAGGTTGGATGATAGACTCTGGTTGAAATGACCACCAACCAATGGGGCTGTTGGTCAAGGTGCTGGCTTCTAGATCGAAAATTTCCTGGATCGAATATGAAGTAAGACATGGGTGTTTTTCTTGAAGTGAAAGTGTAGCCTCTCTATAAAACGGGTTGTGTAATGAATACATGGAATGTATCCGAGAGATGTAACGTGAACCCAACCCCCGTGATAACTAAAGCTCTTCTTACAATTTGAAATTGGAGGAGCATTGGGGCAAAATAGTTTAGCTGACGGGCGCCTGTACTAGTTCAGATGATAGGCCCAAGTACTTAAACTGGTATTCAGTACATGGTATTCAAGCATCGAGTACCAGGATTGTGTCCCTCATGAATGGAAAAATATAAAATTCCAGGTTGTTTAATTTGCACCATTATAATTTTTCTTCTTCTTTTGATTCTTTCTATATACAACGATTTTAAAAATTGTTTGAGGTTTCAGTCATTAACATTAAATATAATAAAATGGTAGAATGAAATGTTGAAAATATTGCCTGATGGAAACGTGGTGAAAATGATGAAATGGTATTTAGAACTCTGAAAAAACGTTTTTCTGGACCATAATCAATTTGGAAGTGTCAAAACCTAGAAAGATTAATAAAGAATTGGAAGGTATTTAATTAACATTACATTGGATCAACCCAACAGGCTATTCGAGAAGGTACGGGATCAACCCCGTATGGAAAGATCCGAGGACAACACCACGTAATTTTGAACCACGGTGAGATGATGAGGTCACACCTGAGCCGGCACCCCACTCTCCATACTTGTTTCAGTGAGAAAAAGTTCCACATTTTCTACCCTCCACAAATATTAAGGTATTATCAACCCAATCCAGCTATTCTAGTGTGGTTGGAGGATATTTCTTGCTAATTGACAAAGATGTAATGTTGGATGCAGAGACTGGTTCTTTACTACATTTGGAGCACTGTGGAAAAGACTTGGAACCATCAAAGAACATCATATGCTTTTGATGTCCAGTGTAGCAATCTTGTCAACATGGAGAAAACTCTTCTCGACATGTTCAGATATAAAAGCTTAAACGGAGATTTGCCCATGGACCAATGACGGGAAGGCGCATATAGTTTCTATAAAGGTTGGTTTTAAACTTTATAGATGGTCTTTCTCTGTGAAGGCAATGCCACTTTTTCTGGTGCTGGATATCTTCTTTTCCAAATCTTCATTTGCTTTGTTCTCTGGGTTACCAACGTGAAAAGGGATCTATTAAAAAGTAACATCGAATTCTTTGCCTGAAAGCTTAACGAGAGGTTGGTAATTTTATGTAAGAATATATCGTTAACTGCTAAAGAAATCAAACTAACCTCAGATACTACGTTTCAAGTTGTTTGCATCAGTCATATCTGAGTATGTAGAAATGGAGCATTAATGTTACATTAGCTTTCCAACTTTTATTTATATCCTTCCTCTTAGGTTCAACTCCACCATAGGTGTATTTCTAATCTGAGTTAGCAAACCTTGTCTCTTGAGTACATGACGTTGTCTGTCTTGTGTTTGTCGCGACAAGGCCAAATATGATCCTTGAACCATAAAACAAAACCCAAGCAACCAAAATAATCTTCCTATCCCGACGAAATTTTTTGTTACCTTAGGTTACTTTTTTATGTAAAAATGAATTAATGAAGAAATAATTATCAATAACATTCTTTTCGTACAATTTAATGTAAATGAATTCAGAAGAATTTTTAAACGACCATGAAAATTTTCAGCTTTTCTTGGTTGAAGTCAGTCATTTTTTGCAAAAAATGGCTTAACATAGCAAATATTAAATTTATTATTATTGGTGAAAAAACAATTCAGAGAGATGAACTGAATAAATAATAGAATCAATACAATGGAAAGTATGAAGTCCTGAAAAAATATTGCCAAAAGCTCCCCTGAATCGATGTTCTGCAAAATATATGAAGGTTGCTATTCATATAATTTTTTAAATATTAATTTCATAATTATATCTTTGAGTACTTCGAAGGTAAGATAGTAAAACATTTTGGAAGTGATATGAAAAAAAATCTAAGAAACTCAGTTACCATCATATCTTCCAAGATTTCCCTACTCACAATCCAAAACAGTTGGACCAATTTTTCTGAAACTTGGTGTCCGAGGTTTCATTTTAATATAGATACGGAATTTGGTGTCAAAATTTGGGGCATTCATTGTAAATTATGAAGTTATTGCTCAGTTTAACATGTAGACGACCCCTTAAGCAAATTCTATGCATTTAAATCTATATTAAACCCTATTCCCTATGGTACCTTTGAAGTTATTCTACTGTGAATGACGCGAGAAAAAAGAAGGGTTCGAATTTTCCCCCACAGGTTTACGTTTTATTAATTATAAAATTCTCAAATTGCACAACCGGAGAATTGCCCGTGCTATTTTTTTTTTAAACGAGAAAAACTTTGCAATTGGAAAACAACTTTATCAAGAAATTTACAATTAAAAAAGCAAGTATTAGGTTTGGTTACAGTTCGTCACCGCACAACTGTCAGTTTTTGCTACTGGAGGGGAAATGTTTCAACTGAAAAAATATCTTCGAGCATATTTTACTTTTCAATTTGAAATTTATTGAATTCCAAATACACATGACCTTTCCTAAAAGTCGTAGTTCATTTCCGGATTTTACTACCCTGATTTGTTCGAGTTTAATTGCATAGTTTTCACGGAAAAAATAAATTTCCATTTAAGTAGTGTTAACTTAAGATATGGTACCATCATCAATCGCCGATAATTTACAATAACTCGTCATGGTATGCACTGAGACATGCGTACAAGTACAAGGCATCGAATATGGTCGCTTATCCAAATACCCGTTTGGCGACGAAAATGTTATTCGCCGATTTAGCGAGATGCTGGTACCGTGTGCTTGAGTTTTACCGTAATATACAGTGGCTCCCAAAAATGTTCGTACACTTTTAAAAATTTGTAGAAAAGTCGCTGTAGCCTGGAATTGAATTCAAATCAAAGTCAAGTTTTTTTTTTATATCATCTCCACGTAATTCTGAATAAAACCTAACATTTAAAAAAAGCAATATTGACTCATTTTCTTTCTATAAAAATGAAGATGCATAGAGGCAGAGAAAGAAAACGTCACAAAAGTGATCCTAAACCGAAACATTTTCAGATAAGTTCATAAATAAAATTATCGTCTATCACTATTTTATTTTTATTTTTGCATTTTGGTGACATTTAAAAATCGTTTGGCTTTAATTTTTGCTTGCGTACATCGCAATATTCTGTTTATAATTTAAAAATGGCTCGTAGTTGTAAGGAAACAACGAACAACATTCGTAAATTGATCGTTTTTCATCATAGTAGTAGTAAATCAGTTCGGAATATCGCTAAATTAGTAAATTCATCCCATTCTACAGTGCAGTATGTGATAAAACGTTTTAAAGAAGAAAATCGGATCGAAAAAAAGGTAAGAAATGGTCGCCCGGCAGAGTTAACTCAACTTGATCAAAGATTTCTAGTTAGAAAATTAGATAAAAATACACGTTTGAGTGCTGTAAACATTTCTACAGAATTTCTTGAAACATTTCAACTTCAATTTCATCTGAAACTGTTCGAAAAGTACCGAGATCAGCTAAATTAAATGGCCGTTCTGCCCCCAAAAAAATTTTGGAAGTGCGATAAATAGAGACCAGCTTAGGCTTTCTTTTTCAAAATCAATGATAAATAAGCCCGAAATATATTAAAAAAATGTCTTATTTGCAGATGAAAGCAAATTTAACAATATTGGTTTCAATGGACGTTTAATTGTATGGAGAAGAAAAATGAGGAACTTAATCCTAAAATCTCAGAACAGTAAAGCATGACTATGTAGCTGTCCTTGTGTAGGTCATGTCAGCATCAGGTCTAGGTAATTTGATATTTATTGAGGGTATAATGAATCATGCTCTTTATTAAAATATTTTAATAGACGATTTAAAATAATAAGTCCAAAATTTGGGTATTGGAAACAATTTTCCAAAAAAAAATGTTTTGCTATGTTTTAAAAATATTTTATGTAGTTTTGTTAAGAACAAGTTAGATATTATTAAAAAATTCTCATTCTGAAATATTAATTTTTATTAATAGATAGAGCAGTATTTCATTGAAATTCGTAAGTGTACGAACACCTCTGGGAGCCACTGTATGTAAGAAAATGTAGTTTCGAGTGGCAAAAGTTTACAACATCTTTGCAATCAAAACTACAAAGAATTTTAGGTCTTCGAAAACTTGAATCGCATCTTTGATAGTCTCTCCTAGATGGTGAATGCTTCAGCTTCATGTAAAATATTGCGTTTTGCTGAAAATCGGACATTTATAGCTCTACTCTGTTGACAAGCATGTAAAACTAATCATTTAAACAAAAATTTACATAAATATATTAACATAGTTTCTATTTGTTTTTCATTACTAAATATTGCTGACTAACAAAATAAACGCACCAAATCAAAATTTTCGAATACGGGATGTTTAGTTTTTTAGACCATAATGCAATGATTCCTTGACTGGTAAGACCAATAAATCACTTTCCCTTTCATGAAAGTTAGATTTCTTGTTGAAATACACTTTTTAGATAGCTTAAAAAACTTTTATTCCTTCGTTTATAATTATTGGTTTTTTGTTTATAATGTTCCACTTGTTAGTAGTTATATACATTACATATAGATTGCCAGAAAATGAATATCAGAAAAGAGAACATCTGGTAAAATAATTTTTAAAAAAGAGGACACGAAAAGCATGCATTATTGATGTATAATTATTAGGAATTTAATAAAAAAGAATCATCTTTGACGAATCTTAAATAGTATTTTAACCACAAACTGAAAGAAAATTTGTTAATTGACAAACGTCTCAATACATGGATGAGACTATACCTCCTATACAATTCAATATCCAAATGCACTGCCTGTTCCGAATTTCGATATATATATATAGGGTGCTGGGGTTTTATTAAGTGAATACTTCTAGTTGAATTCGATTTATTATAGATAATATGTACAGAGAGTTTAAAAATTGCGCATCGCGATCACGTCCGTCAACATAACATCAATCGTCTCGTCTACCGAGATCCTACTAGATCAAATACGTATTTGAATTGCTGTGGTTTACATAATGATATACATAGTAGGCAATGTAAATATACACAGTCCAGTCACATTAATGTGACCACCACCTACTTTCGACGTCAACGTGAAATAACCAATCACAAAAGGCAGGTGGCAGCACATTGCAGTGGAGTGTATATAAAGGATGTCCTAGGGCATCGGAAAGCATTTCAATCGTTGGCGTAATGCAGAAGCGTAGCTATTTATCCGACGTCCAAAAGGGCTTGATTATTGGTTTTCGGGCCAAGTGTGGAAGCATTTCGGAAACGGCTAATTTTGTGAACTGTTCGCGTGCCGCCGTGGTAAAAGTATACCGTGCATGGCAAAATGGCACTATCCAAAATCAGTGGCGTGGCACATGTGGTGCACCACGGGATATAGATGACAGAGGCGAACGAAGGCTTCGGCGATGCGTTCGGACGAATAGACGTGCAACTGTTGAGCAACTGACCGCCCAGATGAACCAAGGGGCTACCAAGAGTGTACCCTCAACAACGGTTCAGCGAACGTTGCTGCGCATGGGCCTCCGCAGCAGACGCCTGGTTAATGCACCTATGCTGACTACTGTTTGCACGCCAGTACCGCAACTGGACGTCCACAGAGTGGCGACAGGTGGCTTTTTCCGAGGAATTACGTTTTATGCTCCATCGGACTGATGGACGTTGGCGTATACGGCGTGAAACGTCTGAAAGCAAACACCCTTCAACAATTGCCGTAAGGATCCAGGCTGGAGGAGGGAGCATTATGGTTTGGGGAATGTTTTCCTGGCATGCATTGGGTGCACTCATCATTGTGGAAGGCACGATGGATCAGCACAAGTACGCATCTGTCATTGCGGACAATGTCCACCCCTACATTCGAATTATTTTCCCTCAGAATGATGGCATCTACCAACAGGATAATGCGAGGTGTCATACAGCTCGCAGTGTATGTGCGTGGTTCGAAGAGCACCAGGATGAGTTTACCGTACTCCCCTGGCCAGCAAACTCTCCGGATTTAAACCCAATCGAGAATCTGTGTGACCACCTCGATCGGGTTGTTCGCGGCATGGATCCTCAACCGCGTAATCTAGCGCAGCTGGCCACGGCACTGGAGTCGGCATGGCTAAACATCCCAGTGAACACCTTCAGAAACCTAATTGACTCTCTTCCTGCACGTCTCGCAGCGGTCCGCTCTGCCAAAGGTGGTTATTCTGACTTTTGACAGGTGGTCACATTAATGTGTGACTGGACTGTGCATTAGCACTTAAATTTTGAAACATGAAGTATATTTTATATAGGAATCCAAAATTATGAATAGAGAACAATAAGTGAAAAACCGAAAGAAAAAAAATCTGACTTAAAAAAGAGAGTGAAAAAAAGATCCGAGCGTAAAAAGAGGACATGTTTTCTCTTTAAAAGAGATGTTCTGGCAAATTTGATTACATATAAAAGATGAATTTACCTGGAACAATTAAAGAGTTCAGAGTATACATACATCCACTATGTGATTATCTGTAACTAAACTTGAATGATTATAAAGGGAGAAAAAATTAGCACCACCAACTGTCAATTTTGATTTAATAATATACTTCTCTCATCCTCGAACATCATCACTAGATAGAATGACGTCACAGATGTTTGAAGAAAGAACTTAAACTAACTATGAAAGCAACGTTTTTACATTGGTCCCGTGACAGATTCCCTTCCATGTAATCAGTTCAATTGACATGATGAACCGAAATTTACTAACAATTTATAAAATTTGTACATAAAAATTACTGAAACTGTCCAAAATGATGGAAAACTTGCGGATCGAAGAAATTTATATACATTTTCATTTCTCATTGTCATTTTCGATTATGAAAAACGTATTCATAAAATCGTCTGCGTGACTGTTATTTTCTGAATTATTCAGGATTTAATTCCACAGCCAATCATTCTTCGAGTGAGAAGCACGTGACACGTAAAATTCGTCTTGATAATTCATTCAATAAAGCATCACTGAAATTTGCTCGATCCGGTCTTGTTATAAAACTTTTATATTCATTTTTGAAACTTGATCCAAGTAACCTTTAACTCATACACGTTTTAGGAAAGTTGACCAATAGCCTTCTTATCAGTGGCATTTTCACTGTAAACAATCGAAGATCGGATTAGCAACCGGAGGGTTGCGAATTCGAACCCAAACAAAAACCGTCATTCACAAATTAGTGATGTGACATCGACAACAAAATATCGATGTTTTGAAACATCGATGTTTAAAATTAAAACATTATGTTGAAAATACATCTCCCAAAAACCATCGATGTTTTAAAACATTAGTGTCCCCTATTCCTTAAAACTGGTTTAGTAACTTCAAACATTAGTCGCAGGGGGGGGGATTTAATTTGTCATTTGCTGTGCTTATTAATTTATAACTAATACTTTTTTTCAACTGTCTAAACAAAGTAAAAAAAAATTAATAAGAACAATTAACAAATTTTTTATTTTCAAATTGAATCTCTCTATATTAAAAAAATTTTACCGCCGACGCCGACGCCGCCGCAGAATTGAAAACTGTGTTGTTTAGCTCGATTCTTAGACGGTTTCCCGAGAAAGTACTGATCGGAAAAAAACAAAATTGACATGGTTTGTTCTTCATCATATTCTCTGGACAATTATTAAAATTTTTTTCCGATGCGGCTATTAGTTTAGGGTTTATTAAATGTTAAAATTGAAGAAGCGAAATTTCTTCCGCGAGTGAGCAAAACACATACAAATTTTCAGTCTTCAGCCGTGAGTTTTTTTTCAAGAGTACCTCTCAACGTAAATTTTTGCAGCTCGTCGAGTTTTTTTTTTAATTTCAATTTGGTTCTTGATAATATTTTTTTGAAATTCGGGAAAAATCAGGACATTTTTGTTACTTTTTTTTAAAACTGCCGTATCTATATTTTATTACTATTATTTTTAATTTTTAAAATATAGCAGTATACCTCAGAATGTACTCTTTCTTACGGTACTATTATTTTTGAAATCGGTTAATAATTAAATTGGATGCGATCAAAAGTGGGTCATACAAAATTCGGAATCTTTGGATATTTTCGCTACTTTTTGTTACTACCGTTAATTAAAACTGTCATATCTATATCGTATTACTATTAGTTTTTTATTTTGAAAATAGCGCAGTATACCTCAGACTGTACTCTTTCTTACGGTACCCTTATTTTTAAAATTGGTTCATAAATAAATTAGATGCAATCAAAAGTTAGTGACACAAATTTCGTATTTTTTATTTCGCGGAGCAAATTCGCGGAGCATTGTATTCGCGGAAGGTTGTATGTTTGACTATCGGGTTTGCCAGATATCAAATTTATCGTAGCAACAATTGCCGTAAAAACGATTTCTTTTTATTTGACGAGGAAAAAGGCTCGCTTTTTTCCCTCTGTTCTCAGACGTTTTACCGAGAAAGTACAAAGTACACATCGTAAAGTTTGGATATTAACAGGGTTTACTTAAAATTGTACAGGGAACAAGATGCAGAAGATTTTTTACTGATGCGGCTATTAGTTTAGGGTGCATTAAGTGTTAAAGCAAAAAAGAGTGAAATCACTTGCGTAAGAGGTATTGGTTTGCGAAGCAAACCAAACGGGATTGCGTAGCAATCCCCGGGGGTCGGCGAGCGTAAGCGAGCAGGGGGAGAAGCCCTCACTCTGACGTGATGGACCGTAAAGGGAAATCAGGATAATACAAATTATTCAGATAGTTTCACTCTGCGAAAGGAATGTTGGTTTGCGAAGCAAACCAAATGCCATATGTAAAAGGAGTGTTGGTTTGCGAAGCAATCCCCGGGGGTTGGCGAGCGTAAGCGAGCAGGGGGCGGAGCCCACTAGTAATATAAAAGAAAATTATAATTACAATAATTTGACATAGGTACTACTAATTATAAGTATAATTAGGTAGGTACAGAACAATAATTATTGTTAATTATTATTAATTATTTATCAACTTATGGGGGTGGGGGAGAAGAACATAAGAAACTAATTTTTTATTTTCTGTGAATAAAACAAAATTGGGTCTATAATTATTATATGCTTTAATATTTGTGTTATTTACAGTTTGTGTATTTGAACATTTTCCTCTCCTTTCTTAAAACTGGTTTAGTAATCTCAAACATATTAATTTTCGCCCGGGGGGGGGGATTTAATTTGTCATTTGCTGTGTTTATTAATTTTTAACTAAGCTTTTTTTTTAACTGTCAAAACAAATAAAAAAAATTAAGAACAATGAACAAATCTTTTATTTTCAAGTTGAATAGTATAAAAGAAAATAATATTTACAACAAGTTTAGCAACCTCAAACATAAATGTTCACCTACGAACTATAAGTATAATTAGGTAGGTACATAACAATAATTATTATTAGTTATTATAAATTATTTATAAACTTATGGGGGAGGGAACATAGAACATTTATTTTTATTTACTGTAAATAAAAATATTGAGGCCTATGATTATTGTATGCCCCAATATTTGTTATTTACAGTTTGTAAAAAAAGGTTAACTTTCTCCACCTTAAGCCGACTTCTTTTTCCCTAACTATCCCACCTGTTAGGGAAAAAACTCTTTCTGATGGGACGGATGTCGCCATCACTGGCAAATACTTAGTTGCACTGATATTTTTTTCTTAATTTTTTCTATGGTACTTTTTTCATTCAAAAATAAAACATCGACAACGTAAAAACTTCGACACTGTTAAAACACCGATGTTAAACAAACATCGGCTCCAATAAATCGATGGTAAATACATCGATGTTATTATAAAACGATGTCGCATTCCTAATTCCAAGCGCTCGGATTGTGTGTTGGTTGCCATTTCTCTTGCTGCCTTGGGGGTAATATTCCCCCTTTTATCCTCGTCCTTTCAAGACTCTTTACCCTTGACCATTTTGGTTTGAAAGTATGTCCAATTTACTGATTATGAAAATTATGCTACTTGGTTATTTTTTTTAATTTTTATAATGGTACATTTTTTATTTAAAAATAAAACACCGACAACGTAAAGACATCGACAAGTATAAAAATCGATGTAATAAAAACATCGTCTCCAATACATCGATGTTTTTTTATGAAACATCAATGTTTTGAAAACATCGACATCGAAGTCGCATCTCTACTTTTCAGACCCTTCACCCTTGGCCACTGTGATCTAAAAGTATATTTAATTTACTCATTATGAAATTACGCTTTTTGGTTATTTTTTTTTATTTTTTATAATGTTACTTTTTTATTTAAAAATAAAACATCGACAAGTAAAAACATCGATGTCAAAAAAACATCGGCTCCAATACATCGATGTTTTTTTATGAAACATCGATGTTTTGAAAACATCGACATCGAACCTAGTACAAGTGGGCCTAGTGTACGTTAAATCTGTCGTGGCCTCGAGAGAGTGGGATGCCAACTCAGATATTCACACCATCGTCTGACCGTGGTTCAAAATAGCGAGATGTTCTCGTATCTTTCCCTTCGAGACTAATCCCGGATCGTCGCCGGTGTTGCTTCGTCATCTGACCATGGTTCAAAATTACGAAGTGTTGTCCTCGAATCTTTCCCTTAAGGGACTGATCCCGGACCGTCGTCAATAGCCCGTTGCGTTGCTCTAGTACGACGTAAACTAAAAATTACCAATTACCCGGATCGTCGCCAATAGTTCGTTGTGCTGCTCCAGTGTAACTTTTTAAACTGTTTATCTACCTCAAATTGTAAATAGAATTTAATCTTGAACACACATGATAATTTAATTACATTCGCCTACATCTTTGATCGTCATCAGACCGTGGTTCAAAATTACGTGGTGTTGACCTCGGATTTTTCCCTTAAGGGATTGATCTCGGACCGTCGTCAATAGCCCGTTGTGTTGCCCTAGTACGACGTTAACTAAAAATTACCTTACCTTACCTACATCTTTGACAAGCGAAATTTGATCAAAAGTGCTGCCTAGACAAAAAATCTAAACGTGAATTTATCTCAAAAACTATTACTCACAGTTCCTGGAATCGTAGAATACCTTTCAATGCTACCCTTTCGGAAAATTGGTGCTGAATTCACCTGACAAAAGAAACAATGCCAATATTCGAAAATAAGGCTAATAATGCTTCTCTTCCTAGAAGTCGACAAATCTCTGGAAAGGAAACGAAACTAGAGTCGAAACAATTTTTATCGCTGTGATTCCGAAGTTCCCTGATTGTTTAAACATAGAAGAGAACGATAATATATATATCTTGTACGCTACAGCTGTTGGAACAACTCTCGAAACATGGATGGTATCGCTTCCTTATATCATTTTCATGACGTAAAATAAGGATTTTTCAAAAATGTGCTAATGCTGTACATAAAGGCTAAGGTATGAAGTAAAACAATACCTTAGGTTGACCGTTAATTAGCGTCGCACTGGAGAACACAGCGAGCTATTGGCGAGAGTCCGGGATCAAACCCGAACGGAAAGATCCGAGGATAACACCTCGTAGTTTTGAACTATGCTCAGATGACGAGTCAACATCTAAACCGGCACCCCACTCTCCTATCTTTCATATCACGCCACTGAGATGACATTTAGGCCACGGCAGATTTAACACGCACCAGCCTCCGCTTACATGGTCTTTGGTTCGACCTAGTTTCGAACTCGCAAAACTCCGATTGCTAATCTCATCTGACCGTGGTTCAAAATTACGAGGTGTTGTCCTCGGATCTTTCCCTTAAGGGACTGATCCCGGACCGTCGTCAATAGCCCGTTGTGTTGCTCTAGTACGACGTTAACTAAAATTACCAAATTACCAATTACCGATTGCTAATCCGTTGCTCTTCCAACTGATCTGGAGTGGGGTGCCAGCTCAGATGTTGCTTCGTCATCTGACCGTGGTTCAAAATTACGAGGTATTGTCCTCGGATCTTTCCCATAAGGGACTGATTCCGGACCGTCGTCAATAGCCCGTTGTGTTGCTCTAGTACGACGTTAACTAAAATTAAATTAAATTAAATTACCAACTGATCTAACGCGGTTCAACAATGTCATAGGTAAATAAGAAAATGTGTTGCGCAGTTTTTTAGGCCCGGTGCACACATCCGGTTTTTTAACGTGCGGCGCTACTGCGGCACCGAAACCCAACTATGCACACATAACCGTGAAATGACGCACGAACTCATTTCGCGCCATTTGCGATAAATATTCTATCGAAGAAAACGTGTTTATTTCGCTTACTTGGTGTAAAAAAGTATATTTTGAAACAAAATAGACGTTACTGGATACAACCATTTATTAATTATTATTTAGATTCCATGTTTATGAAAACAAGGTACTTCTGAACGGAGACTCATGTGCGGCGCCGTGGGAACTGCGGTACAAATTGCACGCAAGTTGGACGTGCGTCGCCCCAACGGCGCTGGATGCATGTGTGCACTGCTTCGTTGGATCTAATGTATCTCAGACCGCACTTGCGTTGCGGCTGCGGCGCCGCACGTTGAAAAACCGGATGTGTGCACCGGGCCTTAATTTATGAGGTTCTTAAGAGTTAATATGATTATTTTGCGATGTATTTTCCATTTGGCAAAAGGGGCCGTGGTTGCCCGGTTGGTAGAGTATCGGATTAACAAACGAAGGGTAGCTAGTGCTACTCGACCCAACCAAAGCTCGCCGTGAACGTGCACCTGCTCCCGCCTACTCGACGGTCTTTTGTTGGATTGAGTTTCGAACTCACAACCCTCTGGTTCCTAATCCGCATATCTTCGTAGTTAGGTTGAAAATTACTTGTTGTCCTCAGATCTTTCTCTCCCCGGACCGTCAGCCCATCGTGTTGTTCCAGTGCGACGTTATTAAATACCTACTATATATATAGTCAGTATCAGTTATATGGTCAACTCGGCTGTCCAGAAAGAATCAGACCATATAAGCGGGGTGACCATATATGCGGAACAATACTACACTATTTAATATTATATTCACCAGGATTTTTATTGCAGGATTTTATTGCAGGATTATATTCACCTATATCAGAATAAAGTGATCGTAAACAAATAATTAAACTTTTAAGAACATTTTAAAAATTAATTATATTAACCGGGTTCTCTCTGGAGCGACGAATCAAGGTTCACCCTCTTCCGTTCGTATGGTAGGGTCTGGCGTCTGCCTGGAGAACGCCTCCTGCCAGAAAGCATTGTGCTCACAGTAAAGTTTGGCGGAGATGGAATTATGGTCTGTGGGTGTTTCTCCTGGTATGGACTGGGACCTTGGACCAAATTCATGGTACCCTCAACGCCGAGGTCTACTGCACTACACGGTTAAGCCGTTCCTTACTTTTCTTTCACCCTACACATTTTTCACCTTTGAAACAAAGAGTTCTGTCTATCAAGATCCGATAAAAAAGTCCGCATTCATCAACGTTGAAGACGTTGGCAGATTCATACCTTTCGAGGACTTTTTTTCTTCTAGTAATTCCCTGTGTTGCTCCTCAATAAATGTTACAATAATTACTATTTTTCAACAAGAAAAACCCCGATAACCTCATTGAAAAGATAAAAAACAGACCCTATAACCGATAGCCAGAAATAAAATGACTATATAAGCGGTGCGCTTTAACACATGTTTCCCCTTAAGTTAGACTGGACTTTAGAAAATTTACCATATAAGCGGGGTGACCTTTTAGCCGGTACTGACTGTACTTGCTGTCTCATTTCTGTGCTTTAGTAGACCAGGTTGGAGAGTGGGGTTTCAGCTCAGGCGTTGCTTCGTCATCTGACCGTGGTTCAAACTTACGAGGTGTTGTCCTCGGATCTTTCCCTTAAGGGACTGATACCGGACCGTCGTCAATAGCCCGTTGTGTTGCTCTAGTACGACGTTAACTAAAAAATTACCAATTACCAGTAGATCAGGGTGATGTGCCCGAATATTATATATAAGTCATCCGGAAGTTATTACAAAAAACGTGGTCAAAAATTTTGTTTCTTGACCTCCCTGGATGTATTTCTCTGTTCTGTATTAGTAAAACTTTACCTGTGTGTGTATGTCCATTACTTGATGGTGTCGATCTTGTGTCTGACTCGATATGGCCAAATATGGCCCTTTGGAAATTAAACTCCAATGGAAGTTGTATGGTAAGGAGAGAGAACGGAAAGAAAATAACTTAGAAAGTATACTTCCCGAAGTAAAGGGACTGTCCTATTGTTTTAACCTTCCAAATGGCTTGGACAAGAAGATGGACCATCAAGATCTGAACAATTTTGCTAATGACGAGATACCTCGATCGATTTTTGTATGATGACAAGATCAAGATCTGGTCGGTTTTCTTCTGATGACTTGATATCTGATTGAGACAACCACTAGGAGGGAAATGAATTTTATTCAGGTGATAGGTAATTGGTATTTTTTTTAATAAACGTCGTATTAGAGCAACACAGCGGGCTATTTCAGTTGATAGGAAAATTTGTAAAAGCTATATAATTAGTTTACCGTTTTATTCATAATGACTTTTAACTTCTTAGATTTCTTCTGGGATTGGGTTTCCTGGATATAATTGTCAGTATCTTGAAATCGTATCGCGTAGTTGATCAATTTTTTTGAACTTATTAAATTTTGCTCATTAATTTGGTCCGTTTTATTTTACAAACTATTTGTCATGTATTGATGCTACGGCCAATTTCGACCAAAGCGAGGCAAACATGGTGAAAGAATCAAGATTGGAGTTCAAAGTCTAATCTATATATATAATTCTCTTACGTGGCACTCAAAAAAGACGTTATTTGTAATCGCGTTTTGGCAACACTGTACGATTGTTTGTTTATCGCGAAGTCTCGCGCATCGATTGAATTTATAGCGTTATCGGATGAAATTTTATTGAAAAAAAAAAGGAAATTTTAATGAGCTGTTGCAGTTAGTTTATAATAGAAATCAAAGAAAGCGGAGGATCTTTTCAGGGCCATTTAAAAAACGGTCCTTTTCAGGGCCAACAATTATAGTTTAATAAGACGCTAGCACTACAACTTTCGGCAACAAACTCAATGCAAAAATGTGGGTCGTTTGAGTGCTGGGAAAATGTACACACAAACAACATGCTGGGTATTCAATTTCCAAAGCAACGCTCACATTTCGAGTCAAAATTTGCACAAAGTTTTCATTTGAATTCTGATTTTAGAAATACTGTATATATTTTTTCTATAATACAGCAAATTTAGATTTGAAAAACATTTTTTTGGTAACATATTTTGTAAACAATCCCTTCTGCTAGGACACATGTCTTCATTGAGGCGAGCGAAGTGAGCATAGGTTCGCGCAGCGAACCAATTAGGATTGCGAAGCAATCCTCCGGGGGTTGGTGAGCGTTAGCGAGCAGGGGGCAGGCCCCCTAGTTAAATTAAATTCAACACCGTGTAGATACACTAAGCCTGTAAAACAATCAAGCTATATGTAGGGTAGATACGTATTTTAATTAACGTCGCACTAGAGCAACACAACGGGCTATTGGCGACGGTCCGGGTAAGGTATGATAATTTTAACTAACGTCGTACTAGAGAACATAACGGGCTATGGACAACGGTCCGGGAACAATCCCTAAAGGACAAATCCGAGTACAAAGTTGCGTAATTTTGAACCACGGTCTGATGACGAGGCAACACATGAGCAGGCACCCTACTTTCCAAACTTCCACACCAACCCAACGTGAGGACATTTGAGGCCACGACAAATTTAACGTGTACCAGCCCTCTTTGTATACGAAGGTCTGAGGTTGGATTCGAACTCACAACCCACCGGTTGTTAATCCGATTCTTTTCCAACCGGGCTTCCACGGCCATGGAAAGGATTCCATTGCATATTGTATTCTTCCAATTGATCAATTCTTGTGATTGGGTTAAGTTTATTCCCAATAAATTCTCGATAACTCGTCACGTGAATATCTCGTTTTCAGGTGCTCCCTTGTCAATTGACCGTGGTTCAAAATTGCGTGGTGCTGTCCTCGAATCTTTCCCTTAGGGCAGGGGTTCCTAACCTTTTAGTAACTGCGTACCACTTGAAATTTTTAGAAATTTTTGGCGTACCATCAGAGTTCTATATTTTTTTAGAAACATATATCTAATGTCAGAAAAGTGCCCAGTGACTTGTTTTATTTTAATTAAAGTACTAAGAAAGCTTCATATTTTGTGATTAATGCACTTGTATTTCGTATTAATGCACTTGTATTTCGTATTAATGATGTTTTAATAAAGGAAAAAATAAAACGATTATTGAAAATTACAGTTTTATTTTTTACTTACAGATCTAAAAACAAATAATTTTAAATAATTAGAACAAACTAAGCAAACAAACATTAACATAATCAAAAATCAATTTTTAGTGCGAAACTTGTTGTTGTTTGTCTTTTATTAAAATATCAATAGCAGGAGCAATGGAGCTTAACTTCACTCTTAAGTCCTCTTCAACACTTTCTCTGTTTCTATATTTATTTTTTACACACACAAAAGTTCAGAAAAACCACTCTCTCACAAGTAACTAGTAACAAATGGCATAAGAAATAGTATAACGTGGTTGTACATACTAAAAAATCGAACAAACTTCGTATAATATTTGAGTCACTCGTATCATCCTTGCGTACCACCTGAAACGTTGCCGCGTACCACCAGTGGTACGCGTACCACCGGTTGGCAATCCCTGCCTTAGGGGATTGATCCCGGACCGTCGTCAATAGCCCGTTGTGTTGCTCTAGAAGGACGTTGATTAAATATTACTTATTACCTGAATAACTGGTCAATGTGGAAAGAGTCTTAAGGATTCTTATGGAGCAATTACCATTTTGGCTATGCTGCGCCAAACACAAGAGCGCCAAGTAATAGACATACACACACTGGAAGTTTAACTGACACAAAAGAGAGAAATACACCCAGGGAGAAATAAAACTAGCGTTGCCTACAACTAGCAGGTTCATTATGCTTTGGAATAACTTTCAAACTAAACATTTTTTCAGTTAGTTTACTCAATTAATTAACTAATTTTGTAACAGTGTTTACTTAGTGTGATTCTTATAAAATTGCCTTTGTTTGGACACCAGCCAAATGACTGCTTCTGGCCGTGCTGCGAACGCAAGCTCTTTTGACAATATTTTCCGTTACGTTTGTGCCCATTTACAGGGGGACTGGTTTTCAATTTTTTCGTGAATGATTTGCTTAAAGTATTTGACTACGTTAAAAGTCGATTTTTACCTAAAAAGTCATATTACATTTTATCAAATACTAGGGGGCCTGCCCCCTGCTCGCTAACGCTCGCGAACCTATGCTCGCTTCGCTCGTCTCAATGAAGACATGTGTCCTAGCAGAAGGGATTGTTTACAAAATATGTTACCAAAAAAATGTTTTTCAAATCTAAATTTGCTGTATTACAGAAAAAATATATACAGTATCTCTAAAATCAGAATTCAAATGAAAACTTTGTGCAAATTTTGACTCGAAATGTGAGCGTTGCTTTGGAAATTGAATACCCAGCATGTTGTTTGTGTGTACATTTTCCCAGCACTCAAACGACCTACACTTTTTCATTGAGTTTGTTGCCGAAAGTTGTAGTGCAAGCGTCTTGTTGAACTATAATTGTTGGCCCTGAAAAGGACCGTTTTTTAAATGGCCCTGAAAAGATCCTCCGCTTTCTTTGATTTCTATTATAAACTAACTGCAACAGCTCATTAAAATTACCTTTTTTTTTCAATAAAATTTCATCCGATAACGCTATAAATTCAATCGATGTGCGAGACTTCGCGATAAACAAACAATCATACAGTGTTGCCAAAACGCGATTACAAATAAGGTCTTTTTCGTGAGCCACGTAAGAGAATTATATATATAGATTTTTAAGGTCAAGAGCTTTTATTTACAACACTGTTTTTATTTGTCTGTACGGTGAATAGAGAAACAGCTGTTTGTTTTTAATTCGTTTTCAAATCTTTAAATGCATTTTTAATGCATTTTGCACGAGAAACGCGACTAAAAATATACTATTATTTTTTAATGGAATTTGGTGTACTGATTTTTATATTTATTTTGGATGTCCTGAACTAGAATATAAGAGATTTTTTGAAAGGAAAAAATTTTAGATTTCAGCGTAGTTGCATTCGAAAAAATTTCAAAAATACATGTTTTCATCCATATTATTCTCAATATCTCATAAATGGGAAGAAATATTGCACATCTTTTACTTCAGGCCCTAGCTTATATATTTAAGAGACTTTATGCAAAGGTTTTGGCTAATGTAATGTATTCCAAAGTTTTCCAGTTGTAATGTTCTTCTTTAACGTTATTTTTTTCTACCTAAATATTCCAAATTTTACCTTTTTAATAAGTTATCTTTTTAGTGATTATTTGTTTTTGAATGTGTTTTGATAAGTTATTTCACCTTAAAAAGAACAAAATGTGTAATTTGAATACTTAAAAAAAAGGACCCTGAACATTAGGTACCTTAAAACATTCTGGGTTTTGTTTGATGACAAAAAAAAATTTTTTTAATGAGGAATCATACCATGATTTTATTTGTCGTGTCCTAAAATGTCCTCACGTTGGCATGGTGTGGAAGTTTGGAGGATGGGGTGCCAGCTCAGATGCTGTTCTCGTCGTCTGACCGTGGTTCAAAATTACGTCATGTTCTCCTCGGATCTTTTAATTCGGGATAGATCCCGTACCGTCGCCAATAGTCCGTTATGTTGCTCCAGTGCGATGGTAATTAAAATACCTCACATAGAACCTAAAACAACTACCGTTTTTTTTCCTGGCAATGTTATTTTTCGACGTGTGTACCTAGATATGTGTACCTAGAATTCAGAAAAGTTTGGATATTAAAGTCAAAGAAAATCGGGCTTCCAGTAAGAAAATGTGATACTTTTTTTCTTTTATAGAGGTTTCTCAGTACCAATATTGAATCTTAACTGTCGCATTTCGTTTCAATTAACATTATTAACATAATTACATTCTTGACCATGATCCTGTATTGAATTTATTTAAAATGGGGAATGACATCAGTATGGTACTTATCAGAGTGACTGACCGATGTCTAATTTGATTGACAGTGTGCATAGTAGTGGCCAAGAACAGAGGGACACTGCACACCTAAATTGGACACAAACATTTATTTACAATATAATATAAAGTTTCAAAATACACCGCACCGTACGGTGCAAAACACAACTGACTCCTGTGAATTGTAAAACAATTATATTCTTATTCATGTTCTTTTTCAGTAATAGCACCCAATATTTCATATTCTTAATCGCATCAGAACCCATGCACTGTCATTCATCGATGTTCATCTACCAGAACAAGTAGCAACTAGAAAACAAGAACAACTGTTCTTGTAAGCTATCTGTGTTCGTAACTCCCTGTCGGGTGTATATGCTTTGTTACCAACGTGGGGGAAAGACAGGGAATCGTGACAGTATTCAAATATTCAGTATTCAATTTTTTAGAAGAGCCTTTTTAAGAAAAGCCTAAAAGCGCGAGTGATGAAAATGAGATTATTTCATCACCTCATGCAACACAAGTTCTTGAAGGCTTAAAAACAATAAGAAATTATCTTACATCAGTGCAAGGTTTTGGAATTACGAAGTACAGTGGAACTTCGATTAACCGTCACTCTTTTAACCTCCAGTTTCTGTTAACCGTCAGTTCGTTTATTAAAAGTTAATTAATTAAATATGTATTATAAGTAGAGCTCGGATCGATATGCAATAAGGTGACCTGAAGTATGCACTAAAATCCCAAAATATGCGAAGTTGCAAAAAAAAATTCCATTCTTACAAAAAGGATAGTGAGGAGGATGAGGTGAAAATGAGCCACACTTTCATTCAATTAATACACAATATTATTATTTTTTATTTATTATTATTTTTTATCTTATTATTATTTTTTTACCTGATTATTATTTATTTTATTATTATTTTTTTTAATCTTATTATTATTTTTTATTTTATTATTATTATTATTTTTTTAATCGCTTTACCCATTGTCCTGGCGATCGTGGAGTGATTCGTTTTTTACAACTCTTTACATAAATTAGGTATCGCCAGTCGGGGTCAGTCGTTTCATAGACATCCAGATGGGGGAATTCCCTCTCATTTTGTATTCTTTGTATCACCTTCTCGTATACTGACGTAGTGTAGTTCTTTCTGAGTGTCGATTCATAACGAATTTCTTTACCTGTGTACTTCTTCAAAAAAGCTCTAAAATTTTCATTCTCCAATGTATAAAGAGCAATATTAGATTTCAACATTGCCTTGATCTTGGTACATCTCGTTCTGCTCCGAAGATTGGGACACTGACTCAAGCTTCGACGCTGACAAAGGCTGTTGAATATTCTTATCTTTTTGCGCCTTTTCCACTTTTTGTGTTTGTCAGTTGTAGTTGATTTGAATTTGATTGCTTCTGAAAAGCTTCCTTCCAAAACGCGCTAAGCAAAGTACTTTGAAAAAAATAATTTTTTTTTGTAAAAATGTTTAAAAATAGATAAGAGTTGTCTAAATATGCACAAAACATGCAAACAAAAAACAAATACACAAAATGGTCCCAAATATGCAAAAACATACAAAATAAATTCGTTTTTTTTATTTTTTAAATTATTTTATTATTTTTTATTATTATTATTTTTTATTTATTTATTATTATTTATTTTTAATGGTTGCTAATCGCTAAAAACCACTCAGTAAGGATATCTATCAACATTAGTAATAACAAAATAGGTATGCAAAATATGCAAAATCCGAGCTCTAATTATAAGTTATTAGTAAGTATACATAGACATACATACTGTACTCTATGTGCAATTATCAGATTGCCGCGAAAAATCCTCCTCGCTTTACTGCTGAGTAACGTAATGTAAATAAATAAATATAGCGTACTTTTAATATTTAATTAAATACCTTTTTATCACTGACTGACGGTTAATCGAGGTTTCACTATGTATTGAGTACATTCTTCCTTACTGAATACTTCGTGATTCAAAATTTCTTGGTCCCTTGAGAAACGACAAATAGAGGTTTTACTGTACAAATTGATCACATTTATCGGTACCAGAACCGCGGGGCTCTTTCATCACGAGACAGAGAATTGCCTGCCTATGAAAATATTTTGTGCAGTGTTTCAACAGAAATTCATTATGTATAATAAAAGCATCAATACATTACAAGGAAGCGGAATATCGTCAATAAAGAATAATCAATGGTAGATACAATATTAAAAATAGTGTGATTTTTTAGGATAAGCTAACAAGAAGCTTCTTGAAAGTTCTCTGATGCCATTGGTAAAAACAGAAAATGAAATGTTTGTTAACGGAAAAAAATTGTAATTAAGGTAAAATTCTATTAAAGGGCTGCATTTTAAGTCAAACGTCATTTTTGAACCTGGAGCCTATGTATTTATCTTCAACCGTTTGCTATTTATCGTCTGTGCGGCATTAAATTTAAACATTTCTAGAAGCTGCTTGTAACCAATTGTAAGTTATCAAACGATTTTTAATGGTGTACATAAAACGCTGAGTGTTCCTTACTGATTATTAAGATTTCATTCTGTCGCGTAGAGGCTATTAAAAATTCGAAGGAAGTAAATTTAAAGGTTTATTTGGAAGTACCAGCAAAACACAAAGCGAAATAGAAGTAAAAGTGGAATTGAATCATGAATGTAACTATTCTAAAAAAGGTATGGATCAAATTAAAATACATAAATAAATAAAGTTTAAAGAAGTTATTCTATAGGTAGGTTGTTGAATTTACATTGCACTGAAACAGAACTACGCAACACAACGGTCTATTGGTGACGGTCCGGGATCAATCCCGAAGGGAATGTCTCGAGATCAAATTATTGGGGTTTATTACCTCGTATTTTGAACTAGTCAGATGACGACAATTAATTCTATGGAACATAATTTTGAATAATAAACATAGTTTGAAGTTTTATACTTCTTTAAAGTTCTACGATGCAATAACCGAAAGTACAAATTGGAAATGAAAAATAATTATGGTAATGGTAATGGTAATTTTTTAGTTAACGTCGTACTAGAGCAACACATCGGGCTATTGACGACGGTCCGGAATCAGTCCCTTAAGGGAAAGATTCGAGGACAACACCTCGTAATTTTGAACCACGGTCAGATGACGAAGCAACACCTGAGCTGGCACCCCACTCTCCAAACTTCCACGCCAACCCAAAAAAAAAAAATAATAATTATGAAAAAGTATTGTCTGTCATTGTAAAGTATTATCTAACCATCAAAGAAAAACGACGCTTTAATTTCTTTTATTTTCATCCAATCTTATATCGTCTGCACAAGCTATGTGGGTACATCTTTTTTTGTGTGTACGAACTTCATAAACCCGGGGCGCCTAGTGATATATTCTTTTCCCATGGGTTTACTGTCTCTGGAGAACATGGGGTCGCGACCCCTGTATGTCCAAGAGATCTTTCCCTCCTCTCTCTCTCTCTTTCTCCTCCATCCCTTTTTTCCATTTTCCAAGTATTTGGCATTGTCTGTCTTCTGTTGGGCGAAACTTAGCCAAATATGGCCCTTGCACCATAAAATCCCAAAACAACGAACCACCATGCCTTACCCCGGATTCGAACCAGGAACCTTTGAATGCAGAAGCCACATTCTGACCACAGTACAGTCAATGAGCAGCTCGTTCGTTGCTGTTCCCAGCCTCATACATCAGATACATACAATATTTAAAAGCTCCGAACTCAGTGCATGTATATTTCTATTCGTATGGTCTAAAGGCAGCTGGTGCGCCTTAAATCTGCCGTGGTCGAAAGTCCTCACAGTGGGTTAGTGGAAGTTCGGACAGTGGGGTGCCAGTCAGGTGTTGCATCGTCATCTGAACGTGATTTCAAATTACGTGGTGTTGTCCTCGGATTTTTTCCTTAGGGGATTGATTCCGGACGGTCGTCCATAGCCCGTTGTGTTGCTCTAGTGAGACGTTAATTAAAAATTACCTTACCTTGCGAGCTCCGAATTCGTGTGGCGATGTATGCCGTTGAAAAACAGAGAGTGAAATGACGCCTTACGCCACTGAAACGATGTTATCGACGGACCTAAACAGTGCATTGAACTACCTAAACGCGGCATTTCTGGTCACGCATTCTTTATCAAAAGTTGCTTTTTTTGAGCCTCTCTAACACCCTTTACAATTTAGCCAAATAATTTTGAAGTGGTTAAGGTGTTAGCCTCTGGATCGGAAGGTTCCTGGTTCGAATCCGGGTTAGGGCATGGATGTTTGTAAGCGTATGGTGTAGAGGCGGCTGGTGCACCTTAAATCTGTCGTGGCCGAAAGTCCTCACGTTGGGTTGGCGTGGAAGTTTGGAGAGTGGGGTGCCAGCTCAGGTGTTACTTCGTCATCTGACCGTGGTTCAAAAATTACGAGGTGTTGTCCTCGGATCTTTCCCTTAAGGGACTGATCCCGGACCGTCGTCAATAGCCCGTTGTGTTGCTCTAGTACGACGTTAACTAAAATTACCATTACCATTACCAAATAATTTTGAAACATCCGGTATAGTTCCAAGAAATACAAATTAAATCTAAAATCGCGGTTTCTTAAAAATATTCGTGGGGATTGTACACGTTAAATATGTCGTGGTTTTCAAAGGTTCTAACTTTGGCACGGTGTGAAAGTTTGGAGAGTGGGGTGCAAGATCAGGTGTTTATCCCGCCATCACACCGTGGATTAAAATTACGTGGTACTGTCCTTTTCGAGATCTTTCCCTTCGAGATTGATTCAGAACAATCGTAAATAGCACACTGTGTTGCTCCAGTGCGATGTTCATATAACTACCAACCTTAAATTGTTGGTTAGCGTCAATTAATTATCTCAAATTACACCTGAAATAATCAACAATGGCCAATGCATTCCCTTCGGGAATGGACTCTGGATGCACCCTTGGATTGAACTACACCAAACCCTATTTATTTGTACAGAATTGCAGGTTAGGTTGGGTTAGGTATTTCATTAACTACTCACTAGAACAGCACAACGGGCTATCGGCGACGGTCCGGGATCAATCCCTAAAAGATCCAAGGACAATGCCTCGTAATTTTGCCCCTCGGTCAGATGACGAAATCAACACCTGAGCTGGCACCCCACTCTCCAAATTTCCACACCAGGTCAACGTGAGGACAGTTGAGGCCACGACAGATATAACATGCACCTGTCCCTGTATACACGACGTTCTTTGGCTGGACCTAATTTCGAACTCTAAACCCTCCGTTTGCTAATCCGTTGTTCTTCCAAGTGAGCTACCACGTCCCAGTTGAGAATTGCAGGAAAGAAAATAATGTGGGTAAGACAATCATTAATATTTAAGCTACAAGTACTGAATAAATAGCCATTCTCCGGAAATAATGACCACCTTCGGTACTATTCAAGTAGGTTCTCCCCTGTTCTTCCGTTAAAGGCACGCATTCTGAATAATTTCGGAGTTGCCCAATCTTCTTTTCCTCGGACTTCTATCCCTATCGAATTGCTACAACAGAATACTTCGGTCAGCGAATGCTTTTACTGTTATTAGACTGATTTGTGTTCTACGAAACTTGAATTTGACTTCTTCGCTACCTGGGTCTACATACGTGGACTTCGACTCTTTCGTCTTAAAAATAATCTTTCTGAAAAAATTTGGTGCTTAAGAACTTGAATACGCGTGCGCGGACGTTTAATCTTCCGATTGACACCACTAAATGACTGTAGAAATTAGGGATGCGACAGCGATGTCGATGTTTTCAAAACATTGATGTTTTATAAAAAAACATCGATGTATTGGAGCCGATGTCGCTTCACTAGTTGCTAAACCAGTTTTAAGAAATGGGGAAACAAGTTTAAATACACTGAATTTTAAAAACATCGATGTTTTTGGGGCGATGTATTATCAACATCGATGTTTTAATTTTGAACATCGATATTTCAAAACATCGATGTTTTGCTGTCGATGTCGCATCCCTAGTAGAAATCGGTACTTCCTGTGGAATGTTTATTATTCAAAAGCGATTTGGAAGAAATGGCGCCAACTCAACGTGCTCGTAAAAGTTCGTAAATTTCATTTGTTTTTAAATCTTTCAGTTGATAACTTCTTAAAATATGTGATGATATAGTTTTTCTGATTTAAGATAATTAAAAAAATTATTTCGCTTTCAGCATAATTGAGACCCGAGGTACACATATCGCTCACTCCTTTCAACAACATCATATCTTAGAAATCATTGATTTTTAGTTATGCCTGTTTTCAGAATGCCCTGAAAGAGTAGTATATCCCTGCAAGATCGTCATATCTCACCACTAGAGAGCAGAAATGTAATATTTATTTTAAAAACATTTCAATCTACTTTTAAACTTTGAACTCACTCTCCTGAAAAATCACGTTTTTTTATGATATGACGTTGTTAAAAGGAGTGAGCGATATGTGTACGTAAAATGTTTAGCCCCCTATGATGCCAACATCTAAAAGAGGTATATACTAGGGATGCGACATCGACAGCAAAACATCGATGTTCGAAATTAAAACATCGATGTTGATAATACATCGCCCCAAAAACATGGATGTTTTTTAACATGGATGTTTTAAAAATTCAGTGTAATAAGACTTTTTCCCCCATTTCTTAAAACCTGTTTAGCAACTAGTGATGCTACATCGACAGCAAAACATCGATGTTTTGAAACTTTGATGCTCAAAATTAAAACATAGATGTTGATCATTTATCGCCCCAAAACCATCGATGTTTTTAAAATTCAGTGCATTTAAACTTTTTTACCCATTTCTTAAAACTGGTTTAGCACCTAGTTATGCAACATCGACAGCAAAACATCGATGTTTGAAACATCTATGTTCAAAATTAAAACATCGATGTTGATAATGCATCGCCCCCAAACCATCGATATTTTTTAAATTCAGTGTATTTAAACTCCCCCCCCCCTCCCCATTTCTTAAAACTGGTTTAGCAACTAGTGATGCGACATCGACAGCAAAACATCGATGTTTTTTATAAAACATCAATGTTTTGAAAACATTGATATCGATGTCCCATCCCTACTTTTCAGACCCTTCACCCTTGGCCACTTTGGTCTAAAAGTATGTTATATTTGCTGATTATAAAAATTATGTTACTTTGTTATTTTTTAAATTTTTATAACGGTACTTTTCTATTTAAAAATAAAACATCGACAACGTACAAACATCGATGTTACAAAAACATCGACTCCGATACATCGATGTTTTAAACATCGATGTTTTGAAAACATCGACATCGATGTCGCCTCCCTAGTATATACTTGAGAACTTTGAAGTGTTTCATAATAATTATCAGAAAAAAACTGATTTTTAAACAATTTGTATATGGTTGGTAGTAAAGAGGTTAAGCAGACTGCACTGGTTTCAACATTTGTTTTTGGTGTTTATTTTCGCTTTAATTTATCTATTATCCTAAGGGGCCGCTCTGGCTCGGTTGGAAGCATAGAACGTGAAATGTGAGTAGCCCTAGCATTGCTATGAGAGGAGCTTCAAAAAGTGTGACTTCTATTTCGACTAGTAGGCAGTAGGGATGTCAATGTTTCAAAACATCTATGTTTTATAAAAAAACATCGATGTATTTAACATCGATTGGCCACTGTTTTTGCAACGTCGATGTTTATACTTGTCGATGTTTTATTTTTGAATGTAAAAGCACCATAGTAAAAATTAAGAAAAATAACAGTGCCACTAAGTATTTGTCAGTGATGGCGACATCTCATCAGAAATAGGGATGCGACATAGATGTCGATGTTTTCAAAACATCGATGTTTTATAAAAACATCGATTTATTGGAGCCGATGTTTGTAGAACATCGATATTTTATAAAAACATCGATTTATTGGAGCCGATGTTTGTAGAACATCGATGTTTTATACATCATCGATGTTTTTAAGTTAAGTAAGATGTTTAACATCGATTGCAACTAAAATTTGTCATTGATGGCGACATCAGTCCCATTAGAGAAAGTTTTTTCCCTTACTGGTGGGATAGTTAGTGAAAAAAGAAGTCGGCCTAAGGTGGAGAAAGTTAACAAACTTCTTTTTTTTTTACCAAGTGTAAATAACAAATATTGGGACATATAATATTTATATACACCAATATTTTTTATTTACAGTAAATCAAAACTAAGTTTGTTATGTTTACCCCCATAAGTTGATAAATAATTAACAATAACTAACAATAATTATTGTTATGTACCTACCTAATTATACTTATAGTTAGTAGACGAACATTTATGGTTGAGGTTGCTAAACCAGTTTTAAGAAATGAAGACAAAAAGTTTAATAATATCGATGGTTTTGGGGCGATGTATTATCAACATGGATGTTTTAATTTTGAAAATCGATGTTTCAAAACATCGATGTTAAGCAGTCGATGTCGCATCACTAGTAGGCAGGTGACTGTTATGTGATAAAATTGACTAATAAAAGTGGCTGATTTGGCATCTTGTCACCTCGTTGGAAGAAAAATGTTTGTGACAGGGTAGATGTATAAATTCGTATTTCTATGGAGTGGCGCCAAAAAACATGGTGAAATCACCAAACTCTACTATATCTCGTGGACCAATCAGAGGACGAATGCTCGTTTATGCCCGCCGATAGAAGTTGTCTAAGGGTCACGTTAAAACTCCTTTTGGTCACTTTCCAGGGCACATAAAAAGGTTACATCTGCATTGCTCTATCTACTTTTATATTTTATCTATGGATGAAAGAGAAGCGGATTAGTCACCGGAGGGTTGCGAGTTTAAAACTCAATCCAATCAAAAGCCGTGTACATAGGGGTGGTGCACATTAAATCTGTCATGGCCTCACGTTTGCGTGTTGTTGAGGTTTGGAGAGTGGTGTGCCAGCTCAGGAGCTGACCTCATCATCTGACCGTTGTTCAAAATGACCAAAATGACGAGGTGTTGTCCTCGGGTCTTTTCCTTCGGTATTTATCGCCAGAAGCCCTATGTTTTGCTCCAGTGCCACGTTAATTAAATTATCTATTTACCTCTATTATGCCTAGATATCATTAAAATATTTTATAAGCTTATCACTTATATCTGTACCTTGGTAGGAAAAGGGTCTTTGTCCGAATTCGTTGTTTTTGTATCGTGTTCGCAAATCACTTCAAAATAATGAAAGTAACAATACAAAAGATTTGATTGATTAGATTTGTATTCGTACAAAACGTTTGAAAATTGTAATAAAACGATCGATTTTTTCTTTGGAATTATCATATCCCATATGTGTTTGTCTACCCTTTTAAAAGAATTATGACAAACATTTTACCAGTCAAAGTTACAGGAGGCTGTTACATCGCAAAATATAGAGAAAATGAATTTTTGGAAAAAACATAGCAGAACGAATGGTTATTCATCAGTAACCAATTCCCATTTTAAATCTTTAAACAATGGTTAAGGTGTTAGCCTCTACTTCGGAAGGTTCCTGGTTCGAATCCGGGTTCCTGCATGGATGTTTGTAAGCATATGGTGTAGAGGCGGCTGGTGCACCTTAAATCTGTCGTGGCCGAAAGTCCTCACGTTAGGTTGGCGTGGAAGTTTGGAGAGTGGGGTGCCAGCTTAGGTGTTGCTTCGTCATCTGACCGTGGCTCAAAAGTACGAGGTGTTGTCCTCTGGTCTTTCCCTTAAGGGATTGATCCCGGACCGTCGCCAATAGCCCGTTGTTTTGCTCTAGGACGACGTTAACTAAAAATTACCAATTACCAATTACTTTAAACAATGATTTACGATGCTCAAAATTAATGTTTAAATCAGTTCAGTCAAAAATATTAATTTCTATCATTTTTTCATGAGCAAAAGTTGAAATTCTAACGGACAATTAAGAGCAGAAATTTCACGTAATACTCCGGGTTTGTAAATCATGATTTTACCCTTTTTATACGCCAGGGTTTTTTTTATTAGCAAATTTAATAAACTGTTTAGTATTCTGAAATGTAGATAGTCATCTGATCTGTAAAAGTACTTTTTTTCTAACCCACAATGCTCACAGTTTGTAGTTTACATTTTCATTGCTGTTTCCTAAAGTGCTTTGCTGTTCAGAATGCTTTGGGAACTCCAAAACTAATCCCAAAATTACAAAAATAAAGCATAAATACTTAAAAATAGAAATAAAACTTTTGGAAACTTGATCCAACTATTATTATGGGGAGACTCGTTCACTATGTGGTTTTCACAATGAAGGCAATTTTTCAAAAAGAATCATCTTTTGTCAATCTTTAATATACATCCTGACTATATGGAAAAACAACTTCATTAATTGTATTTTCACACACTTTAGGGGCCATTTCATTTAAAAACACGACTTATAAAGATTTTTTAAAATAAATTTTATTATCTAACAGCATGTTAGTGAGTAGCGAGCAATGAGAGTGAGAAAAATTTCAGATTTAAGTCAGTAAAATCAAAAAAATATTATCTTAAAATTGTCGCAGGGACATAAGACTTTGCTGAAACATTATTAAATGTATAAAATATAATTTAACACACACCAAAAAACAAAAAGTTGACATTTTGATGGTATTTTGGGTGACGAGTTCCAGGCGTTGCAAATACGAAATTCGAACTCACCTGCTGATTTCCAGAAAAACGCATTTAAGCGCGGAGCTCTACTCTACCGCTCTTAGGAGAGCTACTGTCAGTCCTACTTTTATATGGTTAGAAAGGGCGAACTCAACAAAAAGTTAACGCCATTATCCACTAATGTCTGACAAACCAAAGTATGGGAAAATATTTTTGTTGTCCAAAGTTGAGTTCGCCCTTCGTAACCACAACGCCTCAATTGTTCTGTGCGTTTTAATAGCGTGTAAAACACAAAAACACACACACATATATATATATATATATATATATATTTAAACGTATTGTACTGACAGTGTATTTCCCATCATTCTGAAAATAAGTATTCAGTGTATCCGAAAGAATGCCAGTTAAGTAGTTTCTCCTCTAATCCAATATGTTTAATTTTTAAATAATTGCGAAAAGGATTCATGTTGGCCCTTCCCTGGATATATACTCTCCAAACCTGCACACCGTGGGGAAAATTGAGTACAGAACAGATTTAACGTGCTGGACCTAGCTTTGAACTCATAACCCTCCGGTTGCTAATATCCGGTGCGGCTACCCCCCCCCCCAAAAAAAAAAAAATAAAAATATGCGACCGAAGTAACAAAATAAGGTGATTCACAAGTATCTCTTAATACAATCGTACAAAGACCGAATAAGTGTAAAATTAATACTGTCGAGAAAAATTTATTGTTGGGCTTATTTATTGTACTAGGGGGCTCCACCCCCTGCTCGCTTACGCTCGCCAAAAGTATCGAAAATGTCCCGAATTTCAAAAAAATATTATCAAGAACCAAATTGACATTTCTAAAAAAATCGACGACCTGCAAATATTTACGCTGAGAGGTACTCTTAAAAAAAAAAAAAAAAAAAAAAAACTCACGGCTGAAGACTGAAAATTTGTATGTGTTTTGCTCACTCGCGGAAGAAATTTCGATTTTTCAACTTTGACACTTAATAAACCCTAACTAATTACCGCATCGGAAAAATATCTTTACAATTGTCCAGGGAACACGATGAAGAACAAACCATGTTAATTTCATATTTTTCTGATCCGTGCTTTGTCGAGAAACCGTCTAAGAATCGAGCTAAACAACACAGTTTTCAATCCTGCGACAGGGGCCTAACTTTTTTTAATATAGAAATATTTAAAAAAAGGTTCTTTGCTTCTGTCTTTTTGAATTTTTTTTTTCTTTGCGAACGCGCAAGCACATGACGATTATACCACTCGGGTGGGTACTAGCATGGGTACTAGGGATGCAACATCGATGTCGATATTTTCATAACATCGATGTTTTATAAACACATCGATGTATTTACCGTCGATTTATTGAAGCCGATGTTTGTTTCATATCGATGTTGTAGCATTGTTGATGTTTTTACGTTGTGGATATTTTAGTTTTGAATGAAAAAAGTATCATACTAAAAATTAAGAAATATAATCGAACAACTAAGTATTTGTCAGTGATGGCGACATCCCTTCCATCAGAAAGAGTTTTTTCCCCTAACTCGAATGATAGTTAGTGAAAAAAGAAGTCTGCTTAAGAGGGAGAATGTTGACAAACTTCTTCTTTTACAAACTGTAAATAAGAAATATTGGGGCATACAATAATCATAGGACCCAATATTTTTATTTACAGTAAATAAAAATAAATGTTCTATGTTCCCTCCCTCATAAGTTTATAAATAATTTATAATAACTAATAATAATTATTGTTATGTACTCACCTAATTATATTTAAAGTTAGTAGTATCTACGTCAACTTGTTGTAAATATTACAACTTGAAAATAAAAGATTTGTTCATTGTTCTTAATTTTTTTTACTTTGTTTTGACAGTTAAAAAAAAAAGCTTAGTTAAAAATTAATAAACACAGCAAATGACAAATTAAACCCCCCCCCCGGGCGAACATTAATATGTTTGAGATTACTAAACCAGTTTTAAGAAAGGAGGGGAAAATGTTCAAATACACTGATGTTTGAAAACATCGATGGTTTTTGGGCAATGTATTATAAACATCGAAGTTTAAAAATTGAACGCGCGCGTCGATGTTTTGCTGTCGATGTCGCATCTCGGTCAGATACCCCGTTTATGTTGTGCTCCCTGACATTGAGTCTTTCAAGGTCATGCAACGAAATCTCTGCCCCTTTTCCCCTAATTATTACCTCGTTCAGGGGGCTTTCCATTCTGAAGCAGTTCTATACAACAGGGGTTAATCTATAGATCTATCAAGTGACAGTTAATTTGACAGTTTGTTGCTTTCTGGTAATGGAGCAACAGGAACGATGAAAAGATTCCTCAATTACCGGTCTAAATGTCGGGAGAAGGTGAAGGGGAAGATTGTCAGGTGTGCTTTTGGGTCAGTTTGGAATGTTTGGCATGAATGGACAAGTCAAGTGTCCCGTTTGTGAGACTGCGGTCAACAAAAGATTTATGGAGCTTTTCAACTATGTGGACTAACTGGATGGGGGGATTCGTAGTTGGTGGTCAAACGGCATTCGTGTGTCGTGTCATTGGAGGTTTGGAAGTTTCGTTTAGGCTTAGTAGTTTGTCATCGCTTTTTGATAGAAAATGGCTAGAAATAGCAAAAAACTACTGGGAGGAAAGAGCTGATTTTGGTGTCACTGGATGTTTGGAAGCTTTGAAGTACTTAGGAGATTGTCATTGCTTTTTGCACAAAATGGCTGAAAATAGCGAATGTTTAAAATTAATTGTAAACCAAAAATGGATAAAAGAGGTGTAATTTTATGAAGTATTTTATGTCCTTTTGAATCAATTTCCATCAAAATAAAAAACAGTTGAACAAATTATTTTTTGGATAGGAATTTCATTATTATATTGCATACTGTTCGCGATTTCGTTTGAGTATTTAGAACAGTAACATATTTTAGTGGGATTGGAGGATTCTTTGGCATGATATTAGTAAAAGTTTGGCTTATTTACATATATATATATATATATATCTCTCTATATTAAAAAAATGTTACCGCCGCCGCCGCCGCCGCAGAATTGAAAACTGTGCTGTTTAGCTCGATTCTTAGACGGTTTCCCGAGAAAGTACTGATCGGAAAAAAACAAAATTGACATGGTTTGTTCTTCATCGTATTCCCTGGACAATTATTAAGATTTTTTTCCGATGCGGCTATTAGTTTAGGGTTTATTAAGTGTTAAAATTGAAGAAGCGAAATTTCTTCCGCGAGTGAGCAAAACACATACAAATTTTCAGTCTTCAGCCGTGAGTTTTTTTTAAAGAGTACCTCTCAACGTAAATTTTTGCAGCTCGTCGAGTTTTTTTTTTAATTTCAATTTGGTTCTTGATAATATTTTTTTGAAATTCGGGAAAAATCAGGACATTTTTGTTACTTTTTTCTAAAACTGCCGTATCTATAATTTATTACTATTATTTTTTAATTTTTAAAATATAGCAGTATACCTCAGAATGTACTCTTTCTTACGGTACTATTATTTTTGATATCGGTTAATAATTAAATTGGATGCGATCAAAAGTTGGTCATACAAAATTCGGAATCTTTGGATATTTTCGCTACTTTTTGTTTCTACCGTTAACTAAAACTGTCATATCTATATCGCATTACTATTAGTTTTTTATTTTGAAAATAGCGCAGTATACCTCAGACTGTACTCTTTCTTACGGTACCATTATTTTTAAAATTGGTTCATAAATAAATTCGATGCAATCAAAAGTTGGTGACACAAATTTCGTATTTTTTATTTCGCGGAGCAAATTCGCGGAGCATTGTATTCGCGGAGGGTTGTATTTTTGCCTATCAGGTTTGCCAGAAATCAAATTTATCGTAGCAACAATTGCCATGAAAACGATTTCTTTTTATTTGGCGAGGAAAAAGGCTCGCTTTTTTCCCTCTGTTCTCAGACGTTTTACCGAGAAAGTACAAAGTACGCATCGTAAAGTTTGGAGATTAACAGGGTTTACTTAAAATTGTACAGGGAACAAGATGCAGAAGATTTTTTACTGATGCGGCTATTAGTTTAGGGTGCATTAAGTGTTAAAGCAAAAAAGAGTGAAATCACTTGCGTAAGAGGTATTGGTTTGCGAAGCAAACCAAACGGGATTGCGTAGCAACCCACGGGGGTCGGCGAGCGTTAGCGAACAGGGGGAGAAGCCCTCGCTGTGACGTGATGGACCGTAAAGGGAAATCAGGATAATACAAATTATTCAGATAGTTTCACTCTGCGAAAGGAATGTTGGTTTGCGAAGCAAACCAAATGCCATATGTAAAAGGAGTGTTGGTTTGCGAAGCAAACCAAATGGGATTGCGTAGCAATCCCCGGGGGTTGGCGAGCGTAAGCGAGCAGGGGGCGGAGCCCCCTAGTATATATATATAATTCGCACATTAATAAATGAGAATCGTTATTATACATATGTAAAGGCGCAGCGAGTTTTATAATTGGAGAAGGAGAACGATTATCATTTATTAATGTGCGAATATTCTACACATGTAATCAATCATGGCTTACAAGGATAAAAATAATGGAATTTTGAATCGTTTTTCAAATAAATGCATATTACTGTGTTTGCAGATAACAGCAATTGAAGTTTCTCGAGGTAAATAGTTAACCAACATCGTACTGTAGCAATAGAACGGGCTATTGGCGAAATCATAGGATCAATCCCGAAGGGAAAGATCAGAGGACAACATAACGTAATTTTGAACCATGGTCATATGACGAGATCAATACCTGAGTCGGCACCCCACTCTCCAAACTTTCACACCACGCCAACGTGAGGACACGACAGATTTAACATACTTCAGAAACCGTGTACATAACAGTCTTTGGTGGACCGTGTTATTGTGTTTACAGAAAAAACGTTTATTAAAAGTCGTTGAAAGAAGATATTAAATGATCAGGAAGGGCGAAGAGTGCTGTCTTTACTGTCACAAAGATAAAGATTCCAGTTCCAACTTGCAAAATCACTCTAGAATATTCGATTCGTAAGGCCTCGTGTAGCAAAAATTTGGACCTTAGTAGACAGGAGACCCACCCCACCTTTGAATTACCCCGATAAATTATATCTTTGATAATACTTTCATTTATTAAAAATACCCCGAAATTCCCCCCCCCCCCTCGCCAGTTTATTGATATAATTAATATTACTATTTAAATCAGATGCTCATATTTGTTAAGACTAAGGGCTATATAAATTCACTGTGACTTAAGCACCAAATACAATTCAAGTTATTTATAATGTGTATTACAAACTTTATTCATATTTATTGTTTATATTTATGTATTGAAACAAAAAAGAAAGATAATAAATTATTTAATTTCATGTGTGTGTGCGTGACATTGCATTAATTTTCAATTGTTTTAATATTACTCGATTTTTGCTGTAGACAAGTCGATTCTAAATTTCCATTAGTTAAGCGGTTAATATTTTTAGCTTTGTTAGTATTCATCAATGAAAAAATTTGATCAGTGATAAAAATTGACCCAAAGAGACCCGCTCATTACGATGCATCAAGCAACAAAGTTGCACTTCGTAATATTCATTACTGAAAAAATTTGCTCACAGAAACACTATCCTATAATAATGGACCGGACGCCAGCGGATTTGCATAAAATCCGACTACTTGTTAGGGGGTGTTTTTCGTGGGGGTGCTTGGGACCTTTGCATGTTGTTCCTGGAAAATTGAACGCCATCAACATTTTGGACAATCAAGTTCTTCCTACGCTCTGTCAATTTTATGGAATGGACGAATGTTACTTCCAGGACGACACCGCTCCATGTCATGTTGCAGCCTCTGTCAAGCAGTGGTATCAAGATATGGATGTAAAACGTCTTCTCTGGACTGCTCAGAATCCCGAATTAAACCCCATAGAACATTTGTGGGACGAGATAGAGCGACGCTTACAGACCAGGGAACCACGTCCGAAATCTACAGCTGAGCTGGCGACATTCTTGCAGCAGGAATGGACACAAATACCCATAGCTGTGTATCAAAACCTTGTTGAAAGTATGCCCAGAAAGGTTGCTAGTGTCATTGCAGCATGTGGGGGATCGTCCCCTTATTAAAGCATGTATTATTTCTCTTATACCATCACATCTTGCTGACCGGTCCCTTACTGTAGGGTAGTGTATATTGACCCAAAGAGGCCTGCTCATTTCAATGCAACGAAGTTTTAGCACTAAATAACCTATAGTGGATTCAATAAAATTAAAATTACACATGGCGGCCCACCAGGAAATCATCGGAGGCCAGCATGAAAATACGGGCCGCGGTCTATGAAGACCCTGATCAAAATCATACTAAAGAGGAAAATTTTATGCGATTATTTAAAAAAAAAAATGAAAGAGACGAATGGAAATTCAAAGTACTGAGAGGAATGTTCGTTAGCTGTTTTCGCAAGCTTGTGTACCAGTATTGTTCGGTAGACCCTTAAACCGGTCTTGAAGTGAGGCTGTACAATTTCTTTAATTTAGGTGGTCAGTGAATAATTTCTAAAATGGGTTGCTAAGTACCTCAATTTAGTAGACTCATCAAAGTTAAAATTGTTGGACACAATTGATTTTAAAGATGCATACTTGTCTAAAAGTAAACCAAGAACTAAAATTTTTTTTAAAATTAATGAGACAAACACAGTGCACTATAACGACAAATATTATTTTCAGTTTTCCGCATGGTTGCGAGCTCAAAACTCAGGTCAACCAGAGACCGTCATGTCCATTGGGGTTGGACCTCGTTAAATCTGCCATGGCCTCAATTGTCCTCACGTTGGCGGGGTGTGGAAGTTTGGAGAGTGTGGTGCCAGCTCAGGTGTTGTCCTTGTCAACTGACCATGGTTCACAATTACGAGGTGTTGTCCTTGTATCTTTCACTTCGGGATTGTTCCCGGACCGTCGCCAATAGCCCGCTATGTTGCTCCAGTGCAGCGTTAAATAATTACTTACCTATCCACCTTTTCAGTTCTCAATGGCCTTGGAAAGCCGCACTTGCTTCTCAAGTAAACAAAATGTTTAAAAAAGAAATTAAAACAGAGATAAAATGGAATATTCCATTGAACTCTTAATAAAAATTATTTTGTCTTTTTATATTCTCATTTGATTAAGATTGCAAAATTTAGACGATAAGTTGCAATTTTGTGAAGATTCGCGTTTAAAAAAATTAGCCAGTTTATAAAACTACTACACTTAATTTTAAAATTTTCGAATCATTCGATGATTTTATTATAAATTATCACATTTTTTTCACAAGTACATATTTAAATAATCTTTTACCAAAACTCTAAATTAAAAAAAAATACACATGAACTGTCACAACATAAATTTCCATCTACCAATTTAAATTCTATAAATTATTTACGTAAATATTTCTTATGGGGCAGAAGCTTTGAATGCTTATCACTCATCTTCGAGAAACGGTAATTTTCATTCACCAATTTCAATTTTATTTCCGCCCTTTGTGTAAATTTGTCTTACGGGGCAGAAACTTTGTGAGTCCACAAGATTTTCGTATGCGTAACAATAAAATTTTTTGAAAATGTAAACGAAAAGATTTTGAGAAAATGTAATTTCTTACACCTGAGACGATGATGTTTGAAATTTCGTTTCGATGCACCTTTCCTTTAATTTGAAAATTTATAAGATCAAACCAATTCACACTAATAACCCCCCCCCCCCAATTTTATGTTGGAAACCGAGGTGTGAAATACATTCATTTCGTGAAAGTAAGACGAAACGATCTTTTAAAATGCTTATTTTCTTGATCAAGTGTAACGGATATATTTGGTGACAAAATGTGCTGAATGTTTTGGTTTTTTGCCAAAAAAGTTTTCGTAAGTTATTTTAATTTGCATGGATTTTTCTGGAAAATATCGAAAAGAAAAACGAGTAATTGTTTTCGCGGAATATATTTTTGTGTATCTGCGCTTTGGCTAATAAAATGAAAACGAGAGTTAAATTGAAAGCCTGCCAGAGGCCTTCTATATCGCAGCAGCCCCATCCCCTCAACTCAACACATCTTCCAAGTTCCCTCTGTTGATGCAGCTGGTTGTTCACCGAGCAGATTTCGAATCGTCTGCTGTTCCATCTACCGCGTCTCCTCCCCTCGTCACTGCCGTTACCTACAATCGCTCGCTTAAAGACGAATGAAAAGTCATAAATGTGCAATATTATTTGATTTTGTTGATCTGAAAGTATTACTTGATCGATACATCTCAGAATTAATGAATTTTAAATAGTTTTTTGGTAGTTAAAATAAAGTAGTGGCAGTGGACGCTAGGTGGAGCTGCGATCGCACTGGTCCAATGGTAGACGCTCGGTTTTTATATGTAGTTCTGACGTATAGAAGTCTGTCCTAGAGTAGAGAACCGACTGCTGTATAGAGAGAGCTGAGTCCAATCACATCCGCGGCGGTGACAGATCAATTTAAAGGTTTCTATGGTAACACGGTCCGTGTGCTACTGAATGTCTTGACAGGTGTGTTCCGTTCAATCGCCACACCATGTATGCCAAGGGAAAAGGCTCCACGGTACCATCCGATGCTCAAGCCAGAGAAAAGTAAGTTGCAGAAACAAAACAGAAAACATTGTGTGTGTGTGGAATAATTCATCCCCTCCCGCGAAGTGAAGAATCGGGGAGCGAAACATCACTTCCTACCACGTTGTGTGACATCGCATGCTCTTTTAAAATGGATATTACCGAGCGCCGACGTTGTGTCAGCATGCAACTTCTCGCATGTTGCGAAAGTTTCTCAAGTTGTATGGCAGACTACGTGATCGTTTGAAGCGCATACGCTCCGCTGTCAGCAGGTTGGATATCTCTAATAGCGGGAAGTGTGCATGTCCCAATTCGAGGCATATGGCCAAGACCGTTCCATGATTCGCGGGAGGGGTGAATGCGTGATGTGTTTCCAAGTTTTCGTTGTACGAAAAAGTTCGCTGATCGTTATTTCATTCTCTTTTAGGTTAGCATTATATGTTTATGAATACTTATTGCACGTTGGAGCACAGAAAGCAGCACAGACATTCCTATCGGAGGTAAGACATTTTTAAATATTTTCTGTAGTGGAATGGACTCTCCCATCTCGGGAGTGTGTTGATCTAGTAGTCGTTCCTGGTGAAAGTTGCGATTTTTAAGTGTGAAAGTTTATTTCGTGATATTTTGATCAAACTTTTCGGAAAGACTATAAATTTTCAAATAAATTAGACGACGCTAATTTTTTGTTTGAGTGTGTTCCTACGCTGAAAATTTTTAGAATAACAATGAAATAAAAATATTTTTAAATGATAAACATTTTAATTTAATGTAATATTTTTTCACAAGGAGTGTTGAATCATTTTTTATCCCATTTAATTATTTGTTTATGAATATTTAAAAAAATTGTTTGCAATTAAATTGCAGATTTTATGTCTGGGATTGAAAACATTTCAAAATTTTTCTCTTGAGCGATTTTGAACACCATTTAATAGTGATTAAATTAATCGTCCTTTTTAAATTCGAAATGTGATTAATTCATTTATTTAAAATGAGATACCCTGTAAAATGTATTTACTGCAGTCTCTAAAAATGCATGTCTATTAAACATTCTTGAAACACAATAATCGTTGTCATAAGTTCACAAGAACTCTTGACAGATGATTTTTGGAAGCAAATTTGTTTCAAAATTTCCCATCTGTGTCAAAACGATTTTTTTCGAATGATTTCAGATTTTCAATAATTTTTCTTGTATTAATTTTTTTTTATTTCAAAATGGTTTGACAAATGAATGTCCCTGCTCATATTTTCTACAATGCTAAACACAAAAGAATAATTAAAATGTTAAATCCTGTCATTGTCAAATGTCCATAACTTCATATCATTAAGCATTCCCAATATTCTTATCTAAATTTTAAGGAATATAGAAGCATTCCTTATAGGAACATTAATTTTGTCAAATATTCTATATATTCTTTGGCTTTAGCAAATTTTTTACTCATTCATAAAAATATATTCCCTGTTACAAAATTGTCCTTTAAGTCCACATAGTATTTCTAGTTCCCAAAACTTCACTTATCACTCAGATAAATTTATACCACTTTTTTTTCACAAAGTGAAATTTGTTTGCCTTTAGGCGTTTCAATTTGTGATTTATTATGAATGCTAATTATTGGTATCGGTACAATGCAGGAGATTTAACTCAAAAGGCGGATTCAGAGTTTTGTGGATGGCGACAAATGTTCTTTTTCGCTTTATCTGTGAATTTGGTATAACAGAACTGGGAGGAATGGCAAATCTGGTGATTATTAGTTTTTGACTCACTGTATTCCTATTTCTTTCAAAAGCAAAATGATTTTGGAAGAAATATGCAATGTTTTGCACTCTTGTATTGAGAGTAAAAATTTTTCCGCAATTCTCGATTCTACCTTTCATTTTTTGAGTAAGGAATTTTGTAATTTTTCTTTTGTCATCTGCCTAATTCCGTCTCAGAAAATTTTATTTATCTTGTTACATCTACTAAAAAATCCATTCTGGAATTAAGTCGGGATCAACAAAATCAAGAATTTAAAACCATCATTAGCTTTATTAAAACCATATATACATTTATACTTGCAACACATTGTGTAATGATAGATATGCAAGGTCAGATACCTCCTCGCTGGGTATTGATACCTCAATTTGTTTCTCGAGTTTCATAAATTTAGAGAGTTAGAAATTATTACTGTTAAACTGAAATTTAAAAGCAATCTTAGCCCTAGAAACTTCCTTTACTTCTAATGTACATTGACTTGTTCACACTACGTTGGCAAAGCATATGAAGGATTTCTCTTTTTTAGGGTTAATTTGAAAAGCAATATTTTGATAATAGTCGTATGCACTGTATTAGGAATTAGATTAACCAAATGTCTTGTACATCTACAAAGCATTTTCTTATTTTTATTAGTCCTGAAAACAATGCTGTGTAGAAATTTTGCTCCTAAAATTATATAATTTATTTTGATAAACAAATGTGCAAGAGTAGCATATGCCTAAAAATTATATTTTGGCAATTTTTCTAAGTAATTGAAAATAATAATAGTATTTGATTATAAATATGCTAAGTGAACTTCAAAAACATACTTGGACTTTAAATTATTCTTTCAAAATATTTTTATTTTAAAAACCAGATTCTTCAATACAAATGTATTCCACAACTCCTATTATTTATAGTGTGTGGAATTCAATGATATTTTAAGTAAGCACTTATTGAACCGATGCAAACATTATTCATTCATTTTTGAGCTTTAAGTTAACAAGGAAAATAAAGTTTAAAATTGTTTCAAGAGTAATTTTAGAGTTGAGGAAAATTTCCGTTTATACATGCATTGATTCCTGAATTTACACCGAGTTCAAGTTGCAAGTTCTTAACAAGTGTCAGAAAGTAAATATTAGGCACATTCAAAACTCATTGAACATTTTCTGTTAAATTCCTTCAATGTTGCACTAAACTAGCAGTGTAATAGTGCAGCAAATCATCAGTTTGTCAGAAATTGGTTCAACAAACTTTGACCTAGCAATCAGGGTTTGAAATTAGGAACAGAAAGTTGCTTCGGTGGCATCTTTACATTTCCACTTAATTACCAAAATAGTTCTTTTATAAAATTGCACTGGGGTGCAATTTTATATTAATTTTGTTTTCATGTATTGGTATAAACATACGAAAGAATCTGGGTTTAAGACTGATGTAGCACTTTATAAATAAGAGTATAGAATGTTAGAATAAATGAATGATATAAGAAATATGACTAAAATGCATTTAATCAGTTGGATTTCTAAGTGATTAAACATGGAAATAATGTGATCTCAAAACTCAGTTGTCAAAAGGATGTTTATAATTGCAAATACATTTTTTTTGACTAATTTGAATCTTTAATTTCATTTTGATGACACTTCTGTTTTGCGAAGTTGTGGAAATGGAACAAACAAGAAGCACTTGAAGGGCATCTTTAATATTCAAATACAAACTCAAACCGATTCCTACAAATCATTGCAATTTGTCTTAATCTCAAACAAACTGGCAGTATAAATTTTCACTATATATTTATTTTTTCAACTTTTCTGTTTGCTCTAAAACAGTTAGGTTCCATAGTTTTGGCATTTTGTCTTATAACATTGTTTTAAGTCTGAATATCATTAGTGCCAGGTTGTTATGCTACCATGAACATGTCATCCTATTCTGCTTAAAGGTAGATTTTGAATAGATTTCACTATTTTATAATGTGAAAAATGAATGTGATTTCACCTAATTTTGAATCTATCGTGGAGGACAATATCTGAAGAAATCACATTTTTGTTATAACATAGTGATATCCATTGAAAATCTATTTTCAAGCAGGGTAGAATGAAATTGATTCGAGTTTGTCTACAAAAAAATCTTACTGATTTTCGCGTTTTTGCTTAATAGTTGAATTTTTACGGTAGGTGGCTGAATACTTCTGTGTCTATTTTCATGGGTTATGTTACATTTAAAAAACTTTTAGCAAAGCTTTTGACAATTACTAGAATTATTTTGATCAATGGCTAAGATAGAAAGACGACTTTTATGTGGCAAAATTTTAAATCGTAATTAAAACTACACCTTATAAAAATTGTATGAAAATAGTAAACAATGCGAGGCTGAGAAATTTTTTGTGGCCCACTATTATCTAGGCAGCTAAAGATAATTTTTGCACCAAAATTTTACTTGCTGATTCAGGATGCTTAAAGGTAAATTGCCCATACATTGCCATTCTTAATTTTTAAGAAGTTATTGTTTGAACTACCCTAGTGCTCATGTGTAATAGTACTCGTTAATTCCTCTTGTGTAATAGTTTTCATAAAAAATTGAAGCCATTTAAAATTACCTGGAATATTTTAAAATTAGGTGAAATAAAGAAATTGTATAAATTTGATAACAGCAATAGAAAATGGAATTTCTTAGTTTATTAAATTCTGCAAAGTGTTAAAATGATATAAATTTCGTATATGTGTTAAGTTTGTTTGTATTTTTTTAAATTCGAGAGTACAAGTTTTCATTGAGTTAATTTTTTTTAAATCATGACTCTTTTGCAAATAAATTATTCTGTTAAAAAATTCATGAATTCTAGGTTTAATTAGGCATTATGCATTAATAATTTCAAAGCATGAGCTATATTATAATTTGCTGACATTACAATGAAATATTAATGTAAAACTGTAATTCATGTATGCTTTGAAAACTGCAAGTAACCCCTCCTCCCTGTTTTTTTATGATTTGAGGTATAACCAGTCACCAGGTTAAGATAAGATTGATTGGGAGAGTTGCATAAAATTAAGAAAATACTGTGTTTTAGTTATGGGCATTCGGTTGTTAGCACTTAGTCTAATAGCTGTTTCTAACCTAAAAACAATAACAGTCCAAACTGTTGTTCCAAGTTCGCAATTTAGTTGGTTTTTAATCAGTCATGATGGTTGGTATGCATGATAAACCATCATTTAGATTAGCATTTTGAGACAAAAATGTAAGAGTTGCAAAAAATGTAATTTCTTTATCTTACCGGGGTCATCCGCACTTGAATTTGCCGACTCTGCTAGCAGGTAACAAGTTCGATTCCTGTAACTTATCCTGGGTGTATATATCCTGTGTCAGTAAAACTTTCATTGTGTGCACATGTTCATTACATGATATTGTCTGTCTTGTGTTTTGCACAGCTTGACCAAATATGGTCCTTGAGCCATAAAACACGTCAAACCATATGTTTCTCAAAGTTATTGAAGAAACTTCATGCACCGATTTAACTGACTCAAATCTTTAGTAAACCATAATGAATTGCACTTCAAATCATGTAGCGAGTAGGTTTACGTGTTAACTTTACAATGCATCCAGATTTATCAAGTAAATTCTGGGATTGTCTATCCTCATAACTTATTCTAAGAACTAGTAATTTAATCTAGGGACAGATGTCTTTAGTGTTAGCTTTGTACTACTATGTCATTTTGCATAACCTATTAGTCAATTTTCAAATGTGATAATTTCATAAATTTATTTTGTGCTTTATTGTTACAGATTCGGTGGGAAAAGAATATCACATTAGGAGAGCCTCCTGGGTTTTTGCATTCATGGTGGTGGTAAGTTGAAACACATAAAATATTTTTATGACTTGTTATTATTTTTTAATGTAGCCTCAACAATAATTTTATTTGGTACTTTTTCCTTCCTTGAAAAAATTTCCCTGAATTTTTTGGTATCTATATATATGGAAAGAAAATTGCCCTTTATTAGAAATTTATTTTAGTGTGTTAACTTTTAAAATATGCATATGCAGATTATGTGACTGATTATATAGGTTCTAGAGCCCTTTCAGTTAGATGTGATTATTGAAGTTTTCTAGACTTTGTGAAAGATAGAGAGATGCATATTACTCAGTTAAGCCGATGTAATGCATTCAAAAGGTTCATTCATTTTATATAAATCAAATTAACCCTCAAAGTGATTTCGATGAGGTATTTCGTCCATAAAGATCTGACCAAATTTGCTAATGACATGAAATCTCGTCATCAAGATGTTGTTGATTTTTTGATGATGACAATATCAGAATCGGGTTAGTTGTCTTCTACTGACGAGATATCTTATCCAAGATCTTGTCACTTTTGCTGATGGTGCAATACCTCGTCTAGACAAGGAAGGTTAAGCAGATTCTTTTAGGTATGAATTTTTATTTAATTTAGCTATCGTAATGACAATAAATGACTATAGAATGACAGCTCAAACTATGGAATTGAATAAGTACAAAACCCCAAATCTGGAATCCTCCGGACCTCGGCCATTCCAAATTTTGGATTTTTAGCACATTTTTGTCTCAAAAAACCTTAATCTAACCCCCACCCCCCGCATGAATTTTGTGTTTGCAATAGCAGATATATAAATAGGAATAATTTTTATAAAAGGCAAAAAACCTTTTTAATACAATGCAACAAATTTTACTTACAAATCTTCAAATTTTACTATGGTATTTACTCTGAACATGTCCGTTACTTTGCGTTGTTTCATCAATTAGGTCCAGGTTTAACTCCTTGTTCTTTAAAAATTGTGGGAAGTATGTAAAAAAGTGTGAAACAAAAATGAGCGTTAGCAAAACATCTGGATTTGGGACTTAGTACTGTATTATTCATAGGAACGTTGACTTCATTTTTATTATAACTTTTAGTTTTAAAGACCACAGCGCACACATTTAAAATGTCCTTGATTAGTGCAGTTATGACCCTTGTTAACATATTCTTACTTTCATATGAAGGTTAATTATAACTTTTGACACCACAAATCTAACTAGTCTGTTGCTGATCCAAAAACCAAATTAAAAAAAACAAAACAATTTAAACAAAATTTGTATTTGTTAAAGTAGATAATTGAATTTAAAGCTATGTATATATTACAGTTGAAAATTTAACTTAGTTACAACCATATTGTTTTAAAAATGTAAATGAATAAAATCATTTAAGCTAAACATAATTCGTCATCTGAGTGTAGGAAATAACATTTTAAAATTAGACAAGGTAATTCAAGAGATGTCGTTAAGTTTGATGTTTCTCTTTCTTTTTTTATGGACACCAAAATTCTGAAAATTGGAGTAATCATGAGAGGTGATTTTAATTGTATAATCCTTTTACCTAGACTAATATATCGCAGATGTATAGAAATAAGTCTGTTACGTACCTAAACATGTCATTGAAATTTTGTCTTGAAAAGATATCTGATGTTTAATTATGATGGTGGGGGAAAAATCTTTGTGAGATGATGATTTCAGAAGAACTATCTGACTAACTTTTACTATCTGTATGTCGTAAACAATGATTTTAATTTGAGCTATTTCATCCACAACAAATGTATGTATGCATTACTGACTAACTGGTAAGGTGGTCACAGTGTTTATCTGCCACCAGTGTATTGGTTTTGAATCCTGATCTGTAAGTGCATGGATGTTAGTGATTGTCCCTGTTAGGAGTAATCGAGCTTTATCTACTATACTCCTTCACAAAAAGCTGTTTAGTTCGCCCTTTGTAGTGCTGAAGGCCAGAAATCAGGGGTATCAAAAAAAGAAATTATGTTTGTACTGAACAGTTACATTCTAAATTTATAGACCCCTGTTTTGTAAAGATTTCATGCAAATGTTTCCAGAGACGAGAATTAATTCAAGTATCTTTCTATTTAGTTATCTTATCTACCACTATTTTAATGCTGGTCTGGACACGTTCATATTCTTTAGTAATCAGACTAGACATGTAAGTAGTTAGTAATCAGACAAACAGAATTGATAAACATCTTAAAAGGCTGGATTGAACACTTATTTTTTCGAGTTGCCATTTGCTTCTGCTTGATAATTTCTTTTTGCTAAACAATTATTAAGTGGAAAATAATAAGAACTGAGTTCTTGAAGCTTATTTTTTCAAGTTCTCATTTACTTCTGCTTGATAATTTTCTATTTAGAAATAGTTACATTAAGGAGAAGGTAAAGATAACTGCTTGTGAAACTAATTTTTCCCAAGTTCCCCTTTTCTGCTCGATAATTTTCTTTTCATAAAAATTATGCTCTACCTTCTCTTTTCTGCCCCCCTTTTCATATGTTAAAATGGTGTAAGTTCCCATATTTGTAGCGTTGATGACGTATTGTGTTTTTAAACCTCCCAAACGGTACAAATGGCGTTCGAATAGGGGCATTTATCAAGGTTTTTCCACCCTGCTCTGCAAAAAGCCCTATTCAATCTTGGCGCTCGCCACGCAATCGCTAAGCCCATTTGTGGACAAAGGCCGCGATTAAACGACCCTCTCAGAAAGCGATGAATACCGAAGACTTCATTGATATCCGCCAATAAACAGTGCCTCCTTATAAAACCCCGCAAGGCCCCGTGTTGGTTCCTCCTGGCCCTTCGGGCAGGCCAACCGCTCTCTCTCCCCCGATTAGACTAAACTAGTTACTCCATTCATCGTCTCGTTCGGTTGCCACGGGTAACCGTCGTCATGGCAACCTCGTCACGCAGTTGTAGTCGTGTTCCCGTCGTTTCGGTGGCTGGGGGACTTTCGCCTCATTGCGCTATTGTGTGATCGTAGGCCAAAGTGAAGCGAGAGTCTTCCAATATTTCCCCGACACTCCCACCCCCGAATTTTGTGTAAGTTCTCACTTTTCAAGTGGACTTGACAGTTTGATATGCAAACACCTGTTACACAGTTCCGATGTCATTAATTTTGAATGTAGACGACCTTATGGGGAAATAATTTTTTACTTTCTAAGGGGTTTGGTACCCTGATTTGGCAAAGAAATGTATAAAATTGTATGACATAGGTTCCTACAGCGGTATTTCAGAACCAGTACGTAAGTTTCAGTTTCCCAAACAGACTCGCCTGTTTTCGTTGGTCATTGCTCAACAGGTGGATTTGATGTCTTTATACAGATTTTGATTCTTTATGTAATCTGTGTGGTGGAAAAATCTACTTATATTTCAAATTAGTTCATCTTGTTTGTTTCATCACCTTCATATGACTTAAATAGGTACTAGGCGTAAAATTGTAGATTAAGATAAAGATTACCACCTCGATTTTGTTCGAACTCTTTTAAACACCACTACTCTTTTAAAAACGACCATGAAGATCGGAATTCCGAAAATTTCAGGGCCATTGTGGATTAGTGGGTTTGGCCACAGCTAACAACCGGCAAGGTTCGATTCATCGTGTGTATTTCTCGTATCGCTCAGCAAAACTCTCCTTAGATGTATTTGTCCATTTACTCCACGTTGTTTAGGCATATATACCTGGCCAAATATCGATATTGCGCCATAAAACAAAAATTTCTCGGGGACTTAGTCGTAATTCAACTTTTAAAATAGGTAGTAAGTTTTTAATTCGTCACCCCTGTCTATCTCTCTGGTTGTGTTTTTATACCTAAACCATCCCTCCGAACTTGACCCTCAGGGGCATATTCCTTTAGGCGTGTACGGACTCAAGGTACTCCCTGGGTACCCAAGCGATCTTTTTAAACATTCATCCCACTGCTCTGTTCTCCAACCCTCTTTCGTTTCACGTTTTTTACTTGACTTGTGTTTGGCGCAGCTTGGCTAAATATACCATTGCGCCATAAAACAACCATACCCCGACGAGGCATTTATCAATGCTCGTAGAATAGAAATCTGTTACTAACAATTGTCTTGCCTTGTCATTTGAGAAGTATTTCTAATGCCTGGGTTTTACTTAATTTCAACTCTTCTGAGACCTGTTTCATCCTTGACACGATTATTACATTAAAACAGAAAGCGAATATGCCTTTTCACACGAATTTTTCCCGTTAATTTCGCGGTTCTCATGAGCTACTCTTACGTCCTTCCAAGGTCGCAGCTCGCTATTGAAGGAACATACCCGTGTGACTTGTTGAATTCGAGTTTTTATCTGGGTGGAGCTGTACTTAATTTATTTATTTAAAGATAGTCCCGCGACCTTCTCTAAATGCTCTCGTGACTTCCTGAGATCGGGACCTTGCGCCAAAAAGCCCAAACCAACACCAGATCGGGATACAGGTCGAAGGTTAGATACTCTTTGAAACACTATTTACTTGGAGAGTGATTCTGGACGTTTTTTGGATTCGCTTTTGAAATTTACAATGACAAAAATACCCATAACAATTTCGCGCTCTGGGGCACATCTGCTTTAGGAGTGTCGTCTTCAGAGAACCAGTGTGTACTCTAGTGGTCTTTTCTTTTCTCATGGGGTTTACTGTCTTTAGCAAACGCATGGGTAGCGTTCACGGTATATTCAAGCGATCTTTTTCTGCTTCACGATATTTTTTATTTGACGTTCTCTTATGTTTGCCCAAATATGGTCCTTGCGCCATAAAACGCCAAAAGCAACCAACCACCCATAACACTATCTCATCCCTTTGAGCCTTGGCAAGGATATTCAGGAAGAGGCAATGGAACCAGAGCCACCCCTGATCTATCTATTGATGGATCAAAAATGCCATGTGAGGTTATTTAAATCAACCGGAAATCTATTTCTTGAACCCATTTTGTATTCGTGTAGTGTTGGGTTGCGTTTTTGATTAAAACAGAAAGCGAACATGCCTTGTCACACGAAATTAACCTGAACCACCCCTGAACCCAGAGATCAACGGAACCAGAGCCCCTTCCCCTAAACTATCTATTGATGTTACAAAAATGCCAAGTGAGGTTATTTAAATCAACCACAAATCTATTTCTTGAACCCTTTTGGCGTCAGAGTAGTGTTGGGCTGCCTTTTTCAGTTTAAACAGAAAGGGAATATGCCTTGTCTCACGAAAGTAACCACAGCCACCCCTGAACCCTGAGATCAAAAGAACCAGAGCCACCTCTGAACCCAGAGATTAACGGAAGCAGAGCCCCCCCCCTGAAATATCTATTGATGTTTCAAAAATGCCAAGTGAGGTTATTTAAATCAACCGGAAATCTATTTCTTGAACCCGTTTAGTGTTCTAGTAGTGTTGGGTTTCGTTTTTAGTTAAAACAGAAACAGAAAGCGAATATGCCTTGTCAGACGGAAATTAACCAGAGCCACCCCTAAACCCAGAAATCAACGGAACCAGAGCCACCCCTGAACCCAGAGATTAACGGAAGCAGAGCTTCTCTCACCCGAACTATCTATTGATGTTACAAAAATGATCAAAAATGCCAAGTGGGGTTATTTTAATCAACCGGAAATCTATTTCTTAAACCCTTTTAGTGTTCTAGTAGTGTTGGGTTTCGTTTTTAGTTAAAACAGAAACAGAAAGCGAATATGCCTTGTCAGACGGAAATTAACCAGAGCCACCCCTAAACCCAGAAATCAACGGAACCAGAGCGACCCCTGAATTATATCGATGTTACAAAAATGATCAAAAATGCCAAGTGGGGTTATTTTAATCAACCGGAAATCTATTTCTTAAACCCTTTTAGTGTTCTAGTAGTGTTGGGTTTCGTTTTTAGTTAAAACAGAAACAGAAAGCGAATATGCCTTGTCAGACGGAAATTAACCAGAGCCACCCCTAAACCCAGAAATCAACGGAACCAGAGCCACCCCTGAACCCAGAGATTAACGGAAGCAGAGCTTCTCTCACCCGAACTATCTATTGATGTTACAAAAATGATCAAAAATGCCAAGTGGGGTTATTTTAATCAACCGGAAATCTATTTCTTAAACCCTTTTAGTGTTCTAGTAGTGTTGGGTTTCGTTTTTAGTTAAAACAGAAACAGAAAGCGAATATGCCTTGTCAGACGGAAATTAACCAGAGCCACCCCTAAACCCAGAAATCAACGGAACCAGAGCCACCCCTGAACCCAGAGATTAACGGAAGCAGAGCTTCTCTCACCCGAACTATCTATTGATGTTACAAAAATGATCAAAAATGCCAAGTGGGGTTATTTTAATCAACCGGAAATCTATTTCTTAAACCCTTTTAGTGTTCTAGTAGTGTTGGGTTTCGTTTTTAGTTAAAACAGAAACAGAAAGCGAATATGCCTTGTCAGACGGAAATTAACCAGAGCCACCCCTAAACCCAGAAATCAACGGAACCAGAGCCACCCCTGAACCCAGAGATTAACGGAAGCAGAGCTTCTCTCACCCGAACTATCTATTGATGTTACAAAAATGATCAAAAATGCCAAGTGGGGTTATTTTAATCAACCGGAAATCTATTTCTTAAACCCTTTTAGTGTTCTAGTAGTGTTGGGTTTCGTTTTTAGTTAAAACAGAAACAGAAAGCGAATATGCCTTGTCAGACGGAAATTAACCAGAGCCACCCCTAAACCCAGAAATCAACGGAACCAGAGCCACCCCTGAACCCAGAGATTAACGGAAGCAGAGCTTCTCTCACCCGAACTATCTATTGATGTTACAAAAATGATCAAAAATGCCAAGTGGGGTTATTTTAATCAACCGGAAATCTATTTCTTGAACCCTTTTAGCGTCCGAATTGTGTTGGGTCGCGTTCAGTTTAAACAGAAAGCGAATATGCATTGTCACACGAAATCAACCAAAGCCACTCCTCAACCCAGAGATTAACGGAACCAGAGCGACCCCTGAATTATATCGATGTTACAAAAATGATCAAAAATGCCAAGTGGGGTTATTTTAATCAACCGGAAATCTATTTCTTAAACCCTTTTAGTGTTCTAGTAGTGTTGGGTTTCGTTTTTAGTTAAAACAGAAACAGAAAGCGAATATGCCTTGTCAGACGGAAATTAACCAGAGCCACCCCTAAACCCAGAAATCAACGGAACCAGAGCCACCCCTGAACCCAGAGATTAACGGAAGCAGAGCTTCTCTCACCCGAACTATCTATTGATGTTACAAAAATGATCAAAAATGCCAAGTGGGGTTATTTTAATCAACCGGAAATCTATTTCTTGAACCCTTTTAGCGTCCGAATTGTGTTGGGTCGCGTTCAGTTTAAACAGAAAGCGAATATGCATTGTCACACGAAATCAACCAAAGCCACTCCTGAACCCAGAGATTAACGGAACCAGAGCGACCCCTGAATTATATCGATGTTACAAAAATTATCAAAAATGCCGAGAGGTTATTTAAATCAACCGAAAATCTATTTCTTGAACCCTATTGGTGTCCGAATAGTGATGGGCTGCGTTTTCAGTACGTTAATCTCATTCGCAAACTCATCTGAAAACAGCCGGAAAAATCAATAAAAGATGTCCTAATGTAGTATTATTGCAATTTGTTTGTGATAGTACGTGCCACCACTTAAATATCTTTTGAATGCTATACTTGGATACCTGTCTTCTTCGTACCCACAGAATACTGGTGTACACCAGGGTATGGTATACCTTGCCCCTTGTGTGGACTGTTCTGATCACTGGTTGGGCAAGGGCAGCGTCACCCATAATTGAGGAACAAGAACATGTGTCATGGGCACCGGAAACTCGGGCGAGGACCACTGAAGCGATGAAAAGCGGACGAAAATACGAAATCAATCGATCTCATGGAAAAGTAGCCGTGGATCTGTTTGAGGCATTGGCTGTTTTCACGGACAACGGCAAATATAGTGGAGTGGGTAGGAATGGTGCATTCAGATTGAATCTACATTTGGTTTAAATATACGATGATTTTGGTTGCTCCTTGATTGGATATACCTCCTTGATTGGATGCTTCTCACGTACAGACAATTCTAGGCCATTAACCCTTGAATACTAACTAAAATAAAAAAACTGCATGTCACTATGTCTCTTCGACGTACATGCCATTAAAACCAGTTATGCTTCCTGAAATTATTGTATTCATTATATGGCTAAGGGTTACTGAACCCTAGAATACTAACTACAATAAAAACTGCATGTGATGCATGAAAACGACATGCATGCACATTGAGTATAGAAATGGTACAGTACTCACTGTGAGTGAACCGAATGGCTGCTGGAGACGGATTGATCGAAAGACGAACCCCATGAAGCGTAAGCTGGAGGGAAGGGGGTTTCACTTCAAGGTCAAACGGTACACTGTTCGTTTGAACTTCCGACTACGGTTCTGAGACGTATAGTTTGCATTCTTGGGTTAATTTGCAGAACCTACAGATAAATTGTTGACGTTTTGAGAGCATAAACCGATTTACCGGCATTTTTTTTTATATTACTAGGGGGCTCCGCCCCCTGCTCGCTTACGCTCGCCAACCCCCGGGGATTGCTGCGCAATCCCATTTGGTTTGCTTCGCAAACCAACACTCCTGTCACAGATACCATTTGGTTTGCTTCGCAAACCAACATTACTTTCACAGAGTGAAACTATCTGAATAATTCGTATTATGCTGATTTCACTTTCCGGTTCATGACGTCACAGCGAGGGCTTCGCTGCGTCTCGCTTACGCTCGCCGACCCCGGGGATTGCTACGCAATCCGTTTGGTTTGCTTTCTCAAACCAATACTTCTTTCGCAAGTGATTTAACTTTTTTTTGCTTTAACACTTAATGCACCCTAAACTAATAGCCGCATCAGTAAAAAATCTTCTGCATCTTGTTCCCTGTACAATTTTAACTAAACATTGTTAATATCCAAACTTTACGATCTGTACTTTGTCGGTAAACTGTCTTGAGAACAGAGGGAAAAAAGCGAGCCTTTTTCCTCGCCAAATAAAAAGAAATCGTTTTTATGGCAATTGTTGCTACGATAAATTTGATATCTGGCAAACCCGATAGTCAAAAGTGTAACCCACTACTGCTTTCGGAAGCAGCTATGCGAACTGAAAAATACGAAATTTGTGTCACCAACTTTTGATTGCATCGAATTTATTTATGAACCAATTTTAAAAATAATTGTACCGTAAGAAAGAGTATATTCTGAGGTATACTGCAATATTTTTAAAATTAAAAATTAACAGTAATACTATACAGATATTACCATTTTAGTTTTGTATCGGAAGTTACGATCTGAAAGTTCCGAAAATTGTATGACCCACTTTTATTTGCATCGATTTTATTTATTAACCAATTTGAAAAATAATTGTACCATAAGAAAGAGTGTAATGTAATGTATTCAGTGATGTTTTCAAATTTAAAAAATAATGGCTTTTGCCGTAGACAAAACGGTTTTAACAATAAGTAGCGAAAATATCCAAAGATTCCGAATTTTGTATGACGAACTTTTGATCGCATCCAATTTAATTATTAACCGATTTCAAAAATAATAGTACCGTAAGAAAGAGTATATTCTGAGGTATACTGCTATATTTTAAAAATTAAAAACTAATAGTAATTAGATATAGATACGGCAGTTTTAAAAAAAAGTAACAAAAATGTCCCGATTTTTCCCGAATTTCAAAAAAATATTATCAAGAACCACATTTAAATTTCAAAAAAAACTCGACGAGCTGCAAAAATTTACGTTGAGAGGTACTCTTAAAAAAAAACTCACGACTAAAGACTGAAATTTTGAATGTGTTTTGCTCACTCGCGGAAGAAATTTCACTTCTTCAACTTTAACACTTAATAAAACCTAAACTAATAGCTGCATCGGAAAAAAATCTTAATAATTATCCAGGGAATACGATGAAGAACAAAGCATGTTAATTTCATATTTTTCCGATCAGTACTTTCTCGGGAAACCGTCTAAGAATGGAGCTAAACAACAAAAATTTCAATTCTGCGGCGGCGGCGGCGGTAACTTTTTTTTAATATAGAGAGAAATATTTATTTTCATGATGCGACATACATATTCTTACTGTAATCTTTTTAAAGGTTATATAACTATCAAAATGCTGATAGTTATTATTTTTTTGTCCTTAAAACTAATAGTGTTTAAACAGCTGTACAGTAAAATATTGTCAGTTAACCCTACTGGTAATTTTATCGACGAGGTATCTCGTCATTAGCTAATACGGCCAGATCTTGATGGACGAAATATCTCGTCGAAACAACTAGAAGGGGGTTTGGCTGTCTTCTGCTTTCAGCCGACTAAATTTGCATTAATCGGATTCCCTACATAAACACTCAACTCAAATACAAAGGTTCAGATGTAAAGTTAAATTTTAATTCACATTGCTATAATTAAATTTGACATTTAACGCTTTATCCTATTGCTGAAAAATTCTTGTTCTCGCACACTTTGTTATCGAACTATTCTTTGAGGTATGAGCACATAATGCGGTGAACCACTCTTTCGTGTTTGTATTTATTCTGAGTGCGGACACTTTCCACACACCAAAATCGGCGTACTCTGAAAGATTTCGAAAGTTCCGTGTAAAACTCAAACTTCTGTTACTACTATCAAACTAGTATCCTCGTAATGACCACGTTACAGTGTAAAGGCGAAGACGAGATCAGCTGAATCAACAAGTGCGGAACAGAGTGTCGTTGCTTAATACATACACATATAAAAAAAATGAGTCGACAGTTCGGCCTCCGCATTTGGTTTTCTCTTAAAAGGGCAGATTCTCACCGAGATCCGCAGACGCAAGGTGGTTTCCGCATTGTTAGGTTCCGTCCATGTCTTTTTTCTGTTCGCCACCCTTTTTTGTTTCTGACGTCTCGGAGGTTTGAGTTATTTATGAATTGAGTGATATTTCTTTTCTTCCCTTTCCTATTATGCGTTGACGCGTGTCGTGCACCAGACTATGTTGACGTCGTGTGTTTTTTCTACGATGTTTTGGATAGTTTGGATGAATGGTTTGCCTCTTTGACTTGCGTGCTTCCGATTTGATAGCTGCTAACTGTCCCGGCCCACGAGGATCTGATGCGTTTGTGGATTACAGAGTAATTACAAAGAACCGAGCGAATCGAACCTCCTATTTAGCTGAAAACAGTGCCATAGTGAGCAGTTTGTTTCTCGAAGGCCAAGGGGAGGACGACCCAATATATCCTGGATAGCCAAAAAATGGATATTTTTAAAATTGGGTCTGCGACTGTCAACCTTAGCACTTGAGGATGTTTTTTTCTCGCAGTTGTGCTCTCGAGTTTATATATTACGATCAGTGCTAACTGTAGCTTTAAAAATATGTCAAATAGCCCTGAAACGATCAGTATTTCTTTTGCTTTAAGAGCGGGGACTGTATGGAATCGGACTAGTATAAATCCCGGTGGGCCGGATAAATCGTTTCGAAGGGCCGTATCTGGTGTTGGGGTCTGATAAAAATGTTTGGAGGAGCGTGCGTATAAGATCTGTGGGTCGGTTAACCTATTCGGAAGGTCCTATCTATTTGCGGGCTTAATGCAAATATTTGAAGGGCCATATAAACCGGTATTTTATCTGGACTGGAGGCCGGTCGAACCTATCCGGTTGGCCGTATCTGATATACGGGCTTAATAAATGTTTTGAAAGCCGTATTTGAACTACGGGCCTGAGTTCCAATTCTATTCGCGACAACCAATTTAAACTACGCGTACGCTCCTTTATCGTACGCCCCTCGGGGCACATCTTCTTAAGACGTGTACGGACTTTATGAACCCGAGGTACTCTTGTGATCTATTCTCTTCCCATGGATCGCATGCCTATGACTCCAAAGCAATCCGTCTCTACTTTCTTCTATCCATTGTTTTCGCCATTACCCAATATTGTGTATTTCGCTATTACCCGTATTGTGTTTGACGCAGCAAACCCCAAACCAACCAACTTTTATCTCAAGCGTATGTTTTTTTTTGTGAAGAGCTGTTCAACCCTCATTCCGATGAGATTAGCCCGAACTAAAATTTTGGCAAATGTTTTGCCATCTGACCTCATGAATCGGGATCGAACGAAGGTGAAACGCGAGTGCATCGCTTTTCCAGAGTCCACAGCTGCGGCCAGGATTTGAATGGGCTTGGGGTAGGGCCGCACAATGGAAGGTGGTAAAATACTCTCCGCTCGGGAGGAAAGCCGGAGGAGAGGAATTCCACGCAAGTTCCGTTGCCGGAGGCGCCCGTTCATTGTTCCCGGGATCGGTTTTGAAGCTTCCACTGCGTTTACGAGTGGAAGGGAAGGGTTGCCGCATTTGGCGTCATATGCCTCCTTTGGTGGACGCTATCCCACAGGAGATTCGAAATGCGGGATTGGCATGTATTTTTACTGGACGGATTCAATTTTTCTTTGTTGTTGTTTATACTTTATACCTCTTCAAAAAGAAAAGTGTCGACATTTTTTCGTAATTTGCAATGTTTAATCAATCTTGAGATCCATGTTAGATTTCGAAGGCCCCGGGACATATAGATGTTGAGTTCCTTCACCGGGTTACAATTTGCTCCATGATAATTAGATGGTCCCCGAAACAAAATGTTCGCTAAACGGGAATTACAATTGATTCTATAATTGGATGGGTCCTAATCAAGGCTCTTAGAAATGAAAAGTTCGTTAAAGGGAAGTATAATATGTCATACCTTTGATGGACCTAATCAAAGTTTGTACAAATGGAAAGTTTGCTAAACGGGAATTAAAATTTCTATATTTCGATAGGCCCTGATCAAAGTACTTTAAAAATGGAAAGTTCGTCTAAGGGATACAGTTCAATCATATTTGAATGGGGTCTGATTAAAGTTCGTACAGATGAAAAGTTCATTCAACGGGAATTACAATTTGCTATATGATATTTTAAAGGGCCCTATCAAAGTTCGTAAAACCTTATCTGTACAAGCGTGCAATATATGCCGTTTGTTGTTTGTATCGCTCTTACCAATAGCATTTTTAAGCATTGATCACTCCACAGATTATCGGCAAAATTGCTCTTTTGAAGTTTAGGAAATGGAAGTGTTCAATATTTCTGATCTGTGAGAAAATAAAATCTTAGACTTTCCGTATGAGGAAAATGATCTGTTTCTTTTGAATGTTGTGACGACCATAGCAACATTTAAGGGTCCGGAGCCAATACCAGTGAATCTTCCTCTGTCTGTAAATCTGTCAACATATCTAGAAGATCTCTTTAAGGTTAGGATGGTTTTAAGAAGTTCTTGGTGCTCCCTATTTAATTAACTGTATCTTTATATTTGTTAGAGAAAGAGAACTGAACAGAGGTTTTCTGCCTAAGATCGCCGCCCTTTTGCGTGGAACTCCTTGAAATATTTATCCCTTTATAACCCGCCCACAACCAAGGAATCCAAAATCCCTACATTCCATAGACCATAATTTAAAATTCCAATGCAAATTATAGTGCACAGTTTTCCGTCTGATAACTAATTAACTCAATTGTATTTTTGCTGTATCGTTTTTGGCAAATCACTAGGCCTAGTACGTTTCAATGTGCCTCGACACAAGTTGGATATGTTTTATTTTATCTGTTTCGCATTGTATAGGTTTCGTTTGTCGCTCTTCGGTCATGTCTTGTTACGAGAGGCATGATTGTGTTGTTTCTCATCGTAGCATAGCATAAACTATTAATAGTTAAGAACAACAAGTTTAATGACTCGTGACGTGAAATTATCTCCTTGTGACGTTATATTTTTCAAACAATACTCTTGTTTTTGTCAATTCCCCTTTCAATTCCTTCTGATAACTTTCCCTGTGTGACTATCCATAATTGGATGTTGTCGTGAAGCAATGTGCTTGACGTAACTTGGCCAAATTTAAGTGACAATGCGTTACCTCTAATGTTTTCATAAGGCAGCGGTAGCCCGGTCGGAAGGGTGACGGATTAGCAACCGGAAGGTTGCAAGTTCGAGTCCAACCAATGACTGCCGTGTACAAGGGGGCTGGTGCATGTTAGTTCTGACGTGGCCTCAAATATTCTCACGTTGGCATGGTGTGGAAGTTTTGAAAGAGAAGTGCCAGCTTAGGTGTGACCTCGTCATCTGACCGTAGTTCAAAATTACGAGTTATACTATGATCTTACCTTGGCCCTTGTGCCAAAAAAATTCAATCAATCAATCAACCTCTGATCTTATCTATCGGGATTCATTTGAACCGTCTCCAATAGCCCGTTGTGTTGCTCCAGTGTGACGTTAATTAAATACCTACCTACCATCCTACCAGGTTTGACAGTCTTGACCAACTGAATCTTTCCAATGGATTCCATTATGATGAAATGAGCTAAAGAATCTTTCCAGGATTCTATTCTATGGGAAATAGCAACAGTTGTTCCAAAGGATTCTATCTTAATGAAAAGAGCAATTGAATCTTTCCTCAGGATTCTACACCTCAGGTGAACTTAACGTGCCTACGGTCTTCACGATCCAGAAGTACCTTAGTGATCTATGCTTTTCCCATAGGGCTTTCTGCCTCTGGTAAATATAGAAGTCGCGACCCAGAATGCCAAGCAATCTTTCTCTTCTTTCTCCTCCCCATCCTTTCTTGTCACAATTACTTGACTTTGTCTCTTGTGTTTGGCGTAGCTTTGACCAACTATGGCCCTTACGCCATTAAAACCCCTAAAACTACCGACCCAAGAATTATATTTCAAGAAAAGGAGCAACAGAGTTAAGGAAAGCAGCAATAGAACATTTCAAACGTATTCTAATCTAAGGAAAAAACCAATAGAATCGTTCCAAGGTAGATAAAATCTATAGACTCGTGCGGAAGTTGTGGTTATTTAGTCTTTAAGTGTGTTAAGTAAAAGCAACACTATTACTAACGACGATCAGAGGGTTAATACTGGTTGAAACGTGGCCTTTCACTTTCCCGCATTTCGGAGGCAAATCCTACAAAGGAATCGCGCTAATCGCACCACTCTATCGAAACCGTTCCTCTCCCCTCCTGATAATAACCTTCTCCCACCAGAACACACAGGCAGCGATTGCAAAAGTTAACAACTAGGCCACACGTACGCTCCCGATCCCCTTCGTCTAAAAGGCCTCCTGCTTAGGGTCTGAGTAAATCTGGGGCCGCCCAGACGTGTGAACTCGGCGAGCGAAAGACCAGGAGCCTCATAAATTCCGCTCCCAGACCCTATTTATGTGGCCTGCCCCCCTCCTCCCGTGGGTGTTTTTTCGGCGAGGTGTCGCTCTCTGGCTGTATCTTCGGCCCATCTTTTTAAAAGGGAGGCCCCGTGAGAAATTCTGGGGCCGAGAATGCCGAAATTGGAACGCCGACGCACTAAGTGCTTTTGTCTTAAACTGCCGGGTTAGTCGGAGGTTGGTGCAACAGTTTATTCTGTAGTGGATGGAGCGTTTGGGGCTTCTTTCGGACGATTCGTTTTTCTTTCTTGTTTGGAACTCCTGATGACTCCTGGAGGTTTGCCGAAACGGGAAGGATTCAAGTTCAACGGTGCTGTTAAGAGCAATCGGTTAGGAATGCCTTTATCCACGGGTATTGATTGCCTGATTTCCCATACTACTATTCGCTGGACCTATTACTTATTACTCCAAGTGGTTTTGACTAGATGTCTTGTCCATCAAGATTTGATAATTTTACTCATAATGAGATATCTGTTCATCAAGATTTTGCGATTTTTTGATGATGAGATCAAGATTTGGTCAGTTTTCTTTTTAATGATTAAATATCTCGTCCATCAAAAGCTGACCAGTTTTGCTAATGAGGAGATACTTTATCGAGATAACCACCAGGAGCAGGGTGATAACAGAACCTGGAAAACCGGGAAATCAGGGAATTCTCAGGGAATTTTTTATTTATGGAAAAATCAGGGAAATCTCAGGGAAAATTTCCAAATTTTACAAAAAATCAGGGAATTTTTGACAATTTAAACTGCTACCATTGTTGTTTGTCCTATTTAGAGATGTGCGATTACGAGTACTTTTGAGAATGGAATAAATTGTATTCGCCTAAATTGTAATTCGAATAAAGAACCTTAACGTCGTGATTTTTTAACACCGCGAAAACCGCCGCCGCCATTTTTTTCGCGGCTGCAGCATCTTGGTCGCCGTGAGGCTAGCGATACAACTTGTGGGATACAATTTGAAATTTGTGTAACAAATGATGTTTTCTGTGTATTAAATTAATTATTTTTGTTTACATTTACATTTTTGTTTGTTTGCATTTGTTTTCGATGAATAGTGTGACAATGTAGGGTCAGGTGTAAAAAGTTCACAATCATAGTATTTTGCATTTTTTCTCCAGTTTTTTCAATTGCAATTTTAGAGTTCCATTAAGGTTTCCAACCCTTACAATAACAATTAAAATATCAGTAGAGAAAAAATACAAAATATTTGTGGAGAATGATCCTTTTACAACCTCTGACCCTAAATATTTAAAATAGTGTTGTGTGGATACTGTATATCGATACCAATCACGGATCACAACATTTCTTAAGGGAATTGGAAAATCAGGGAAATTTTTGTGAGACTATCAGGGAAATCATGGAAATATCAGGGAACTTTTTTTCAAGGATTTTGTTGCCACCCTGAGGAGGGTTGAACAGCTAAATCAAGTTCATGAGTCCGAACACTTTCAAAAAGTCCGACTAGATCAAGACTATAGAGATCCAAAAGATGATCTGGGGATGCTTGTTCAGTTACGTTGTGGCAAGTCTGAAAAGCCTTGCGTCCTTGTGAGCGAAGGATAGATATATGTTCCAGCTCACAAGTTTCATAGCTCTAGTGGTTGCCTCGATGAGGAATTTTGTCATTAGCAAGACTGGCCAGATCTTGATAAACGAGATCTATCGTCATTAGGAAAATATCTCACTAGATCTTGATCTCTTTATTAAAATTACTAGCTGAATAACCCGGCGTTGCTCGCTTTTAAAATATGACCTCAAAATTACCCCGTGTTACCTCAAATACACAAACCCTGTAGAACGTGTTTCCTAGTCCATGTTCATTTATTGCAGGAAAACAAACTTTAGATTTTTAATTTGGGACTTCGAGGGGCACTTTTAGTACTACCTATGTGCCAATTTTCATGGCTACAGATTGTTTTGAAGACGGGAAAGAAGTATCCTAGCAGAAGTATGTTTTCCGCAGTGTTCTAAAGTATAAGTGCACCAAATTTGCTGTGGATTGGTCAAACGGTGTAGATTTGTATAGAGAATATATACGCACACACACATACGTATACATACTTCCTTTTTTATATACGTATATAGACGATAATATCTCGTTGACGAGATATATCGTCATTGCAAACTTGGTCAGATCTTGATAGCAATATATCTCATCGAAACCACTTGGAGGGTTAGTAAGGACAAGGTGACACTGTCACCAGTATATAGGCTCCAGGGTGGTTTCTATGGTATGGTACTAGATATGTGAAATGTTGAGGCTCCAAATTTTATTATTTAAGCTCTTTATGTCGCGTATAACTTGATGTCAGTAGAACCTTGATTATCCGATTCTCGATTAACCGAATGTCCGTGTATCTAAACCGAATTTAATGCTGAATTTTTTTTTTTTGAAACTTCGAGCACGAATGTTCGCATTGTGTCATTGACTGGCCTGTTTTGGTGTTCGGAATACTGTCTGTCACAACGTGAGGTATAACCTTTGCTCTATATGAATCTTTCAGTAACAGTAATACTAACATGTAGTTCAGAAAATGTTTCTGCATTTCGTATGGGCTGTTTTGTGTTGCTATTAAATATATCGCAAATCAAACCAAGCTGTCGAAAATGACTCGATCGGTACGGAAGTAAAATGTAGCTGTTTTGATCAAAGTAGAAACGGTTTCTGTTTTATAGTTTAGAGCCACCTGTAAGGGAAAAGTGTCGATTCTACCCGGTCGCAAGTGAGGAGTTGATAGGATGCTGAGTTGGCAGGTCCTCCCAGTCTGCATTTTATCTCCACTACGAAATTAAATTAAGGTTATCCCCTCAGGGGCACATCTTCAGGTGTGTACAGGCTTCACGAACCCGAGGTACCTTGGTGATCTATTCTTTTCCCATGTGGTTTACTGTTTCTAGTAAACATAGGGGTCGCGACTCCAGAATGCCCAGGGAGCCCTTGTGGCTCATTGGTTATGTCCACTGCGCTAGCAACTTTCGAGTTGTAGACTGCGCAGGTTCGATTTCTGTCAGGTGATTTCCTCCCTGGGTGCATTTCTCTCTTCTGTGTCAACAAAGCTTTCCTTGTTTGTGTCCACACAGGGTCACATCTTTAGGTGTGTACAGGCTTCACGAATCCGGGGTAGTACCCTAGTAATATATTATTTTCCCATTGCGATTTTTCTCTGCTTGCTACTCTCTATCGTTTCTTTTCACAATTGCTTGACATTATCTATGCGTAGCTCTACCAATTATGTCCCTTACGCCATAAAATCCCCAAACAACAAACCTTGTGCATGTTCATTTACTTGACGTTGCTTGGTGCACGTTTTGGCCAAATATGGCCCTTACGCCGTGAAACCCATCTGTGAAACCTCCTGAAAGAAACCGAATACTCGTGAGGGTCTGATACAGGATTAGGGGCAAGTCGCACACTGGTCCATGCATTAGTCGTTTGACACTAATTTGGCTGAAATACGTATGCTTATCGAAACATTTTCTGTTCAGAAACTACATACGCATGCTGATTCAATGAGTCGCTGGACATGCAGGTTTGTTATTTCTCTACCTACAGCTCCGAATTTCTATTAGAAACAGCGAAATCTGCAATTATATATGCGGTTAGATATTAATATATTGGTTGGTATTGTTTAAAATTAACTTCGCACTGTGGGAGCACCACAACGGGCCATTGGCGACGGCCCGGGATCAACCCCGAAGGGAAAGAACCGAAGACAACACCACGTAATTTTGAACCGCTGTCAGATGACTAGGTCACACCACAAATCTGGCAAACCACTCTACAAACTTCCACACCACTCCAACTTGAGAGCATTTGAGGCCGCGACAGATTTACAGGGCTGATGCTCGTAAAATCTGTCGTGGCCTCAAATATCCTGACATTGGCATTACGTGGAAGTTTGGAGAGTGGGGTGCCAGCTCGGGTGTAACCTCGTCATCTGACTGGTTCAAAATTACGTGGTGTTCTCGATCTTTCCCTTCGGAATTGATCGTGGACTGTCGCCAATAGCCCATTGTGTTACTCCAGTACGACGTTACTTAAGATACCTACCATTCTGTTTGACGCAGATGTGCCCCTTCCTAATTAAAAATAATAATAAATTCTTGTATTAAATCAAACGATGATTTAATTATTTTCAAAATAATTTTTAACGCATGGCAATAACTTTAGTTTTATTATCTGCAATTATATGTCTTTTAAAATTCAAAACAAGGTTTTTAAACGCTGTAATTGTTCTCTAGACAAGATGCACTATATACAATGAAATCTGATATTTAAATTTCCTTTCTTCCCCACATATTATTTTAAGAGTTAAAGGGGTCATAGCTGTATCACCAGTTAGTATCATTCTGGAGCAAAATATTTTTTTTCTTGGACCAGACAAGGAATTTTAAAGATAATTCTTTAGGAGATAAGGGAAGTTTCTCTTACTCTCTCTCTATCTTGGAATGTGGTTTGTGTTGCTCCTTCACATTGCGGCGCCGAATGTGGATAAATAAGCACGGTTCGCAACGAAGCTGATTAGGGAAAAAGGATTTCCAAATTGTTTTCAGGATGTTATGTTGTTTTTAAGAAACTTGTAGGCAAGCTGCACATTAATGCAACATTGTGCAATTGGCTGGAATACGCATGCCTACCGATGCATTTCCTGCATAGAAACGGATTACGCAGGTCGTAGGCTTTGTCGCATGCTGTCTCAGTGTGTGGCCGGGTATGGTGTTACCTTTGTGTTTTATTAAAAGGGAATCAAGGTGATAAATATTTATGGAGACTGGGCTTTTCTACTGAGATTTTGCAGTTATCCCGATTGTTATGTAATTCACATAGACTGTTTACTGCTATAAAAAGCACATAGATAAAGTTTGGTTAAAAAATTAAGTTATTCGGTAGTTATTGCATAAAACGAGGTAAAACATTTTTATAAATTATCAAAATCATGTGTGGATAGTTGCCATTTGCATTAATTTTCCATGTGTTGTCAAAAATTTAATTTATATAATAGTTTGTATGCATGTGAATCAAATTAAATCCCCATTTGGTAATGTATCGCTTTATTATTATAAAGCACATTTTTTTTTGCTTTGCTCTAAAACATCTAAATTTTTCAAAAAAACATTGTTTATTTAAGCAACAATTTAAACTCTTAATTGCAAAATTTAGGAATTCCTCATTTGTACTTGGGATTTTTCAAAATCCCCCAAAAAATCGATTAAAATCAAATTGCATAGAGAATATTTTGAAATCAGAAGACTAAAAATATCTCATTCGGTGAAAAACTTGTTTTTGTGGAATTAATACTGATCGACTATATCTTTCTTGGTGTAGTATATGTAACTCCGTCAACAATGATTTAATTAAAATTTCGTTTTTTTTTTGCTATCCTCAGAAATTGATGTATTAATTTCAAACGCTAAAATTAAACATCGGTTTTGCGTATTTAAAAAGTCCTCTTAGACTAAAGTTGCGAATTTTTCTTTTTTCAATGCAGATTTATACTATATTTTTAGAGACAAACAATCCTTGTCTTTTGACTTTATACCTTGTGAATTCAAAAACTGTCTCTTTTTTCATACGTGTTCTGAGCATTGCGAGATTTATAAGAAAGTATAACTGCTTTTAGTCTCCTAATCAAATACTTAATTGTCATGTCTTGTTAAAAACTATCCTTGAAACCTTTTGGATTGGTCAAAAATCAGACTGGCTTAAGAAACGCGAAAAAAGGCACGACCAATTATTCACTCGAATAATGCGTGATAACGCTTTGGTTTCTGGTTCTGCGGTCATTTTCTTCATAAAGGCTTTAAGAAACGTCAAAATTGAAACTTTTATCCACCGAAATGTCACATTTTTACATTGTCTTAAATTGGCTTACTATTCTCATTGGACAATCGGAAAAAAACGTGTTTTTAACTTAAGAGTATAAACTTTATCAGATGACAAAGCAATTAAATGATTTCTATGCACAAATGTTTCGATTCCTTTCTTCGATGCCCCAAGTTATTCAAAGAAGAATTCCCCTCATACTTCAAATTAAACGCGGCCATCACAATCCAGAGGTATCCTAGCGATTCCCATCAAATTTACTCTCACTTTTTCATCTTCCCCCTTGTTTTCTCTTCTGTATCAAGTGGTATACTCTTGCGTTTGGCGCAGCATGGTCAAATATAGCCTTGCGTCATTAAAACCCAACCAAATTTAAGTTCATCCTGTGTTGGGCGCAGCTTGGCCCTTGCTCCATTATATTCCCCTCAACCCCAATCCATGAAGAATTTCCTCAAGAATGCAGTGATAACTTCATTGGCAAGCGGGTTTTATTTCAACGCGCCGCTCTCCGAAACCGGCGCGCCAACCACCAAAACAAACGACGGTTTGAATTTCCCACCTAAGCACTCCCGCGCCCTCCCAGCTGTTCGGGGACTTGGCGCCCTTGGCGACGCCAGCACTCGGCGCATGCAACCCTAACGACCGGTGGCCCGTCCACGCGCAGCTGCCGGGCTGTTTGCGACCTCGCGCGGCGGAACCGGCGACCGTTTCCCGTCCCCATTGTCTCTTGTTTACCGCCCCCCCTGACCCTCACGGCTGCCCCACCCTCCCCCTAGCGCCCCTCTCCGTGCCCCTGCTGCTGCTGGATGTACCGTTATTTAAAGAGGATCGCTTCGATTTTTGAAACGTTTTGAGATGTGTGTGTTAAACTGATTATGTTTGCGGGGCGTCGACTGTTGGCGCCTGTTCTTGACTTTTCGCATCAACCTTTAAGTTGTTGCCGAAGTCAGGTTGATAGAAGGGGGAGCAAACCAAAAAACAGAAGGTAGGCGAGGGTGAATGAGAAGAGGACAAATCACTTGAGTACCTCGGGGTGCTGGAGTTACAGTTAGAGAAACCCATATAACCAAAAATAATTTCCTACCCAGGATTGTAAATAAAATTATTAAATTATCAAGAATTCCTTGTTTAGTGTATTATCTAGTCATTCAAAATGATTGATTCTATTGGTTGTTGGTGTAAGACATAAGACATCTTCCAGTGTATGGACTGATAGTTTTTTTTAACCAGGTATACTACTGTAAAAAAAAGTTTTCGAAATGCTTCCTTTAAAATACATATATAGTTGATATCGTCTGCAAATTTTTCTCAAATATTTTTACGACTTATATAACCATGTGGCAGCAATCAGGGATTTATTTAATTTTATCGTCTGAAATTAAATTTGTTTTTAATGAGAAGAATTGTTACTTCGTTGATTTTCCCAAATGTCGAATGTAATTGAGCAAAGAACACGCATTAAATTTTTTTTTCCGCAATGGAATTTTCGCTACAAACACATTTGAAATGTTACAAAAAGCTTTTACAGACGATTGGTATAAAAAGTTTAAAGAAGGTAGACATTCCGTCATAGATGATTCGCCATCAGGTAGACCATCCACTTCGACTAATGATCAACATGTCAATAGAGTCAGAGCATAGTGATCGTCGTTTGACTATAACAGACATTAGTGAATAGGTTTCTATATCATTCGTCGAAACGACAAGTTGAAAACGAACTACCTGAATTGTGCCGAGATAACACACAATGCCATTATTATTCGGCCGACCAACCGGCATAGTGGTTAAGGTGTTAGCCTTTAGATCGGAATGTTCCTGGTTCGAATCCGGGTCCAGGCATGCATGTTTGTAAGCGTATGGTGCAGAGGCGACTGGTGCACCTTAAATCTGTCTTGGCCGAAAGTCTTCACGTTGGGTTGGTGTGCCAGCTCAGTTGTCAAAATTACGAATGGTTGGTTCAAAATTACGAGAAGTTGTCCTCGGATCTTTCCCTTAAGGGATTGATCCCGAACCGTCGTCAATAGCCCGTTGTGTTGCTCTTGTACGATTTAATTAAAAAATTACCAATTACCCGTGAACCTTAAAATGCATTTTTATCTGATTATTCATTTTTGATTTTAAGAGCCCTTAAAAAGTCTTAATATTTGCTGAAATTCCCTAACAATTAAAAATATCTTAGCCTTTACAAGAACACTGTCTATTTTATCTTACTTGCATTGAAAAATCTAAGTCGATGATGCTCATCCCATGTTAAACATAATGAAAATCCGATTAAATAAATATTTGTTGGTTTACTATGAGCTGAACTTGTATTTTCAAAATTTTGTTTGAAGTGTAACGGATTAGAGAGTAACCGGAGGGTTGCGAGTTCGAATCCAACCTAAGACAGTCTAGTCGTGTACAAAGAGGGTGCACTTTAAATCTGTTATGACCTCAAACGATCTATTGTTGGCGTGGTGTGGAAGTTTGGAGAGTGGGATGCCAGCTCAGGTGTGACCTCGTCATCTGACCGTGGTTCAAAATTACGTGGTGTTGTCCTCTGATCTTTCTCTTTGGGATTGATAGCGGACCGTCGTAGCACGTTGTGCTGCACTTGTACGACGTTAATTAAAAAACATACCTACCTCAAAATTGTGAGTGCCTGACATGGCACTAGTGAATTTTCTTCACGCGGACACTCTGGTTAACTTATGCTGTCCACGTGAAATATAGTCTTTAAGGGGGTCCGGCACCTTCATAGGGGCACCCATGTTAAATTCACAAACTTTGAGGACATCTCATTTATTCATAAATTGCTGTGTTGATCTGAAATGTTAACAGTGTAATATTTAAGTACTTTTAAAGACTTTAACCTTGATTTAAAAAAAAATTTGTTAACAATTATTAACTTTTAAAAAAATAACAAAAAAAAATTGTTTTGACAAAATATTAAAAAAAAAAAAAGTATGCCTTTTTATATCTTTATTTCTTGTTTTAAAGTTTTTTAAAGTGCTGTTTCAAGAATGTATCTCAAGTAGTTTTTGAGTAATGTGACCCCAAACATGAAAAAAGTATGTCCTGATCCGTACGTCGCGGTAATAGTGCATCTGCTTAAAAAAAGCCGACCAACCGGTATAGTGGTTAAGGTGTTAGCCTCTAGATCGGAAAGTTCCTGGTTCGAATCCGGGTCCGGGCATGGATGTTTGTAAGCGTATGGTGTAGAGGCGGCTGGTGCGCCTTAAATCTGTCGTGGCCGAAAGTCCTCACGTTGGGTTGGCGTGGAAGTTTGGAGAGTGGGGTGCCAGCTCAGGTGTTGCTTCGTCATCTGACCGTGGTTCAAAATTACGAGGTGTTGTCCTCGGATCTTTCCCTTATGGGACTGATCCCGGACCGTCGTCAATAGCCCGTTGTGTTGCTCTAGTACGACGTTAACTAAAATTACCATTACCTGCTTAAAAAAAATATTTAAAACTACTTCCAATCAACGGATTTTTACAAATGAGGTATCGTTATAACGAGGACAATTCAAATTTTCATAGACAGTAAAAAATATCAAAAGTGTTTTTTTCCGAATTTTTAGGTTCCGGACCCCTTTAAAAGACTTAAGAAAGCCTTAATTTCCTTTCATTTGAGATAGTTTGACCAAACCTGATTCTTGTGCCATAAAAAAAAAATCAACCAATCGTTTTGCTTGATGAGTGGGAACTTGTATAATTTTATCTTGTTACTGAATTTGTGAATGAAATGCTTTGAAATGTAAAGTCATATCTTCATTTGTTCAGTTTCCTTTCACTTGCCAAATATGTTTTATGCCTAACTGGTATTATTTTTTTCTTAGTGTGTTTTGGGACCTGTATTGTGCGGCTCCAGAGAGGAGGGACACCTGTGAACATTCTAGTGAAGCGAAAGCTTTTCACGACTATGTAAGTCCACTTTGTATTTCAATCATTGTTTTAAAATTTTGTATGTCGCAGTTTACAGGTGTTAGTCTTCCAAGTGATCACCACTAAAGTCCTGAATTTAGTGATCTAACTAATTGCTAGTTTTTATCCTTTTGTTCGCCGATTGGTCTTTTAAGATCCAGAGTTTTTAAACAAGGCCTCCGGTTGGTAGAGTATTCTGGAGGGTTGTGAGTTCAAATCCAACCAAAGACCGTTGAGTGCGAAGGAGGCTGGCGCATGTTAAACCCGTCGTGGACTCAAACATCCTCGCGTTGGCGCGGTGTGGAAGTTTTGTGAGTGGGGTGCAGTTCAGGTGTGACCTCGTCATCTGAAGGTGATTCAAAATTATGCGTTGTTGTCGTCGGATCTTGCTCTTGGGGGATTGATCCCGGACCGTCGCCAATAGCTCATTTTGTTACTGCAGTCCGACGTTAGTCAAATACTTACCTACCAGAGGTTTTCAAACTGTCCAGTTGACGAGCTGGGAAAAAAATATTACACGCGAATCTGGAAATCGAATTTCAGGAGTCTCCAGCATTTTTATTTGATGTTATTGAGAGGAAGTTTAAGAAATGCATGCAGCAAAAATGGAACTACGTTCTTTTCTTTAGAGTCAACTTCCCAAGGGGCCCCAATTTCGAAGTTTTTGGGCCAAGTTGTGAGAGAAAAACATCAAAAATCATAAAAACTTTTTTTTTTTAATTTCAAAATTTAAATTTTTTGCGAGATATTTGACATTAGTGTAGTACTTAATTAACGCATTTTGTGTTTTAACCGATCCATCTCGCATCGAATCTACTGAAATCAGGCTTAAACACTTGCCTCTATTTTCTAAACTTTATTGTTTCACAAACGTGTATGTGGCAGCCCTGTGTGTGTTTCTTGTGTAAACTATTACAGCCCTCACGACAGAAGATGACATGTAATCTAACCGCAGATAATCCAAGTACGTTGTCAATCGATGCAAGTACCACCTCCCCCGTTTGGCCAATACCTTTTTACCTTCGTCGGAGTGACCTTGAAGCCCGGACCTATGGCTTCCCGCTCGCTTTCTTTTGTACTGGTTTTGTCTTTCGACATTCACCTGACGACATAACCTGCGCAATCGGAGGTGAAACACTGCTGAATCATCAGCGAGGCCTTTTTTGTTGAAAGTTTTCGACCTGGTACATAATTTTTATGGTCTTGGGGTTTTGCTTAGCGGGTTGTGTGCGCAGGGAATTTTATCGCGTACTTGATAAACACCTCCAAGTGCCGGAAAATCACGCTGTTTGTCCTTAGATGGCGACATTTATGCTTCTCGTCTATTTCTATCGGCAGCAAGGGTACTACTAGAGTATTCTGGAAACGCTGTTCTGCAGCGCGGTTTTTGACAAGGCCTGTTTTTTTTTTTTTAAGTTTAGTTTGGCCAGCTTAGAACTTGCGCCCTAAAACCCAACCAAACTCATAAACTCTTGTTTGAAGAGTAGGAATCCTGTTATGAGATCTTCCACTGCAGTCGTCTGTTGTATTGTGGTTCCAAGGTGTAAGCCAGGGGATGACAAAAATTTTAAAAAAAATGAAGGAGCCAGCCCAATTTTTTAGGAGCCAGGACCCTTGCAATACTTACCATACGAATATTTTTTCGACTGCTGAGTATATCGCAGAACTCATGCAATAATTCATGTAACTGAGGCAAGGTAACTCGTGTATATGAGGCAATAAAAAATAAGTTTTATTATCTGCATAAGACATTTTGCTCCATTTTTGACCTATTATGGCCTAAAAAATAAACGTTTTTTATAGAAACAGAAAATCTAGGCTCCAAACCAAATTTTTTAGGCGACCTGGCGCCCGGGATTTGTTGTGCCCTGGTATAAGCTGTATTCATTTCAATGTTTCTTATTCATATCTTTAAATAAAATCAGTAATGTAGTACGTATTTAAAAAAAAGAGATGAACGTGACCTGAATATTCCTTTTAATTAAAAAAAAAATTTAATTGGCATGTTCCCCCCGAAGATTTTAATCTCATTTTTAAGTGTGCCACACAAATGCAAAAATGTATAGAATCCGCCTAAAGGGTGGGAAAATAAATTTATTCTTTTGTAAGTTTCCTCTTCCTTGAGAAAATTCTTAACATACACGCCATTCCACCTGTGACGTGCTCAGTGAGTGTTAACGTTTATGAAAAAGTAAATGTTTTGTAAGCACATAGTTTTTGAGGATGGTAAATTGATTGAGAAAGCTAGACCATTCGTGAGGCAACGATGTTTTCGACGGTTTGGAAATTAGAGGATGACGTCGTTTCTCAGCAGGTGCAAAACGCTCCGTTTTTTGGCGGTCTTTTCCTCCATCTCGTAACTGTCAGGTGACGGAAGCAACTATTCTTGTTTTGACGGCAATAGCTGAATTTTCAATTTCTGGGATAATACACGACGTAGAGGGACTTGTTATCGAAAACAAGATGGGCGGATTTTTCCCACTTAATACTTATGATACAGTGTTTGTCGATTTTTCAAAATTTATCTTGCTTGTTCGTTAACCCCTTGGATACAGCTTTATTTGAAAAAGTATTATCGTTTGCACATTATTTACTGTTATATTATCGTTTGTACACTAATTACTGTTATATTTTCGTATTATCGTTTGCACACTAGTTACTGTTGTATTTTCGTTTGATAAGAATGGCAACAGTATGAGTGAGATCGCACAGCTTCTGATCTCCGCGTTTATTCCAAAAAAGAATGTCTGATAACGCAGCCGTGTAAATATTTCTCTGAATAGAATCTCTCTATAAGTAAAGTGTATTTTTGTAGGGAGCGATTGAATAATTTGATTCAAGAGTCTCGTAACACCAATCACTCTTGCCATGAACAAGAATGTACTTGTTTAATTTTGTCCTAGTTTGAATGACGAATTAGACTAGTCATCTCGAAACTTGGGCTAAACAAGTTCATGACGAGTCTCAGTCGTCAAATGTACCAAGGAGTTAATACTTACTGTACAGTGTTTGGTATTGTCGATTTTTCAAAATTTCTCTTTCTTGTTCGTTAACTGCAGTGGAAATCGGATGAGTAACATTTGGGTATTTTGTGACAGTTTCAGATTTCTAGCTTAGGTTTTATGTTGAAAAGTATGGTATTGTGTTGGGCCTGAAATGTGTACTCTTGTCTGAGTTGATTCAATTTAAATATTTCGAGACAAAATTGTAATGCAGAGTTGAAAAACTTAGAAGCTGATCAGATCTTGTTTTTATTTAAATCTTCACGCTTTCTTAGGGATCACTAGTTCGAATCTTCCAGCCTGCGAGTTGTAATCGGCTTCTGTTCGATTTCTGTAATTACCCAAGTGTATTTTTCTTCCATGCCAATTAAAACTTTCCTCGTGTATACCCATTTATTTGAAGGAAATAACATTGGCTCTACCACTTGGGACTTATGCTATTAAAATTAACCACTGCTGGCTCTAGTAATAATAATAATAAAAAAAAATTTGTATTTTTTTTCCGTTTTGCAAATAAACCTTTATTGTGCAAAGTATTTTCGTTCAAAGCTATTAGCAAAAGCGAAACATATAATTTGCATGTTGATTTTTGGCAGCCAAAATTAATGCGAGTATTTTGTTTTCACATTTAAATTATCTTCTGCTTTTTCGTTTTCACATTTGAGCCTGAATAAATTATTTCAATATTTATACAAAGGAAGCAACTTTCGTTGAAATTAACATTCATTTCATCCATTGAATTCTAGTTTAATTTTTTTTAATAAAAATAATTAAATTTTTTAGTAAAATAATAAATGTTCAATTATACTATATGAAAAAAAAATATCACCAAGTGATAAATTTGATATTTTTTGAGTGAATCGAAGATTATTATATTACAATAAATTGCAAAGTTAAAATATTTCATATAATACTGTTTCAAATGTAAAAAAGTTCCGCAAAACTTCGAACTGCAAATGAAAAGTCAGTCGATTTCCTTACCAAAAAAAATTCAATTAACTTATTAGGAAATGAACCCCACTTAAATTCTCGAATGCCCTGATTGTTGCGCCGTGACAGACCCTGCCATGTTCGAACAGTTTTGTCTTCCTTCGCTCATCTGAATCGCCTTCGAAACTCCGCGGAGCGCAACTGAACCCTTCAGTCCCAGAACCGAAGAGAGCTCCTGCGTGCAAAGAACGTTTAGCGGGACACGCGATCGTCTGCTCGCATCCCAGTCCCCACCCCTTTTTCACCTCGGCTCTCCTCTCCCGAAGGGTCGGCCGGTGTCTTTTTGTTTGTTAACCGAATGACGGGACTCCCGCTTTAATTGTATTGTGTCGGGGCGGCCCCTGCGTTTTGTTGCCGTGTCGGATCGATCTCGGTGGCCGTGTGTCGGTTACGCTCTTTTTAGTTTAAAGTTGTCTTTGCTTTCGGCTCTTGCTCTGCTGTTGTCTCTACTTGAGACTGCATTTCTTGTCTCATTTTGTTGCAGATTGTTTTTGCATCGATTGTTAGGTCGACCCCTCGATATATCCCTTCTCTTCGGGGGTTGATCCCGAACCATGTCCGATAGCCCAGTGTGACATTAATTAAATACCCACCTTCCTACCTCGATATATCCCTTTCTAGAGAAAAGTACGAATGCAAAAAACCGCGATGGAGTTGATTGGATTTGGTGCCATGCTACGCTTAACACAAGTCATACATCAAGTAATGAGCTCACTACACAAGAAAAGATTTACTAACAGTAGAGAAAATGCACCCAGGGAGCGGAGGAACCAGACTTGCGCCGCCTACAACTCATAAGTTGCTAGCGCTGTGGGCATACCTGCTTAGATCACGTTGAGTTGATGTGGAAGTTTGGAGAGTGGGGAGCCAGCTCAGGTGTTGCTTCGTCATCTGACCGTGGTTCGAAATTACGAGGTGTTGTCCTCGGATCTTTTCCTTAAGGGACTGATCCCGGACCGTTGTCAAGAGCCCGTTGTGTTGCTCTAGTACGACGTTATCTAAAAAATTACCATACTTGTTTAGCCACGACAACCCACAAAAGCACGATGGTAATTTGGTAATTTTAAGTTAACCAAACGTACTAGAGCAACACAACGGGCTAGTGACGACGGTCCGGGATCAATCCATTAAGGAAAAGATCCGAGGACAACACCTCGTAATTTTGAACCACGGTCAGATGACGAAGCAACACCTGAGTTGACCACCCCACTCTCCAAACTTCCACACTAACCCAACGTGAGGACATCCGGCTACGATAGATTTAAATGTGCACCAACCGCCTATACACCATACGCTTACAAACACCCATGCCCCAGCATCCCCAAACACCCATGCTGACCACTACCTCTTCGACTCTCTGTCCATTCACACAGGCAAATCACATAAAAAAACCAACGAAGGAAAATAAGCCCATCTGGTTTAAAAATATCATGAATAACAGAATATCTAGGGCAAGAATCAAGTCCTGTGTGATGATGGGGATGGTGGCGGCACCTCCCCCTCCCTAGGTTACGGACCCGGTGGCTCCAAACTTACGCCAACGTGAGGACATTTAAGGCTCTGACAGATTTAACGTGCACCAGTCCTCGTGTTCACGACGGTCTCTTGTTGGATTCGAACTCGCAACCCTCCGGTTGCTAATCCGATACTCTTCGAACCGGGCCACCATTTCAGACAATGAAACATATCACACGAATGGTAAGTCGCAACGGCTGATCATCTAAAAAAACCTGCGTGCCCCCACATCTCATTACGAAACTTTCCGTTGCGCCCCACGGAAAGGTATCCTTGGCCCTCGGAAGGGACCCCGTGAAATCCAATCCAGCGGCGCGAAACAGCTGATATTTTCCACCTGCTAAATGGCACTCTCGGTTCAGAGTTCAGGCTTCCCCCGCGCCTTCGCCGATGCCCGCGGAAGTGCTGACCCACAAAACGTGATTAGGATTCTTGAAAACGGCTCGCGAAGGCTTGTCGGATGTCGGGAAACGGACGGGGGGAAAGGACAGCGGCACTTGACACACGTGGTTGGCCTGGTTAACATTTCCACGGCCGCTGCCTATTTTCTCCCCGACGCGTGTTTGTGGACGTGATGCGGGATTGATTGGGGAGGCGGTGAGATGTCGCCGGGATGGGATCGGGCCGTTTACGCGCGGCTGTTAGTGGGTTGCGTGGCATTTTGCCGGGCAGGCTCCTGCTTTTTGGCGTGGTCTGTAAATACGCCTAACCGTTCGAAACCCGGTTGCTACGCTTAACTTTTGAATGTCACAAAAAAAAGGGTAATGGTAATTGGTAATTTTTAGTTAACGTCGTCCTCGAGCAACACAACGGGCTATTGATGACGGTCCGGGATCAGTCCCTTAAGGGAAAGATCCGAGGACAACACCTCGTAATTTTGAACCACGGTCAGATGAAGCAACACCTGAGCTGGCACCCCATCTCCAAATTTCCACGCCAACCCAACGTGAGGACTTTCGGTCACGACAGATTTAAGGTGCACCAGCCGCCTCTACACCATACGTTTACAAACATCCATGCCCGGGCCCGGATTCCAACCAGGAACCTTCCGATCTAGAGGCTAACACCTTAACCACTATACCGGTTGGTCGGCCCAAAAAAAAAAAAAAAAAAAAAAAGGAATCGCGAAAATTTTAATAATTTAAAATGTATAAATAAATGAACGATATCGCGCTTGATAGGGGAACGAGCAAAGCATGTAAGTACTGACGTCAGCGGCCGATGCGAAGTTTGAGTCACGAAAATGCGCACTGCCGCTCACATTAATTCAGTCTAGCTCCGGTCTTCTTTTGTACGAGCACTGCGTTTGAAATGTCATTTGTATCGTCTCTTTGCGCTTTATAAATAATAGAAATAAAACAAATATTTAATATTTTTTTTTTGCTATCGGACTTCGACGTGTGGAAAATCGCAAAAATTTCTCTAAATGTCCCAATGTATGTACTATAAACACCAGAATAATTATGAAAATGTCAACAGGAAGAAAGATCGAGACGTGGGGAATTTAAGATCCGGACATCCGATGCTGAGTGTCAACGGGCTCGGAGGGTGTTCTTAAAAGCATAGGCGTCGCACCTTCAAGGTGAACAAATACCCGATACGAGTGCACCAAATACCTCCTCCGCTCAGTTGGACGCAAATAGCATATATGCGGACATAAACGTTTTATTGAACGATGGAGTTAAACCCATGGAGGTCGATAAGGAGCCACAATATTCAACATCGATTGCACCTATTGTGATGTATGTGCGGAGCGATGAACATCTGATGTGTGAAATTAAAACCGAATAGTAATTTCTTCGACTCGCATTCACCATTTGGCCTCACTGAGATATTCTACCACTTAATCTAGCTGCCATGTCCCATCCATGTTAATACACAGCCCCGTCCGTTTTTGTTTCTTGTTATGGGATTGACAAAATTCCGATTTCCAATGATGAAACGACTGTCGAGTGCGTGGAGAATGGTGCACATTAAATCTGTCGTGGCCTAAAATGTCATCACGTAATCGTGACGTGGAAGTGTGGACAGTGGGTGCCATATATGGTACAGATCTCGTCATCTGACCGAAATTACGTGGTGTCCTCGGTTCGTTCCCTTGGGGATTGAGACCATCAACATATTGCGCTAGCAACTGTAGGCACAGGTTGGATTCCTTTTTGGGTGTATTTCTGTGTCAGTAAAATTGTGTATCTCCTTGCTGCTAGTTAGGTGTTGACCTCTTCATCTGAACGTTGTTTAATGTTACGAGGTGTTCTCGTAATTAATCTCGGTCGTCAATAGCCCGTTGTGTTGCTCTAGTACGACGTTAACTAAAATTACCTATTTACCAACTAACCTAAAAATATTACAATTGTATTTCAGACCGAGATAGGGAGGTAGTTTAATTGACGTCGCACTGGAGCAGCACAATAAGGCTATATTGGCTGCGGTCCGGGGTCAAACCCGAACCCACCCCACTCGCTCCACCAGCAGAATTTGTTGAATTACCTTTGTTTATGTACCCCTTTTGCACGCATAATGCCAATTGCACGATCTGTTGTTTTCCGAGTAGTAATGCCAATCGTAACTGATTAACGTTGTACTGGAGCAACACAAGGGTTATTGACAACGGTCCGGGATCAGTTCCCAAGTTAAAGATCACAGGACAACACCACGTAGATTTGAACCAAGATCGGATGAAGAGGTCAACACCCCGCTTTTCTCCAAACTTCCACACTACGACAGCGTGAGAACATTTGAGGCTCCGATAGATTTAACGTGCATCATCTCCCTTTGTACACGACGGTCTTTGGTTGGAATCGAACTCGGAACCCTTTGGTTGCTCTTCTAACCCCGCTACCGCGGCCCCAAAAGATATACAGGCTTCCTTTACTTACGGCTATATTCATAGGTCGCGACTTAACTCGAGAATCAGTTGATTCCGCGGGTAAGTGTTAACTCGCGGATTATAAAGAACCGAATTCTCAAACGGCTGGTTAAGTAATCCGGGGATTAAAATGAGACGCTCTCTATGATTGGCTACTACTGTCTCCTCACGATCACGTGATATTGTTTATATTGGTTACGACGCCCGAATTTACATTCATACTGATCGAGCACGTACTTCGCCGTAGAATTGATTCAAAATTGTGATTAAATAGAACGCATGCGACGCTTTAATTTGGGTTTGGGAAAATAAATGCTAAGGTATTTAATTTAAAATTGGATTTTTATGGAAACTTAAATTTTGCAAGAAAGAATTGTAAACAATGTGTTGACAAATGAATGTAATCCGATTATCTTTGTACTTGTCAGTATGGGTGTGTGTTGGTGGTATGAAAAGTAACTTGTATTTCAATTTTCTTTCATTCGTAACAAATCAACAGAATAATTTTTATTCTACGACGAATTTGCATCTGCCATGGTCATATTCTACCATTTGCTCTCTCATTGGGCTCTACTCTGGCGACTCGGAATATAGTTCAAACCAGAACACATCTGGGCATATCTATTTTATAGAAAATGTAATCACGTTCTTGTTCCGATTCATATAAGATCAGTTCAATGCGCGTCGTCGCAAGAATACTGTAGTTTGGCATAGAATGAAATGTCTCATCCATTTTGTTTAGCACGTTTCCTTCGCAAAAAGATAGCACTGCGCATGCGTTAACTCTTGCGAGTTGACTCTCCGATTTCTTAAGATCAAAATGTAAATCCAAAACGGCGGTTTAAACCGCGGATCAGGCATTGTGAATACGGTTTTTTCGACAACCGGGGATTACCGTAGATCCGCGTGTTAACTCGGACTTGTGAACACGGCCGTTGGTGTGTTTATTTGTAACCTAACTAGATACGATGACTTCGGCCGCTCCCCAACCGCGAAGTTCATCCACATCCGCAGGTAGGCGGGAGTGAATTCCGCGTCCACATTCCTCCCCTCCCCCAAGTGGTCCCCCGTAACGGAGGAATACTTTCTCCGCGGGCCGTGGGGTCGCGGGGAGGCTCGACCTTGAACCGATCGCCCTGCACTGCTCCATTCACCGGTCCTCTGCCGCCCATACCTGTCATTCAAGTTTTCGCTCGGCTCATTGTTTAACCTTCGTCTCCTCTTCGTTTTGCGGCCGTCTGGTTATCTCCACGCGCATTTCCTGGGACCGCCGCTTGTCCCGACGACACTTTGGGCTCGGGAATGCAGGGGGGTGTTTTGGATTCCCGGAATATCCAGTTTTGAGAGGCGCTTAGTCTACTTTAAATGCCCTTGCACTCGCGCTCCATTTTTGTTTTACCCCTGTTGGTAGATTAAACTTTACGCTGCGGCAGGCGGACAATTGTTGCCACTACAATTTCGGCATGGTATAGATCTGTGTACGGTCAATCTCATCCAAATTCTACAATCGGCTCCCACTGGTCCCTAACCCTCTTCTTCAAAACCTTCCATCTTATGATACCTCCCTCACTAAATCACGTAAAAGACCCAAAACCCATCTTGACCGTGACTTTCACACTTTTCCACCACGCAAAAAACGTCGATGTGGTGAGCTCAGGGACCCCTTGGTGGGTCTCCTGGACCCACAACATTGATTTTTTTTTCTCTCCAACCAACCCCAAATTACCACCATTCTCCTAAATCACCACCACCTCAGCTCGTGCATTTGGCCTCTCTTTTCGGTACTGATTGCTTGCCCCTCCTTCTTGTCTCCGCCCCCTTTGGAACGTGAATTGGACTCCTAATTGTATCAATTATAATCTCTATCGACTATCCTAATTATGCTCCTTTTTCATAGTGCATTGTCACTACCTTTAACTTTCTTCCCCTATTTACAAGTTTACAATTAAAAAATTCTCTATTAATTCTGATGTGGAGGTTCGCAGTTTTCTGCTAGGCACTCCGTAATTGATACTTCCGTTCCGTGTACGGTCGATGTTATCCCCGCTGGCTTCGATCACCATTTACGAGTTGTCAGCGACTGGACTTCTAGAGGATCCCTCCTTTTGTTCAGTAACCTACCCTGTCGACCGTGAGGTGTGAACGCTTTGGGGAAAAGGCAGAAGATCGCTCTGGTATACGCCACAAAATACTATGACAGGAAAGCGTCAGTCGTAAATGACACTCAAGGCTCTATCGCTCAAGTTAGGTAATTAGGTGAGGGTGGTTGGACATGCAGGTGAAAGAGCCGTTCCTGGAGAAAATTGAAAAAATTAAAGCGCCGCAGCTTAAAGGTTAAGGGGGCTGATGAACGTTAAATCTGTCGTTGATTCATATGACGTCATTTTGACTTAATGTGGAAGTTTAGAGAGTGTTCTGCCAGCTCGGACGTGATCTCGCCATCTGACCGAGGTTCACAATTGCGAGGTTGTTGGCCTCGAATGGGATTGATCTCGGGCCGATAGCCCGTTGTGTTGCTCCAGTGCGGCATTACTTAAAAGTACCTTTCTGTACCTAACTTTTTGGTTATAATTAGGTAATTGGTAATTAATGTCGTACTAGAGCAACACGACGGGCTATTGACGACGGTCCGGGATCAATCCCTTAAGGGAGAGATCCGAGGACATCACCTCGTAATTTTGAACCACGGTCAGATGACGAAGCAACACCTGAGCTGGCACCCCACTCTACAAACTTCCACACCAACTCAACGTGAGGACTTTCGGCCTAGAGGCTAAAACCTTAACCACTATACCGGTTGGTCGGCCCCTAACCTTTTGGTAGATTGTTGAATCTACTTCCCACTGTGGGCCCGGCTGTTGCTGATAGTTCGGGATCAATCTCGAAGGGAAAGACCCCAGGACGCGTCGTAATTTAGAACCACGGCCAGATAACGAGGTGGGTACCTGAACTGGTATCCCACTCACCAAACTTCTACCCCATGCCAACGTGATTCCTATATTCGCGAACGGCAACAAATAGATAATACAAATTCACCCTCTACTATGTTAATTTGCGAATTTAGTCCAAAAGTTAAAAAATTAGTATGGTGAAAACATGTGCTGCTTTACGTGCACTATCACCCTAGGACGGTCTTTGGTGGGAGTCGAACTCGCAACACTTCGGTTGCTAATCCGGTGCTCTTCTAATCCTCCATCCACTTTCCCCCACCCCACACATGCCAGCACCCCACTTTCCAAACTTCCACGGGGTCAGTGTGTATGTCCACTGCTCTAGCAACCTTTGAGCTGTAGGAGGCGCAGATTCGATTCCTGTGTGTTTCATTCCTCCCTGGTTGTATTTCTTTTGTCAGAAAACTATCGTGTGTCCGTCTATTAGTTGATATTGTATGTCTATCGCAGTATTAGTTTGATATTGTATGTCTATTATGTGCCTTACGCATCATGTCTAAATATGTGTGGCCCCCTGAACCATAAAATCTAAAAACCAAATGTCCGCACCACGTCAACATGATCAAGTCTCACTGGAAGTTTTAGAAATCTGTTTTCAACTAACATAAGGGGAACAGAAATTGGCATTATTTCTCGTTTTATGTATGGCAACAAACTAAACCGAAACATTTTTGGTTCAACGCACCCCCTTTTCACTGATCAGACCGTGGTTCAAAATTTCGAGGTGTTGTCTTAGGATCTTTCCCTTCCAGATTAATTACGCAGCGTCGCCAATAGCCCGTTCTGTTTCTCTAGTGCGACGTTAATTAACTACCTCTCTCCTTTTCAGTCATTTCTTTTCGACTTCCCACCTAGAAAACTACTCGACTAATAATAAATTATCTGTGTATCTGACGAATCCAATATTACCAAAATATTTATGTTCTTACAATGCATAATTTAGGGTTTAGTGAATAAGTCTGCTTTTTAACACATTAAAAAGCGAAAAATGCTTTTGTATCTTATGCCCACTCTTTTTCTTCAACGTTCCTACTTCCCTTGGGACAAGCATTGCTCCCCCCCCCCCGACTGCTTCATCCCCTACAACGATCCCCCTCACTATACGTTATTTTAGCTTTCACAAGTCACAAAACTTATTTGCGAGAACAATGCATTCAAATGCGCGAGGCTCTTTTTGGTCAACCTATCTGATCAAACGTTGTCAGTTATGGTTATAAACAAATCGAAAAACAGGAACGAACTGTTTAAATAGTTATGTTAATTTTAGTTAACGTCGTACTAGAACAACACAACGGGCTATTGACGACGGTCCGGGATCAGTCTCTTTACGGGAAAGATCCGAGGACAACACCTCGTAATTTTGAACCACGGTCAGATGACGAAGCAACACCTGAGCTGGCACCCCACTCTCCAAACTTCTACACCAACCCATAGTGAGGACTTTCGGCCACGACAGATTTAAGGTGCACCAGCCGCATTCTGATCTAAAGGCTAACGCCTTAGCCACTATACCGGTTGGTCGGCGAACTGGACAAAAGAAAATTTTAAATGAATTTTTCTCTTGCCCACTAAAAACTTTTGAACTAAATATTAAAACAATTGTTAAATCCATGCCATATTACGAATCAAATTCATTCCCTTTATATTATATCGTTCTCATTTTGTAACAAAAAAATTCAAATCTATGATAGACAATTTCATGCTCTCTTTGGCGGTATTCCCATGTCACACTGAATCTATGTTGGCTCTGGTCTTCTCCAACAGGCCTGTTTCCCTTAGCTAAAAATCAACAATTTATGCCCGGCTTCGAGGATGAGACGGAAAAGACATGCGTCGTTTCTGACCAGAAACAAACGAATTATCCAAATCCTCCGCACTGCCAAAAAAATTCACGGACGAAAATATGCAAAAAAGGAGAAGACGCACTTTTTCGTCTGTGTGTGAAGAAGTGGCGCTTCGCTTTTTAACATTTTAACCCACACCGTAACGCACACACATACCGCCACGCGTGATGGATGATGAGACGGCGGGAAAAAAGATGCGGGGAGGGAAGGGACGGGCGATTCCGACCAATCGGGGAGGCGGGCAGCCTTCCAACTTTTTCGCGGATGTGACGCAAGTCACGTGGTATGTTCCCCTCCCGCCTTCGCTTCCCTTCCCCCTCTCCACGCTATCTCCTCACCATGGCGACGGGCCGGTGGAGGAGGGAGGAAAAGTTGGAAACCAGGAGTGAGCAGTCAATGATCTCGGCCAGGGGATTCCTGTGTGCTTTTGTTGTGTGGTATGGCCGACAGAGCGCGCGATTTTCATGCGCGCTCCCCGAGAGGAGGTTAAGCATGTTTATTTGTTTTCCGATTCGGGATGTTGGGATCGGTTTCTTTTTTGTTGTGCGTGTCGAAATAGCGATTGCGTTTTCTAGAAAAAAGGAGTGTTTGGCTGGAAATGGAATGGGATCTGGTGTGGCGAGTAGCTAGCTGACTGTCTCGTGCGCCGGGACGGAATATAGTTTTGGACTTGGGAAATTTAAAAATGGTTTCATCATCCAAAAGACGAAATTTTTTTTCTCCTGAGCTGTGTCATTGCAAAGCATTGTTTTGACCCAACTTTTGAGACCGAAACCTTTTTTTCACGATTGCGATCAGTGAAAAGGTGTTTACAGATGATTTTGATTCGGAGAAATAGCTCGTGATCTATGTTCGCGGAACAGCACTCTTTGTTTCACGTGAAGGTTGGCATTCGTTCGCTTTCGATTTCGTAACTTCAGCAGAATTTTGTCGAATTTTCTTTATGTACCCCGTTTTGCACACATACTGCCAAATGCATGATCTGTTGTTTGCGAGTGGTAATGTCAATCGTAGCTAATTAACGTTGTACTGGAGCTACGCAATGGTCCATTACCAACGCTCCAGAATCAGTACCCAAGGTAAAGATCCTGTGACAACACGTAATTTTGAACCGCGAGGTCAACACCCAACTCTCCAAACTTACGCACCACGCCAGCGTGTGGACATTTGAGAACGCTACAGATGTAACGTGCACCAGCCCCTGTGTACTCGACGGTCTTTGGTTGGACCGAGTTTCGAACGTGCAACCCACCTGTTGTTAATCCGTTATTCTTCCTACCGGACTACCGCCATACCTGTTTTTGAGTGAAACAAGCTTATTAACCCCTTTTCAAAAGCACTATGGCAACTGCACTGAGCTTCAAAAAATTCTCGCAACAATTGCAAATGCCTGACCAAATATTAAAAAAATTAACAAAGAGTTTAAATTGTATAAAATATTTAAAATTTAAACTTTTTAAAGAAAATTATCGAGTCTATACTACACATTAGCAAAATATGCTCATACATTTTCGATTATTAAAGCTTCCGAAGGCCATAACAAGTATAAAAAGTATGTTGCATCATATAGCTGTCCGATCAAAAACGTGCTAAAGGCATTTTTTTTGGTCAAATATAAAATATCAGTATTTGAAGATTAATAGTCTAGCAATAAATGGCAGATTTAAAAAAATTGCGACACTTGAAATTCACTGAACGTGAAAATAAGAATAAATATTTAAATGCCATGACAACTGGATAATATCGTCGTCATCGATTCAAGTAGTGAATAACAAAAGTCGTACTGGTGTAACACAACGGGCTATTGGCGATCAATACCGAAGTGAAATATCCTATGACAACGCCTCGTAATTTTGAACCCCGATCAGATGACGAGAACAACACCTGATCTGACACCCAACCTCCAAACTTCATCACCACGCCAAAATGAGGACATTTGAGGCCACGACAGATTGAACTACCAGCCTCGTGTACACGGCGGTCTATGGTTGACGGGTTTTGAACTCGCAACCCTCTGATTGCTAATCCATTGCTCGTCCAACTGGGCTTCTGCAGGCCTCGATAAAAATAGTGAGTGATATTAAAAATAGTGAGTGATAGTAAAAAAGTTGAATGAAATTAAATGACAGGTAAAATGTTTGATTTTTTAAATTTGATGGTTTGTTAAAATTATCAAAATATTTGGGTGGGGATTTTTCCAATCAAGCTTAAAAATGATTTATTGAAGTATTGGATTGGTATGGAAGTTTGGAGAGTGGGGTTAGAGCTCAGGTTTTGCCTCGTCATCTGACCGTGGTTCAAAATTAAGAGGTGTTGTGCTCGGATCTTTCCCTTCAGCTATAGATATAACAAGCTTGCTTCTTTCTTTATGCGATTCTAATTTCAGTCGACCACCGGTCTGGTGGTTAAGGTGTTAGCCTCTAGATCGGACGGTTTCTGGTTAGAATCCGGATCAGTTCATGGATGTATGTAAGCGTATGGTGAGGAGACTGGTGCTCTTTAAATCTGTCGTTGTCGAAATTCCTCGCATTGGGTTAGTGTGGACGTTTGGGGAGTGGGGTGCCATCTCGGGTGTTGCCTCGTCATCTGACCGCGGTTCAAAATTACGTGTTGTCCCCCTCGGATCTTTCCCTTCGGGGATTGATCTCGGACCGCCGCCAATAGCCCGTTGTGTTGCTCTAGAAAGACGTTAATTAAAATTATCTTGCCTCCAGTAATTTTCACTAGATCGGAAGGTTCCTGGTTCGAATCCGGGTCCGGGCATGGATGTTTGTAAGCGTATAGTGTGGAGGCGGCTGGTGCACCTTAAATCTGTCGTGACCGAAAGTCCTCACGTTGGGTTGGTGTGGAAGTTTGGAGAGTGGGGTGCCAGCTCAGGTGTTGCTTCGTCATATGACCGTGGTTCAAAATTACGAAGCGTCGTCCTCGGATCTTTCACTTAAGGGACTGATCCCGGACCGTCGTCACTAGCCCGTTGTGTTGCTCTAGTACAACGTTAACTAAAATTACCATTTTACCAATAATTTCAAGGTGCAACTGCTGTAACGACAGTACTCAAATTCTTTCTTGTCGCGATTTTATAACTTTCAAGATACAACTGATGTTCTGGCCGTTGTCTAAATTCTCTCTTGGCCCGATCATGGTACAACTGTTGTACGTGCCGTAGTCTAAAGGTTAAATCAGTGTTATTTTGTTTGTAACTTGGGGAAACAAATAAACCGATGCCAATTCCTGCTCTGTCGAGGAAGCAACAGGCACTTCGATTTAATTTTAATTGCACCCGACGAATTCGCCTGCGCCGACTCCCGCGAAAAATAAAATTTGGGGAAGAGGAAATTCGACTCGCAGCGACCTCGAACTGACCTTCGGCGAGCGAGTTTATTTTCTGGGTATTGTGACAAGAACAACATCGTTCGCCTGCTTGTTCTTCCCCGGTGTGTGCGAGACACTTGTATGAACGATCGGCCCGAATCGCTAAATTTTTGTGTGACGTTTTAGACCAGGGATGCAGACTTGTCAAGACCGCCACAGATTCATTGCCTTATGGAATGGCTAAAAAACATTGAAAGTTGTCTACTTATTTATTTGTGTTATTTATTTCAAATTAATACAAAAGTAAATCTAATTTAATTTGATGCTTGACATTGCATTGATTTGACAATTGTTTCAATGTTTGGTTCGATTTTTGTAGCAGTCGAGCCCGAAATTGATTCTGAATTTTCATTAGTCAAGCGGTTTCGATTCGTTGATATTCATGTCTGAATCCAGCCAGCAATCAACGTATGGCCACATGCGAGCCGTTGTCTGCATCTCTGATTTAGACAGCGAGAAGTTTCAATTCAAACAAGCTCTGTCCTCTGTTTTAATCCCTCCTAGTGTTTTTTTTCGGCGAGATATCTTCAACCAAGATTCGACCAATTTTGCTAATCACGAGATATCTCGTCATTGAGAGTCTTCAGAGGCACATCTCCTTTAAGTGTGTACTGGCACCCGATGTACCTTTGATCTTTTCATTTCACATGAGGTTTAGTGTCTACTTAACACGAGGGTCACTCTCCCGCGGTGCCCAAGCGATCCTTTTCTGCTTCCATCCCACTATGTTCTCCAAATACCCTTATCCCCATCATGACATTTTTTTACGCGTCGTTGTCTTGTGCTTGACCAAACAGGGTTCTCTGTCACCTATAGCCCGTTGTGTTTCTTCATTGCGATGTTAATTTACTACCTCCCGTTTAAGAACTAACTTGATTTGTCGCTTTTTTTACGATTTTTGGTAGAAGTTTTTAAAGCAAGCGACATCATAAAAACAGATACATTCAAGTAACAGGTTGTGTGTTAGGCCACGAAATATACCTAAGCTCAAACACCCTCTGTTTACTGTCATGTTTACATTAAAACTCATGATGTCAGCTTTTGGAGTTTCAAATCTAGCTATTTTTTTTATGGCAGTAGTAATAATGTTGCTGTGTGTGTGTAGAAGTTTCCAAGAGAAAAAAAGATTAGTATGTTTGTGCAAGTATTGTCTTATCTTATATCTGATTTGATATTACTACAATTTAAGTTCTTTCTGTTCCTACGTTTGCTATGCAAATCTGTGCTCGTTACTTCCGCTTGTACTATGTATGAAAATGTAAATGGTCTCCATTAGTCATTCGTACTTAAAAATGAATAAAATACATTGAAATCTGAGAGTACGATGAAATTTTGTGAAAATGACTTTTGACAACTCAATATTTGCTCTTGTTGGAGACAATCGATTTTTCATTGTTAAGTGACGTGAGAAAAACTCGCGATCCGTGATGGTTTATTTATTCCTAGATAATTATATGTATGTTTTATAACTTCTCTCCTATCATTTGTTCTCACGGACACGCTTGCTCTCAATAGATTTTCAACAATCAATATCTCTTCGCCATGACAACTAAGTGGATTGGAGGTACAAATTGTTTGCGAAATAGTTTGCAATCATTTTTTTTGTTTTGCGGGAAGGCTGGCTGAGTTTTCACTGTTCTAAAATGAGCAATTACGTAATATTTTTTGATAGGAAAGCGGAAACGACGTGGAATGAACAGAGGAGCATTGGGTAAAATGTCGTGCAATTTATTTTGCATACGCATTGCTTCCTTTGAGTCTAGCGATGCTTTTTCAACTTCATTTTATGTCTTATTTTTACATTAGCGTCACGTCTTTAACTATTAATTTTTTTGATGGGAACTGTTTTGTAAAATATTGCAAGCCACCATAACCGTACAGTTACTGTGTGGTTAAAAATACCGTCGTGTCTCGGTGAGTTTGAGCACTGTTCTAGCAACATGTGTTACAGACGGCGCAGGATCGATATCTGTAACTTGCCCTGCATGTTTTTTCTTCTGAGTCGTTAAAATATCCGTGCATGTGTATTTATTCGACTTGATTTGGCGCATCTTGGCAAAATATTGTACTTTAACCTTTTGACTACGGCTATAAAGCACGATCCTTTTTAGGCGCGATTCTTGTGACATTTAGGTACAACTGCTGTACTAGCCGTTGTTTAAATTATTTCTTGGCGCAATCATGGTACAACTGCTGTACCGGCAGTGGTACAACTCTACCCAGCCAACTCAATCCAATGGTTAAGGAATTTGTTTTGGAGAATGATTTGTCTGAAACGCTTTGTCCTGAATTTGATGCTTTCAAACTTTAATGTTGGTGTCTGTCTGAAGTATTATAATTTATTTTATCCGACATTTAACCTTTTGACTACGGCTATAGATATAACAAGCGCGATTCTTTCTTTGCGCAATTTTTTATAACTTTCAAGGTACAACTGCTGTAACGGCTGTAGTCTATTCTTTCTTTGCGCGATTCTTATAACTTCTGAGGTACAACTGATGTACTGGCAGTTGTATAACTTCTTTCTTGGCGCGATCATGGTACAACTGCTGTACTCGCCGTAGTCTTCAGGTTAAATTGTTTGACAGCTTAGACTTTTTGGACATTTTAGACTTTTTGGACATTTTAGACTTTTTGGACATTTTAGACTTTTTGGACATTTTAGACTTTTTGGACATTTTAGACTTTTTGGACATTTTAGACTTTTTGGACATTTTAGACTTTTTGGACATTTTAGACTTTTTGGACATTTTAGACTTTTTGGACATTTTAGACTTTTTGGACATTTTAGACTTTTTGGACATTTTAGACATTTTAGACCTTTTGGACATTTTAGACCTTTCGAAGACATTTGGATATCTTTTCATTGAGAAACTAAATACTGTTTTAATAATCGCTATCACCTCTCCATTTGCTTTTTAGATGGCTAACTATGTTGTAATTCGAATAAGCAGATGGAAGACGCAAGTATTTTGTTGCTCCATTACAATGAAAACTCGGAATTAAATATGAGTTTTTGAAAGGATTTCAACTAGGAAAGGAATTTTGATAAACTCATGCAAGATACTGAAGTGACGACGTTTCTTCTCTGTTGAATTCTGAGTTAGATCTGAATTAACTCGTGTAATATATCAATAGGCATGACGGGAAACTCGAAAAGTTGTCTCTCTTGCATGACTTGCGTACGACGCCAGTATGACATTTATCAATAAGTGTGTCCAAAGATTCAAAGAACTTGAATGAGTAACTACTCATGCAAGTTCACTTGAAATCTATCTCTCAATCCACACACACCAGAGATCTTACTCTGGCGGATTGGGAAATAGCCTCTAAACTTTTTTATTACTCTAATACACCTTAAGTTTGTTTCTCGCAAGGGGTACAGGAAATTCAAAGGTAGGCGCTCTTAATTAACTCACTTTAATATACTTTAAGTTTGTTTCTCGAAAGGGATACATGCAATTCAAAGGTAGGTGCTCTTAAGTAACTGATGTAACTCACCTAAAATCTATTTCTCAATTCATCAGAGATCCTTTACTCTGGCGGATTGAGAAATAGCCTCTAAACTCTTTTATAACTCACTTTAAGACACCTTAAGTTTGTTTCTCGAAAGGAGTACAAGAAATTCAAAGGTAGGCGCTCTTAATTAACTCACTTTAATATACTTTAAGTTTGTTTCTCGAAAGGGATACATGAAATTCAAAGGTAGGTGCTCTTAAGTAACTGATGTAACTCACCTAAAATCTATTTCTCAATTCATCAGAGATCCTTTACTCTGGCGGATTGAGAAATAGCCTCTAAACTCTTTTATAACTCACTTTAAGACACCTTAAGTTTGTTTCTCGAAAGGAGTACAAGAAATTCAAAGGTAGGCGCTCTTAATTAACTCACTTTAATATACTTTAAGTTTGTTTCTCGAAAGGGATACATGAAATTCAAAGGTAGGTGCTCTTAAGTAACTGATGTAACTCACCTAAAATCTATTTCTCAATTCATCAGAGATCCTTTACTCTGGCGGATTGAGAAATAGCCTCTAAACTCTTTTATAACTCACTTTAAGACACCTTAAGTTTGTTTCTCGAAAGGAGTACAAGAAATTCAAAGGTAGGCGCTCATAAGTAACTCACTTTAAGATACTTTAAGTTTGTTTCTCGAAAGGGGTACAGGAAATTCAAAGGTAGGTGCTCTTAAGTAACTCATGTTAGTTCACCTAAAATCCATTTCTCAATTCGTCAGAGATCCTTTACTCTGGCTGATTGAGAAATAGCCTCTAAACTCTTAGGTAACTGACTTTAACGTACCTTAAATTTGTTTCTCGAAAAGGATACAGAAAATTCAAAAGTAAGGTGCTTATGAATACATGCGTAAGACACTAAAAACTCAATATTTAAAAAAGTGTCACACGATTAACTCAAGATAGGTACTCTTGCATGACTCAAAAAACTGAAAAAAACAAAAAGTCTATATCAAAAAGTGGCATTGGAAACTGGTAGGTTCTCTTGAATAATTCGTATTACGCTTAAGAAAAAGTCTTCCCCTAAAGGGGTTCCAACTCTTTCGAATTTCTCAATTAAAATGCATTCAGTGTGTGTTTCTTACAAGCGTAACAAGGAAATCGAGATATTCGTGAATTTAAGTAATGTGGCTTGAACCTAAACCTAAATTAAGCTTTGGTAATGTGTTACTGAATTATCTTAAGGGAAGTGCTTGTGTAACATAAAAAAATTCTAATTTCACAATAGGAGTATCAGGGGAAGTAAGTTTTGGTGGTGTGTGTTACATATTTATCTTAAGGTGGGTGCTCGTGTAACAAAGAAAAAAAATTGTAATTCCTCAAAAGGGTGTCCGGGGAAACCTAAAGTTGAGTTATGGTGAATAATTCTTGCGAAAGTCAGTTTTCCTCAATAAATAAATGAATAAAATGGCCAGAGAGTGAACATACCCGAAGTAGGTAAAGGGGTTGTCGGGAAGGTTCCGCAAAAGTGTTCACACGTTCCGCGAGACAAATTTATGATTTCTGTCTATATGTGGACAGGAAATTGTAAATGCTGGTTATTTACCTCGAGGATATAATCTAACTATTGGAAGAATATAATTTTATATCTGAAATGGTTAATTTACCTTCCCTGTCTGGGAATAGCGCACCCTAAATTAGCTCATGAAAAAAAGGTTATAGTTTAGTTTAAAAACTTATGTTCAGATTGGGGTTTATTTACCTTTTTGAGTCCTGAAGGCTAATCTAGATTCAAAAACATTCCTCATTTTCTTGGTCTTTTAAAAAGATAGTGTAGGAAAATTTACTTCTATGATGATATCTATACACCCGCACGATAGTTAATGACAGGGATGCAGACTTGTTAAGACCAAGAACCACATAGATTCTCTGACTTATGGGAGGGCCGCAAAAAACATTAAAGTTATTTATCATATATTTATTTTATTTATATTTATCATAAAAATTGTCGCAGAGAAAGATGATTGTGAGAAATATTTAATTTGTTGCGAGACATTGCATTGATGTAATAATTTTTGGTTCGATTTTTGCAACAACCAAGCGCAAAATGGATTCTAAATTTTTACCAGTCAAGCGGGTTTTCATTTTTCTGTTAGTTAATATTCATAACCGATGAAGTTTGTCCTCGGATGTTTGTGCCGCTCCTGGCGCCACGGCTACTTTTTTCTGCGCATGTGCAACTTTAAAAAAATTACCTTCTTTTGACTTGTCAAAGGTAAAATAACGCATGAGGCGTGCCGCCATGTGTTATATTACCCTCAAAATCAGTATTTACTGACACCAAAACAAACACCGCTGCTAGGTATTGATTAGAGATGTATTCCAAATCCGACAATCAATGCTGCAGCGTCAGTTTCGCGAATCCGCTTTCACATCACCATCCGCCTGATGCACTTCCATCCAGCCTCATTCGAATGTAAGAACTTTTAAGCAAAAACAAATAAACAAACAAGCGAGCGAGAAGAGCTGGTCTCGACTCAACGATTCCAGATCGGACCCGCCCTAGAGCGTTGACTCCATTTGCAAGAACACCCCCTTTCTGCTTTTTGTTGTTTTTTTACCTGTGTGGAAGGTGAGTGCTGGCCGTAACCGTAACTTCCTCCGATTCGGTATGTATGCGCGCGATCCTGTTGGTGTACGTGTTGTGCGTGTGGACAGGAAATCCGGAGGGACTCGTCTGTGAGTTCGAGTTTCTCCTCCTTGCCCTTTCCGAAAGATCTCGCATGTCTTCGTTAACATTCGGTCACCGATCGTGTTTCCGAAATTCATTTTTCCGTGGGTCTTCCACTTTAACGAATGCGAAATACCAAAGGGACGATTTTGTGTGGGATTTTGACATGAGTGATGGTTTGCCCGTACAACGAAGAACTTGAGTTTAACCTTTTGACTTCGGCTATGGATATAACAAGCGCGATTCTTATGACTTTCAAGGTACAACTGATGTACTGGCCGTAGTCTAAATTCTTTCTTGGTGCGATTCTTACAACTTCCAAGGTACAGTTGATGTACTGGCCGTAGTTTAAATTCTTTCTTGGTGCGATTCTTCCAACTTTCAAGATACAATTGATGCACTGGCCGTTGTCTAAATTCTTTCTTGGTGCGATTCTTACAACTTCCAAGGTACAATTGATGTACTGGCCGTAGTTTAAATTCTTTCTTGGTGCGATTCTTGTAACTTTCAAGATACAATTGATGTACTGGCCGTAGTCTAAATTCTTTCTTTTCGCGAACATGGTACAACTGGTGTACCGGCTGTATTGTAAAGGTTAATTGCTGTGTAGGGCTTGATCACAATGCGAAGGTCATTTGAATCGCATGTTAAAAAAGCAAGTTTAAAACCGATTTTATTTCTTTAAAATCAATTTTATTTCTCGACGGAGTGTCCCATTGAAGGTTATCTGATCGTGGTTCAAAATTACGAGGTGTCCTCGTGTATTAACCTTGGAGTTATATCCCGGACCGTCTTAAATAGCCCGTTGTGTTGCACCAATGTGAAGTTACTGGAGAACCTACACACTGGGTCCATCGAGTTTCCAATTTTTTTCATCCTTTTGGAAAGGGGCTTCGGTAGCCCGTTGGAAGAGTGACGGACTAGCAATTGTAGGGCTACAGGTTCGGAATTTGATCCGACCGTCGTGTTCTTGGGTTCTGGTGCATGTTAAATCTGACGTGACATCGGATATCTTCTCGTTTTTGTATGGAAGTTTAGGGAGTGGGAGGGGGGGGGGGCAGCTGAGGTGGTAAATTCGTCATCTAACCGTGGTTTAAACTGACGAGGTGTTGTCCTCGAAGCTTTCACTTCAGGATTGATCCCGAACCGGATCCCATAGCTTAGGGCACGACAAATCTCTTGCGCCATGGCGCCAAAAAAATTGGTCTGGCGCCTAGATTTTCTGTTTCTAAAAAAAAAAAGTTAATTTTTTTTCAAAAAAAAAAAAAAAGATTTTTTAGGCCATAAAAGGTCAAAAATGCAGCAAAATGTCAAATGTAGATGATAAAAATGTTATTTTTTTATTGCCTCAGTTACACTATAAATAGCATATTATTTACTGCTCGTGCGTGTGTAATGAGTTCTGCGATATACTCAGCGTTCGAAAAATGCTAGTATATATATTACAAGGGTCCTGGCTGCTAAGTTTTTTAATTTTTGTCATCCCCTGCCATAGCCTGTGCGACATTATTCGACTATCTGCCTACCACCCCTTTGGAAAGGTGCCTTTTGTCATAGACCACTTTAAATAAAAATGTTTTTCATCACTGCGCGAAATTAATTTTTTTTACCATTTTCGTGGCAGCTGCTACAATGTTCGCTTCAGAACGGAAGCAAAATGTCGCATCTGGTTGAAATTTGTCCGAAGCTAGGTCGAAGGGTGACACCTTTTCGTGACGTCATCTAATTAACAGTGTCACCTTCCCAGGAATTTATCAAACGACCCTCATACCTGCGAGTATTTTCGAAGCTTTCGATTCTTCGTGCATTTCTCTTCTGTGGTGGTAAAGCTTACCTTGTGTGTATGTCCATTTATTTGATGTTTGGCTCAGCTTAGCCAAATGTGGCCTTTCAGTCCTATAACATTTACCAACCATAGCACATTCGGACCTACTAGCTGCAAGCGAGGCATGTTCCATTCCTACAACTTACCCTGTGTTTATTACTTCTCTGTTAGTAAATTTTTTGTGTGTGTACGTTCATTACTTGTCTGTCTTGTGTGCCATAACTTACCCAAATGGGGTTCTTGCGTCATCAAACCTTAAACCAACCGAATACTCAATGTTTCTTTAACTTACAAATATATTTTCCCCTTTGCACACACACTTAAGTTGCGTTATATATATACGAATGGAAGGATGTATGTAGTTTAAATATATTAATACCGACCAACCGGTCTGGTGGTTAAGGTGTTGGCCTCTAGATCGGAAGGTTCCTGGTTGGAATCCGGGTTAGTGCATGGATGTTTGTAAGCGTATAGTGTAGAGACGGCTGGTGCATCTTAAATCTGTCATGGCCGAAAATCCTCCACTTTGAGTTGGTGTGGAAGTTTGGAGAATGGGGTGCCAGTTCAGGTGTTGCCTCGTCATCTGATCTTGTTTCAAAATTACGTGGTGTTGTCGGATCTATCCCTTAGGGGATAGATCCCAGATCGTCGTCAATAGCCCGTTGTGTTGCTCTGGTCTAGTACGACGTTAATTAAAATTATCATTACCATAAATATATTAAACTTCTAATTGTGTGTTAAGTACCCATGAAATTCATGTTAATTTTTCAGTAAGCGTGTGTTTACTTATAAAATTTTTTAAGAATTCCATAATTTATAAGCCAAAAAAATTGATAAGGCTTATAAATTATTCAGGAAATAATATTATCTTGAACTTTCGAGTATGAAGCACTCATCCAATCTAAAATTGTTATGATCCAATTGAATACTTCATTTCTATGAACAAAAGAGCAGAATGCCGAATGTTTTTTACTGCACCTTAATTGATATGAAATATTTTTTTGCCGAACCAATGAGACGACTCGAACTCATCCAATCACGGAGCAGAAGAACGAAGACACACGCGCGCACTTTCGTTTAAAATTAAATTAAATTTCACTCGGCGTTCGAGAGCGCTGTCGTTACAGTCCCGATTTGATGACTCTGCTTAGCTAACTCATTAATAGCCTTTAAATTAAATTACTCTGGAGGATCAACGTGGACGAGGCAAAAAGAAAACCCAGCCTCCACTTACCGGAAATTCATTCCTCTTCCGATCAATTTAAACTGCTCCATGAAATCTGACCTGATCCAACATGATCTAGTTACTGCAGAGATTAACATATTCCATTCTGCATTTTGTCCTTTTCTTTGCTGTTTTTTCCTCCGTCTTTCTCCCAAGCCCCCGCTTGTCGTGTTTTGTCATGCAATTACACCTATTGTTCCGGTGCCGGAGCTCCAATTACTAAGCCAGCCTCTATTAATGGAGTAATTAGAGCTGAGGTTACAACCCGATTTCTTCTCGATCCCAGCCCGTGTCCACCCTGCCATGCGAGATTGGCAATTTCGTAGCAATTATCGTGTCAGGGTTTTTTCGGATTTTGGTTTTCCCTTCTCCGTGTGTGATTTTTCCGACGAGGTGTTTTTTGGATTGCTATTAACTATTCGTATGGACTACCTGGGTTATTAATTTCCAGAGGGCCTCCCGCACGTGGAGGGGTTGATTCGGTAGTTCGCGAATCGAAGGGTTCGTCGGGCTTCATTTGATTAGGTGGCACACGTTTGCTGTTGTGAGTTTTTGTGTTTTAGTTTGTGAATTTTGATTCAATTTAATTCATCTACGCTTTCATGTATAGAATTTTTTAAATTTCTACGTGTTAATTTTTGTTACCGGCGCTGTGTACGTGCGGGAAATCTAAGGATAACCCACTGTGGGGTTCGTATGCAAATATCAGTTCAGAGACCTGTAGTTTTCCCTGGTTGACTCCTTACCAAGTTTGACTTTATTGGCCAGTTTGAATCTTTCCGAGGTTTCTTTCGGGCTGCGTTAGCCCGATTGGAAGATTGACGGATTGGAAACAGAAGGGTTGCGAGTTCGAATGCAGCCAATGACTGTGTACAAAGGGGCTGGTGCACGTTAAATCTGCCGTGGCCTCAAATGTCTTGCATTTTTGACTATCGGGTTTTCCAGATATCAAATTTGTCGTAGCAACAATTGCCATTAAAACGATTTCTTTTTATTTATTTAAAATTATGTTATGTGTTATTTAAAAAAGGCTCGTTTTTTTTTACTCTGTTCTCAGACGGTTTACCGAGAAAGTACAGATCGTAAAGTTTGAAAATTAACACGGTTTATTTATAATTGTACAGGGAACAAGATGCAGAAGGTTTTTTTACTGATGCGGCTATTAGTTTAGGGTGCATTAAGTGTTAAAGTAAAATAAAGTGAAATGACCTGCGAAAGGAGTATTGGTTTGCGAAGCAAACCAAACGGGATTGCGTAGCACTTCCCGGGGATCGGCGAGCGTAAGCTAGCAGGGGGTGAAGCCCTCGCTGTGACGTCATGGACTGAAAAGTCAAATCGGGATTATACGAATTATTAAAATAGTTTCGCTGTCCTGGAGACTCACTCTGCTCTTTTGGTTTGCGAAGCAAACTAAATGGGATCTGTGAAAGGAGTGTTGGTTGGCGAAGCAATCCCCCGGGGGTTGGCGAGCGTAAGCGAGCAGGGGTCATCCTCTAGTCAATTATATAATTTTTTAGATTTCTATGTGTTAATCGTAATCGGCGTTATGTACGTGCGTGAAATCTCGGGTTTACCCACTGAGGCGTTCATATGCGAATATCTGTTCAGCGACCTATAGTATTCCCTGATTGACTCCTTACCAAGTTTGACTTTCTTGTCTAGTAGAATCTTTCCGAGGATTATTTTGGGCCGCCTTAGTACGATTGGAAGATTGACGGATTGTCAACCGGAGGGTTGTGAGTTTGAATCCAACCAATGACCGTCGTGTACAAAGGGGCTGGTGCACGTAAAATCTGCCGTGGCCTTAAATGTTCTCACGTTAGCGTGTTGTGGAAGTTCGGAGAGTGGGGTGCCAGCTCGGGTGTTATTTCGTCATCTGACCGTGGTTGAAAATTACTTTTTGTCCTCGGATATTTCCCTTCTGGTTTCATACCCCACCGTCGCCAATAGCCCGCTGTGATGCTCCAGTGCGACGTTAATTAAAATACCTTAGATTTCTATGTGTCAGTCTTTGCTAACGGCGGTGTGTACGTGTAGGGAATCTAAGGATACCTATCTCTCTGAGGGGTTCATACGCAAATATCCGTTCAGCAATCTGTTGTCTCTTCCCTGATTGACTTCTAACCAAGTTTGACTCTCTTGGCCAATAGAATCCTTCCGAGGATTCTTTTAAATAATCGGTGTGGTTGTTTATTCGCTGGTGTGTTCTGGGATAAAACCAATACTCGGAAATCTTTGTACCGCTCAGAGAACCATTGGACAAATTTCGATACTTATTACTAATCAAAAAATAATATGGCATTATTTTCATGTGTCCAAAATTTTCATTTGAATAATTTGTTTTGTAAGCTCAACAGTTTCTCTAGCTTTAAAGATCACCGCACCATTCTTATTGGAGAAGTTCCTGTGTGTCCCTTTAACAAATACGAATTCTGGGAAATTTGTATTTAAAAATTATTCCTGGATATGCTTCACTTTATCCCAAGGTTCTTAGAAATCGTGAGAAGTCTGGTAGTTCCAAGTTTCATCAAAAGTAGATTTTTTAAAATTGTGTGTTACACTTTTTATGCAGGTTTTTGTTAGTACTTGTTTACCTAAAATACATTGATGGGTACCGCGTTGTTCATACAATTTTATTGCAACGAAACGCTAAATTTGTCTTGGGAATATCATGCATTTGAATCAATTGTTCTTTCTTACCACAATTAGAGGTGAAATACCTGGAGACATGTGTACCGAGAACTTCTATATTTGAAACAAAAGTGTGATCGACCGAATTAAAAAAAAAAATTAAACATTAATTCTCAAATTTCGAGAGGGTTTGCTATCCATGGTTTTTAAGCAATGTACTAGTCGTGGTGATGTACACATTAGTTTGATTCTTAACCTTTAGACTATATATGCGGTCGGTACCTTGATCTTACCCAGAAAGAATTTAGACAATGGCCAGTACAGCAATTATACCTTGAAAGTTATAAGAATCGCGCTTGTTATATATCTATAGCAGTATTCCATAGGTTAATGCATCTTTAAACTTACCGCTGGTTTTAGTTCTCGTAACACCTTTTTTGCCATAATTTTTTTTATAATTTGAAAAACTCATTGTATTATTCACTGTTTCAACCTTCGTTAAGTTATGAATTTTATTTTGGTTCGAATGCAAGAGGCTAAGAGGTGGGATATGTTCAAGTATGTGATTGACATATTCCAGGAATTTGAATAAACGATTAATTTAATTGAATAAAGTTTAAGAATAAATCACTGGATTTGGGGGAGGGGGATAAATAGACCTTCGGGCCTGATCTGCATCTCGCCAATTGCCTGTCAGATTTACTACATGCTAGTTTCTCTCTTTGAAATGTGAATTTTACGGCCTGACATCGATGCCCCCTTTTTTTGATGACCTGTAAGGCATGGTCATAACTTGTTTAATGCCTGTCATTTCTTTTAATAGTGTACTCAAAACATTATACACCAACCGTTTGATGCTCTACATAAAAGGCTAAATGTTTTTGTAATGAGAGTTGGCAGATTCTAACGAAATTCTATCCAACAGTTTGTAACCAGGCTTTTAGTAATCTACACGTTTTATTTTGTCGCTTTTGTATAATCTTAATGAATCCGAATTTTTAAAACTGACGTAATTTCATCTTTGAACGAATTAATGCGACAAATTCAATTGCATCTTACACTCCAGCGTTGCGAAGGGTCGCCTTTTTTACACTGTTCAGAGAAGCTACTCGTCATCTGACTAGGGTTCAAAATTACGAGACCATTTTGTTGTTCCAGTGCGACGTTAATTCAACTACCGATCTACGTACCACACAAACCACCTGCATTTGTAATTCTTGAAAGTGTCTTGGCAGATCTAGGGGATACCAGAGAGACGGCCAGACGAATAAAGACAGGTCCGTTGAAAGCTTCCGCTAAAGTTTGTGCCACCGTGATTGTCAAATTAATCACTGATGTCGAATAATAACAACCTGCGAGTTGCAGGCGGCGCAGTGTCGATTAATGTAACTTACCCTGGATGTATCTGTGAGTAAAATTTTCTTTTGTGTATGCCCGTTACAAGATTTGTCTGTCTTGTGGTTTGCACAGGTTGGTCTTATATGGACCATGCCTCTTGATAGACAACTAATCGCTATATTTTTGGATTCGTTGTTTTGATAGGTTTTAGCTTCGCTTAAAAGTGTCCATTCCGTTGCTGAAAGGAATAGTTAAGGTTAAGCTCATGAAATTATTTGATCAACCATTCAAATAGGACATTTATCTGATATGCAAATGTAACTGTAAACCTTCACACGTTTCCTATTAAAGTGTAATTCATTTTAAGTGTGGGTTGTCGAATTATAGTATCATACACTAGTCGGACACTTGATGCGTCTCAGATTGAATGTGACTTAGACTTAAAGCGCAATCTACTAGTTAACCAATTTGCGCAAATAGATAATGAGCATTCCTCAAAAGTCCCCCTTTACCTATTTATATATACGTCTCCTGTGTTTCTTGTATGAATCGTGTCCGGTTCATTTCGCCAGTCCCCCGTGTTTAATCATTGAGAGTGGACAAGCGTTAGAATAATAAGGGCTTAATAAAACCGTTTTCGTCTGTTAAGAAATAAAAATGACCAGCGTTTAAATGTGTCAAGGGGTCCGTTATTTTTAATGGGAGATTTCAACAGACGGACATCGTACTCTCATATGGGTCGTCCATGTCTCCAGATACTACTCTTAACAGATACTAACTCCATAGTTCGTTATACTGGAGTTAGTAAGTATTAAATGCGGCTTTTTAGAATCCAGAATTCATATTCTGGAGTTAGGACAAAGACTAAGTATTCGATGTTTTCTTGTGATGTCCCTTGTAATTACTGCTGAGTCTCTCCTTACACGTGGGCAGAAAGACACCGCTCTCCACTACACAGCCCAATGTGGAATCACTAAATCTCTGTTCTTTTCTCCGATTTTAAAATTGAGATCTTTCAACGAAAAACTCTTGGTGCCATTTTACTTTCGCTTGCGAATCATCGGCGTCGCAGGGTTCGTTTCCTGTAATTCACACTGGCTGTATTTCTCTCTTTTGGGTCGGTAAAACTTTTCTTGTGTTTGTATCTACATTATTTGATGTTGTTTATCGTGTGTTTGTTGCAACTTGGCTTATCAAGGCCATAAAACCCAACCCGTTTTAGTTTAATTTGTTAATATATTTTTTACTCGTATTGATCCGTCATTTACTGGTACTAGGTATTGCAATCCGATCCGGCGGATCCGGCATCGTTTGGCTACCTACCGGATCCAGCAATATTTATCGGATCCGGCCCGGATCCGATAAAAACTCGGAATTTTTTAAAATTAAATAATCGATTATTCAAACCCAACTTTAAAGTCGCAAAATCGTTTATTAAGCAATTGATTGTAAATTAATCGATTTTATATTTTTCAATCATCCGTTTGGAGATTTCTAGCAAAAATAATAAATTAAATAATCAATAATATTTTTTTAATAAAGAGGAATTACAAAAGCAAATTCTGCAAGGAAATGAAGACTATTGCAAAAAGACAAACTTTAGAAAAGAAACAGATTTGGAGAAAATACTGAAGAAAGAAGTGACTTCATATGAAATGGAGTCAAAGGAAAATATTTGTCTCTTATGTACGACTACTTAATGACAGTTAAACCAACTAGTGTCGAAGCTGAGAGGGCCTTCTCGGCCGCTAGTTATATTTGCAAGTTCATTGAGAAGTAGGTTGGGGGATGGCACAATTAATACGATTTGCTTCCTAGGATCGTTCTTTCAAACTCAAAAGTGATTTTCATTACTATAACTTCGATTTAAAGAATTAAGAGTTCCCTTGTTTGTTATGTTGACCAACAACTGAAAAAGATTAGATTTTTATGTTAGTATGAGACAAGGTTAGGTACAATTTATGTCATTTGCTCAACGACATTAGAGATAGACTACTTAATTTTAGATTAAATAGAAAAGTACTACGTATAAAACAAACTGATGTTTTTTGGTGTGGAAACTAGCAAGACTGATCAATATCAATCGTTTAATACTTACTACTAGTAGTTACTATAATTTATTGTTGGTGATTGATTTCCCACCTATGGATAATTATTAATAAAGTTGATTTTCTAATGCTTAAATAAACGTTATGTTCGTCAAATTTGAACACTATCCTTTTTACCTACTTTCACTCAGCCGATTTTGAAAAAATACATACTGGTTAGATAGACTTATTAACAAAGTACCAATCCGGTCGGTTCCAGTCGGATTGCAATCGTAACTGGTACTAGTATGCGCATTCGAATGTATCCCTGGTATTAATGCTCAACATTACTGCTGTGCCCATATGATATTATAATTTGTTTATTAATGTAGCAGTGTTTGGTATTCTTGCACAGAACACAGTCGCCATCCAATTGTCGCGGAATGCAAAAAGCGTTCCGCGTGGTGGAAGATTTATCTCACCAAACTCTCTTGTTTGTCCGGTTGTCCTGTAAAACACGCAGCATACACGCGAGAACCGAAGTCTTTCTTTTTTCATTATATATTCCTGCTCCTCTCGTTCCTTGACCCGATATCACGTACTCCGCCATTTTCTGCGGCCACGAACCGTGACGGAAAGTAAATGACCTCCCCCACTCTGGGCCATCCCACCCCTTGCTCTTTTTTTTGCCTTCGTACCAGGCAGAAATTTGCCCTGTTCACTCTGGTCCGGTCTGTGTTCTTGCCTGCCTCTGAAGTGACCGTGGCTTTGGCAGAGTTGTATGCGGAATTGATGTGCTTAGTCATTGTGAGACCTGCTCGCGTTTGATCTAGTAAACTCGACAGGCATCAACTGCGAGGTGGAATTAGTTAGCGCTCAGCATCCCGTGCAGCGATTTCATTTTCTGACATGTTTAGGTTGTGAATTGTGTGTAGTCCTGCTTGATGGCCAATTTTCGAATATTTTGTGTGAACTTCAAAATTTGTATGTTGGAGGAGAATGTAGTGAGGGTTTGGTGACGAGAGAGGCCTTATGTTGCAGTCTTAGCTTATTGTTGATTGAAGGTTGTGACTCATTGTTCGTTTTGGTAATGTGGATAGAACGGGCTAGAGTGGTCTGTTTATTTCTTGCCCTACCTAATAAAGTGATGGATCATAGTGAACAAGTCATTTCTAACCACCTGGTAACGGGACACGTCTTTTTTTAACCTGCTAGTGGGAAACGTCTTATCTAACCTTGTGGTGGTGGTGGGGGGGGGGCGTCTATCCTGGTAATGGAGTACTTCTTCTCTATCCTGGTAATGGAGTACTTCTTCTCTATCCTGGTAATGGAGTACTTCTTCTCTATCCTGGTAATGGAGTACTTTTTCTATATCCTGGTAATAGAGTACTTCTTCTCTATCCTGGTAATGGAGTACTTCTTCTCTATCCTGGTAATGGAGTACTTCTTCTCTATCCTGGTAATGGAGTACTTCTCTATCCTGGTAAGGAGTACTTCATCCTGGTAATATTGTACGTTTCTATCCTGGTAATGGATTACGTCTCCTCTTTACTGGTAATGGGATTACGTCTCCTCACTCCTGGTAATGGAGTACGTGTTCTCTATCCAGGCAATGGAGTACGTTTCCTCTATCCTGGTTATGGATTCGTCTTTTCTGTCCTGATAATATGTTAGATCTCTGTCCAGCTAATAGGGTACGTCTTCTCTGTCCAGCTAATAGGGTACGTCTCTGTCCAGCTAATAGGGTCTATTTTCTGTGTCCAGTTAATATAGTACGTCTTCTCTATCCTGCTAATGGATATAACTTATCTGTCCTGGTACTGGGGTAAGGGTAAACCCTCTTTAACCAGATAGAAGGGAAATATTTTTGTAACTTGGTAATGGAGCACTTCTCATCTTACGTGGTACCCTGTCAAGTCTTTTCTAACCTGGTACTGGAGCACATCTTTTCTAATATGGTACTGGGACGCGTCTTCTCCTACCTGGAACTGATGTAAATAACAAATTAATCTAACCTACCATTAGACCGGAATACAGATGTGGGGGGTCTGTTGTGTGCAATTGGTGTGCGTGGGTTGTTGAGATGATCGAATTACGCAGACATACCAACCTTGAGCTGCGACAGCTCTTACCGTATGCTTTGGGACACCAAAGAGATGATTTGCGAGGAAACAAGTTGCCTTCCAAGAAAAGAGCAAACAACTGGATGGCCCTTTCACTTAATCCAGTAGTCGGTCTGTCAATGTCGTTTTCTGCGTGACGTCACCATCCTACTCGAACCGACTTGATTGCCGGGCAGCAGCGATTAAAAGCCTGCCAAAGGAAAAGTGGATCAGGGTCGTTTGAAGTGAAGCGATCGCCCAAACAAGTGAAAATAATGATCGAACGTTGGATTGGATTGATGACAGAGCATCCATTATAGAGCTGCTCCGATTATGGTTTCTTCGGATGAAAAAATGCATCCGTTAGTTTACTGGGTTTTATTTTTAGCGGTCACGAATTGGATGTTTGGGTTTTCTCATCATGTACAGCTGTTTGTACTTTTCATTTTTTTTTTCTGCTCTGGATTCGTATTTTTCTTTAGAAATTTATAAAATCTCAAATATTAGTTACAAGTCAGATTAATTGTGTTTTAAGCTTTGAACTTATTAAAATGTTACGTAAAGTTTCTTTTTCTTGAAGGACTAGGGGGCTCCGCCCCATGCTCGCTTCGCTCGCCAGCCCTAAACTAATAACAGCATCGGAAAAAGATCTTTGCAATTGTCCAGGGAACACGATGAAGAACAAACCATGTTAATTTCATATTTTTCTGATCCGAACTTTCTAGGGAAACCGTCTAAGAATCGAGCTAAACAACAGTTTTCAATCCTGCGGCGACGGCGGTAACTTTAAAAAATAATAAATTAATAAATAAATAAATAATAAATAAATATATAATAAATAAATAAATAAATATGCTTGTTTGTTAATATCGACTGTTAAAATTACTGTTATATCCGCTTTGTTCCTAAATTATTGCACAATTTTGGGCTTTTCTTCCTTCTATAGGCAATGTTTTACAGTAAAATAAATTAGTTAGGTTTCTATTTAATAATCTAAAATATGGAATATTTTGGATTGCCACAACATTAGCACCTTACTACAACAAAATATTATGCTCGTTCTTTTTCATCACTTTGGGTGCGTGGTTGCCTGTTGGAAGAGCAGCGAATTAGCATCCGGAAGGTGAAAAGTTCGATACTGAATCCAACCAAAGACCGTCGTGTTCGTGGGGGCTGATGTACTTTAAATTTGTTGTGATCTCAAATATCCTCACGTCGGTATGATGAGGAAGTCGGCCCAAGTTCGTTTCTTGTAACGGATCTCGGATGTATTTGTCTTTTCCGTGTCGGTAAAACTTTCCTTATGTGTGTAGGTACTTGTTAAATTGTGTTTGGCGCATCTTGGCCAAATATGGTCCTTGTGTCGTAAAAACTCAACCCCTTGTTTCGTTTGTCCGTCGAATTGACATTTCTTCCCGTCTCTTTTAATCTTCAAGCACAAACTGACGGGATCATTAGCATATTCCTAGATTTGGCTTGTAGCTCGTCACGGATGGTTTAATATTGGTTAAGTAGTTGCAGTCTCAACTGGTACTTACATATATGCCTACGTGTTGAGTTGCCATTGCTGATTTACTTGCGTGTTTTTTTCGTATACACTAATCCTGTACCTTGTGAATCTTGAACACGGGGCTTGTTTGCGTTAAATTTAAGTTCAAGTTTCTATCTTCGGAATCATTAAAGATGGAGTGAAAATTTCAACGGATTTGAAATCCGCCTCAGATTGTCCCAATTCTGGACGAAGCCCGAATTTTAAAATTTATCATTTGCAATTTTTGTTTGTTACTTTTTACTGGTTTTGACTTACTCAAAGTGTAGCTATAGCGATATTTGTAAAGATTTTGGTTTAAGACTATTTAGTATGGTTAATTTTATCATTTTGCTTTTATTTCTTTTTGAAAGTATAGCCTTAAAATTGTTAATGTTTTAATGTTTTCAGTATCCGTAAGGACACAAAAAGTGCTGGTTGAGAATAAAAATAATTTACGAAATCGTAGATGTGGAAATAATACAATAATATATCCTCGTGTATGTAACAACATCCTCGTGAATTAAAAAAGATATCCTTACTGTGAGAAACGAGAACTATTCCTTCATCCAAATTATCTGCTCAAGTTGGGTTGGCATGGAAGCTTGAAGAGTGGGGTGCCAGCTCAGGTGTTGCTTTGTCATCTGACCGTGGTTCAAAATTACGAGGTGTTGTCCTCGGATCTTTCCCTTAAGGGACTGATCCCGGACCGTCGTCAATAGCCCTTTGTGTTGCTCTAGTACGACGTTAACTAAAATTACCATTACCCAAATTATCTGCAGAGCGTTAAAAAAAATAAAAAAAAAATAATAATATTTATTTGTTTATTATTTATTTAATTTTTAAAAGTACTTATTTATTTACTTTTGAAAATTCAATAAATGCTTCTTGCAAAAACAAAAGTTCAGGCATTTTTTTTTGCTTCAAATGAATCGCCCCAAACGCTAGACAAGTCGTTCGCTCACTTGGCGACATTTCATTGGCGCTAAATTCCATCCCCTCCGCCGCCGCTGCTTCCGAGCAAATAAATACATTCTAACAAACAAGATAGGTGTACTTTACAGCTCGAGATGAATGTTGTTTGGCGTCCCAGTTAGCGCTCTCATACCTGAGGCTCCTGCGGATACAAGACGCAGCGTTGTCTCAGCTGTCATCTTAAACGTCACAGTCCACACACCCGTTGCCGGCAAAGTGTGTGTTCCTGGGCGCTTTTTTTCCCTCCTCTCTCTCATCTTGGTTTTCTCGTCGAGGCTCGTCTTCCCCGCTAAACGACCGATCACTATCAGTCGCCGTGGACGCTATTTTTGAAAGATTGTTTTTACGCCAACAGTTGCTTCTTTGTGCGCCCCTTCGGATCGGGCGAAAGGCGTGGAGCAACAAAGCGTTTAACCATGACCCATATCGTTTTCTGTGTCTCGGGAGGTTTTGAAAAAATAGTTCCTCTCTTCACCCCCCCACCCCACCCGCACGCGCGCGTTCTCTCTCTGGAAAGTCAAGCCTGCCATCTGCCTGGTTCGTTTCGGGCAATGCTTGAGGTCAGAGAGTCTGCGGTGTTGTTTTTCCATGCTGCCATGACAAATTACTCCGGAAACTTTGGATATTTATCGTTGCCCCGGCTCTAAAACCACTGTTCCGAGTGTTGTTTCCGATCTGTTGGGATAGCTCCGTTTCTGCATGTAGCCCTGTTGGAAGAGTAGCGGATTAACTACCGGAGGGTCGCGAGTTCGAGACTCGGATCAATCCGAGCACCGTCGTGTGCACGGGGGTGGTGGACGTTAAATCTGTCGTGGAGGATGAACTACGATTGATTTGTCTGCCGGGGTGTCTGTTTTGACCAACGAATAGCTGGATCTTTCGGTCCGTATTGTGAATTAAAATTTAAAAAATCTCGAGGAAGATGGTTTTCAAAAAATACTTCATATTATATTTGGAAAAAGCAGACTTGAAATTATCGATTAAAAAACGAACTTATGTTAGAAATGAACTTTTCCTTTTCCAGCCTCAACCCGCCGACCAACCGGCATAGTGGTTAAGGTGTTAGCCTCTAGATCGGAAGGTTACTGGTTCGAATCCGGGTCCGGGCATGGATGTTTGTAAACGTATGGTGTAGAGGCGGCTGGTGCACCTTAAATCAGTTGTGGTCGAATGTCCTCACGTTGGGTTGGTGTGGAAGTTTGGAGAGTGGGGTGCCAGCTCAGGTGTTGCCTCGTCATCTGACCGTGGTTCAAAATCATGAGGTGTTGTCCTCGGATCTTTCTCTTAGGGGATTGATCCCGGACTGTTGTCAATAGCCCGTTGCGTTACTCTAGTACGACGTTAACAAAAATTACCAAATCTAGCCTCAACCTGTCCTAGAGTGCCGTTGTAGCATAGTTAATAGCGGATTAGCAGCAGGAGTGTTGCGAGTTCGAACCTCGGTCCAACTAAAAACCGTCGAAAAGGAGGGGGCTGGTGCACGTTAAATCATTCGCGTGTCCTCACGTTAGCATGGTTAGGAAATTTGGATAATCTTTTTCATGGGGATAGATCCCGGACCATCGCCAAATAGCCCGTTGTGTTGCTGCAGTGTTACGTCAATTAACTACCTACCTAACTTTTCTGATGGTTTTGGTTTGTGACAGGAATGTTGCCATGCCGGTTGCCTCAAATAAATTTGACTTGAGTTATTTTTATGTTTTTTTTTATTCGTATAACTTTCTAAATTTCAAACTTCCGAGTAGATTGAACTTTAATCAACTAGTCCCGAAGTAGTTTGGTTAGGCTTTGCGATGTTCACTTTACTAATAAATTACTGCTGAAAATAAGATCAGGAAAAAATCGGTATCAAATGTAATATTTGGCGAGTTAGCGTAAAATGTGTTGCAAACTAATATTTTATTTAAGTATTGAACTATTTTTCCCGAATCCCGGCTAACACTGGACACTCCAGTGTGAATTTGTCAACCACTTGACGTTACTCTGGAGCACCACGGAGAAGGGATCACGTTACACCTCACATAGGTACCACACATTCTAGGCACAACCTGTTTATAGAGGGGGCCACACATTCATTCCAGACGGACAAATATCCCTGCCCTACCCCCGGTTGAATTTGGTTCGCAATTCCCTGGTTGTCTTTCTCTTGTCCTGAAAAAAAAAAAACGAAAAAAAAAAAACACCCCAACTGAAACCACTTTAAAAAAGAAACATCTAGACATCTCGCTCAGATTTACGTTAAAAAAATCCTTACTGTCGACTTCGATTGTGTCAATTTGTATTTTGTATGTGAAGGAATATTACAAATTTTTTTGTATACTGATGCTTGGCTTCCATGACTGACCGTCAGCTGTAAATACAGGTCTAAGCGTACTTTAACCTTTCAAGTTGTTTTGACGCTTTACCATTAAGGAATAACCGATTTCGCTTATGGCGATATATCGTCATCAAGATATTGGCGATTTTTTGAAGATTAAATAATCTGATTAGTTTTCTAATGACGATATCTCGTCCAGCAGTAATTGGTCTGTTTTGTTACTGATGTGTGTGTAATACCTCGTCGATACAACCACCAAAAGGGTTAAGTAATATATGCAATATTTAAGTGAGGAAATTAAGAGACATTCAGCAAGATATTGCGGATTTTTGACAATGCCAAGATCATAATCTGGTCAGGTTTTCTTCTAATAACGAGACATATCGTCCACCAATATCTGATAAGGTTTGCTAATGACGAGATACCTCGTCGATGCAACCACTGGAAGGGTTAAGTAATGTACTCAACTGTTAAGTGAGCTAATCAAAAAGGACATTCATCATTATAATGCCGATTTTTTCGAGTTCAGTTTTGCTAGTGATGAGATACCTCGTTGATGCAACCACTAGAAGGGTTAAGTAATGTACTCAACGGTTAAGTGAGCAAATCAAAGAAGACATTCATCAAGATACTGTCGATTTTTCGAGTTCAGTTTTGCTAATGATGAGATACCGCATCGATGCAACCACTAGAAAGGTAAGTAATGTACTCAACGGTTAAGTGAGCAATTCAAAGAAGACATTCATCAAGATATTGTCGATTTTTCGAGTTCAGTTTTGCTAATGATGAGATACCTCGTCGAGGCAACCACCCAGGAGGTTAAGTGGACGTTTGGAATGCGGCCGATGGCAGGAGGATGGTGTAGCCTTCCATCTCGGCAGCAGGAGCGCTTCGATGTTTAATTTTATGAACGATCCCGTGGCGCGCGGGGAAGAAGTTATTCCTAGCAATTTGTCCCTTGTTCGTCTCCGTTGCGTGCTATTTGTTGGCACTTTCTCTCTGCTTGCCCTCTAATAATAATATTGTGTATACTACTCTTCGCTCTTTCGCCTAGGCATATCTAATTTAAGCAGCGCTCCTCTGCCGACGCCTCTCGCGGTTTAAAATAGTCAAAGGAGGAGGCATGCATTGTGTCACAAAAATCGAAACTCCGGATTCTTGCGTTTTTTGTGCGTATGGTAAACTGAGCAACCGCTGCCTTCGAGGCCTTTCGTAAGGGTTCCCATGGACGCCAGCCCTCGTGGTGGTCGCTTCGACGAGATATCTCGTCCATCAAGATAGGATCTCCTTTTTCTGATGACGAGATATCTCGTCCATTAAGATCGAATCTCCTTTTTCTGATGACGAGATATCTCGTCCATCAAGATCGAATCTCCTTTTTCTGATGACGAGATATCTCGTCCATCAAGATCGAATCTCCTTATTCTGATGACGAGATATCTCGTCTATCAAGATCGGATCCCCTTTTTCTGATGACGAGATATCTCGTCTATCAAGATCGAATCTTCTTTTTCTGATGACGAGATATCTCGGTCGTCAAGATCTGACCCATTTTCTGATCACGAGATATCTCGTCCATTAAGATCTGACCCCCTTTTTCTGGTGACGAGCTATCTCGTTCGTCAAGATCTGACCCCCTTTTCTGATGACGAGATATCTCGTCCATCAAGATCGAATCTCCTTTTTCTGATGACGAGATATCTCGTCTATCAAGATCGGATCCCCTTTTTCTGATGACGAGATATCTCGTCTATCAAGATTGGATCCCCTTTTTCTGATGATGAGATATCTCGGCCGTCAAGATCTGACCCCTTTTTCTGGTGACGAGATATCTCGTCCATCAAGATTTGCTCATGACGATATATCTCATCAGAAAAAAAAAACTTTTCAATTCTTGAAGGACGAGGGATCTTGTCACTAGAAGAAAACTGATCACACCTTGATCTCGTTATTAAAAAATTGGCAGTTGTTCTGATTTTTCTTGTTTTTTACTTGCATAAATTAAATGTATCTCATAAATTGGGTTCGTTTTCTGTCATGTCAATTCGGTATGTGGGTATGTATTTTAATTAACGTCGCTTTGCACAAACACAAAAGGCTAGTGGTGACAGTCCATGATCGGCCCCCGAAGTGAAAGATCCGAGGACACCTCGCAATTTTGATCCACGGTCAGATGACGAGGCCACTCCTGAGCTAGCACCCCACTCTCCAAATTTCCACGCTACGCCAACGTGAGGACATCTGGGGAATTACAGATTTAATGTGCACCAGCCCCCTTTGTACACAGCGGTCTTTGGTTTTATATTCGAACTCTCAACACTCCGGTTGCCAATCCGTTAATATTCCAACCGGACTACCCAATATATTCGGAATGTAGTTATGTCAAGTGAAAGTACTAAGGGTTGTTTTGAGGCTGTTCCTTGCTCAAGTTTTAAATAACTCATGTCTACACTCTTCCCCTTTATCGTGAAACATTCGTCCCTGATTGGTTCAAAATCCTTGTCATTTTTCTATTTTAACGGTTGCCAAATCAACTTTATTACATTTAATCTAAATAGCCGTTGACAGGGGGATATCTCCAAAGTACAAAAAGTTTCATGGTGACTGGAGCGATATTAAAGATTTTCACAATTCAGCAAATACTCAAATCTTAAGTTCAAGTGAACGCCATGAAACAATTCCCGTGAAGTACAATTATGCCAGTGATGGATCTATTTTATTTAATGCATTTTTAATCTATATAAAATTTAAAAACGTACCGTTACTTATATGGATGCAATTAAATAACTCATTAAAAGCAGTTTTTAATTGCATCCTTATATCGTCTGCTTGGAGCAGAAACTCAAGAACTGACAAAAAAATATACAGCACGGCCGATAAATGACTAGCTTAGCTTTTAGGCCAAATAAAAAAATTATAAACCTTTGATAGTGTTATATTTTCTTTCAAACAAAAGGGCAATTCATTTCTCATCATGAAAACAATCATTTAGAGTCAAAAGTTCATGTCCTTAAAATGTCAATTAGGGTTTCAGCTCTAAGCCGACGATATATTTGAACATGTGATACATAAATAAACATTAGCTCATTTTCATTCATAGATGGAAATGTTATCTAACATGTTACCACTCAACGCGTGAGCAAAATTATGTCGACAAAAAATTTATTCAAAGCAACTAATTACCCGTGATGAAGAGCTCTCCCACCCCTAATCCCCCCTTTTTTGTTCGCAGCGATTAACATTTTGACCCCCCTTCAGAAAATTGAATCATTCTGCGGGAGTAGGGGTCCCTGATCATCTTCATTCATCGGCATAGAAACGGCGCTCCCTCAACTTACGTGGGAAAGGGAGACGGAGGATCGGGCGCAAACGATTTTTGAAGCCTCTCCGGGCTGACAACCAGATTGTCAACCAGTGTAAGGATAAGAACATAACCCCAGGATACTTGTATTACGATTCGCTACGGACTTGTTACTTTCTCTTAAATTGCTGCCGCTCAGGGGAAGTTTATCGTTTGATCGATACTTTATCAGGGTGAGAAAAATAATTCGATCTCGGTGTTTTAGTTTTGTGCAGCGTGGTTGTCGGATGAGTTAAATCTATATAAATATAAAAGGATATGTGGGGTGTATGTGTGTATATTCTCTATACAAATCTACACAGTTTTACAAATACACACCAAATTTGGTACACTTATACTTTTGAATACTACGGAAATCATAGGCTATTTCTTTTCTGTCTTCAGACAAAAATGTAGCCACGAAAATTGGCTAACAGGTAGTTCTAAATGTGCCCTTCAAAGCCCCAATTTTAAAATCTAAAGTTTGTTTTTCTGCAATAAATGGACATGGATAAGGAAACACGTTCTACAGGGTTTGTGTCTGAGTTAACACAGGGAAATGTCGCTGTCATATTTTAGCTGTCGCGGTCATATTTTAGCTGTCGCGGTCATATTTGAAACTGAAGCAACGACGGGTTATTCAGCTAGAAAATGATATTTGTCACTAGTTTGAATATGCTATAAGAAGGTGGATGTAAACTCATGGGCCGTAGTCCCTCTGTCTCCAGGTCAGTTCATAGAGTTCTTGACAATTTGGAAGTTCAGAAAATGTACATCTAGGTAGCGTACTTGAGGAGAGGTGCCAGGCAACAGGTTGAGTCAGGTCCAATCAGGCGGTGGTAAACACTTGTTGTGCTCAGTTGTGGCTGACTGCTGAGCAATGGGTTAAGGCACAAGTGTTTTAAAATAGGAATTTTGGTGTGGAATGAGTTTTTAAAATGTTATCTTTGAATTGAATTTCTAGACACGTGGCCCGTCAATCCATCATGTTAAGTGAACATTTTATTCAATTTATGCCAGATCAAGTGTTGCCTCGTCATCTGACCGAGGATCAAAATTACGTGGTGTTGTCATCTGATATAATCCCGGACCGTCGTCAATAGCCCGACGTGTTGCTCTAGTGCGACGTTAATTAAAAATTACCAAATTATTCAGTTTGTGAAAGTGTTTGACATATTTTTTAGCTTTACATCTCTCTTTATTGAAAGCGTCTTTGAGATTTCACAATAACCTGTTGAAGTAATGTAGCGTTTCATATCATGAAACATTTCTTGTTTTTTTTCCAATTTATAACAATTATTAATTGTTATATTTATTGACAATAACGTTTCATTATACGTATCGTAAAAAAGTATCGAGTGCAAACTCTCATTTTCCTTTAATTTCTTACTTTTTTCCAAAAATTAATTTCTCTGCCGTACACGAAATCCATGGATCACTTGAATTTCTTTCCATACTTGCCGAGGATGCATTCTTATTTAAAGACTAGCTGAATAACACGGCGTCGCTCGGGTTGAAATGGTTGAAGATTGATTGAAAAGTGAATTATAGTAATCACTTTTCTCAAATAGCAGTAATTGAAGTTGCACAGAAAATACTTTTAAACTCTTTCATAGCTTCTACAATTTATTTCAGATGGAAATATATACATTTAATTCCTGAATAATATATTGCAATATGCAAAAGACTAAGACATATACAAGCAGAAACGAAGTTCCGGTGAAAAAATGCAGAATTCTTAGAAACGAAAGATGAGCAATGTCGAATTTCGACTACCTGAGCTGAAATAGAGCAATTCGAGAAAGACGTTAGAAAAATATCGATAAAGACGATAATGATTTGTGAAATTTAGTATTGCTCAAATATGACCGCGACATTTCCCTGTTTTAAGTTTCCTGTAGAACGCGTTTCCTTGTCAATATTCATTTATTACAGGAAAACAAACTGTAGATTTTAAAATTGGTGCTTCGAGGGGCAGTTTTAGGCCTACCTGTGTGCCAATTTTCCAATGTGTGTAAGTGCTACAGATTGGTATAAAGACAATAAAGCAGGGATGACAAAAACAAAAACAAAATTTAGGACCCAGGACCCTTGCAATACATATACTAATATTTTTTCGAACGCTGAGTACTTCACAGAACTCATTACACACACGCGCAGTAAATAATATGCTATTTTTGTGTAACTGAGGCAATAAAAGAGAACATTTTTACTATCTACATTAGACATTTTGCTCCATTTTTGACCTTTTATGGCCTAAAAAATCAAATTTGTTTTCATGAAAAATAAACGTGTTTTTATAATGAAAGAAAAAATAAAGGAAACAGAAAATGTAGGCTCCAGACCAAATTTATTAGGCGCCCTGGCGACAGGGATTTGTCATGCCCTTCAGTAAAACAATAGCCTATATTTTACGCAGTGCTCTTAAATATATGTGTATCAAATTTGGGTGTAGATTTATATAGAGAATATACCCCCCCCCCCTTTTTTTTTTACACATGTAGGGGAAAAAATAACAAATTCTGAGAAAGAATATCTTTAATACTGCTAATGGTTCACATGCATATATCCGCCAGGAAACCTGCCGTTTTCTATTCTCGACTTCCATCCAGTTTTCATTTTCTTGACCAATTGAATCTTTCCTATGATTCTTTCAACCAATAGGTGTGATTATTTAGTCATGTGTGTTTTGCGGGGGAAAAGCCCAACACAAGACTATTTGGAAATTTCGTGACTCTTAGAGGGTTAAACAGCGTTTTTTTTTTATATCACTCTATTGAAAATATCTTCTTATCAGTATTAGTTAAATTCAATACGAATATAAAAGCAGTTTCGATTGCATAATTATTCCATTGGCCATCTGCTGACCTTTTTAAAATTCGGTTAGGTTCGTAAAAATTTACATTAATTTATAGTTTAGTTTCTCGAAGACCATTTAAAACCATTTTTTACCTTTGGCTTCTATTTTAAACTTAACCAAGCGAATAAATTATGTAGCATTTTTATTAAACTGATTTCAAGTATTGAATGTCAAACTGCCACCTAGTTTATTTGAACTCTGATATCCATTAATTTACTTTCGAAGAGCATTTTGCTTTATAATATGTGAATTCTCCACCCTTAGAAACCTTTCATTTGTTTTTGATCTTTTGAGTCAGTTGGTCTGTCTCCTTTCACGCCATAGAACTTATTTTTTCTTCTGAATAAATCTGTTTTGTTAACTTAAAAAGTTTGAACAAGTGCATTTTACGAGGCATTGTTAGATCATTTTGCTTCTAAGATCGGATTCCGTTTTTGAAAAAATATAAAAACTTAAAATTTTTTTTTGGTAAATTTTATTAAGGATTTGCTTGTTATAGATGGGTATTAGTAATGGGTAATGAAGTATTTCAATAAAAAGGGACCTAAGTTACTAAAAAAACAAATATTTAACCGAAGATAAGTGTTAGCCCAATTTGCATGCATTAATCAGTGACACCACTTAATAACTCACTGTTTTAAACGTTGATGGCACAATTGAAATATGTCTGAAATGTGCAATGCTCATTACTCATTGTAGCTCATAACTTATCGTCAAAACTCATTGTAAAGATTCGAACCTAATCAACTCGAATTCGTCTGTTCACACCTAAAGCTGGAATATCTTGCCCATTAGTTCGTGCACAATCTGCTTGCGTTTCTTTAAAACACAATTTCATTGATGATGGGAGCTAGATACTGTTTGCCTTAACTCTCTAGAACAAGTTGATTTTTTTGTGGTCAAGCTAATGTTTTTTCCACTGAGGTGAATGGACATACGCGTATCGAAAGTTTTTACTGTCACAGGAAAGAAAGACGTCCAGGGAAGTTACAGGAATCGATTACGAGCCATCTACAGATCGCTGATTGGAGCGCAGTAGGCAACTTGGAAATCAATAACGTGTCACAATTAATAAAGGTGGTTGGTAGTTGGCCGTACTTGTCCAAGCTTCTCCAAGCACAAGACGACGTCAAGTAGAAAATGTATAGGGGGAAAAAGAGATGAAAGCAGATTAAGATCGTTTATATATCGTGGAAGCGTGAATCCCTTGTTTACTAATAACAGTAAAAAGGAAAAGAAAAGTACGCCTCGGGTCCATAAGCCCGTTGTGTTGCTCCAGCGCGACGTTAATTGCCTACCTCCTGACTTTCTACTTCTATTTCTAACCCTGGTATCGAATTTTTCCCTTCTATTGTTAACTTAAACTATATGTGAATCTGATTGATGGATTTGTTTTCATCGTCCTCGCCATGTATTTCATTAAAAAAAAAGTTGATGACGGCCACTTGAAATTCCAAGTACCATCCCACTGATAGCCCGATAGTCCTCCAAACCAGAACGCCCGCGTCAGCCAACGTCCCAGCAGAAGCCGTGCTCCCCATCCGACGTGGGCAGAAAAAGAAGCCGAAGAGCAGCTGTGTGTGCCGAGGGGACGGAAAAAGCACGTGGGATCCAATCGATGGATGCGTCATCATAGCCGGGGCACAAACGTCCGCTTCTCGCTCTCCCATGACTAAACTGAGCGGGAGATTTAGCCGTCCCTTCTCTTTTTTCAGCCCTCCCCTGATTCATTCATACGATTCGGACTTTATCGACGGAATCAACTGATTCAGTGAGAGTGGGACGGGCGATTTCGGATGGAGGGGTGGTCGGTTGCCCGGTGCCGGGTTCGGTAGAGTGCCAATTCAATAGCTAGCGAATCCGAGTGCGATAAATGCGTGTTCAGGATGTTGTGATTGGGATATTTTATTTTGTTTCGTGAGGACGTTTGAGGCAGTCTGCATTTCATCTGGACCGTATTTGTATTGCTGCTTCGATGAGAAAGCAGTCGACCTTGGGTCAGTGAGTTTTGAATAGGTGCGAAGGCGCGCTGGGAGATGAATGCCGTTCGCAGAAGCATGGTTGGCGATTGCCGTGAAGGATTTTCGTTGTCAATGATATCACTTTCGGCAGCAAAGTTGGAGCCAGAATCCGCACAAAAGACATCACTTGTGGGAGGAATTGTCACCAGTCCCCAAATGTAACGAATAGACTCGTCAAAAACCACGTGACTAAAACTGCCTTCTCTCTGAAAACGGACCAGTCGGAATGGTGTCTGAACCCAAAATATGTATGACTCAGTGGATTTGTTCACTGCGTTAGCAACCTACGAGTGCTGATTAAACAATAAAAGTGATCTGTCTCAGGCTGCCGAGGATCATGTTTAGAGTTTTATTCAGTTTATGATAATTCAGAAAATAATTTCGATTTATCGAATATCCAAATCAGAACAAAAGCTGTGCATTTTTCTGTCAAATAGTTTAATGTATATTTATAATTTCTAGGATTATCTATGGGTTTAAATGATTGCATTGATATTTAATGAAATTTTTTTTATGGATACGATGTTTTGAATGAATCTTGCCCTATGAAAATAGGCGATAGACTTTTACGCTTCATTGTTTATACAATGTAAATACATATATATATATATATATATATTTTTTTTTTTGTGTTAATACTTGAGCTTGATATATTTTATTTGTAACAAAATGGACATCAAAATTTATATATCCAAAGAAACATTTGTTTTGCCATTACGTATTTTGTTAAATTGGTATTGAACGGTACTAATAACTGCGCTGCTTCTAAACTTTTCCGTCCAAGGACTCCTTTGAAAGCTAACAATTTTCACGGACCCCCTCAGATTTGACTGATAATACGCTTCTAAAATACAAGATTTAAAGACTTAAACGTATTAGTTTTAGAATTAAAAATGCTGGTAGATAATTCTACTACTTTTAGAATAATATAGATTTTTGTCCGTAAGAAAAATCGATTTAAAGACTTAAACGTATTAGTTTTAGAATTAAAAATGCTGGTAGATAATTCTACTACTTTTAGAATAATATAGATTTTTGTCCGTAAGAAAAATCGGAAAAAGTATGAAATATTTTATTTTTCCTGGACGGTTCTTTATTTGGTTAATGAAATATGGCATTTTTACGCGAGACCCCTAGGGTCCGCGGATCTCACTTTGTCAACACTTACTATAGTTCGTAAGTATTCTACTTGCTTACTTTGTACTCCAGTACTTGAATTTTAAAATTGTACATGGTTTAATGTGACAAAAAGGACAAGACATTTTTAAAATTTTGAATGGTTTCGGTGAAATTTCTTCAATTTTTGATCCAAAAAGTTTCAAGTTAAAAAAGCACGTAATTTTTCATCGTAGGATTAGAAAGATAGAAAACGCTGTTGCCTCTGATTTTTCCATTGATCCCCTTAGGAAGTCGCTTCCTTCCACGAAAAAGCCGAGCTAACTGTATTTCACGCGAAAAACTCGTTCTCCTTTGTTCGTCGAAACCCGGCGTGTCCTAGTACTCCCGCCCACGCCCTGCCACAATGCCGGGCCGGGTCTCGGGCCGCTAAACGTCGTTCTCTGAAACACAATTCCGCCATTTGGAGGATTCCGCGAAAGGATCGGGTGAGAGGGGCTGGTGCCGGAAGAGAAGCGGTTTCTCAATTTATTATTTCGCCGCTGTTGAGCAACATTTCGAGTGGGAAATTGCTACAGGAAGCGGAGAAAGCATTATCTTCTCAGTGGCGGATTTCTTTCTAGGTGTCGGGTTGGACGCGTTAGTTGGAGGCTTGTGATCAGGGGCACTTGGCGCCCCTGATCACAAGGTACCCGAGGTACTCAAGTGATCTTTTCTATTACCATAGTTACCCCATTACTATTTTCGCCATGTCTTGAATATACACGGGGAAGACTGGTAGGAAGAGCAACGGATTGTCAACCAGAGGGTTGTGAGTTCGAATCCAGCCAAAGACCGTCGTGCACAAAGTGGGCTGGTGCGCTTTAAATCCGTTGTGGCATCGAATGTCTTCACGTCGGCGCGGCGTGGAAGTGAGTGGAGGTGCCAGCTCAGGTGTTGCCTCGTCATCTGACTGTGGTTCAAAATTACGTGGTGTTGTCCTGGGATCTTCTCCTTTAAGGGATTGCCGACCAACTGGTTAGGTGGTTGAGGTGTTAGCCTCTAGATAGGAAGGTTCGTGGTTCGATTTCGGGTGAGTGCAAGGAAGTTTGTAAGCGTATGGTGTAGAGGGGGCTGGTGCACCGTAAATTTGTCGTGGACGAAAGTCGTTGGGTTGGTGTGGAAGTTTGGAGAGTGGGGTGCCAGCTCAGATGTTGCCTCGTCATTTGACCGTGGTTCAAAATTTCCTCGGATCTTTCCCTTGGGGTATTGATCCCGGACCATCGGCAATAGCCCGTTTTGCTCCAGTACGACGTAAATTAAAATACATACCTACCTTGAATAAACACGGGGATCGTGCTTCCTGGATTCCCGATATTTCTGCTTTACCCAGTTCCCAAATTTTCCACGCCGCGATAGCCCGGTTGATGGAGTAACGGATTAGCAACATGAGGGTTGCGAGTTCGAATCCAACCAAACCGTCGTGTACAAGGGGCTGGTGCATGTTAAATCTGTCGCAGCCTCCAACGTCTTCACGTTGGAGCGGTGTGCAAGTCTGGGGTGAAAGCTTGGATGTAGCCTCGTCATCTGACCGTGGTTCTAAATGACGTGGAGTGGTCCTCGGGATCTTTCATTTGGAGGATTCATCTCGGACTGTCGTCAATAGCCCGTTGTGTTGCACCAGTACGATGCCAATTAAGATACCTATCTACAGCTTCCTTTTTTCACCTCCAACGACATTTTTCTCTCGGGTGGCGAAGCTTGGCCAAATATGGCACTTGCTCCATAACACCCCAAAACGAACCGACCGAGGGATGCGGAAAAGCAACCGCATCGCGAGACGTCCTCCGCTGCTCATTTCCACCGCGCACGGACTTCGCCAAAACAAATGCAACGTGGAAACTGGTCTTACTAGCTCAACAGGTGCGCAGTTCACTCCGGCAGGTACGATCTCGGAATAGAAAATCGAGGCGCTCTATTTTCTCCTTCCTGCGACGGGGCTGTAGCTTGGGGCTACCCCCGGTTGACATTCCCGACGGGGACGTGAAGCGAGGGGGCGGGGCAGGGGTGGACGTGTTTCTCGGGCCGTAAATTCGTCCGGAAGTACGTGACGGCGCTGTGTAACGTGTAACGGGGTTTTAACGAAGCAAGTCTGCGCGGCGACGTGAAGGAAGATTAAAGGGTTTTGTTGTTGGGTGTGGATTTTTTCACGTTTGTCGCGTCCTTTTTTTTTTTTCTTTCGGGTGTGATGTTTTTGTCGCGTAATAAAGACGAGTCGTTTTTTAATGCGTGATGTTTTGATGGCTTCTTGGTCGTTAAGGTCGGGAGTATCGGGAAGTGGGATCAGCGCCTTGAGATGTTGCAAGGACGGCATCTGTGCGTCTTGAAACTTGGAAAGTTTGGATTGAGTAATGTCGTTCTGGGAGTGTGTGAACCCATAGTATTTTTTAAAACAATATCGCATCATTGAGAGTAAGAACTTGAAGAATTGGAAATCAGTTTCACTTGTTTTCAGTTAGTATATTTATTTTGAAATTAAATAATACTGTTTATAGAATGTGTCAAGAGTATGGTAGATATGTGTGTCTTTAGTGTGTAAAAAAACCCGTTATGTTGCTCCAGTGCGAGGTTAGGTATAGTGGTTGAGGCGTTAGAATCTAGATCGGGAGGTTCCTGGTTCGGGTCCGGGCATGGAAGTTTGTAATCGTATGGTGTAGAGGCGGCTGGTGCACCTTAAATCTGTCGTGGCCGAAAGTCCTCACGTTGGGTTGGTGTGGAAGTTTGGAGAGGGGTGAAAGCTCTGGCGTTGCTTCGTCATATGACCGTGGTTCAATATTACGAGGTATTGTCCTCGGATCTTTCACTTAAAGGATTGATCCCTGACCGTCGTCAAAAGCCCGTTGTGTTGCTCTAGTACGACGTTAGCTAATAATTGCTAATTACCAATTACCAGTGCGAGGTTTATTAACTTCCTACCTACTTTCAATGTATAACTGTTTGCTCTACGCGCCTGTTTTGATCACCGAATTGAGGAATTCAGATGTAAGGGATTTAGATTTCATTTTGAAAGTAATGAATTTTTCTAATAGTTGAAATTCCCTTTCCCAGAGCTCCGGTCTGGTTGTCAAGGTATTAGCCTCTAGATAGGAAGGTTCCAGTTTCGCATTCGGGTCAGTGCATGGATGTTTGTAAGAGTATGGTGTAGAGGTGGCTGGTGCACCTTAAATCTGTCGTGGCCGCAAGTCCTCACGTTGGGTTGGTGTGGGAATTTTTCGATGGGGTGCCAGTTCAGGTGTTGCCTCGTCATCTGACCGTGGTTTTTAAATTACGTGGTGTTGTCCTCGGAGGGGATTGATTTCAAAAGCCCGTTGTGTTACTCTAGTACGACGTTAGTTAAAAATGACCGATTACCCTTTCCCGGAAGAAATGATTGCCAAAAGCCAGTTCTGTTGACTCCAGTGCGACGTTAATTCAACTACCTACACATCCAGAATAAATGGGGTTGTCCTGGCTCAGTTGGGTTTGCCACCGCTTTTAGCAACCTGCGGTATGTAGGCAGCGCAGGTTCGATTCCTGTAATTTACTCCGCATGTATTTCTATCTTCTGTGCCAGTCGGATTCCCCCTCTTCTTCAGTTAACAATTTATTTACTTTTGAGTGATTTATCATTTTTTATATATATTCAGACAGTTTTCAGTTTCAAATTTCCACTTGCATTTTATATTAGCTTTGCTCTTGAGGATTTCATACCATATTTTTTTTGTGTGCTGAATTCGGAAAATTCCATTTCTACTGTTCCATATTTGGGGCCTGTGTCTTGACGTTAGACATTTTTCACAACGAATGTAGTTTCCATGTTTTTCCCTATCATGGTGTCTGCCTTCTTGTGTGTATATTCTCTAAATCTACACCGCTTGACTAATCCACACCAAATTTGGTACACTTATACTTTAGAACACTGAGGAAAATATGCTATATCATTCCTGTCTTCAGACCAATCTGTAGCCATGACAATTGGCACACAGGTAGTCGTAAATATGCCCCATCGAAGCCCCAATTTGAAAATCTAAAGTTTGCTTTTCTGCTGTAAATGGACATGGATAAGGAAACACGTTCTACAGGGTTTGTGTATGAGTTAACACAGGGAAAAGTCGCGGTCGTATTTCAGCCGTGTCGCGATAGGACACACGTTCTAGAGTTTGTGTATTTCAATTAACACGGAAATGTCGTGGGACATATTTTAGCTGTCGCGGTCATATTTGAAATCCGATCAACGCAGGGTTATTCAGGTAGTTTATTAATATATAGCTTCGCGTAAATGCAGGTGAAAAAATATTTAAAAAATAGTGTCTCGCTGCGGCTATTGCTGAAGTCGAAGTAAACTGAACGCACTTAAACACGAAAGATGACTCAACAACGCATTGGAAATCAGCACTGCATATAAAACAAAGGAAACTCCCGAGGATCCTTTTCTTTCAAAGGCTACAACTCATCAACACGAGTGGCCTTCCTTACCCATCTTAGGTAACCGAGTGGTCGACATTGGACACCGCTTGGCGAAAGGTGAGTAGGGACCAGTTGCCAGAAACAAAGGCAAGAAGGGCGCCCTTCGGTTTTAATTAGTAGGTCACAGCGTTTGTAAAAAGGGGTTAGAGCGTTGAAAAGTGAACAAACTGCGCAAAAGGACGGCTCGCCACTCGAAAGCGGGGCACTTGTTCCAAAAGGAACTGGAAAGTGGGAATAGAAACAGAACGGACTCTGACTTCCTGCTTTCCTTTTCAGGAACGTCGTGTCTGATAACATCTGTTGAGTCACTGCCTCTTTGTGCGATATGCTCGGAGATTTTTCCGGGTTATTCCTGAGTGATTAATGGTGGATTATGAATGCCGTTAGCGGTGGTTATTGTGTCTAAAAGTAGGCGAATCCTGATATTCGGTATCGAAATTTTGTTAAATTATTTAGTTCAGGCCGTTTGTCTTCGCCGTGGGTTTGCCCGTTGCGCTGCCAACCTGTGAGTTGTGAATGGTTCAGGTGCGATTCTGTGTGTATTTCTCTAAAAAAAAACCTTTCTTGTGTGCTTGGCCATTTACTTGACTTTAGCACCGACCAACCGGTCTGGATGTGTTATCCTCTAGATCGGAAGGTTCTTGGTTCGATTCGGGTCAGTGCATGGATGTTTGTAAGCGTATGGTGTAGAGGCGGCTGAAAGTCCTCACGTTGTGTTGGTGTGGAAGTTTTGAGAGTGGGGTGCCAGTTCAAGTGTCCTCATCTGACCGTGGTTCAAAATTACGTGGTGGTGTCTTCGGATCTTTTCCCTTAAGGGACTGATCCCGGACCGTCGTCAATAGCCCGCTGTGTTGCTCTAGTACGACGTTAATTAAAATTACCATTACTTGACTTTAACGCAGCTTAGTCTTGCGCTATAAAACTCAACCTATCGTATTAGGCCTGCAGTATTGGTACCTGTAATGAATTTTAGCGCATTACCGTTCTCTATTCACTCGGAACACGACCCTCAGGATGCACCCTTTCAACTTTGCCCTGCCTCTGCTTTTTGTTTTTCCTTCCTTCCTCATTCTGTTGTCTGCCTTGTGTTTGGCTCTTGCGCCATAAAACCCGAAAACAATCAATCTATCAACAGGTGTTACAGGCACCAGGAACATTACAATTCCCGGTTGTTGCTTCTCCTTGAGATTCCTGAAAGCGCATTTACAATTCAGTCGACAGTTAATTTAAAGTTCCTTAAAGATATTCATCCTTTTGCGTATTCCATGTAGCACCCAGCGTAAATTTAAATTATGTCACTAATTTAAAGTGTGAAATTTTGTTCGAGCCTTTTTAATATATATACGAACGCTTACGTACGAATACGCTTGAACGAATACGCTTAAGTAATGCTAATTACCTCTAAAATACATGTGGGACGACATGTTGAACCGAATGGCGATAGGCGGGAATTGTACGCATAGCCATCTTATTGCAAACCGACAATTCTCCCTTGCAGTGCAATTCCCTTAGCTATTCGGAGCTGTCGTGATATAGTGGGTATGCTCCTCCAGGTTCGATTACTGTCTGGTGGATTTCTTCCCTAGGTGTATTCTTTCTTCCGTGTCAGTAAAATCTTCACTCTGTGTGGATATTACTTGATATTGTGGCTTGTGTCTGGCGTAGCATGACCAAATTTGGCCCTTGCGCCACAAAACCCCCAAAACAACCAATCCCGTAGTGATTATATTCATGACAAAATGGCGCAGCTTAGACAAATATGGCCCTTCCGACATTAAATCCCAACCAACTATTTATGAAAGATTATTCATATTTTCAAGTAAAAACTTGATATTGTATTAATAACTTTAGATGCAAAATGGGATGTATGTAATTGCAGCCTTGGATGTTTAAATGGGTTTGCTTTTCCAGTAGTGCATTCAAGTAAGATTGTGTAAAACGAAAAGTAAAATACCCGAGGCAAACTTTCATCAATTAAATAAAATAAAAAATTCTTTTGAATTTCTAAAGGCACACTTTATGATTCTTTAAGCGCGCCGATAGGTTGTGTCACATCCCTGTATGAGCTTATTTAAGCGGGGGGATTGTAGGTGAGGAGGGACCTGAAATGTGTAAATATTTTTGTATTGCAACAGCAGTCTGTGTTTCCTAGTTTAAAATTTATAAATGTCTGGAATGTATCTCTAAAAAATGTACAATTTTGCTTTTCATGAGGGTTTTTTCATCTAACCTTACATGGCATTGGTACACACCAACTAACCTTGTATTCTCTTTATGATTGGCCTTCGACCCATTATCTAATGTGTGTTGGAGGAAATCATATGCAACTGCTCATAAAAGATGCAGGATGCCTCGTCATGCAGTATACATAAGACCATTGAACCAACCAATTCTCATGGAGTAGCCCCAATGTCATGGTATGATCTCATGATATACCGGCTCGATAACCCATTTAGGCGCTCTAGCCCCTGTTGACTTGGGGTTGGAATCATGGTCCGCGTATGGTTGTTCATATTGATAGTTTGGAATCCGCTTTAGCACACGTGTAGAGGGTTCGTCGTTGCTCTGTGGGGTTGTCCACTGCTCTAGCAAGCTGCGAGCTCTAGGCAGTGCAAATTCGATCCCTCCCTGTTTCGCTTCTGTATCAGTAAAAACCTTCGCCCATTTGTTTGCCAGTTGTTTGGCTCAACTTGGCCTAGTACCTTAAAATCACTCCGCAACTTCGTGTCGCAAATGATATTGTAGAGCGATACAACAAAAACGTTAGTACTGGTGACCGTTTTCTATTGGTATAGTGGTTGGTCATAGCTTTTGTCTGTGCTGCTGTTGTGTACTGAGTGGATTTCTGGATACGAGCGAAGCCTCTTAGGAAAAAAAAACACCTTTATTAGGTTCTATTTGGTTTACGATATATACAAGTGCGCAGTCGATCACTGCTAGCACGCATTTTGGAACACATACAAAAGCTATGATTACAGCGCATGCTTCTTCGCGAGCGCGTTGTTATATTGTATTTACAATTATATATAACAGCCACCCATTAGGTCGCGGGTACAAACCCCTTATTGTAAGAGCATGGATGTCAGTGGTTGTTCTTGTTAGGAGTAGCTGCGGCTTATCCATTGGGTGCTCCTTCACAAGTGGCCGTTAATTCGCTCCTTGTACCACAGGTCAGGATTGGAATTTCTTTATAATCTGGTACTGGAGGACCTTCATTGAACTTTGTTCCGGGTTTGTTTTCTAGCCGAGTATATAGGGGCTCATTTTGTAATTTGGCACCGGGACTATACTCTAACCTAGTTTACCCTGGAACGGGCTCGTAGTACAGTTGGGGTCCTTGCACTCTGCCTACATCAGGCCTGATTCTTCAGTACCAAAGGTCAGGATTGGAATTTCTTTACAATCTGGTACTGGAGGACCTTCATCGAACTTTCAACGGGTTTGTTTTTTAGCCGAGTATAGGGGCTCATTTTGTAACTTGGAACCGGGGCCTATATTCTAACCTAGTCCACCCTGGAACGGTCCCATAGTAAAGGTGGTGCTCTTGCACTCTGAATACATCAGGCCTGATTCTTCAGTACCAAAGGTCAGGATTGGAATTTCTTTACAACCTGGTACTGGAGGACCTCAAGCCTGATTCTTCAGTACCAAAGGTCAGGATTGGAATTTCTTTATAATCTGGTACTGGAGGACCTTCATCGAACTTTGAACGGGTTTGTTTTCTAACCGAGTATATAGGGGCTCGTTTTGTAATTTGGCTTCGGGACTATATTCTAACCTAGTCCACCCTGAAAGGGCCCGCGGTATAGATTTGGGGCTCTTGCACTCTGCCTACATCAGGCCTGATTCTTCAGTACCAAAGGTCAGTATTGGTATTTCTTTACAATCTGGTAATGGAGGACCTTCATCAAACTTTGAACGGGTTTGTTTTCTCTTTTTGGCTCCGGGACTGTATTCTAACCTAGTCCACCCTGAAAGGGCCCGTAGTACAGGCGCGGGGCTCCTGCACTCTGCCTACATCGGGCCCGATTCTTGAATCCCTCTCGGATGGTGTGCGTAACCTTGTACTTGGTTGCGCATCGTTGCGTATCTAACGACCGACTGCTGTGTGTGCCGCGCTTTCGAGGGCGGGTGAACGAACGGTGGGACGACCAGACACTGGCTTCTTGGTCGCCTTTTTTTTCTCCTCTCACTCCACAATCAGTCGAGGAATTCGTGGTGACGATCGGTTCGCCACCGCGGCTGCATCCGGTGGAGGTGAGACATCGCACATGCGAGAGGTTTGGGCTGTGGTTGGGGACGTGCATGGTTGGCCAGTTGTGAAATGTATGGAGATGTGGCAATTAATTAATGGTTTGAGAATCTGCATGGATTGCCTTTGGTCTCTTTTCGAAGGAGTTGTCCCCTTCCATGTCGAATTCGTCGTCTGACCGTGGTTTAAAATTTCGAGGTGTTGTCCTCGGATCTTTCCCGTCGGCATCCACCCCTCCGATGCACATTTTTTTGCACGAACTCAAGGTACACTAGTTAGTGATGTCTTTTCTCGTTGGTTTTACTGCCTCTGGTGAACATCACGACTCCAGCATGCCCGAGCGATCTTTCCTCTTCTCTCTATCCTTTATTTTCGACCGTCGTGTCCCCGTGAGTATGTCCACTGCGCTAGCAACCTTCGAGTTGCAGACTGCGCAGGTTCGGTTCCTGTCGGGCGTAATCCTCCGTGGGCGTATTTCTATCTTCTGTGTATTTCTATCTTTTATTGTGTGTAGTTGTCTATTATTCGGTATTGTATGTCTTGTGTCTGCCACAGATTGGCCTTTGTGCGCCATAACCCCCCCCCAAAAAAAAAAAAAAAAAAAATTTACTTGTTTTCACAACTGTTTGCCATTGTCTGTCTTGTGTTTGGCGTAGCTTGACCAATTGTACCCCCATAAAATGCATAACGGATCGACCATCCCTTCGGCATTGATCCCAGACCGTCGTAGACATAAATTCAACTACCAACCTCGATGTAGAATTGCGATTGGTTTTCCTTGGTTGGTTTTGAGTTTTTGTTTCCCTTGGGTTTTGGGTTTGTCTTGTGTTTGACGAAGCTGACCATGAAATCCAACCCAAACCAACCGTCTTTTTAATTTTCATAATGGTAATTAAAAATGGAAGTGGTCATGGTTCCTCTTGACTCGTCCGATCTTTGCAAGACTTGGTTAACAGTGACCAGGACTTGTCCTTAACAAGAACTTGAATTTTATTTTCTCTTTCTCGGGAACCTAGAAAGTTACTAAAAATAAATTTTAATTTGTCCTTGAAAGTTATTTTAAGACAAAATTTACATATACCCCCAAACTTGCAATTTTATAAATATTATTCTTTTCCTGTTGAAAACTACAAATTGATCCAAAATTCTTATTTAAATTTGTTAACAGAATGACAATTCCTTCAAAATATCTTTCATTGCAAAACAAAATTCCCGTCTTGAAACGAATGCTCGTCATTTACAAATTGCGATCCATAAAAGTTCTAGAATTTGTTTCAGTGGAATGGTGGAAACTTCGGTTATATTTTATTTATATAACGCGATTATTCCTAAACCACTAAGCCATATTCTATCGAAACGATGCATTCCATTTTCACTTTTCCTCCTCCTTTCCAGCCTCAACGATAAATCGTAAAACGCTGAATCAATTCTCGATCTCGTCCGGTTCCCCTTCTCTTCATCCTTTGTTGCCAGGTTTGGGGTGCTTGAGGGTGGCGGTTGCAGCGTACCCTTTGACGGGGAGGGGGTGACCTTTTCGATGGTTGTCGATTTCACCGTTGGCGGTAGTTGTAGTACCCCAGGAGGGTGCACCACGGGTGTCGGGAGAACATGAATGGCTTCCATATCTATATTTGACGATGGGCCCGTGCGGGTGGGTGTTGGATGAGTTATTCGCGATTATATTGTTTGTATGTTCTGTGTTATATTTGTCGCACAACTCGTTTAAACATAACTTTTAGCGTATACATTATCGAAGTTCTTTTCAGAAAGGCTATTTCGTAGCACGTGCATTCAGCAATGATGTTTGATTGGGTAGTATGATGTACTTTGTATATGAATAAGCAAAATATTGCAAAATTCCTGATCAAGAGCGTTGGTGAACATACCTTCTCTGGTGTTTAGCCCGTTGTGTTGCTCGTGTATGACGTTAATTAAGCTTTTCAAATTACCAATCTTTAGGTGTATGCGGGTATCGCAATCCCGAGGTTAACCGATTGGTGTTTCTTTTATACCGATTTCTTCGAGGTATACCGATTGGTATTGGTATAAGGCCGATTGATATATTCTTTTCCCATAGGGTTTACTTCCTCTGGAGAACATAAGTTTCACACCAGGATGCCCAAGCGATCTTTCCGTCCTTTCTCCGCTCCATCCTTGCCGACCAACCGGTCTGGTGGTTGAGGTGTTAGCCTCTAGATCGAAGGTTCCTGGTTCGAATCCGGGTGCGCACATGGATGTTTGTAAGCGTATAGTGTAGAGGCGGCTGGTGCACCTTAAATCTGTCGTGGCCGAAAGTCCTCACGTTGGGTTGAAGTGGAAGTTTGGAGAGTGGGGTGCCAGCTCAGGTGCTGTCTTCGAATCTTTCCCTTAGGGGATTGATCCCGGACCGTCGTTAATAGCCCGTTGTGTTGCTCTAGTTCGTCGTTAATTAAGAAATTACCAATTACCGCTCCATCCTTTCTTTTCACCGTTACTTGACATTGTCTTGTGCGGCCAAATATGGCCTTGAAGCCTAAAACCAGCCGAATTATTTTCAAAAGAAAAATTATAGTTGTAGCATTTTTAGTCATCTGTGGAGGTTCAAACGGATCTTAAGTACCGATAGTGCAGTGACAAAGGCGAATTTGCGAACCTGATGTACCGCGGGAGGTTCAATGTTGTACCTTATATACCTAACATTGTAGACGCCCGGTCAGTATGTGGTTAGCGCATTCGTCTGCCACGCTGAGGGGTCTGGGTTCAAATCCCGGTTAAGTCATGGTCGTAAAATTGTGTTGTTCTTTGTTAGGGGTAATGATGGTCGCCCACTGGGTGCTCCTTACAAGTGGCCATCGCTTCCGGCCTTGTAGTGGCCAATGATTAATAATCAAAGTGCTCGCCATTAGAAAAAAACATACCGAACGTTCTATACACAAGCTGCTTATAGAGGCCATACATTCATTCCAGGCAGAAAAACAGGATTCGAACGAGGAACCTGCCGATTCGATTGGTCGGCGAACTATAAAATAAACCACCTCATTTTTATAAGTGCCAGTTCATTTTGACTACCCTTAACTGACTTTTAAAAGTTCACGCCCAATCAAAGTCAAAATTTTAAGAAGCCGCTGAATTTTGAGAAGCATTTATCGTATTCACGCACTTCTCTTTACCATTAACATTAGAGTCGGAGTTGCAGTTATGTATACCGGTTATGTGGTGCGGATATCTTTATGTTTGCTAAATATATACTCCATTATTTCCTAAGAGTAGTTAATGTAATATTAGCATGCAAATGCGGCATGATAATTATGCCTCCAACTAAATCTCGCGTGTCGGTCTAACCGACAGATATGTGTGAGACGCCATTACTCACTGCGTCTGGTCTGTTTTGGTAATTTAGGTTTCGCCTGGTTTTATTTTTAACGCATTATTGATTTGGTGAAGTGTAACGAACAATTGTTTTTAATTCAACTTATTTTTTGGCATTTTCATGTTGTTTCTTTTGTTGTGTTAAATCTCATACCTGTCCGGATTCTGTTTGTCTACAGAGTTGGTGTGATCTTTGCTTGTACACAGAGCGGCTCTGCCCGAGAGGGCGTTGTCTGTTTTATGATGTTTGACGCACTTTCTTTTGTGGCCTTTTCACCATAAATCCCGAAATCAACAAACCGCCGAGAAAGCAGCCGACCTTTTAACGTCAGACTATTTTTGAAAAGTTGTGAGACCTTGTTAGAAAACTGTCATGCAATTGCATGAATGACGATCACCGTGGCTGGTTTTCCCGACAGCGTGTTATCACTGCTGTCACTTTCCAGACCGTATGATAAAACTTGGATCCAAAATCCACCTGAAGACGTCAGCTGTGGAAACTATTTGTTTTTCGTTACCACAGGTCCCCTAATTTAAATAATAAAATGATTCATAACCACGTGACTAGACTGCCTACTTCTATATATTGTGATTTTTTTAAAAAGGAAAAGCTGTTTTATATTCGTCTCGTCGCTTTCATTGCTATGTATTCATACAGTTTTACCAAACGTGTTTGTTTCAATTTAGCATGCCATAAAACCCAGACAATCCGTAGTCCAATCTTTCTCCCTACAACTATTTTTGCGAGTTCGAATTCAACCAAAGACCGTCGTGTACAAGGGCATTCCTGATGCACCTTAAAATCTAATTGGCTGATGTATGTTAAATCTGTCGTGGTCTCAAATGCCATCTTGTTGACGTGGTGTGGAAGTTTGGAGAAGGTGTGTGAGACAGCTCCGTGACCTCGTCATCTTATCGTGGTTCTAAGTTACGTGATGTTGTCCTCGAATCTTTCCATTCGGGTTTGATCCTGGACCACCGCCAATAGCCCGTTCTGTTCCTCCAGTGCGATGTTAATTAAATATTTACCTACCACTGGAAGTGGTAACGTCTTTCGCGGTCGAACGCAGTAGTCTCTTTCCTTAATTTGTCATCACATGAATACATTCCACCGTATGAAGTAGCCGCGCTGGTGATGAGGCAGATGACCTTGAGGGAGTTCATTTGTAGAAAGGTAGTAAACTCGTCAGGGGAAAGAATTGCCTCACTCAAAATGCTCCTTGACCATTGGTGATTATTTGTTTCGCGGCTTATGTAATCACTGCCATCACCTTCGGAAAACTCGGGACGAGAATCCATTATGTGACACCAGCTGTGAGGACATGTAATTTGCGTTTGGACTACCTACTAATTAAACGAATCGATTTATCCAAAACCCATATCCTCAAACCAATTCGCTCAGTAGCATGCTATTTCAATATCTGTGGACGGAAAAATACTCTTTTATTTGTATTTCTTGTTGAGTGATTCTGAGTAGACATGGTTGCCCATAAACAGGAAGGAGGCGAGATCAAAATTATTATTGATCAAAACGAGGCTGCATTTTGTTATCCATTTACCCAGACCAAAGTGGGAAATGCTAAAAACTGCTTCTGAGGTAGGGGGGGTTATAAATAAATACCCAAGACAAGAATTGTTACTTAATTTCACATTTAAGCGGTTGTACGTTCCATATTTACCAATTGTTTCAATAAAATCAATTATTACCATAATCTTATTCATTGAATTCCTTCAGATTCTAGAGCGTGCCCCCTCGGGGCTCTTATCTAGGTGTGTACAGGTTTCACGCATCCAAATACCCAAAGGATATATTCTTTTCACATGAGGTTTACAGTCTGGTAAACTTGGGGATCGCGCACCCCAGGATGCCAAGCATTCTCTACTTTTTCTCTTTCAACCTTTTCACAATTAATTGACATTGTTTGTCTTGTGTTTCGCGCTGCTTGGCCAAACATGCCACTTGCGCCACAAAACCAATCCTAGGATTCAAAATTTGTCATCCATTTATACTTTTTGCATTTTATACTTTTTTACAAGTTATTTTAAAAAGAAGTAAAAAATATGGCATAACGTTTATTTATATGAAATCAACCTTGAGATCTTCGAGCCTTATCTGGTGGACTTCTTCATTTTTTTTTTTTTTTTGTATCTTGCCAGTTCCTCAAGGTTATTATTTTTTTTATCGAACGTTCTGTGTTTGTGTGGACACTCGCCTTTTCCCCCATTCTCGGTATTCCGTCCGTCAGACTACGAAATTCTCCTTGGCCGCGTCTGTCTGGTGGACATGGCCGATTTCCCCCACTAATTGCTAGGAACTTGTGCGCGAATGGGGTAAATAAAAAGTTCCCAAACGCCCAGCTATTTTCTTAGCTGGTTGGTATTTGTTTCCAGACAAATGCCATGGTCTGGCATCGCATTAAATTGTGTAGTGCTTTTCCGGTTTCTCTTGATCATAGGTGGTCGAAAGGTATTAATTTGGACCCGGCGTCCATGGGATCATGGAGTCGGTTGAGACCGCCATCGGGAGTTCTTGGAATGGTGCGGAATTCGTCGAGGATTGCGTATTTGGCCTACAATCGTCTTTTAAAGGAGGGCATATTAATACGATCTGGTGTTTGTTTCTGTTGAAAGCATTAGTATGACACTCAGGGTCGCATATCCTTTAGGTGTGTGCGGGGATTCACTGACTCGGAGAGATATTTTCTCCCATGGGGTTTACTGTCTTTAGTAAACACGGATGATCTAGACCAGGGGTTTCCAACCCTTTAGTTACTGCGTACCACTTGAAATTTTTTTAATTTTTGACGTACCACCAGTTTTATATTTTTTAGAAACATATATCTAATGTCAGAAAAGTGCCAATGGATTGTTTTATTTTAATTAAAATACTAAGAAAGCTTTATATTTTATGATTAATGCACTTATATTTCGTATTAATGATGTTTTAATAAAGGAAAAAATAAAACGATTACTGACAATTACAGTTTTATTTTTTACTCACAGATCTAAAAACAAATAATTTTAAATTTTTAGTGCGAAACTTGTTGTTTTTTGTCTTTTATTAAAATATCAATGTCAGGAGCAATGGAGCATAACTTCACTCTTAAGTCCTCTTCGACACTTACTCTGTTTCTATATTTATTTTTTACATACAAAAGTTCGGAAAAACCACTCTCACACAAGTAACTAGTAACAAATGGCATAAGAAATAGCATAACGTGGTTGTACATACTAAAAAATCGAACAAACTTCGTAGAATATTTGGGTCGCTCGTATCATCCTTGCGTACCACCTGAAATGTTGCCGCGTACCACCGGTTGGGAATCCCTGATTTAGACGATCCTTTTCTGCTTTCATCCCATTCTATTCCCCTTTATCTCAGGGGCCGTTGTGGTGGGTTCACCCACTGTGCTATAGCAACAGGCACGTAAGGTCGATCGCCAATAGCACGTTGAGTTGCTACAGTGCTGTGTTAATTAACTACGGGCCTTTTTGAATATTAGAGGTGCTATTGTCATGGCACTACAAGGGCAGAATTCTAAACCACATGACATTACCCTGGTACACTACGGGGATTAATGTTACACAGCGTAAATACCATTGAAGTTGAAACCTGTTTATATAGGCCACACATTCACTACAGACGGACAAAAATTCATGCCTTACTTGTGATTGGAACCAGGAACCTTACAATCTAAAACCCAGCCCCCTGACCCCCAGCCCCATTGGTCGGCAAGTGTATACTTTACATACTTAAGTTTCAAGCAAAATTGGTGAATTAATCTCGTGGTGGTCGAGTTTATATTTATATTCGTTTGTTGCCATTCGCCAATATGCAAATAACGCCCTTTTCTGTGCCACATAGGAACTAAAATATGTATAGAGAATCCTTTGCCAGTTGGCGGTCCAGGTTCTATTCCTGTTATATACCTTGCTTGCATTTCTTCCTTCTGTGTCAGTAAAAAAAAACTTTGCTTGTGTATGTATGTCCATTGCTTTACGTTGTTTTCTGTTTAGCGCAGCTTGGCCAAAATCGGTTCATAAAATTCAACCACCCATCCTATAGAGCGAGGGTAGGCACGCATGAGGTCAATAAGAGCCACATTCCAGTTTTTCATGTATTATAAAGAGACACAGTAGAGTTACGTAGTATTAAATACAAAAAAATTCAAATTTAATCAACATGGTTACGATTTCTACCCAATTCTTAATGTGCTACGAAAATATAATTGAGAGAGAAAATACACACAATATATATATATTTATTTCAAACTTAAATAATAAAAATAGAATGTAATAAAAAAATGTGTTACAAAAAAAGTACAACATTTAACGAAGACCTTTGGTGAAATCTTCACTTCCTGAGTCAATTCAAGAAGATTCGTGAAAAAAGTTATGAAATAGTAAGAAAACCGGATTTAAATTTTGAATGGGATGCGCACTTAACGAATACACATTTGTCCACCCCTGCTAAAGAGCATCGACTATTTACCTTAATAAATTGTCAGCTGTGTAATTCAAATTTGTATGCAACTTAGGGAATTTTTAAATTCGCATTAATGTATATTCAGCAGCAAACTCGTTTGTGTTACAATTGTTACAAAGCGGGGTAGAATTAATACTTCAATGCATCAAGCCTTCCAGTTAAATTTTCTGTCCTTGAAATTAAAATAATTTTATCTTTTGATCGCTAATGGGATAATAACTGGATATAATCATCTGGCACTTAACTGGTTTCCGATCTTTCCCTCGCTGCAAATTATATCAGCAGTTGTAGGTCTTCGTTTACCTTTCGTTATATCCCGAGTTCCCTGTCATTGTTTAAAAAAAAAAAGGTCTTCCAACTTGACTCAAAAGCCTATTTTCTTTGAAATTAGTTGATTTTTTGAAATGACGAGGCTTTCATTCAAATGGTATGCAGTTCTTTGTCAATAGGAGCAATTTCGTGGTTACTTTTGCCGTCGGTGGGGGTTTATTTTAAAATCACGTGGGAATTACCATTAATTGCATACATTTTTTTACTGTACACAATCGGATCTTTTGGATTATACAATCTTCATAATTGTATCTTTGAATATTAAAACAATTTTTTGTATAATTGAGTGCTGTAATTTTATTCCTAAAATTAAAAAAAAACTCACGTTTTCTTTCTTTTTTAGGGGTTTGTTAATTCTGGGTACGCAGTCAATGGTATTGCACATGTAAGTACAATTTTAAAAATTTTCAAAACAGTGAATGCACGATAATTTGTTTTGTAATATAACTCTTTTTTGATACAGTTAAATTTTTTTCAAACGCTGTTTTTTTAATTGGACAAAAATTTCTACCGCATGGTTTTTATTTTCAAAATTGTCCATATTTTCCATTCCTGAAAAATTTTGTTTTTCAATTTATCCATCGTCGTTCTGCTTTCAACCTACTTAATTAGTCCATTTTTTGTTTTAACGCTTTGTGGTTTTATTTTGTTGTAAATACGCTTACTACCTTGTTCCAAATGCATCAAATTTAAATCACTTGTAAAATCCTCCATCTGCAAATTTTGAAATCTCGTATCCCACAACTAGTGTACAATTTGGCATCTACTTTTTCATAGCTCCTGAAATTTTTTTATTTCAAAGTTACGAGGTTTTGAAAGTGAAACGACGATATATATATTTATAGCATGCTATACGCGTGTAATTAATTTCACCCCAAGTTATGTTCTCTGCAATACATAAAGTTTTTTTAATTTAATAATTACCTGCATAACTACTTTTATAAGTCTTTCGAGTGCAAATATTTAAAGCTCTGTTCAGGTATCTTTGAAAAATTTACGTGTTGCATTTGAAGAAGTGGGTGTTTTTGAAGGGGTATCGCAGTTTCAAATTCGAAGTTATTGTAAAAAGCGTTACGAATTTCGTTTAGTTGAGGGAAAGGAATGTACGAATATGCAAACATCTAAGAAAAAAACAGATGAATCCATATTAGTGTTTTATAACAAAAAAGAAAATCAACTTGCTAATTTTAGTAAACGCTTAAGTGGGGTAAACATAAACGGCGAATACCTCGAGGAACTGTTTATTTCGTATCACAAAATAATATCTCATCGTTTTACTATCAAACTTAAGTCCCATTTCTTGTATGAGGTTTTAACATTATTAACTTGGTTAAACCCTCTGAGGACTTGATATTTTAATTGGACGGCGTTTGAACCCACTTAAGGGTTCAGACATATATCCGTTCTCCAACCCGCATTCTTCCCTGCATGACTTCTTACCAGTTTTAACCTTGACCAGTAGAACCTTTCCCAGGATACTTATAACTAATCGATGTGTTTATTTAGTTATTAATACTTATGGTGTGTGGGTTAAAGGCCATAATACACTACTCGGAAATCGCGTGACGTTCAGAGGGGTTAAAGTCCACATCGGTAAAAAAGCCCATCTACGAATATTTAAACCCGTGTCCTAGTATAGGATTTGGTATCTATATTTTTGTTATCGTTCCTGAAAAGTTTTGATTTCGAGATGTTTAGACAGTTAAACGATGAACTTGGCACTAGGGATGCGACATCGATGTCGATGTTTTCAAAACATCGATGTTTTAAAAAAAACATCGATGTATTGGAGTCGATGTTTTTGTAACGTCGATGTTTTATTTTTAAATGAAAAAAGTACTGTTATAAAAATTTAAAAAATAGCCAAGTTGCATAATTTTTATAATCAGTAAACTGAACATACTTTTAGACCAAAGTGTCCAAGGGTGAAGGGTCTGAAAAGTAGGGATGCGACATCGATGTCGATGTTTTCAAAACATTGATGCTTTATAAAAAAACATCGAAACAGCCAATGTCGCATCATTAAGTGCTAAACCAGTTTTAAGAAATGGAGGAAAAAATTTAAATACACTGAATTTTAAAAACATCGATGCTTTGGGGGGCGATGCATTATCAACATCGATGTTTTGCTGTCGATGTATAGCATCACTAGGTGCGAAACAAGTTTTAAGAAACGGGTAAAAAAGATTAAATACACAGCATTTTAAAAACATCGATGTTTTGGGGGCGATTTATTATCAACATCGATGTTTTAATTTTGACATCGATGTTTCAAAACATGGATGTTTTGCTGTCGATGTCGCATCCCTACTTGGCACTACTATGGATACGCCGATGTGAATTCTTTTGAAAGATGTCTACAATAAACAACAAGGCAGGTAAAAAAGTAACTTTGATCAAAATTCGTCGAAAATTGAACTAACATAAGCTGACTAGTATACTAGCATAGCGTCTTTCCTCAAAATAAAAAGGCTGGGCATTCATTCTAATATGTCAATGTTCATTGATCGCTGCATTCTGAAGATATTTTAGTTTTAAAAGTTTCTCACAATTTGATCCTTTGCTAGAGCCGCGCGACTTATTCAGATACGTAGACTCATGCCATCACACTGCTATTAATGAAATAGACTGCATATGCCCGCAGCTTCATGTTAGTTTCTCTTTGTTGAGATGTGTCAGTTGGTTGTGGGTAAAAAAACACGAATCGTAAATTATTGATCAGTAAGTTGTTACCGTGATCAAAAACACCGGTCTACAATTCGACAGCCTATCCTCTAGGTTTATTCGCACATCCACGTGATTTATATTTCATAGATTTTACGACAGCGATTACGCCCACACCTCTTCGTCTGTTTCATTTGAAAGGTCGATGTCTGGTACTGAAATATAAAAATTCCCGTTTGATCGAAACATGCGAGAAAATGCTCAAGTCCGTTTTGGAATCGTTAAACTATTCCCCTTCAGATGTCGGATTTTTTTTGCATCGTCATCACCTAGTAGTCAAAGCAATATGTGTGTGTCGGACATGTCATAGCAGCACTAACTCTACGGCAGTGTACACGTGTTCATTTCAACTCGTTGTTGGGCGAGATTACCAGGAAATGACGCTTGGAAACAGGAGCGAGCGAGAGTGGAAAGAGCACGCGTCTGGGTGCTAGTGAATGAGGTTTGTTTTCGTTGCGGTGCGGCGGTCCCTGCGTGCCGCTTTATGGCCACTTGCCATCCGCCACTCAGCCGTGACCTTGTGGCCTGGCCGCCGCACGGGGAACAACCGGCGGAGGGAGAGAAGAATGGCGATGGGGTAAGGAGGAGGGAAAACGATGCGGTTGCTAGGCAACCGCTCTTGCGTTCGTTCTCTTCTTTCTCCCCGTGCTCGCTCGCTACGAAAGGGGAGAGAAAAAAGATGCTTGCTGGGGGGCCGTATGCACACTGCGATTGTGTTTTTGTCGAAACTCTCTGCGACGTTCCGCAGGGTGTGATGGGGAGGTTCCTTCGGGGTGTGCTGGTGAGGGTTAGAGCCAATTTAATCCGGGGCCGATCTGAATCTAATCGAAACAGAATGACGAAGACTCGGGAAAGCCGCTTTTACAAGAAATAGCTTGTTCGTTTTGAAATCTTTCACACTGCTCGGTCTGTGAAACCGCATCATCGTGTCAGTGTTGCCAACAATATTTCATTTAGTCATATTTTAGCATCTTGTACCAATCGATTTTATTCCACTCTAAAGCACACCCGTTTTTATCAAATTCGTTGGATTACCCTCCACATTCATCACGTTTGTGTAGTGTATTATCTTTTAATTCTGTTCCATAATTTAACTCTTAATCTTCAAATTGTTCTTCCATTGCTTGTGTTTTTTCTGGTATGTCGTTCTCATACTTTGTTATATCGTACCACATGTTGATGTTCACATATTAAATCACCAACATAAAATTCTTAGACCTCATGGGAACTTCTCTTTGGTGTGTACGGGCATTACGAACCCGAGGTACTCAAGCGATCTCTTTGTGTTTTTATCCCATTATTCTATTCCCGAATCCCTCTGTTTTCCATGCCACGACTTTTTTTTTTGTTGCTTGATGTCTGTCTTGCGTTTGGCGCAGCTGGACCATATTTGACTATTGCGCCATTAAACCCCAAAACAACCAACCATAAATTTCTTACACGTTGACATACATGCTTATGTCATCGTTACCACAACGACAAAGCCTTGGTGGTTAAGGTGTTAACCTCTAAATCGGAAGGTTCTTGGTTCGAATCCGTTTCAGTCCATGGATGTTTTTAAGCCCAACTATGCGCACATATCCGTGAAATGACGCAAGTACTCATTTCGTGCCATTTGCGATAAATATTCTATCGAAGGAAACGTGTTTATTTCGCTTACCTGGTGTAAAAAAAAAAAAAAAAATTTATATTTTGAAACAAAAAATAGACGTTACTGTGTACAACCATTTATTAATTGTTACTTATATTCCATTTATTTATGAAAACACAGTACTTCTGATCAGCGAAGCATGTGCGGCGAGCTGCGGCGCCGTGGGGAACTGCGGTACAAATTGCACGCAAGTTGGACGTGCAGCGCCGGAGGCATGTGTGCACTACTCCATTGGGTCTAGTGTATATCTCAGACCGCACTTGCGTTGCAGCAGCGGCGGCGCACGCTGAAAAACCGGATGTGTGCACCGGGCCTAAAACCTCAAATCCACCATTCTTTCACACTACCTGTATCCAGTGTATTCCCTTCGATGAAATCGAATCTACCCTAGTGACTTTCTACTCGATTCAGACCAATCAAATTCGTTTCAAAGATTAAGCTGTTGTGAAGCTGCCCTTTGTTGTTCAGGTACATTGGAATCTTAAGAGGGATGCTTAGAAATTTGGGGACTGTGCCATTTCGAAATATCTCTGTCCAAAACAATCAACTGTCGCAGGGAGACAATTTATCGGAGAACTCGTTGGGAGTGGTAGACTGGAACATTGGATTGTAGAGTTAATCCTCTTAGTGCTGATATCGGACCCGCTGTCTGTGTGGATCTGAAGAAACTAGAAAAATCTTCCAGCGTGGGTTTTGACCTCGTCTTCTGACCGTGGCTCATAATTATGAGGTGTTGTCCAAGGATCCCTCCATTAAGGATTGATCTGTGTCCGCCGCCAATAACCCGTTCTGTTGCTCTAATGCGATTTAATTGAAAACCCACCCCTAAAAACATCTTGGATCCTTTCCTTCGGTTTTGATCCCGGACCGAGACTCTCCAACTGTTACGGCATTTCCGTAGTTGCTACGGAAATTAGGTGAAAACTACGGAGCTACGGATCTCGTCATCTGAAATTTTGGCATCTGATGGAGCTGATTAAGCTTGGTATAAAATTTCCCAAATCAAGCATAACAATGGCAACTCAAAATATGTGGCATTGCCTAGAATAGCGTTGTCAGTTTTGTCAGTTCCTCACAGCAGTGCAAGCAGTGGGAGAATTTTCAGCATGGTTCGATAAAACCAAACCGAATTTCGTCACAGAGTGAACACTAAAACACTGGAGTCACTCCTCATAACAAAAATGAATATGGAAGTTTGTAACGATGTCAAATAAGCAATGAATACTTAAAAAAGCAAAGTGCTTGCTATTCAGTGCAAAAAAAAAATTGTGGATGAGGTGTTAATAAATAGGTATTTAGTTTGATCAACAAAATCGTAATCGTGACTTAAAATAAGATTAATTCACTAATAAATTTTTCAATAATTTTCTTAAATAATTTTGATATTGTTTAAAAAAAAATTTCAATTAATTATTCAATAATTGTTTAATTTTATTTATTAATTATTAGTTATTCAATAATTGTTTAATTTTATTAATTATTTTATTTTTTTAGTACATTTTATTAATTTTAATAATTAATCAATAATGTATTCATACTATGTCCTATGTAATATGTCGGTAAGAAATGCTACTGATGACTGGGTTACCAATGTTGGAGAGTATGAGGACCGTCAAACCATATCCACCCCTGAAATATTCCAGGACGTCCAGTTAGGTACTGGGATTCTAACGGGATCGATCACTTCCGTTACGAAAATGGTTAATCTAGTTGGATATTACGCTCGCGATACGATTCGTGTGATTCTGATATATGGAGCTTAATATCGGGTAGAAGGTTCATTTATTAGTGTTCTGATCACAACAGATACGTTGCAGAATAAGTATACCCATTAAAGACCAGAATGTGGGCCGATGTTAGTTACAAAATTTTACAAAATAAGATACCGATGTTATAGTGCCGATACAGTTCAAGAGTCCCATAATCGCATGTAAAACTTGTGCCTTAAGACAGGTGAAGTGCTGTTTTAATTTTCTGGTGATGTGTCGAATAGGGATCTAGGATGGTTAGTTGGGTTTTATGATGCAAGGACCTTATATGACCACACACAAGCTGTGCCAAACACTAGACAGAAAGCCATTAATTGGGAGAGGTAGAGTAAGTAAGTAGAGGAAAATCGCTTGGGCATTCTGTAGTCGCGACTCCAATGTTTACCAGATGCGGTATAAACCCCGGATCACTAAGCCAGATAGATCACTGGGGTACCTCAGTTTCGTGAAGTTTTTGTGTTAAATAGAACGTGTTATTTAGATGCCAATTAATATGTTAAATAGAACCTATGAACCTAATACCTTTGCATGGCGATTCATTCCTTCAATCAAGTGATCCGAGATCTCATTTCAGTTGTAGCCGTCGTATACATAAATTGGGTTAACCAGAGGTAATTTTCCAAGGCAAAAAATATATGACAGGATTGAGGTATGGCGAATATTCTGGTCTCTCCGACATTTAACGCATTCCCTCTGATTGTCCATAGGGTCATCATATTTGACGATTGTCCATTAAAAAGAAACTCGATCAACAATTGCATAAAATGACGCAAGTGTTCAAGTCTAACTATAGTGAGTGAAAATTTTAAGTGAACGATATCGTTGGCTAACAAACACCAGCTCTCTCGCCCCGTTATCAGAGTTGTTTTGTCGTTTAACCGTTTGCATAGGGGTAGCCAGGATACAACTTAACCAGATTACTATCTCTGATTGTATTTATATTCGTTCTGTGTAAATCGCTTCCAATACACGAGGGGTCCAAATACATATATGGTCGACTTGGAAGAAGGCTGGCCCACATTTATCTATCGACTTGATGAATAAAAGCAACAAGCTCGACGTAGACTGATGCTAGTATCGAAATCATAACCTTAGGACGCAACGAAGGTACTCTGACGACTGGGAGGTGTTAGCCTCTAGATCGCAAGGTTCCTGGTTCGAATCCGCGTTAGTGCATGGATATTTGTAAACGTATGGTGTATAGGCGGCTTGTGCACCTTAAATCTGTCGTGGTCAAAAGTCTTCATGTTGGGTTGGTGTGGTAGTTTGGAGAGTGGGGTGCCAGCTCAGTTGTTGCCTCGTCATCTGACCGTGGTTAAAAATTACGAGGTGTTGTTCTCGGATCTTTCTCTTAGTGGATTAATCCCGGACCTCGTAATTTTTAACCACGGTCAGGTGTTGCCCCGTCATCTGACCGTGGTTAAAAATTACGAGGTGTTGTCCTCGGATCTTTCTCTTAGGGGATTAATCCCGGACCGTCGTCAATAGCCCGTTTTGTTGCTGTACTATGATGTTAGTTAAAAATTACTAATTACCGACGACTGGGATTATGGATTAAATCGTAAAGCATTAGTGTGCTAGAATTTTATCTCATGCGAAAGGAAACAAAAGTAAATCGATGATTACTTTAAGAGCTTAAATTTTTACTTACTAACTAGTACTGTGCTAAATGTAAGATTTAATGGCCTTGGTAATTGGTAATTTTAGTTAACGTCTTACTAGAGCTACACAACGGGCTATTGACGACGGTCCGGGATCAGTCCCTTAAGGGAAAGATCCGAGGACAACACCTCGTAATTTTGAACCACGGTCAGATGACGAAGCAACACCTGAGCTGGCACCCCACTTTTCAAACATCCACACCAAACCAACGTGAGGACTTTCGGCCACGACAGATTTAAGGTGCACCCGCCGCCTCTACACCGCTCGCTCACAAACATCCATGCACTGACCCGAATTTTGAACCAGGAAACTTCCAATCTGGAGATTATCACCTTAATCACCAGACCGGCTGGTCTGCGCGCAGATATCAGATGCAATCAGTGGATAAAAAGTTAAACGTTTGAAATCGACTCAATTCCCGCAATGCAATCAAACACACTGGCAATTCAACATCCACGTTTCGATCCCATCTCCATTCTCCACCCGATTCCGCTCCCAATAACCCCGACGGCCTTTGTTCCCAACCGCACCTAGTATACAGCCCCTCACACTCTACTCACTCTTGATCTTTTTCTTTCTGCCCATCCCCACCTCTTATTCAGCATTCCGTCGCATGTGTGCCTACTCCAGAAGATCCCCTCCCCCGCTCCCTTTTGACTCGAATTTTTTTTTTAAATCCCTCGTCCCCCCACGGAGGACCGCTTTTACTTTTTCCTATCTCCCCCCCCCCCCTTCCCCTGCGAAAGGCGCGCGTGGAGCACTCATTGATTTTTGAACTTCACCCCCACCACCTCCCGCCGCCGTGTCTAGTTAAAAAAGATTAATCGATTCCGTTTATCGAGTTTCAGTTTCTTCTGTCAGAGGAACATGCCGGGGAAATGAACAGGAACGGCGCTCTGTGTTAATAATCCCTGTCTTCCGAGGTGGGCGCGTACACGTGTTTTCGAGCGGAGATGTGTTGTTTGTGTGAGTTTTTCTTCTTTTTTTTGGTTGGCTTTGCTAGGTGCGCGTTTGGGTGTCTTCTCGTTGCGAAGCGATTTCTGTTGTTCTTGCGTTTGGCCGCGGTAGCCCGGTTATAAGAGCAGCGGGTTTGCAACCGGAGAGTTGCGAGTTCGAAACTAGGTCTGGCCAAAGACCGCCGACCTTCCTTCCTTCGAATGGAAGCAGACCCCTCCGTACCGAGTTACTGAAAACCCACAGCGGATTAGCCGAAGCTAGGGAAAGCCTCTAATGAGAAATTTTAGAAGTGGGCCTAGTGACACGCCGTCCGAAAAACCCTTATCTGCCCAGGATGAACACGATAGGGCGTGGACGTGGTCAACCCCGGAATGTGTGCGCTGAAGATATGTGGTCCGGCTCAATGATATCAGTCAACCTTAGGTCCGTTTTGAGCCGGAAAAGTTTTCTTCATAGATTCGTGCCGAGGGGTGTTCAGAGGCGCACACCCAGGCATCTCCTAGGAACCTATCGGCATTCCTGAGTAACCCAACGGAACAGCAGGCTGCCCCAACATCCTGTTTATCCGGTACCGTGGGCAACCGATACCATCATCTATGGAGTCTTGCAGACCCGTTAAGGTGTTAGCCTCTGGATCGGAAGGTTCCTGGTTCGAATCCGGGTCCAGGCATGGATGTTTGTAAGAGTATAGTGTAGAGGCGGCTGGTGCACCTTAAATATGTCGTTGCCGAATGTCCTCACGTTGGGTTGGCGTGGAAGTTAGGAGAGTGGGATGCCAGCTCAGGTGTTGCTTCGTCAACTGACCGTGGTTCAAAATTACGAGGTGCTGTCCTAGGATCTTTCACTTTAGGGATTGATCCCGGACCGTCGTCAATAGCCCGTTGTGTTGCTCTAGTACGGCGTTAACTAAAATTACCTTACCTGGCCAAAGACCGTCGTACGTGGGGGGTGTGTGTGTGCATGTTAAATCTGTCGTGGCCTCAAATTTCCTGACGGTGTGGCGTGGAAACATCTGAGCTGGCACGCCACTCTCCAAACTTCCACACCAGCCCGACGTAAGGACTTTCGGTCACGACAGATTTAAGGTGCACCAGCCGCCTCAATGGAAGTTTGGAGTGTTAGGTACCAGCTCGGGTGTTCTTGTCATATGACCGTGGTTCAAAATTACGAATTGTGCTTGCATCTTGCACTCGAGATTGGTCCCGGACCGTCGAATATAGTCGAAATGAGGCTGGTTCAAGTTAAATCTGTCGTGGTCACATGTCCTCACGTTTAAGTGGTGTGGAGAGTCGGGTGCTTTTTTTTCATTTTCTCTCATGAAATTAGTTTTTAATACGAAACAAAGACCCTCTTATAAAATGAATCCTGCAAACACAAAGGAAAGATGATTGAAAGTACACGTTTTGAAAGCTCATTTACGTATTAGCAGAATTGCATTATAGAAATATAATTCAGCGTCATGAGTTTCGTTTTCAGAACAGCGCTCTAAGCAACATTTATTTTGTTACTACAACCCGGGACATATCTCCCTAAGACATCGAAAATCCGGAAAGATTTACTAGAAGTTTTTCGTCAATCCAATTAACCGTCGTTTTACTTGTACGAGGCCGAAACAGACGATAGTATAATGTCGATTTCTATGTGAGCACTAAGTCCCAAGTCAAAATTTACTCGATTAAGATAATCGTGGAATAACTTCTGTTTTGCAGCAAGGGTTCGTAATTTTTTCGGAATGAAAATTTCGCACCCTGTAACCCTTTCAGTGAGAATACTGGCATACACCGCTCCTGAATAACATAAATGATGAACAATAAAAATGAATTTATGACCCAAAATATTAAAATATTGGTTATACAGTCAGCTTGCAGTGAAACTCAACATTTAAAAGATTTTTTTAGTTTTTCTAGAACAGATTGGGATGTTCAAAACAGAGAACAGAATGTTCAAAAAAGACTGCTGAAGTCCAATTATTAATTATTTTTTCTTTTTGGGAAGGTTGGATTTCTTTAGAAATATACTTCGAGTGAGCAGTTTTCCCCCACCCCCCTCGTCACCTCAGATTTTTTTGACTCCATGTGTACGAGGTTTAACTTGTAAGCCCACAATGTTCTTTTTATGTTTACGAAAAGTCCCTTCGGAAATGTGAAATGTATTCTCTTCATCCATTGCATCACTCTGCGAGTTCGCGATTTCAGTTTCGTTTCAATTTCATGACGTCACATTCCCTTGAGCATAGACCTTTTGATGCAATAGACGGAGCATGTGGGTGGAGGCGCTGTTGTTGTAAGACCCCAGAAGTGTAAATTACGTGGGCTTGGGAATCGATTTGAGCCGATTGGCCAACGAAGTGTTTTCCACCATGCTCGTCAATTGGTCCTGCATTAGGATTCGTGCTTTTCCCCAATACCTCGTGGTAGATATTCGTACCGAGAGATTGCTAGAAATAACATGAAACTCTGCATGTTCATGCTCCGTCTATTTCCTTAGATCTATGCTCAAAGCGTTACGTAGTGTGCCGTGAGAATCGTCTTGGCAATTTTATGTTTGTGAGGCCTTCATTTGTGTAAACATTTGGTGTATTACGTGGTTTTTAGAATTTACAGACTTTGTTCTTCACTTTGTGCTTATTTTATTAATCAGCGTTGCACGTTGAGATAACTAAATCGTTAAAATCGATATATCAATTCATACTTTACCAATCCACATATTCTCCAACTGTTACAGAATTTCATTAGTTGCTTCGGAAATTAGATGAAAACTACGGAGGTACGGATGTCTAGTGAAAAACAACGGATCTCGTACAAAAAACGGCGAAAATATTCTGGAATTAGAATTTGCCTATTATCAAGTTGATAGTCTTATCATCTGAAATTTTGGAATATGATGTAGCTTGGTATAAAATTTCCCAAATCAAGCATAGCAATGACAACTCAAAATGTGTGGCATTGCCTAAAATAATGTCAGTTATGTCAGTTCCTCACAGCAATGCAAGCAGCGAGAGAATTTTCAGCATGGTTCGAAAAAACCAAACCGAATCTCGTTCCAGATTGAACACTAAAACACTGGAGTCACTCCTCATGACAAAAATGAATACGGAAGTTTGTTACGATGTCTAACTAAGCAACGAATACTTTAAAAAGCAAAAAGTGCTTGCTATTATTCAATGCGAAAAAAATTGTAGATAGAGATGCTGATAAATAGGTAATTATTTTGATCAACAAAATAGTGTTATGACTTTTAAAATAAGATTCATCCACTTATATATTTAGTCAATAATTTTGATTATTGTTTAAAAATAGTTGTTTCAATTAATTATTCAATAATTGTTTAACTATTTTATTAATTTTGATTATTAATTAATTATTTCATTATTTAGTATTTTATATTAATTTTGATTATTTATTAATTAAATATTTCATTATTTATTAATTAATTATTTCATTATTTATTAATTAATTATTCCATTATTTAATAATTAATCAATAATTTAGTGATGGTATGTCGAAATGCTACTGATGACTGGGTTACCGATGTTGGAGAGTATGCATCCGTTTGTTTGCCAACCGAATTCAAACTCCCTTGACTATACCACTTCCTTGAAATAATGGACGAAAGCGATTGTAAGAGTTAGCGGATTATCGGGGTTTAACTATATTTGCAAGGACTTAAAAAAAAAAAACCGTGAATAATATTCAGACCTTTTAGCCTTTACGCTGCGGAGCTTAGATTTTTTCAAGTCGTCTCCAAGAACGGCTCTTTCGCTTGCATGTCCAACCCTCCTTACCTAATTATCTATCCTTGAACGATGAATCATGACGTCATCGAAGAAACGCGAAGATTTTGCGATTTTCAACCGCTGACGTCAGAAGCTTTTTTTCGTATAAATGCCTTTGGAACCATGCCATATTTTCCGATTCTAGCGTGTTTTGATTTATGTTAATAGCCACTTCGAGGCCATCGTGCCTGTGGAGTTCGTTTGTGAAGCAAACCAAATTAGAATGCGTACCATCTTTCATAAAACTCGAACCCAGGTTTGTGATACAATCGCATACAACAAATAATAAAACCCGAAGAAATCTTGTTGCAAGTCGACTTGTCCCGTTTACCTGCCGTCCGATGTCAAACCGTACGCTCTACTTATGTATTTAAATAGCGAGCAATTTCTCTTCCAAAGTGAACCACAGCCGCGAGGAGCAGATACCACCGAAAATCGTGATGCTCATAAACTTGCGTAACCTCGAGCACGGGGAGGGAGGGGATGATGAATTTTTCGGGCGTGTGAATGAACCACCGAACGGCGGTCAACAGGTTTTTTTTTGTGTCTTATTTTCGTATTGTCCTGGTCGTTATTTTTCTTGGATCTTCTCTCCACCCTTTTGGAAGCTTTTGTTCGCGGAAACTTGATTTCTCCCATTGTCGCTTCTCGCGTGTTTTTTGTTTCTTCGCTCCCATTTTTAAATTTTTTTTTTGTGTGTCGTTTGGATTGTTTGGCAATTAGTGGAGATTTGCTTAATCAATATGCGGCGGTGTTCTCGTTTTTTGTGCTTTGTTTGGTGTGGCTTCGGGCCTCTTTATGCGACGTCCTGTTTGCTTTGTTTTGTCTTTGAATGTTATATATCTTCTGATATTTTTAGCAAGTGCTCGAAAATGTGGGTGCAAGACTGCTGTTTTTTTTGCCTGGCTTGTTTCTAGAATTCTGAAAATTAAAGATTGTATGGACTCTGAAACAATGCCGAGGCTCGGTGGGTTTGCCCACTGAGCTAGCAACCTGCGAGTTTAAGCGACGAGGTTCGCCTTGGCTGTATTTCTCTCTTCTATGTCGCTAAAATTTTCTGCGTGTGCGTATGTCCTGTTACTTGATGTTTGGTGAGTTTGCGCCATAAATAAATCAACACAGCCAACCAGGAACAATGCCCAAGCAATAGGCATCAATCTGCATTTAATTTGGAGTAAGACAGAACGAATTATTTCGTTGGTTTACAAGTGAAAACTTGGTCTACAAATAGTTATGAGGAAACGAATAAGTGAAAATACTACTACAGTGGACTTCCCTCTTAACCGATCACTTCGGTACCGGGATGGTAATGGTAATTTTAGTTAACGTCGTACTAGAGCAACACAACGGGCTATTGACGACGGTCCGGGATCAGTCCCTTAAGGGAAAGATCCGAGGACAACACCTCGTAATTTTGAACCACGGTCAGATGACGAAGCAACACCTGAGCTGGCACCCCACTCTCCAAACTTCCACGCCAACCCAACGTGAATACTTTCGGCCACGACAGATTTAAGGTGCACCAGCCGCCTCTACACCATACGTTTACAAACATCCATGCCCGGGCCCGAACCAGGAACCTTCCGATCTAGAGGCTAACACCTTAACCACTATACCGGTTGGTCGGCTCGGTACCGGGAACCAGACCGATAATAATTGGTAATTTTTTAATTTACGTCGTGAGTTACACAACGGGCTATTGACGACGGTCTGGGATCAATCCCCCAAGGAAAGTTCTGAGGACAACACCACGTAATTTTGAACCACGGTCAGATGACGAAGGACTCCGACCGGAAAACGATTCGATCGATTCTATACGTAAAAACGAGGGTTAATCGTCGTTCTCTTAATAGCATTAAAATACACCCCAAATCATTTTTATTATTACAAAACTAAGTATGTAACACACTTTATTGTAATATGATAAGTATAATTTAGAAAACTTTCCCTGGAAGAACTTCCTTTATTGGGAAAAAACTAAACGCATGTTAGTGTAGGCTACTGTATTACAGTACATAATTGCTGTATACATATGAGGCCTTATACTAAATAGGCCATTAAATCCCAACCGGTATAGTGGTTAAAGTGTTAGCCTCTAGATCGGAAGGTTCCTGGTTCGAATCCGGGTACGGGCATGGATATTTGTAAGCGTATGGTGTAGAGGCGGCTGGTGCACCTTATATCTGTCGTGGCCGAAAGTCCTCACTTTGGGTTGGCGTGGAAGTTTGGAGAGTGGGGTGCCAGCTCAGGTGTTGCTTCGTTCATCTGACCGTGGTTTAAAATTACGAGGTGTTGTCCTCGGATCTTTCCCTTAAGGGACTGATCCCGGACCGTCGTCAATAGCCCGCTGTGTAGCTCTAGTACGACGTTAACTAAAATTACCAATTACCAAGGCCATTAAATCTTACATTTAGCACAGTACTATTTAGTAAGTAAAAATATAAGCTCTTAAAGTAATCATCGATTTACTTTTGTTTCCTTACGTATTTGCTCTTCTGAAAGCAAAGTTACTCCAGAGACATGTGGCGACAGGTCTGCGTTCGGTTAAAGCGGACGCCGGTTAAGAGGGGGGTACACTGTATTCTCCTTATGTAAAACTCAGTAGGCCTGATTTCTCAAGAAAAAGTGTAACCTTCATGCAAATGAGAGAAAGATGATTTTATGGACTTAACTATTCGAAAGATCGCCACATACTGATCTAAAAAGTAATCGATATTTTGAAAGCTTGGCTTACTTCGGTTTAGTTGTAAGCCGACAGTTCATTGATTTGCGAATTTGTTGAGCATATGTGACTTCCAAGCTTACATGATAGACGTTTTGGGTCGCATAATTGGTGTTAAACCTAACTGTTCTGACTAATCCCGTGCAAGATCTGGTTAATTTTGTTAAGGACGAGTTGTGTTGTCGAGACAAAACTGCCCTATTAGTCCAAAGGTATTTGTAGGGAAAAAAATTGTCCCTTAGTGACAGTTTTGAACATGTTTTTACACCAGAGGTTAGCCACTCATTACTGAGCAGTTTTCGACGCGAGGATTAACCTTTTTAACCCTACGGCTGTAGTGGATATATAAAACAAGCGCGATTCTTATAATTTTCATGGTATAACTGTTATTGCCACGGTCTATATCCTTATTTAGCACAATTCTTATAACCTTCAAGGTACAACTGATGTACTGGCCATTGTCTAAATTCTTTCTTGGCGCGATCATGGTACAATAGCTGTACCGGCCGTAGTCTAAAGGTTAAAGAGTCCCCAAATGGCAAACAAATAATCTTGGCCATATAATATGGTGCCGGTTGAGGCGTTGTCCTCGGTTCTTTTCATTGGGTATTGATCCCGGAACATCACCTAATAGCCCACTGTGATTTTCCCGTGCGTAGTTAATGGAAATAACTACGCGAACCATCGCCAATAGCCCGTTGTGTTTCTGCCAGTGCGACTTTTTTTAAAATTGAAATACCTACCACAATTATCTTAATCGAGTAACGTAGGGCACTCGCTCGATCAGCTTCAACCCGCCGGTCTTCCATTCCAAAACCGATCTTAACCCACAAATTATCCAACTCTTTCTCCTGCAATAGAGAGGTCAGCAGCCCGAAACTTCTGCGGGGGTCCTTCCCAGCCAGCCGTCCGGTCTTAATTTATACCGGCACCAACACCCCCCGAGGGGAGAGAGCGCTTTTCCCACCGGCTGGAATCGTGAGAATCCGCCCCACCCTCCTTTCTATCGTTCGGAGAGGAAGGGTTGGACGCAGCGGTAGCATTTTTCGAACACCCCGCCTGCCTGGAAGAAAGCGGAGCACTTTTCCCTTTCAATGGAAACGCATTTCGGATTTCCGATTATGCAAAACATGACGAGGGCCGTTTCCTCTCCTCATGACTTAATTCGGCTGCCGTGTCGTTGCGTAAGAGGTGTTTCCGACAATGAGCGTCTTTTTCTCTTTTTCCGAATAACTCTTTTCCGGAGAAAGGGTTTTGAAACATATCTGGGATCTGCTCGAGTGTTTCGTGTTTGTTTCGTCGGGGTAACTTGTGCGGTCAGAATTCGATGGGGAATCTGCCATTAACGCTACGTAACAGTATCGCCTTACCGCATTGGACTGGCTTTTCCTAAAATGTTTAATACCAAGAGGGTCGGTTAAATCCGTCATGGGGCTCGGTTGTCTTTACGTTGGGGAGGTGTGGAAGTTTGGAGAGTGGGTGTGCCTACTCAGGTGTCGCCTCGTCATCTGACTGTGGCTCAAAAGTACATGTTGTCCTCCGACCAACAGGTCTGGTGGTTAAGGTGTTAGCCTCTAAATTGGAAGGTTCCTGGTTCGAATCCGGGTCAGTGCATGGATGTTTAAGCGTATGATGTGTAGGCGGCTGGTGCATATTAAACCTGTCGTGGCTGAAAGTCCTCACGTTGGGTTGGTGTGGAAGTTTGGAGAGTGGGGTGCCAGCTCAGGTGTTGCCTCATCATCCGACCGTGGCTCAAAATTATGTGGTTCTGTCCTCGGACCATTCCGCAGACCAACCGATCTGGTGGTTAAGGTGTTAGACTCTAAATAGGAAGGTTCCTGGTTCGAATCCCAGTCAGTACATGGATATTTGTAAGCGTACGGTGTAGAGGTGCACCTTACATCTGTCGAGGCTGAAAGTCCTCACGTTGGGTTTCTGTGTGAATTTTGGAGTGTGGTTGCCTGCCCAGAGGTTGCCTCGTGATCTGACTGGTTCAAAATTACGTGACGTTGTCCTCGTATATTTCCCTTCTTGGATTAATGCTGGACCGTCGTCAATAGCCAGTTGTGTCGCTCTAGTACTACGTCAATTAAAAATACCTTACCTCGGACCTTTCCCTTTAGGATTGATGCCGGACCGTCGTCAATAGCTCATTGTGTCGCTCTAGTACTAAGTCAATTAAAATTACCTTTCCTCAGACCTTTCCCTTTGGGATTGATCCCGGGCCGTCGTCGATAGTCCGTTGTGTCCTGTAGTACGACTTTTAATAAAAAATCCCATATGCGATCTAAAATTTTTACTGGCCCGTCGTGGCACAGTAGATATACTCACTACAAAAGCGACCTTCGAGTTGTTGATGGGATAGGTTTAATTTCTGTCTGGAGCACTCCTCCCTTTGAGTATTTCTCTCTTTTGTGTCAGTAATATTTTCACCGTGTGTGTTTGTTATTTGGTATTCTATATTTGGTGTCTCTGGCGCAACATGGTCAAATTTGGCCCTTGCGCCATTGAAAACCAAAAACCAACCAACCTAAAACATTTATAAAATTAATTTAGTGGTACAGTTTTACTTCACCTTTCCCTGCATCCGATACCTGTTTGGGGAATCCCTATTTGAAATGCGACTGGTTATTTGACTGGTTTAACCTTTACGCTGCGGTGCTTAGATGTATTCAATCGTCTCACAGGACGGTTCTTTGACCTGACTCTCCGAGCCCTCTTACCTAATCAATCACCAAACTTGAGCGATAGGGCCTTGAGTGACATTTACGACGGACGCTTTCCTTTCATAGTGTTGTGTGGCGTGAGAAGAGATATCACCGGAGAGACTTTCCGCCTTTTCCAAAGCGTTCACACCTCACGGTCGGCAGGGAGGCACCGGAAGGGGATAACATCCACAGTACATCAGATCTATACCATGCCGTTGGTGCAAACAACATTTTAGTGGTAACAATTGTTTACCTGCCGCAGCGTAAATGTAAATATTATACGTAGGCCGCCCTGTTTGAAGAGCAATGGATTAGCATGCGGTGGGTAATTAAGAGTTTAACTTGAGACCATACTCAACTGAATGGTGATGCCATCCTGACCTCTAAAGTATAGTTCTTGTGTTCAATATATTGAGGGAAGTTATCAGGTCATTTGAAGTAAGATATAATGACAAACGAAAGTGATGAGGTTGCACTCAAAAATCTTTAAAATTCTCCTGAAACATGATGTTAGAACCTCTTTCTCAGAGTTAAGTGTAGAAACGCGATAAGACGTTTAAGAACAAGGCTAGGTGGTTATAAATTATTGATAACACGCTCACCTCTTTAAGATCCTGTTAGTTTTTATTTTTATTACGCTGTAACAGTGTCGGTTGCAAATGCGCACGTCGCTGTTACACAATTTTTCTCACGCTTTGGTAGAGCAGTGGAACTTGTATTCCGTAGTAAGTCCTCATTTTTTTCGGGTTAGTGCGAAAATTTTGTCTCTTAATTTTGGATTGGTGTTTTTCGGGGAGCGAAGCTGAAACATACAAGTAAAGATAGCGTGGAGCGTGTGCATTCATATCCATAATCACATTCAGTGTTTGTTTCAAGTTGCTACTGAGCAGTATCCTTCAATGTGAACTACTTAGGTCCGGTGCACACATCCTGTTTTTCAACGTGCGTCGCCGCTGCCGCAACACAAGTGCGGTCTGAGAGCAGACATTAGATCCAATGGAGTAGTGCTCACATGCCTCCGGCGCCGCACGTCCAACTTGCGTGCAATTTGTACCGCAGTTCCCCACGGCGCCGCACAGGCGTCTCCGGTCTGAAGTACCTTGTTTTCATAAATAAATGGTATATAAATAATAATTAATAAATGGTTGTATCCAGTAACGTCAATTTTGTCTCAAAATATACTATTTTTTTACACCAAGTAAGCGAAATTACACGTTTTCTTCGAAAGAATATTTATCGCAAATGGCGCGAAATGAGTACTTGCGTCATTTCATGGTTATGTGTGCATAGGTGCCGCAGCGGCACCGCGCGTTGAAAAATCGGATGTGTGCATCGGGCCTTTCTGTCATGCCCTCAAAATGTGAAGTATTTAAATTTTTCTTGGGTACATTTAGTCTCGTAAATTCTGTATCACCTTATGTAGATCGTGTTGTTTCAGATATTCTTTATAAATACGAGTAGATACTAGTTTTTTCTTGACATAAAGACAACTTGACTCGTCAATAGTGCTCGGGGGCGCTTCGTTTAAGTGGTACTCAAATGATCTTCCTTCTGTTGTCTGTTTTTGATTCCTTTCTTATTGTGTTTGTGTTTTGTTTGGCGCAGCTTGTCGAAATATGGCCCTTGCGCCATAAAACCCGAAAGCAACCAACCAATGCTCGTCAAATATGTGGACCGTGGTAGTCCAGTTTGTAGAGGCGTGAATTAGCAACCGGGGGGTTTCTGGTTCTGAACTCGATCCAACCAAAGACCGTCGTGGGGGCTGGGGTACGTTAAATCGGTTATGGCCTCAAATATTCTGACGTTGGCGTGGAAGTTCGGAGAGTGGGGGATGTAAGCTCACAGGTGTTGACCTCGGTCATGACAACGTGGTTCAAAATTACGAGGTGTCCTCGAATCTTTCATAGAGGGGACACTGGTGAATGAATCGCCATTTTATCCATTTCCATAGTGAGCCTAATGAAATTCCATGATGGGCCTGTTAAAAATTATAATTAAATTTTTATTTTTAAAATTTAAATTTCAGCAAAAAAATCCCTAGAGCAGTTGCCACTTTATTAGGGAAAGCCAGGATAGGCCACCTTGCAACTCAGGCCTGTTTGGATCGTTTTCGCAAGATACGCTAAGTCCCTTCTTGTTGGTTGTTTTTTGGTTCTCTGGTTCAAGCCATATTTGGCCAAGCTGTGCCAACACACAAAATTTGAAAACCGAACTGATTTGCAAAATAATTACATGCAAGTGGCGTGATTATTTGACAAATATAAAAATGCCTGATGTTCAAAAACAAACCACGTCAAAACGCCAATTTTAAAGTATGGTGCAGATGCAACCAACTGCTAACCCAGTGGAGATGGATCCAGCTGCAGTTGCCAAAAAAAAAGAAAACGACGGTAGAGGAATAAAATCAACATCCATTGAAGCGAAGGGGGAGGAAAGGGGTGAAAACTCGCTCGTGCTCGGAGAGGGGTCAAAGGTCAAGGTGAACGTGTCGCGTGAGTGCAATGGGCTTCTGCATAACTTCTCCCCCTTTCGCCACAATGGCTCGGCCCTTTTTTTTTTCTTTCTCACTCCCTTCGGTGTGGGCGGATATAGTTTTCGGAGAGATCAGCCAGCTATTCGAGATTGAATTGCGTCACTTTGTAATTGATGCGTCTCATTGCTGGAATGCGAAGGGATTCTGTTAAGAAATTGCAGAAGTCTAGAAAACCCAAGCGACGTTCTGTGCGATTCGGTTTCTGGATTTTTTTTCTTCTTCCCCCGTGTGGTGTTGGCGTTTGCGTGGTTGTTTTCGGAAAGGGTTCTGCGAGAAAAAAAACTTTTCGAGTTGAGTTGTGGTGGGATCTGGTGACATTAGTGAAAAGTGCTAGTTTTTCGTGTATGTTTTGTTTCTCTGCCATCCGAAATGTTTGTTGGTCGCTCTGTTCCTGACAGCTGCGGAGTGACATTTCTTCAATGTTGTATAATGTAAAAAACAACTGAAAAATGCATTATTAAAAATTTGATTGGCGCATTTTTAAAGCTGTAGTATATTCTAAAACATACTACGAATATGGTTTTCCTAATTAAATAATTGATGGGTACAGCTACAGTGTACGTTTATAGCGGTGGCAACGGCCTTGGCGATACTTTTGCCGCGCTTCTAAAACCGCCAAGGAAAGTATAAAATTTAAATTTTGCCCTGAAAACCACAATAACCGTAAATACAGATGTGTTGCCTTCACGAACCGTAAATACAGATGTGTTGCCTTCACGAACCGTAACTCTATTCTTGTTGTGCCCCCCCCCCCGAAAAAGTAAAAAAAAATTCGCCGAGGCCATTGCTACCGCTATAAACGTAGACTGTATCTGTCCAACTGATGCTTGTGCAACCAGAAAAATGAAAGAATCGAGCACTTCTTCGTTTATAGCGGTGGAAACGGCTTTGGCGCTTCTTTTGCCGCTTCTTTTGCCGCGCTTCTAAAATCGCCAAGGAAAGTATAAAATTTAAATTTTGCCATGAAAACCACAATAACCGTAAATACAGATGGGTTGCCTTCACCAACCGTATCTCTATACTAGAAGTGCGCCCCCCCCCCCCTCCGAAAAAGAAATAAAAAATTCGCCGAGGCCATTGCTACCGCTATAAACGTAGACTGTAGCTGTACCAACTGATACTTGTGCAACCAGAAAAATGAAAGCGTCGAGCACTTCACAGAACCACGATCACACCAAGTAATTGTAATGGTTTTTTTATCTCACAGCCATCTATCTTGGTAGTGCAGATGTGTATGGTCCAGGAATACCGGACAACAGGTATTAGTTTTCCCACCTATCTCTGAGATGTCAATTACCAACTCTGTTTGCGCTGAACAACTGACTATGGGATTTAAGAGACTGCTTCTTTTTAAATTCATGCTACTATTTTGCAAGTATTTTGACTGGAAGCCCTCGGTCGGGCATAGGATTTGTAAAAATCTGAATGTCTTTAATCAGGACGTCAACAGATCTCCATTTACACCCTGGATTCCGGAGTCTCGGCAAGTTTTATCGCCCCCTCTGAGTGCGACCCCCTACTTACACGACACATTGACCCCGCTAACCGTTTAAGAAGGATGACCCCCTTATAAATTCTTCATTCAAGGGGTGGGGAAAAGCCGCTAAAGACCTGTGGAATCTTCTGCACTTAAGTGGCACTTGACACTGTCACGACGTCGCTTTGATGTATCTGTTTTTTACAACCTCTCTCGCTTCGTCATAATAGAGCCGGCGCTGCTTGTCACTCTGCCCGGACATTATTCTCCCACTGTCTTCGAGGGAGTATCGGATTTTTAGGGACTTATCTCGCCTTGTTTTCCAGCTGTGCGTCTTTCTTCATTGGTGAAACGGACGATCTGTTGGAATTGCGGCCTACTCCTGTGGAATGGAAGTCTGTCTTTTATTCATGGACAACCTTAAACAACTGTGTTCTTGCCCTGTTGATTTTTGAATACTTTTTTGCTTTGGTAACGATGCCTTTGTTTGGCGAACGTTTTGGGATGTGGAATTCGTCGATGCATTTTTTTTCAGCATACTTTAACCCCATAAATGGAGTATAAACGCTTTCATGAACTTGGCATTACCTTGTGTTTGGCACGGCCTGGGCAAATGTGGCTGTATAAAAACCTGACCTGATCAGATTTGATCTCTATGGTTTTGGTATCTATTATCAAGCTTTTTTTTAGCCCGTATTTATAGGTGCTAAATATTCTTGTATACCAAAAATAACACATTGCTTTACCATATTTGTATCATCGGGGGTATATCTCCTCTATGTGTGTATGGGCTTCATGATCCCGAGGTAAGCTAAAGATCATTTTCCCCCATGGAGTTTACTGTCTTTGTTAAACACGGAGGGTCCCCCTCATGGGATGACTAGACGATCTTTTTCTGCTTTCACCCCACTACTCTGTTCTCCAATATTTCTCCCCCCTTTCGCTATGTTTTTCGTGAAACTCGATCGAAACCAAATTTGGTTGGATCAAAACTCGATTCGTGTACGTAGGAGCTGATGGACCTCTGCCTCAAATGTCCTCACATTGGTGTGGTGTGAAAATTTGGAGAGAGGGTTTACAGCTTAGGTGGAACCTGGTCATCTGCCTTGATTCAAAATTACGAGGTTTTCTCGGACTTTTCCATTGAATACTACCTTCAGTCATAACCTTCAATACTACCTTCTGTCATAACCTTCAATACTACCTTCTGTCACAACCTTCAATACTACCTTCTGTCATAACCTTCAGTACTACCAATTTTACTTCACGTCGGCCTGCGTTTGGTCAAAAATGGTAGATGCAGATGTTTCTTGAGTTAGATTTGGATAAACCTGCCTTAGAATATTTTTTCCTCGTTTTGTGGAAACACTGGCACATGTCGTCATCTGTGGGCCACACGCGTGGTCCAAGCGGTTTGGAGAGTGAGGATCTCACTTTCCCATTCGTGTGACGTCGTCGGAGGCCCCGCCCGCATTTGCCCTTGAACCGCGGCCGCCTCTGCCTCTGCCCTAAAGGTGAGACAACACCGGTGGGGGTTACCACTTTCACCTGTCGCATTCTTCCAGCCGACGACGCAACGATTTGGCGACGGCCGGAGAGTACGGCACCTCTCTCTCTCGTTGGGTGACATCTCTTTTTGCGTGTGTGATGTGGTTGGTAATCGCGTCCGTTTTGTCGGGGGCGTTTTGTGACTTGAGAGTGTTGCTCGGGGTTTCTTGTTACCTTTCCGCTGGTGGCAAGGTCGCCGGGATTGAAAGGAAGGGACGGGGACAGGTGGGTTCTCGGAACGAGTTTTGCATGATGTGCTCGAAATATTTCATATTTTTTGAAGTGTTGCTATGGTATTGATCCATTCAGTCATTCATTTTGGATTCACTGGTGAACTATCGATTGTAATAACAACAGGGTGGTAACAGAACCGGGAAAAATCAAGGAGTTCTCAGGGAACTTTTTAATTCTGGAAAGATCAGGGAAATCTCAGTGGAAAACTTTCAATTTTTACAAAAAATCGGGGAAATTTTGGAAACAATCGGCAACTATTACAGTTTGTCCTATTTAAGATGCGCGATTATGAATGCCTTTGAGAATCGTAGAAATCGTATCCGCCGAAATTGTAATTCGAATAATTGTAATTCGTAAAAGAACACCGGCGTCGTATTTTAGGAACACAGCGAAAACCGCCGCAGCCTTTTTTTTTCGCGGTGTTCAAAAATTGCGACGCCGGTGTTCTTTATTCGAATTGCACTTTCGCCGAATACGCCGCAGCCGTTGTTTTTTTTTGCGGCCACTGCGTCTTGTCGCCACGAGGCCGGCGATACAACTTGTGGTATGCAATTTGAAATTTGCGTAACTGATGTTTTTTTTTTTTTTGGCATTAAATTAATATTTTTTGTTTGCTATTACATTTTTATGGATTTTTTTTTTGTATATTTGCATTTGATTTCGATGTATAGTATGATAATGTATGGTCTGATGTAGTAAGTTCTTGATTAAAATATTTTGTATTTTTTCTCCAGTTTTTTCAATTGCTGTTGCAAGAATTCATTAAGGGTTCCAACCCTTACAATAACAGTTAAAATATATGAAGGGAAAAAATACAAAATAATGTGTGGATACTGTATATCGATATCAATCACGGATCACAACATTTATTAAGGGAATTGTAAAATCATGGAAATTTTTGTGAGACTAGACTATCAGGGAACTTTTTTCGAGGGTTTTGCTGCCACCTTGAATAATGTTAGGTTGTTTAGTACTTTTAAATATTCAAAATCGGCGTAGATATCTCGCCCTACTGTTAAGTAACGGGTAAGAAATCACATATTGGGAGATGCTTTGATAAATTATAAAAAGTAATAAACTAGAATGGATGAAGAGCATTATTTGGCCAAGCTGCCTCAAGTAAATGGGCTTAAACACACAAGGAGAGCTGTACTGACAGAATAAATACACACATGGTGATTTGATTGGGTGTCTTGGCGCAAGGGCTACAAGCTACGCCAAAACACGAGGCATAATATCAAGTTTTGCCACACAAAGTTTTTGCTGACAGATATAACACCCAGGGATGAAACGATCCTTTATCGATACTGCATCGCCTACAACTAGCTGATTGCTAGAGAAGTGGGTTAACCCACTGAGCCACCTGTAGCTTTATATTTATTTTATGGTACGATAATTTGGAAACAATTGGCCGCTACTTGATTTTTGCAAAATTGTGTGACGTTTTCAAAATCTTGTTTTAATGAAACCTGTCCAGTTTTATCGTTTCACTCAAAATATTTGGACCTGTTGAACTGAAGTTTTAGTGTATTTTCTGGGTGGGGAAGAATTATTTTTTGCTGTCCTCATTTGTAACTGTCCAGGTTTTCGCGAATGCAGTTTTTTATTTTTGCTTTGAGTATCTTCAATCTGCTGTTGTTGTTGTTGTCGTGTGACCAGTGCAATAATTGAAAAAGGATGGGAGAGAGGTGGGGAGAGCATAGTTAAATGGGTCCAAAAGCGTGGAGCACTGCGTAGGCCACATCTACAGCTTTGTCCGTATAAAGGGTCTCCCTGGAACAGTTCAAGTCGATCTTGAAGAGTGCTGCAATAATGAAAGGGCAGTTAAAGAGGTGCTTGGGAGTAAGCTGCATGCCCGGACAGTGCCTGCATTCAGGGTATGTTCTTGATCCATCTCCAATCTGCTTAAATCAATGAGTGGTATGCAGTGTAGTTTCCATTCCAGTAACTTATGAGAATACTTCTCTTTTGTGTTAGTAAAAATTTTCCTTGTTTGTGAATTGCATATAACTTAACGTTCTTTTGTGTTTGACCCTACTTGGCTAAATGTGGTCCTTGTTTCATAGAACCCAACCAATCAATCTCAACCTTTTGACTACGGTTATAGATATAACAAGCGCGATTCTTATAACTTCCAAGATGCAACTGCTGTAACGTAACGGCCGAAGTCTAAATTCTTTCTTGGCGCGATTTCTATACATTTCAAGGTACAACTGATCTACTGGCCTTGTCTAGATTCTCGGCGCAACTATGGTACAACTGCTGTACCGGCCGTAGTCTAAAGGTTTAAACTGATGAATGCACTGCATTTGTTTCTATGATCACATTTTATTTATCAGATTTCATCTGGTTCAATCCTATCTGGTTTTTTTAAGATTTCTGGTCAAATCCTACACTGGTTCAAATGTTCTATATTCGGTAGCCCAGTATCAAATACATCCGTCTAAAGTTACCGAAATTACAGGTCCAAAGCGAAATATAAATGATATTCTACGTTGGAATATTTTTTGAAATTCTTACAGGGCAAAGTTCTATCACAATTCATTACTTATTTATGCATACTGTCAAAGAGATTTGATCAGATTTCGCTGCCGTGAAATTCGAGTAAAGTACAAACCATTCAAATCGAAAAAAGCAGTATAACTGTACAGCATAAACTATCATATTGACCCAAAACTATCGCATTCAACAGAAGTGACGTAGAAAGAAAAATCCTGAACGAAACAACCACAGAAAAATAGGAATCAATAATCCCGATAAATGTCTCAATTTACAATTACCAGGGTTTCCACGGATAATGGAAAACCTGGAATTGTCATGTAATTTAATTTTGGGAAAATCGCAGGGAAAATACGAATTTTCGTGTAAAACCTGGAAAATCGCCTCAGTTGCCTTGAAAAATGACTGATCATTACTTCTCAGACGCTTTAGATAAAAGTAGCCAAAAGATTCGTATAGTTTATTTTATGAATTTAATTTTTTAACCGATTTTAAAAGAAACAGTTTAATATTTAACAGGTAAATATATTTTTTTCGTCCATTTACTTAAATAGAAAATTTTCATGTCTATGTGTGTAATACATTAAGTCACAAATTGATTCCGTCAAATTTGTTGGATTCTTTAAATTAGTTAATTTTAATGCAAAATTGCTTGTGCTTTTTGTGTATTATTTTTTACAGTGTATAATTCTTAAATTGGTTTTTATTATTGGCTATTGAATGGCTAAATTATTTCTTGGATTTCCACCTTAAAAATGTCGTGAATTGCTTAAAGTATGACCTGGAATTTTATAAAAGTTTGTCTGGAAAACCTGGAAAAGTTTGGGGAATTTTATTTCTGAAATAAAGTGGAACCCTGAATTACTTAACGTTGTGTCTTTTGTGTTTGGCTCAGCTTGGTCAAAAATAATCCTTCTGTCTCAAAACCCATCCTGGCATATATCAGATTCAATTAGTTATCATGCTACAAAATATGACAAATCAAAAACTGTTGTTGACAGTGTATTTGACGATGAGGTCAATTGTCCGACATGCAACCTCCTCAATCACAGTAATCGGAATGCTGTCCGATCTTGCCACCCACTCCAACCCTCGCCAAAATTCCGTCGCCAAGCGAAACCTCGCTGTCTGAGGCAACCCTTGCCGCGGGGAGAGATTTCGGGCGATTCTTTCCGCTGAAGATTCCCTACTCAGTTCGAGAGGGGAAAAAACGAGAGAATGAACCAAATAAAGCGGCAATGAAAAAAATAAAGGTAACTTCCTCCGGGGGTGGGGTAGGGTGGAGTCCGGCAGGAATCTGCCCTGGGCACGTACCCATCCGTTTGTCCCGTCCACCCTGCAGACGACGGTTGTAGCGTGAGTCGGAACACTTGAGGCACACAGGTGAGTTATGCCTCCATTGTGAGGGAGCGGTGACTGGACTCGGGTTGGGGAATTTGGTCGCTGGAGGTTCGAGGGGTCGATTTGAGGTTGAGGTCGTGTTTTTATTGGTGTGTTTTAGGTATTTGCACCTGAAGATTAACCGCTTAAGTGCCGTTCCTTAGACATAATCGGGCATCGGCTTCACCGCGCTAAAATGCACTTACGCATTTGAGTAAACAATACCGTTTTGATATAGCTACTTAAAGGGCTGGTATTGCGAAGAGTGGGGCCCAATTCGATCAATCTCTGAGAGGCCCCCGCAAAATATTAAAAAGAAAATATTAATAAAATTTTTATTTTTAGTATTGAAAACTTTTAACGTTGAAGTTTGGTTATTTTCGGGCTTTAAGAAAGATAAATAGAGGGGGGGAAAAACTCCATGCATACATATTTGCAGTTGTGCGTCAAATAAGGATCAGTGTCGACCTTACAAAGCCCAATTCGATCAAGCTCTGAAGGGCCTCTCAAATTATAAAAATAATTTTTTCAAACAGATGCCCGCCGACCAACCGGTATAGTGGTTAAGGTGTTAGCCTCTACATAGGAAGGTTCCTGGTTCGAATCCGGGTCCGGGCATGGATGTTTGTAAGCGTATGATGTAGAGGCGGCTGGTGCACCTTAAATCTGTCGAGGCCAAAAGTCCTCACGTTGGGTTGGTGTGGAAGTTTGGAGAGTGGGGTGCCAGCTCAGGTGTTGCTTCGTCATCTAACCGTGGTTCAAAACTACGAGGTGTTGTCCTCGGATCTTTCCCTTAAGAGACTGATCCCGGACCGTCGTCAATAGCCCGTTGTGTAGTTCTAGTACGACCTTAACTAAAATTACCATTTCATCAAACAGATGCCGCTTTATGAAATGAAGTGAATTGAGTAGTTGACAGTAGAAAACCTTTTAACAGTAAACATAATTGTATAAATGTGTCGCTAAATTATATAGGGATAAATAATTTAATAATAAATGCATATCTTCCCAGTCCCATTCATGGTGGGGTATCTTGGTATGTGTGGGGTTCTATTTAGGGGAAATCGGCTTTGTCTGGCCCTGATGAATTTTCTTTCATAGATAATTATTTATTTTACGACTTCACAGGGTTTTCACGGGCCTTAAAAAGCCTTAATATTTTCTGCAAGTTCTTAAAAACCCTCGGTGGTTATCTACACCACAATTTTATTTTACCTGTATTCAAAATTCAGGTCAATGATACTAGTTCGTGGTCAGGTGTCACCAATTATCGTGAACGTGATGTTCATTGTTTAACTAAAAATTGATGTTTCTAAAATGGTCATGTCAAAACCGTCAGTGCGGAAACCATGCACTCGTGAAAGTTGCTGCATCTCTGTACTCACGGGTTAATCTATTGCGATCTGTTTGAAATGTAGACTTAAAAACACGAAAGGCCCTAGTCTTTCTTTTGCTTGATGAGTATGAAACCCGATCTAAATTTTGGACACTTATGGTTCTGGATTCATTAGAGTAATTTGTCAGTTAGGAGGAACGTTCTGGGTATTTTTATCAGTTTGGTGTGTCGCACAGCCGTCTTTTTTGCTATGTGATGGATGATTCGATCTGGATCCTGTCTTTCTTAGGCCCGGTGCACACATTATTTTTTTCAACATGCGGCAACGCTGCCGCAACGTAAGTGAGGTCTGAGATACATTAAATCCAATGGAGGTAGTGCACACATGTCTCCGGCGACGCATGTCCCAACTTGCGTGCAATTTGTACCGCAGTTCCCCACGGCGCCGCTCATGCTTCTCCGGTCTCAAGTACCTTCTTTTCATAAACAAATGGATTATAAATAATAATTAATAAATGGTTGTATCCAGTAACGTCTATTTTGTTTCAAAATATATTTTTTGTACACCTAGTAAGCGAAATAAACACGTTTTCTTCGATAGAATATTTATCGCAAATGTCGCGAAATATGAGTACTTGCGTCATTTCACGGTTATGTGTGCATAGTTGGGCTTCGGTGCCGCAGCGGCGCCGCACGTTGAAAACCCGGATGTATGCACCGAGTCTAAGTTGGAGAGGCAGAACTCTCCTCCGCACCAACTGAAGAACGTACATAACGGATTAGTCACTGGTTTGGCTGGAAAGGACCTGTTAGAAAAATGGATTGGCTTGATGTCTCGACGGCAAATGGGAGAGTCGGTTTCTCTAAGTCAATCGTCATGCTAAGTCTGACCCTCGACTCTTCGAACCACCGCCCTGGCCCTCCACTCTAAAGCCTCCTCCACCATCAACGGATAAGCAGGGTACATGAACGTGACCAGAAGTACAGTATACTTAGGCATGGCTTTTTCGTGGTATGCACTCATGAGTTTCAGAGACCTCGACGGTACTTTTGGTAGATACTGATAGTCCGGTTTGGTAGGGCAACCATCCTTTACTCTAGTCCACTTCCAGAATACAGGAGAGCCCCGATTTCGCCATTTGTAACCGTACGGATTGTCTGTCGTTACTTGGGTCCGGATACGATCGCCCTCGGATCATAGAACCCCTCCTGATCCTTTTGTCCGGATCTCGGGAAGGGAGCTCTCGTGCCTCGGTGGGTATGCACACTGCGTTAGCAACCTTCGAGTTGTAGGCAGCGCAGGTTCGACTCCTGTCTGAGGGATTCCTCCCTGTGTGTATTTATCTCTCCTGTGTCAGAAAATTTTCCCTGTGTGTGGCTTTTACTCGATGTTGCGTGACTTGTGTCTGGCGCAGCGTGGCCAAATATGGCCCTTGAGCCATAACACCAACCAACCGACGTTTGAAAGTTGTTTTTTGGATTTCCAGGAACGTATTCTTTCTTGTTACAGTTACGTTATACTGCTTAAGAAAATGTCATTCCTAAGCTGGGTTTTAAATCTCAGCTCTTGTGTGTTTTTTGCCTTTTATAATTTTAAAATGGCATTTTACCAATGCAGTATGTTGGAGAAACGTTTAAAGAGTAATAAAATAATGCTTCCATGTCTTGATTTTTAATCATTCCTTAAAATGTGTGTGATAAATCACATTCTGGTCTATTGAATGTGGCTCTGACAGGTAGGTAGCCGACCCACCGGCCTGGTTAAGGTGTTATCCTCTGGATCAGAAGGTTCCTGGTTCTAATCCGGGTCAGTGCATGGATATTTGTAAGCGTATGGTGTAGAGGCGGCTGGTGCACCTTGTATTTGTCGTGGCCGAAAGTCCTCACGTTGGGTTGGCGTGGATGTTTAGAGAGTGGGATACCAGCTCAGGTGTTGCCTCGTCATCTGACCGCGGTTCAAAATGACGTGGTGTTGTCATCGGATCTTTCCCTGAGGGGATTGATCCCGGACCGTCGTCGACAGCCTGTTGTGTTTCTCTAGTACGACGGTAATTGAAATTGCCTTACCTGGCAGGTAGGTATTTTAATTAACGTCGCTCGAGTTCACAAGGACTATTGGCGAAGGTCCGGGATCAAACCCAATGTGAAAATCCATGGACAAGACCACGTAATTTCGAGCTTCGGTCAGATGACGGGGTCATACTTGAGCTGGTACCCCACTCTTAAAACTTTGATACCACGCCAACGTGAAGAGGTTCGGGTCCATGACAGATTTAACCTGCATCAGTCCCCCTTTGCACACGACGGTCTTTTGTTAGATTCGAACTGCAACCCTCCTGTTGCTGATTCGTTACTCTTCCAACCGGTCTTCCGAGGCCTATTACGGCTCTGGATTCCGAGTTCGAAATCCACTTCAACTTGGTAGACCCCCCGTAAGTTGAACTCATGGTGTACTAAAAGATCTGAGAGCGAGTTTTCTTTTCAACCAAGAAGTTCTTTGCAATTCTAAATTTTTTACTTTCTCTTCATCAAATGGTGGCGAATAACATTTTGATATCTCTAAATTTTAATGTATACACCTGCGTATATATTTTATTCTGCTATTTCCCACTTTTCACAAAAACTGATTATTGATTTCCTCAACTGGTGTGTGCAAAAACCCCAGCCGTATGGAACAGTATTTTCCCCCTTATTTCGCAAGCCTAGAAAGCGATTCCCTCCTATCGAAACGCGAGGGCGGCAAGTTCGTTCGCAAAGCCTTTTATCCCTCTGCCTCAAATCGAAACTAGTGGGGGAAGACGGAGGAGGGGGAAGGAGCTAACTTTATTTTCATCCTGGAAAACACGTGCTCTGTCAGTTGAAAACTGTCGTTTGGGAGCGCCATCTATTGACGACGTCTGGAAGCAAATTCAATTGAGGGAATCCGATTTGTTGGTTTTTGAATTTTCGTTGATGTGAAAAATGCTTGGAAGAATGAAGTCAGTTGAACTGGATCTGAAACTTACCTTTTCGTTCTACGGCTTTATTCTCACTGGTATCATTATCCTATTATATAACACCCGTGTGTTTTTGTTTCTCCAGTGCTACATTAATTACATATCTTTCGTTATGACGAAATAATCCATAGAGGGCCGACTATATACTCTTTTACTCAAATCACTTCATTTCATAAAGCGTTATAAAATTTAGTTTTCCTTATAATATCCTGTTGTATTTTATGAGCAACTAGATAAATAACCCAGCGTTGCTCTGGTTGAAATGGTTAAATGTCGATTGAAAAGTGAATTAGAATCATCACTTGTCTTACACAGAAAAATGCAATCATAACTTCTTTTTAACTTTTTCATAGCTTTTACAATTTACTTCGAATGCAAATATGTTAATTTAATTTCTGAATAATATATTGCAATGTGCAAAAGACTAAGACATACAAATAGAAACGAAATTCCGATGAAGAAAATTCAGAATTCTGAAAAACGAAAGATGTTCAAAGTGTCGAGTTTCGACTTCCTGAGCTGAAATAGAGCAATTCGAAAAAATATTAATGAAGACGGTAATCATTTATGATTTATGAACTTTAGTAATGCTCAAATATGACCATGACATTTCCATGTGCTAAGTTTCCTGTAGAACGTGTTTCCTTGTCAATATTTCTTTATGGCAAGAAAACCAACTTTAGATTTTAAAATTTGGGCTTCGAGGAACACATTTAGGACTACCTGTGTGCCAATTTACATGGTCGCAAGTTCTACAGATGAGTTATTTCTTTCCTGTCTTTAAACCTATGTTTTCCGCAGTGTTCTGAAGTATAAGTGTATCAAATTTGATGTGGATTGATAAAACTTGATTTGTATTAGAGAACATACACACATCCTTTTTTTTTATGTATGTAGATGTCTAGCGCCGCGTTTAAATACGGTCCTGCACCAAACAACACCCCAACCAAACCTATTTGACCAACATTTTGCAATGGCCGTTGTTTTGTGTTGGGCACAACTTGACTATGAATGGCCCTTGCGTCATACAACCCCCAAACAATCAATGACCATCGTACCTGAACTTCGTTTCCCGACCATCATACCTGCGATCCCATCCTCAGGCGAGGTGTCCGGTTTCGAACATTTCATTGGAATATACTTTTCCCGACTTCTTCCACCTCTCGAAGTTTGTTTACGTCTTCTTCCCCATTACCTCTCAATTGAGTCTTCGCTTGCATGTCGACCCACTTTCGAATTCAGATCTCCTACGACATCGTCGCTGCTGAGGAGTAATCGATCACCGGATTACTCTGCACTCGATGGGGTTTTCCGTGGAGAGGGCACGAAGGCCGACGGCAGAAGTGAACGGACGCAGAAGGCCGGTGCGGAGGGTTGGGCAGATTAATGCACCATCTCGACACCTCCCTCGGCCCGAAATTTCATCATGAGCTGAAGGTCGCCTGGGACAACGCCACTTGGGCCTTCTTCGTTGTGTTCTCTTGGCGGACGGTCTTTTACTTCGGTTACTCCGTGGCATTCGTTTGTTGGAGTAGTCTCACCGTTCAAAATCTGAAGTTGCTGGGAGTATTTTGCCCATTTAACCTTTTGACTACGGCCATAGATATAACTGACGCGAGATTCTTATAACTTTCAAGGTACAACTGATGTACTGGCCGTTGCCTAAATTCTTTCTTGGCGCGATCTCTACAATTGCTGTACCGGCCGCAGTCCATAGATTAAGGTTTTACCGGGTTTTTGGACTCCATTCGTCATTTTTTACGCCTCGGTTCTTTCGTCGTTTTTATGCCCGAATATTTTCGCTTGTAGGTCTCAGATTTCATCCCATTTAAGCCGACCAACTGGTATAGTGGTTAAGGTGTTGGCCTCTAGATAGGAAGGTTCCTGGTTCGGGCATTGAATGTTTATAATTCTGTAAATTCTTTCTTTGCGCGATCAAGGTACAACTGCTGTACCGGCCGTAGTCTAAAGGTTAAAGAGTCCCTATAGAGGCTGCTGGGGTACTTTAAATCTGTCGTGGACGAAAGTCCTCACGTTGGGTTGGTGTGGAAGTTTGGAGAATGGGGTGCCAGCTCAGGTGTTGCCCCGTCATCTGACCGTGGTTCAAATTTACGAGGAGTTGTCCTCGAATCTTTCCCTTAAGGGATTCATCCCGGACCGTCATCAATAGCCCGTTGTGTTGCTCTAGTATGACGTTAACTAAAATTACCAAAACCAACCCATTCAATGCCCTCGTCTTCAGGTGTGTACGGGAATCTAACCCGAGGGATCTGACCTCCCTTTTGTTTTACCATCTTCTGCTTTTTGACCCTCCGTCGTTGTCGTGTGTTTACTGTCTTCAGTAGTAAACACGTGGGTTTGTCTCGGTATACCCGGGCGATCGCTTTCTGCTTTCATCCCACTATTCTCCAATCACTTTTTTTTTCGTTCACGATATTTTTTACTTGACGTTATCTTGTGTTTCGTCAAGTATGGCCCTTGAGGCATAAAACCTTAAAACAACCATATTACTTGATGTTGTTTGTCTTGCATTTGGTGCATCTTGGCTGAATAATGACCCTTGCGTCAACTTTAACATTTTGACTACAACTATAGATATAACTGGGGCGAGATTCTTTTTTGGCTTGGTTTATGATAACTTTCAAGGTACAACTGCTGTACCGGCCGTAGTGTAAATTTTTTCCTGGCGAGATTCTCTTTCAAGGTGCAACTGCTGTACAGGCCGTAGTGTAAATTCTTTCCTGGCGAGATTCTCCTTCAAGGTACAACTGCCGTAGTATAAATTCTTTCTTGGCTAAATTCCTATAACTTTCAAGGTACAACTGCTGTACAGGCCGTAGTATAAATTCTTTCTTGGCGATATTCCTATAACTTTCAAGGTACAACTGCTGTACAGGCCGTAGTATAAATTCTTTCTTGGCGATATTCGTATAACTTTCAAGGTACAACTGCTGTACCTGCCGTAGTATAAATTCTTTCTTGGCGATATTCGTATAACTTTCAAGGTACAACTGCTGTACAGGCCGCAGTATAAATTCTTTCTTGGCGAGATTCCTATAACTTTCAAGGTACAACTGCTGTACCGGCCGTAGTGTAAACTCTTTCTTTGCGCGATCAAGTTGCAATTGCTCTACCGGCCGAAGTCTAAGGGTTAAAGAGTCCCTAAATGGCAAACAAATCATCTTGGCCATATAACTAAAACAATCTGGTTGTTGATCGTTTTTGTGGAAAGATGAATTATTTGTGGTCGAAGAAGCCATTTATTATGGAAATTATGTACTGTAGTGAAAATGGGACATCACAAAGCATGTTTAAAGATCATTATTTGTCAGACATAAGAAAACAAAAGCGATTTTCTCCCATTTTTCCGCAAAAAAAAAAGTTTTTAAAATAGTCGAGTAGCCCCCCTTTCGCCATTAAGATTCCCTCGGCATGTAGGATTCGAAACCATTGTCTCGTCCGCCATTGGTAGGGAAATGAGCAGGCACCAGGATTTTTTTTAAAGTTTCACCCTCTTCTATCTTTCCGTTTGGGCTAACAGACGCCGGTCACTTCCGGTGGCCGGATGTGACGTGGTCACTCGACCGAGACCGATTTTTCCCACGTGGATCGGTAAGGTTACCCTTGCTTGGAACTTTACTTGGTTGTTGAAACCGCAGTCCTTTCCCCCCCCCCTTTTTTTTTTCTTCAAGCTTTGGGCGTTTAACCGAAAGCTATTGTTCTCGTTTCATGTTGTCAATTTCTTTCATTCTGATTGTTTGATGGCAGCGACGTCTGTCAACGAATTGCATTGGATTCGGGGAAATTCGATCGGGTTTTGTGTCGAATTTTTAAACTGTGTTAGACGAGTGATAATATACAGTTTCGCCTCTATATCTTTACGGGCAACCGGTCTGGCGGTTAAGGAGTTAGCCTCTGGATCGGAAGATTCCTGGTTCCAAATAGGGATGCCACATTGATGTCGATGTTTTCAAAACATCGATGCATTGGAGTCGATGTTTCTACGCTGTCGATGTTTTATTTTTAAATGAAAAAAGTACCGTTATAAAAATTTTAAAAATAACCAAGTAGCATAATTTTTATAATCAGCAAATTGAGCATACTTTTAGACCAAAGTGGCCAAGGCTGAAGGGTCTGAAAAGTAGGGATGCGACATCGATGTCGATGTTTTCAAAACATAGAGGTTTTCGAAACATTGCTACTAACATTGCTGATCACTAGGTGCTAAAATAGTTTTAAGAAATGGGTAAAAAAGTTTAAATACACTGAATTTTAAAAACTTCGATGTTTTTGGGGCGATGTATTATCAACATCCATATTTAATTTTGAACATCGATGTTTTGCTGTCGATGTTGCATCCCTAGTTCGAATCCGGGTCAGTGCATGGATGTTTGTTAGTGTATGGTGTAGAGGCGGTTGGTGCACTTTAAATCTGTCGTGGCCGAATGTCCTCACTTTGGGTTGGTGAACAAGTTTGGAGAGTGGGGTGCCAGCTCAGATGTATGTTGCCTCGTCATCTGACCATGGCTCAAAATTACGTGGTGTTGTCCTCAAACATTTCCGCCGACCGACCGGTCTGGTGGTTAAGGGGTTAGCCTCTAGATAGGAAGGTTCCTGGTTCGAATGCGTGTCAGTGCATGGATATTTTTAAGTGTATGGTTTAGAACCGGCTGGTGCTCATTGAATCTGTCGTGGCCGAAAGTCCTCACGTTGGGTTGGTGTGGAAGTGGGGAGCCAGATCAGGTGTTGCTTCGTCATCTGACCGTGGTTCAAAATAACGTGGTGTTCCCATCGAATCTTTTCCTTAAGGGATTGATGTTAATTAAAATTATCTTACCTTACCCGGATTGTCACCAATACCCCGTTATATTGCTCTAGTGACACGTTAATTAATATACCGCCCTACCTGAATTCCAGCCGACCAACCGGTATAGTGGTTAAGGTGTTAGCCTCTAGATCGGAAGGTTCCAGGCTCGAATCTGGGTCCGGGCATGGATGTTTGAAAGCGTATGGTGTAGAGGCGGCTGGTGCACCTTAAATTTGTCGTGGCCGAAAGTGCTCACGTTGGGTTGGTGTGGAAGTTTGGAGAATGGGGTGCCAGTTGAGGTGTTGCCTCGTCATCTGATCGTGGTTCAAAATTTACGTGGTGTTTGTTGTCCTCGCATCTTTCCCTTGGGGGATTGATCCCGGATCGTCGTCAATAGCCGTTGTGTTGCTTCAGTACGACGTTAATTAAAATTACCTTACCCATTCGCAACATCTTTTTTCTTGGCTTTGTCTTGTGTTCGTCCCAATTTGGCCTTTGCGATATAAAACTCCAAACCAATTTTCCAACTTGACGCTGCCTGGTGTTTGTCGCAGCTTGGCCCACTATATGTCCCTTGCGTTTTAAAAAGTCAACCAAACCGTACTCTTGTTTAAAAAAAAAATCAATGATAGATTTATTTGAAATTTAAAGTGTTATGAATTCTGTATTATGTCTGATAAATTAGAACGTGCAATGATGCATTTTGGCGCCAAACGGGTTTTTGGCTGCTTTTATCAAATTGGGAGAGGTTATACGAAACGACGGGTACCTGACCTTGAGGATATCTGTGCTGTTGGAAAGCTCATCAATTATTAATTACTCTTTCGGCGCTCTACTCGCTGTTAACCTTGCTCCTGTTTCATCCGTTGTGGTGATCTTTGGTGTTATTGGAGAAGGAAAATTGTTTGTTTTATTTTTGATTTTCTTGACGTGCATTATTTCACGCCTTTTGATTGGCCTTGTTTTGTTTTTCTTAAAACTGGTTTCGATTGGTTTATACTAAATTTATCTGTTGTGAACGAAAAAACGAATGTTTCATTCTTTGGTCTTATTTTTTCGTTCCAGAAATACGCGAGTTCATAAAAATTGAGTAACAAGGAAAAATAATAAAGTGCTCTAATAAGTGTAACTGTCCATGTCCCATAATTTTCGAAAATTGTTTTTGAAATCGTGAGATTGCTCAATTTTACTTGTAAGCCTCTGTTATAGTACTTTCTGACTAATTGTATACGCTGTTTCATATATTCTGAGTTTTCGGTGCAAGTAAAATTGAGACAGAAAAACCGAAAACTAGATGCCATACAGCAGTTGTACCGTGATAACGCCAAGAGAGAATTTAGACAACGGCCAGTAGATCAGTTGTACATTGAAAGTTCTAAGAATCGCGCCAAGAAAGAATCGCTCCAGTTATATCTTCAGCTGTTGTCAAAAGGTTAAATAGTTTTTATGAACCCATTCAACAAATCCTTTTTTTTTGTTTCCTAGATTTTCGTTTCTTTCGGATTCATTTTTTTAGATGTTCCAGTTCTTTATTTTACCGCTAGATGGCAGCATCACATTTGATTCGGTGGTGCTGCGATGCTAATATTCTTATTCTAATTAAACGATATTAAATTCGTTTCATTATGATGATTGTTGCGATGGGAAAAGCAATTCAAGCCTTTTCCATTTGACTAGCATTCACAACAGAAAGCTGAAAAAGGGAACAACTCATCATTGATTTAACAAATTATGAATCTTTACAAATGCTAAAATATTTTTTTGGAGCCTTCGGAAATATACCAACGCCAACGGTATAGTTTATTTGAATTTTTTTTAAAACGTCCTCCAGTGTATCATATCTAGCTTTGTAGCACAACGGAAACACACCAAAGAGCCAGTTGACAGCGCTAGGTTTATCCGCATCTTCTAAGAAACTATATGTTGTGCACACTTGACTGAAAATGGGACGTAAAATTCCTCCCACTTTTTTCAAATTAAGAATTAATAATAGCGAATTGTCATTTTGTCCCACTTGGGAGCTTAACAATACACCCCTCGAAAATACGTCCCTTGTTTTCTAAATAATTTATTGCTCCCAAAATGTTCATGTCCCATTCGTATTTGAAGTAACGTTCTGTATCGCGTATTGCTACTCTATATCCTGTTTTGCTTCTTGACCCCGATCCAAGCAAGCATTGTACTCCAGCTGAGCGCAAAACGCGGAAGTCCGATGCTTATCTCTATTGTCGTTCGTCTGTCTGTACGTCTGCTAACCGCCTTGACGATTCGATCGACACTGGGAGCTCCTTTCCGCTTCGACTGCTGACGTTTGTATTTTCGTTTTGACCGTGCCCGCGAGGATATTTTACATTGGTTATCGGACATTTGAGTTGGTGGTCGAACGATGCTGGGAACAAGGCCAGACTTGACCTTTAGATATCGGTCTACCACTTTCAATTTCTACTTGGTTCAACAAGTACAGTGTTCATGTTCATGACATGAGATTCCGTGATGGTCTGAAATATGACAAGAACGGGTCTTAGTAGGTACTGGTCTAATTAGCCCTATTGACACCTGAATGGGATTTTAAAACGTGTAATATTTTGACCATATGTCCCTATTAATCCCTGGTATAGTGGTTAAGGTGTTAGCCTCTAGATCGGAAGGTTCCTGGTTCGAATCCGGGTCCGGGCATGGATGTATGTAAGCGTATGGTGTAGAGGCGGCTGGTGCCGCTTAAATCTGTCGTGGCCGAAAGTCCTCACGTTGGGTTGGTGTGGAAGTTTGGATAGTGGGGTGCCAGCTCAGGTGTTCGACATCTGCCCGTGGTTCAAAATTACGAACCTTTCATCACCGTGGTTCAAAATGACATTACTTTTACCCTATTAGTCCCTTGTGTTTGCAACATTTTGCTTTACGAGAGGAAATTAGTTTCATTTGTTTCGTTTTAAAAAACTAATTTTATCATAGAGGAAATATAAAAGTTGTATGAGCAATGATGACCTAGTGCGCCCAGGACCATGTGGCCCAAACTGGTAGTAACATGACCCTTAGACTTCTTTCGTCTGCCGGGAAGAAACGAACATTCATCATGTGATTGGTTCACGGAGAAGACATCCAACCATGGATTGGTCACCATTGGTCCGCGCGGCATGTAGTAGACTGTCGATTTCATCATTTCTGTCACCACTTTCTAGGTGCACATTCACACCGACCCTGTCATGAAATCTTGTATCGCCAAACTGTATGATGAATTGCCAAATCGGCCAAACAGTCCCGCTTTCCCAAAGCAGTCACGTGACTACTAGTCGGACTTGTTGGTCACACTCTTTGAAGCTCCTCTCGGATGCAATGCTCACGTCTAGGGTCCCTGCCACTGAGGCGATTTATTTCTCATCCCAAACCCATCGATCCCGATCTGCGACTGAAACAAATCGACGATTTCTCTTTAACTTCTCGTTTCTCAGGTCGCGTTTTCTCTTTCCCCGTGACGTAGCGAGATCTTCTGTGCCCCACCCCCTCGTGTTCCGTTGTCGGTGTTGATGTGTGTCTGGTTCCTTCCTCGACAACTAGCGCGTCTTTGTTGGAATGGCTCCGCGTTGCGTGGACGATTCTATTTAGGACCTTAGGTAGGTCGGTAGATATTAAACTCGTGAAAAGTGAATCGATTCTTCAGTTCGATTCTTTCGTCACTGTGGTATGATTATTTACTTGTCTCGTAGTCTTTTTTTGTGTCTTCAATGATTTTGAAGCTGATTTATTGAATGAATGAATTCGAAATGTAATTCGATTTTCATCAAGAATAGGTGTTCGAGGTTTCCCTCAGAGAAGTGTTCTTATATCTGTAAGGTATCCTTCATAAGTAAATCTGATTGATTCTATACAAAAACCAACAAAAATGTCATCAGTGTGGAATAAATACATCCTCGGGTCTAGTCCTGGTGATATTTTAACAAATAAATACTCATGGCTCACTGTAGATTAAAACAAGTGACGAAAGAATCGAACTGAAGAATCGATTCACTTTTCACGAGTTTAATACATACCGACCTACCCACGGTACTAAATAGAATCGTCGTCGCAACGCGGAGCCATTCCAACAAAGACGCGCTAGTGACATGTGCCATTTCACTTCCGATCGAGGGAGGCGTTGGCACGGGCTCAGACGCGTGGTTTGACATCCGTAGGGATGTTACTAATTGGGATTTCACAGCGACAGCTCGAATTGTGACTGCTACCGGAGAATATGTGTGATTCTGAAACGTGATTGCGATTCTAAACCGACTGAATTTGATTGGTTGGAAGAGGATGCAGGTTTTTTTTGTTTGTGATTTAAGGTGTATAAACACACTAGAAATCCTGAAAATCCGACAGGTTTTTTTTTTTTTATTGCTTCAAAATATTCTTCAATTCATTAGCTTTAAACGATGCCAAGATCTTGAAAATATTCGTAATAGTTTTCTAGTTACCAGGGTTTTTGTTGGGTACTGTCACCAAAACTTCAACTCAATTTCTGAAGAACTAGTTTTTGCAATAGGATTCTTTGTTCAAACAGCGATAGCTCAACAATAAATTAATCTATTTTAAATATTTTTGTATCATTATAATCTACATAATACAGCGGATGTTTTGACCCTCAATCATAGTTATTAATTAAGAAATAAATTTTAAATCCTCAATTTCCAGAAAAAAATCGTGATTTTGCATGCATTCTTGGCGATAAAAGTTGTAACAGAGAACCTTTTTTTTCTAGAAACTTGATTGAGGGTCAAAACATGAAGAATAATATCGGAAATAATTACCAACTAGAATTGTCTCTCTAGACAAATTAGAATTTGAGGTATCGAGATATTAAAAAAATAAACTGCTAGTGTGTACTTACACTTTAAGATATTTTGTTGCTTACACCTTAAATACCTGAGCGTTAACGTCGCGGCTTATCACCTTAAAAACGTCGTGAATTGCTTAAGTACGACCTGGAATTTTGTAAAAATCTGTCTGGGAAAAACTGGAAAAGTCGGAATTTTATATCTGAAATAGAGTAGGAATCCTGAATGAAATTTTGTTTCAAAGATTCGCAAAAATGGATTGTGATAGAACTAAAGAACACGATAGTCCAGTTTAAAGTGCGAATAGATGATTTCGAGTTGATTAGGTTGAAAACCTCACAATAAGTTTTGATTATGATATTCATTTATTTGTTTATGAGGATTCTGTTTCTAGTAAATACGTGAGTCACGCTTCCGAGATAGGCAAGCGATTTTTTGTTTTTGTTTTCATCCCACTGCTTTTAGAAGTTTGGAGAATGGGGTGCCAGTTCAGGTGTTGCTTCGTCATCTGACCGTGGTTCAAAATTACGAGGTGTTGTCATCGGATCTTCCCCTTAAGGGACTGATGTACTGCTCAGTAACCTCAAGCGTCGTCAATAGCCCGTTGTGTTGCTCTAGTACGACATGAACTAAAAAATTAACCAAAATTACCCACTGCTTTTTGTGGACACATCGGGGGGAACCTTCTCCATCTTGTTCGGTATACAATTTTGAGCAAACAATATTAATTTCGCAATTTTGTAATGCGGGAAACAGTCTGAGAATCTAGCGAAAAAAATCGAGTTTTACAGATTTTATTTCAGAGTTCATCGCGCGCGAAGTGGCCCGGAATTAAAGGTGTGCTCGATTTGATTGTATTTGCGACCGTAAAATTCTTTTCAATCTTGTTTTTTAGGTCGAAGGTTTATGCATGCGTTGCATTATCACTAGAATGAAAGACCGGTCATAACGAAAGACCTTGTAGTACTCGTAATAATTATGATGGATTCGCGTTTTTCGAACCACGACGGGTGGAAAATAGTTCTCGTGAGATGCGATTTTTTCTCTTTCTTGATCTGATAAGTGATCCGTCTAAAAACTTGCAGTGTGAAATGTATTTATTTGTAGGCCAACTTACTCAAAAGTCAAATTCATCCTTCTCCGATATGTTGGATGTGCGGGTTCTGAATTAAAGTGCGAAATTTCTTGTGATTATTTCAGTGGGATGTGTGCTTGTCTCCCCATTTGTCTTTCCCTGATTCTGTGCCAAATGCATAGAATCAGGGGAAGTAATTGTGCTGACCTCACTCGTCAGAAGTATGTATTTCATCTCAGCGCCTTTTGCTTTGAATGAAACACCTATATGGCGATTCGCGAGTAGGCAGTTGAGTCATCTGGCTTTGAACGAGTCGATTTGTTAAGTTTGAGGTAGGAAGGTTAAGTAACGTCGATCTGGAACAACTCGGCGGGCTATTGGCTGCGGTCTGGGATCAATCTCGATTGGAAAGATCTCTTAGAAAACCACGTAATTTCGAACCACGGTCAGATGACGAGGTCACACCTGAGCTGCTCCCCACCACGCCAAAGTGAGGACGTTTGAGGCCACGAGAGATTTAACGTGCGTTAGTCCCCTTTGTACACGACGGTTTTTGGCTGGATTCGAACTCTCAACCCTCCGGTTGCTTGTCCATACTTGGCCTGCGTGTAATAGGTGATCATGGTTCGATTCCTATAACTTCCCTGAGGGTATCTCTCCTGTATTGATTCTATTATTTGTCGTTGCCTGACTTGTGTCCGGCGCAATTTTGTCGAATATGATCCTGAGTAATAACACCCTGCCAGCCTATACATGCTCTGGTTTAATCGGTAATTTGTTCGTGTGCCAGATAAAAACCGTCTCTAAAAATGAAACTGTTTACCCAATGGGTGGCACATATGAACTTAATCATTGGCAACTACATACCGGATGTGATGGCCACTTATGAAGGAGCACCCAGTGGGAAGACCACCATTGCCCCTATCAAATGACAGCACAATTTACATCCATGCCCTGACCCCGGATTCGAATCGGGGAACCTTCCGATCCAGAAGCCAACACCTTAACCACTGACTGGTCGGTCGACTAATGAATGAGACAAATGAAACTAATGAACATTTGTTTGCTAGAGCATTGCGAGCAAAAAATATTGTGATGCAATAAACTTAATAGCTATTCTGATAAGCTTCATCTCTTCCGAAATTCATTACCCATTGTTCAAAAGCATGTGTTTGAATCATACTTACTCCATCATGGGATACCGACCCTACGAAGGGTTTACGGTAAACAAAATTTCACGTAACGTGAAAGATGACCAAATGAGAAAAGGAAAAAAAAATAGTGTGATGCAGAGCAGAAATTTTGGGCTATGAAATGCACACGCAGATGCTGCTCTATTTTGGTCTATGCGGTTTAACAGGGTTCCCACGGTCCTTGAAAAGTCCTTAAAAGTCCTTGAATTTTTTTTTCTCTAACTAGGGGGCCTTGAAAGTCCTTGAAAATTACAGAACTTGGCGAAAAGTCCTTGAAAGTACTTGATTTTTTTAAAACTTGTACAAACTTGTGTAATTTTGTCTTGCATTAGAACTTGTCCAGACTAGTTTTCCTCCACAGTAGGTGCGTCATTCTGAATGAAACTGGTGTTTTGCGCTTTCACACTATGTGATATACTATTAATACTACATCTAGATCGTCCATTTTCCACAGTATTCTGTATGTCTAAGTTGACACCTCTGGTCTCCGTTAAGACGGCCGCCTTGTTATGCCTGCCGCATCATGACGTATCTTTGGCCGCTAGGTAACTGCAACGCTTTCTTAGGAAACCTTAACTTTTGTAGTCAGGACGTCATTGGTAACCTGGCACGCATCCAAAGAAATGAAGCCAAGTTCTCATTGCAAAAATATAAAAGTTGCAATTAAAAAATAAATTTTTTAAGATATCCTTCTGGTGTAAAATTTTCTGCAGTTTTCATATCCTTTGAAATGTTTACTCTATCTTTAACGATCGCAAAGATGGAAACTTAGACTGGAGAATAAAAAAGCCCTAATACTAGTCAAAACTTTTGTTTTGTTTCTCAAACAAAATAAACCATGACAGCCGTCTGTTGTAGGCAATGGACGACAGCAAAATAGAGATTGTGTCGTGTAGATTGAACCGTGTGCAAGCTCCTCTACTCTTCTTCGTGCCACCAAAAGAATTTATTGTACGATATTTTATCGCATGACCTAAACCGATGTGTGTGCAAGTAACCTGGTAGTTAGCATTGAGACGAGAAGTCCACTATACAACAAAAAAAAAAAACACTGGTTCTGTGAGGAAAGAAAATTCAAATTATAACAAAAATTGATGATAACCTTCCTTTTTTTGAGTGTCAGTAGTTTAAAAAAAATTATGTCTTTTTTTTATAATTTTCAAATTTTTCTTTTAAATTGACAATTTTTGTGTATGCCTTGTTTTAGGTCGTTATAAAAAATTTTAGGTCCTTGAAAAATATTTTTTTAGTTTTGAAAAGTCCTTAAAAATCCTTGAATTTTTTTTGGATAAAGGTGTGGGAACCATGTTTAAGAGACAGTTAAAGTGTTGTAATCAAAAAATGAATTGAAACAGCTTGCTTGAGTTCAAACTCCCTGGAGGCCACAAATCGCACAATTTGCATGATTTTTCTTTGTAACAAGGGATGAACAGCCAGGCGTTTAAACCAGGTGTCTGAGTTGCTGGTTCCTTGATGTGCAGATGAGATGTGATAGGGCACAGGTGGTAACATAGTGGTCCTTGTCTGCTTTCATGCCACAAATGTCGAGGTCACTACAGTGTATGTTCATCCGAAATAAATACTGCAGGAACAGGGTGCCGTTTGTCTGTTTACAAATCTAAACTGACCGACTCACACCAAATTTGGTACACTCATTCTTTAGAACACAGGGATACCAGGACCACATATAAATCTACCTCCGTTCGATTTGTCCTGTGTGGGCCCAAGCTATAATCAATTCGAAATGCCAATGGGAGAAACGTTGAATGCTTTTATGGTCACTGATCATTTCACACCGGATTCGATAAACTTATTCTTCAGAGATTTTCGGGAAATGTGGGGCACACATTAAGCCCCGTTCAGTTTGTCCTGGGTATGCAGGGGGCTAAAATCAAATCGAAATTCCCACAGGAGTAACGTTGAGTAATATTACGATCAAGTGCCGTTGGAATAGGAATAACGTTAAGTAATATTGATCATTTCACACCGGATTCGATAAACTTATTCTTCAGAGACCTTCGGGAAATGTGGGGCACACATTAAGCCCCGTTCAGTTTGTCCTGGGTATACAGGGGGCTAAAATCAAATAGAAATTCCCACAGGAGTAACGTTGAGTAATATTAAGATCAATTGCCGTTGGAATAGGAATAACGTTAAGTAATATTGATAATTTCACACCGGACTCGATAAACTTATTCTTCAGAGACCTTCGGGAAATGTGGGGCACACATTAAGCCCCGTTCAGTTTGTCCTGGGTATACAGGGGGCTAAAATCAAATAGAAATTCCCACAGGAGTAACGTTGAGTAATATTAAGATCAATTGCCGTTGGAATAGGAATAACGTTAAGTAATATTGATCATTTCACACCGGATTCGATAAACTTATTCTTCAGAGACCTTCGGGAAATGTGGGGCACACATTAAGCCCCGTTCAGTTTGTCCTGGGAATGCAGGGGGCTAAAATCAAATCGAAATTTCCACAGGAGTAACGTTGAGTAATATTAAGATCAATTGCCGTTGGAATAGGAATAACGTTAAGTAATATTGATCATTTCACACCGGATTCGATAAACTTATTCTTCAGAGACCTTCGGGAAATGTGGGGCACACATTAAGCCCCGTTCAGTTTGTCCTGGGTATGCAGGGGGCTAAAATCAAATCGAAATTACCACAATAATAACGTTGAGTAATATTACGATCAAGTGCCGTTGGAATAGGAATAACGTTAAGTAATATTGATCATTTCACACCGGATTCGATAAACTTATTCTTCAGAGACCTTCGGGAAATGTGGGGCACACATTAAGCCCCGTTCAGTTTGTCCTGGGTATACAGGGGGCTAAAATCAAATCGAAATTCCCACATTAGTAACGTTGAGTAATATTAAGATCAATTGCTGTTGGAATAGGAATAACGGTGAGTAATATTGATCATTTCACACAGGATTTGATAAACTTATTCTTCAGAAACCTTCGGGAAACGTGGGGTACACATTAAGCCCCGTTCAGTTTGTCCTATGTATGCAGGGGGCTAAAATCAAATCGAAATTCCCATAGGAATAGCGTTGAGTAATATTGCAACCAGTTCATGCCGAGCAACGACGATTCTGCTCGATTCATAAAAAGTGCCATCTATGTCTTTCTGTTTATCAGTGATGTACTGTAATTGGATTCTATCTGCTGTCACTAAACAAATAAATGTTATGAAATTGAATGGTCCCGGGGGTCGACCATAATGAACAATTTCCTCCACTTAATGCTTAAATTGCAACTTCTACGTCTTCAGTTCTTCTATTGAAAACTAATATAAGATCTGTCTTCTCCTTGCGAGCCCCTTTCTGCGCTGACCCAAGACCAGTGTGTGAGCTCTATACTCGTGTATATCCTCCCCTTTGTAATAATCGATTATTAACCTGGGTTTTGCGACCGGAACTGTTTGTTTCCCTGCGCGATTGTCGGGCTTCGCAGTGCAGGGTGAAAGTGCCAAAACTTGTCTATCGATTTCCACATCGATCCGAGACAGCATCGGTGTGTAGGGACCTTATCGCACATGCATACATTCACGTGACCTCTCCCTCCATATTTTATAGACGGAATCCTCGTGGAAGGAAAGGTAAGGTAAGGAAACTCTGAGGGGGAAAGGGTGGCACCTTGCCAGGACAACCCCCTGGATCGTCTGGGATTTGCTTTTGCTGGCTCCGTTGTTCGCTTGACGTGGGCTTGTTGGACCTCGTGTGGTACGAAGTGATTGCTAATGAACGGGACTGGACGTTTTGGTGGGATAGGAGAGGATTTGGAAGTGTATAGTGGTGTGGTATAGGGATGCGACATCGATGTTTTATAAAAAACATCGATGTATTGGAGTCGATGTTTTTGTAACATCGATGTTTATACGTGTGGATGTTTTTAACATCGATGTATTGGGGTCGATGTTTTTGTAACATCGCTGTTTATACGTGTCGATGTTTTTACGATGTCGATGTTTTCTTTTTAAATAAAAAAAGTACCGTTATAAAAATTTAAAAAATAACCAAGTGGCATAATTTTTATAATCAGCATATTGAACATACTTTTAGACCAAAGTTGCCAAGGGTGAAGGGTCTGAAAGTAGGGATGCGACATCGACTTCGATGTTTTCAGAACATTGATGTTTTATAAAAAAACATCGATGTATTGGAGCCGATGTCGCATCACTGGTTGCTAAACCAGTTTTAAGAAATGGGGGGGGGGGGGGAAAGTTTTAATACACCGAATTTAAAAAACATCGATGATTTGGGTGCGATGTATTATCAACATCAATGTTTTAATTTTGAGCATCGATGTTTCAAAACATCCATGTTTTGCTGTCGATGTCGCATCACTAGTGTGGTATGTCTAGAGCAGGGGGACGTAGACTTTTTATGTCCAAGGGCCGTATAGATTCACTGTGACTTGTGGGTTATTGCGTGATATTAGTTTTGGGGTTTTATGGGCGCAAGAGCCATATTTGGCCACTGACTTTATAGGAGTGCTGCCAAAACCCCTTGAAAGTGTTCTATCATGTATTATTTCATTTGTATTTATCATATACACTACCCGATAATGGACCCCACGCCAGCGGATTTGCATGAAATCCGTCTACTTGTTGGTGTTTTTGGTAGTATGGCCCGGTCCCTTTGCAAGCTGTTCCTGATCAATTGAATGCCGACGCCTACAGGGACATTTTGGGCAATCGGGTTCTTCCTACGCTCTGGCAGTTTTATGGAATGGACGAATGTTACTTCCAGGACGACAACGCTTCATGTCATGTTGCAGCCTCTGTCGAGCAGTGGTATCGAGATATGGATGTAAAACGTCTTCCCTGGCCTGCTCAGAGTCCCGACCTAAACCCCATAGAATATTTGAAGGACGTGTTAGAGCGACGCTTACGGACTAGGGAACCACGTCCGAAATCTACAGCTGAGCTGGCGACATTCTTGCAGCAGGAATGGACACAAATACCCATAGCTGTGTATCAAAACCTTGTTGAAATTATGCCCAGAAGGGTTGCTAGTGTCATTGCAGCACGTGGGGGACCATACCCTATTCAAAGCATGCATTCTTTCCCTTATACCATCATATCTTGCTGTCCGGTGCTACCCATAACTGTGTTATGGGTAGATTCAGGCTCAAGGGTCGATTGTGGGTTGATCGAAGAATCGAAAAATCGAAGAATATATTCCGGTTGGGAAGGTAACGGATTAGTGACCGGTGGGTTGCGAGTTCGAATCCAACCAAACAGCGTAGTGTACAAAGAGGTCTGGTGCACGTTAAATCTGTCACTTGGCCTTCAATAACCTCATGTTGGCGTGGTGTGGAAGTTTAAAGAATACGGTACCAGCTCAGGTGTGACTTCGTCCTCTCAACGTGGTGTTGTCCTAGGATATTTCCCGTTAGGTTCAATATCGGACCGTCGCGCCAATAGCCCGTCGTGTTACTCCAGTGCGACGTTAATTAAAAGGCCTACATGCCTGGCCGTTTCGTATGAATAAACACGCGCGTCTGTTCGATGATATTGTACTCTTGCAAAGTTTGTATTAACCAAGCGAGGAAACGAAAACACATAATTTCAAAGTTTCTTCAAGAATTCTCGTGATGTTTGGCATTTAATTTATCAAAGTGGTTTTCGTATTTAAAGAGACTGCAGCCTTGTCCATTGGGGAAAAAAATGCATGCAAGGTAAAATGGTTTAGGTAACACGAAATGGGCATTATTTTAGTATTCGTAGTAACGCTATGCATTAATGGGAACATAAATCAACAGGGTTCCCACGGTCCTTGAAAAGTCCTTAAAAGTCCTTGAATTTTTTTTTCCTAACTAGGGGCCCTTGAAAGTCCTTGAAAATTACGGAACTTGGTGAAAAGTCCTTGAAAGTACTTGATTTTTTTTAACAAGTACATAATTGTGTAATTTCGTCTTGCATTGGAAATTGTCCAGACTAGTTTCCTCCACAGCATGTGTGCCATTTGAGCCTCATTCTGAATGAAACCGGTGTTTCACGCTTTGACACTATGTGATATACTTATAATGCTAGGTCTAGATCTCCACAGTATGGCTATCCATCTAAGTTGACACCTCTGGTCTCCCTTAAGACCGCCGCTTCTCATACTCTTCTTCGTGCCACCAAAAGAATTTATCGTACGATATTTTATCGCACGACGGAAATCGATATGTGTGCGAGTAGCCTGAAAGTTAGCATTGAAACAAGAAGCTCACTCTGCAAAAAAAAAATCAGGTTCTGTGAGAAAAGAAAATCTTAATTGTTCCCAAAATTGACAATAACCTTTCTTTTTTGGACTATCAGTTGTATAAAAAAATGATTTTTTTTTTCTTTTTAGTTGACAACTTTTGTGTATGCCTTGTTTAAGGTCGTTATAAAAAATTTTAGGTCCTTGAAAAATATTTTTTTGGTTTTGAAAAGTCCTTAAAAGTCCTTGAATTTTTTTTGGATAAAGGTGTGGGAACCATGAAACAATGAAACGAGTGAAGATAGCGAGGATGGCAAATCTCTTGTCAAGGACACCCTTTTAAAATTTAATCATTCCATTTTAATTAAAATTCTAAACGTTATGAGAAGAAACATGAACTTAGTGTTAATAATTTCCTCACAGATTGTTTTTCCAGCAATACTGTTTTTCTTGTACTGCAGTTGCAATTCAGAAACGTTTATTTCCGTTCACCACCCTCAACTGTATTGTAGCGTTGTTGTGATTCAGCCTCGTAAATAAAAGTAACTCGTAATTCCCGAGACCCTTCTTTATTGGTGTCCAGAGTTATTTTTGGCAAAATCAGCTTTAATTGGGCAGCCACAGGATCATGGCAAGAGACCAAGGCATCTCGTCAGATGAAGCGGGGATGGACTCGCCATGAATCTGCTGTCATGTCATCAGTGGAAGAATCTAGGCATTTACGGTGGTTATCATCCGGTGTTGACGTTTAGGTCACTCGAGCTTCTCAGGAACAGCCCAGTTCGATCCTCCTCCGCTCTTTGTCGCCAATCCAAAGACTGTGTAACTTAGTGGACAGAGTGAAGTGCCAATGACCACAACACAGACTAAATTACAAATAACTAACGTTTATTTACATGAAACAGTATCCAAACTATATACAACCAGAGGACCAACTGGTATAGTGGTTAAAGTGTTAGCCTCTGGATCGGAAGGTTCCTGGTTCTAATCCGGGTCCGGGCATGGATGTTTGTAAGCGTATGGTGTAGAGTCGGCTGGTGCACCTTAAATCTGTCGAAAGTCCTCACGTTGGGTTGGTGTGGAAGTTTGGAGAGTGGGGTGCCAGCTCAGGTGTTGCTTCGTCATCTGACCGTGGTTCAAAATTTATTACGAGGTGTTGTCCTCAGATCTTTCTCTTTAGGGATTGATCCCGGACCGTCGTCAATAGCCCGTTGTGTTGCTCTAGTACGACGTTAACTAATAATTACCAATTTCCATACAACCAGAGATCTGCATACCTTGGTAGAGGGAATTGAAAACGAAAATATTGGATCTACCTCAACGGTCGGCTCTTTCCACCACACAAAAGACATCTGCTCAGCTCGAGCTCTCCAATAGTTCTACTCTGTATTGCCAGGTTTACTGGGCGACAGTTCAATCACAGCAGGATGTCGTGCGCACCCTAAAAATGATATGGATTTCAGTTAAACCACCCCTATATACGTTTCGGTTGGAAGTCAGTGGTATTAACCTATGATCCTAAGCTTGTTGAAGGGTCGTTACTGTTGGTTGGCAAGGAAATAGAAATAAAGAAGCTCGCTCAGGTTCCTCAGGAACACACCTAAGAAAGGTATGCACCCATGAGCCCCGACTGGAAGGATACGATTAAAACCCTTTGCGAAGTACAATACGAGATAAAATACGATCCGAGACTACTTTCATCCATTTCTTCACCTTTGATATCAATAGAAAATATGTTTACCCCAATATCGTTCCAAACAAAACATTGAATGATTGATTCCGCACCGTCCCCAATAGTCCGTTGTGTTGCACCTGTTGACTTTAATTAACTATCTACCTACTCCCGAATCATCCCATTTTTTCATAACTATTTAACTAAATGTCACACCTGAATCTCCTCAATGTTGCAAATACCGTCTAATCTACCTTAGTCTTTTCGAAATTCTTTCAACGCTTCCAGGAAAATAAAAATTTATGAGCGTAGAGGATTTTGCTCTGGTAAGATTAAATACAAGGCCTGGTGCCGAGAGACCGAGAAAAGAGAAAAAAAAGGTGGTGATTGAAACTCCGTATCCCAGGACGCAAACTACGCGTGACCCGGACGAAAATGAAAAATGCCTTGTCGGGAAATTTTAAAACACTTTTGATTCATTTGCTTTCCGAGTTTCCCGCCCTTATCAGTTTCGATCTCCGAACGCCTATCGGAGGGAAAAGGACACCGTTGTCATGGTGATTTATGATCGCTCGCGATTCTGTGGCCAATGGCGGCGCGGCGGCAATTTTTCAGAATTAAAAACGGCGTTGGATGTATGTGTCGGGGTGAAAATTAATGTCTGTTTTGGTGGGCTGTATTTTAGTTTGAGCTTCTTGTAGTCTGTTTATGGTATGCAAAAACCCAATTGTTACACCTTGCGTGGGGTCTGTGGTAAGGCGGGTTTGCCCACCTAAGCAACCTGCAAATTGTAGGCGGTGCAGGTTCGATTCTTCCCTGGGTGCATTTATCTCGTCTGTATTAATAAATCTGGCATTGTGTGCGTGTGTATTACTTTGGACGTGGTCTGTTTTGTGTTTGGCGGAGACTAGGGACCGTTGCTCCATAGAACTTAAACTCACGTTGGCGTGGTGTGGAAGTTTGGAGTGTGGGGTGCCACCTCGTGTTGTCCTCGGATCTTTCTCTTGAGATTTGATCCCGGACCGTTGCGAATAGCCCGTTATGTTGGTCTAGTGCAATGTTAGTTAAATACCTATATACCATAGAACCTATAAACAAGTATCGTTTTTTTCTGGTAATGTTGTTTTCCGACCCACGCAGACGTAACGTAGTGAAGCTGCAATTTAGGGAAGTTTGGATATTGCATTCAATGGAAATCGTGCTTCCAGTAAGATAATTTGGTATAATTTTTTCTCACAAAGGTTTGTTTTAATGCCAATATTGAATCTTAAACTGCCCCTTTTCGTTTTACCAATTCTGAAATTACTCTTGGTACAGTTGGTTTCTAGTGTTCAATACATTATTGATTTTGTTACACACACGTGCGATTTTTTTTTTGTAGAATGAGGACACACCTCGAAATTAAAAAGCATATGTGCTGTTTGGTGATAATTTCTCTTGTAAATGAGTCGTTCATCTAATTTATAAAATCTGAGAATGTTTTCATGACTGGAAATACTATTTACGTGGTCTTTCTGAGACAGACATGGATGTGGCATTTATTGATATATAGATAGATATAATAGGGTACTTAAGTAAATAAATAAGATTTGAGGAAATTTTGTTTAGTAACAAAACAAATTTCTTCACCTCTTAATGGGTGTCTTCATATAGCATCACAATCAAAGACGACTCGATCTTGATGGACGAGATATCTCGTCATTAGAAAAAAACTGACCAGATTTTGATCATCATTAAAAAAATCGGCAGTATTTTGGTGACGAGATTTCTCGGCATTAGAAATATTAATCAGATCTGGATGACGAGATATCCTGCCATTAGAAATATTGGTCAGATCTTGATGGACGAGATATCTCGTCGAAATCACGTGGAGGATTAAGCCTTTTTTTTTAGCTTAAACAAAATGATCATGGGTTGGTTGTGTGATAAAGTTTCTGAAAACTTAATTCTGAAGTACTTTTATTTTGTAAAGTAATACGAACAACATGAATTTCCTTTTTGTTGAATGCAAAACAAAAATAGTTTGTTAGTCCAACAAACTAGTGAGTCAAAACAGTTAGTCCTCTTCTCTTCACGGATTAAAGGTTAAATTAGTGTCATAACGCAACTGCCACTGAAATCGCCAGGAAGTGCGCTAAAGTTTGCCAATGGCACCAGTTGCTCTCTCGCACCATGCTTCGACGTCCTTGCCGTTGGAAAAGCGCGCTCGAAAGTCGACGGCTCTTCCATCTGCCGGTCTTACTCCCCGCCAGAGAATCTCATGCGATCAATGGTGCAGTAGTTGCTCCCGGTGGTCGAGCGAGAGGAGGAAAACAGCAGACGATTCCTTTTGCATCCCTTTCGCGTGTTTTAAGTTCGCCAATGCGAACATGTGGAAACGTATGCAACAGTTTTGTATTCCATGGTTTTCCTTGTCGTTTATTTCTACTTAGGTTAAAACTTGGAAATTTATGATCTCGGGTGTCATTTAAATCTGTGTAGAAAATGCATGACACGGATGTTTTTCGTTTCGACTGGATTCGCATGGTTTTGAAGCACATTACTTGAAACACGCGCTAATCTTTTTGTTTGAATGTTCGAAATTGACGTGCAGATTTTAACCCTCGGAGAGCAGGTTGGCCACACTGAAAGGCGACTTTTTGCTACTATTTTTCATCCTTAGCGAGTAGGGTTATCAAAGCATGTCAAAAAGCAACTGTTTTAAAAATTTGTGCACTTATTTTGGAAATTTCACCAAAAGTCAACGAAAATTTAATTATCTTTAGCTAATAGGAGACGGGATATTTTTGAATTTTTCTTCAGAGACACTCTTGCTAAGGACATCAAGCCGGGACAACCGTGAAAGCGGGGACATCGGAATCTGGTTACTAGATTGTCATCATAGAAAACCTCGTTTAGAACAATTTAGTTCTTTTTTTTTTCCAGATCTTTCACTAAAATAGGTCTGGGGAGATATTCTACTACATTCTGATATTTCACAAGTGTTTTGGCTCTGCGTGTTACGATGTCAGAGTATTGCAATATTGTTTTCCCTCGTCAACAAACATGGCTAAATGGCTGAAATTCATTCTTTCAAAGAATCCCATTTTGGGGATTCGTTCATCTAATGAACCCAGAATTTTGATTATTGGTTAAGGTCAAAGCTGGTTGAAAAGAACTGCATGTTGCCGAACTCGATGGAGAAATTACGCATAAAATGAAAGCTGAAATGTGCTGTGAAGGGTTTTGCACGATTAGGAATAAATCAATTGATTCCTTTAAAAATTATGTGTTATTATGTTTTATTTCAATTATAAAATTCCAAATGAAGTCGTGTATTTGGTTTTACAAAACAATTGCCCCCAAACCTGTCTTGTATTTAAATTAGCTTAATCTCAAGTTTAAAATCAACTGTAACAAAATTAAACCTTCCATTGATGAGCTTATTGTTAAATTTAAATAGTTGTAGTTTTCTGATTTATTTCGGTATATACATTGAAATGTTTTTTCTTGACCAGCTATCGAGTCAGTGATCGCCTAAACACTCCACTGTATGGTTATTATATGGCATATGTATAAAGTATGGTTATTAGGTGGCATAAATAGACATAGTATAATAGTTTGTTGAATTTCAATTGGAAATATTTTTTAAGTAAAGGGTTTTTGTGTGTTTTGAGTTCCGTCAAATTCCATTTTGAAATCATTTGCACTTATGTAATAATGTAATAAATTTTAATTTCAAAATTATTTATTCTTTTTTTTGAAATTTTTTTTTTGACATAAGGGTTTTTAACTAGATATGTGTGACTAATGTGTTAATAATTATTCTATTCTTCTGTTTTTAGAATCCCACAGCGCCGAGTCCACTAGGTCAAATACCGCCAAATGATGGCATGCCTGGAGGTCCTATGGCTCCAGCGGGCTTCTTTCCTGTAAGTTGGATTTAAATTACATATGTTCAATAAAAACCACACCACATGGAATAATTTCGTATTATTCGTTTCGAAATTGTTAATATAAAATTTTGAATACTTAGGGAAACTGGGAAATAAGAATATAATTTTAGTGCTGCCATCTAGTTTATGTTTAGGTAACTGTATTTGGTGCTGCCATCTACATACTACAAATAAAACTAAACTTGGATAATTTGGTGCTGCCATCTATTGATGAAACGAAACAATGTTCATAGTTTATTTTTGTAGAGGTTTGTATGATTTATATATATATTATTAAAACAAAATATAATAAATTGTGCAATTATGTTTTGGAAGATTTATTTTACTCTATTTTCGTGTTTTACAACACTCGCCAAATTTGGTGAAGTCACTGTATTATGTGAAGTTACTCAACGTAAACTATGGGTATACTACTGGTTATAAAGTGGTGTGAAAGATTTCTAATTGTCTTTTCTTCTGTCGTTTTATGAGTGTCTGTCAGTTCATTTACTGAATTATTGTGTCATTTGGAATCATTATTTACCTCTCTTGATTTAACTTAAAATTCGATTTGTTAAAAAAAAATGTGACTGATTTCTATACGCATGTTTTCCAATGGGCTTTGGACATTTGGAATTGTGAGAGAAAAAAAGTATCAAAATTAAAAATTGTCTATAAAATGTATTCTTTGCTGCGTAAGACATCCATGTAAAACGCACATGTAGGCAATTGAGTTTGCATGTGCTGCCATCTGTTGGAAATGTTAGTTACAAACTAAAGTTTTTGATGTTTCAATAAATGAAAATTCATCTCCGTTGCTTCAAATTTACTGTCATAACATGTTATTAGTTTGTAAATTTTCATTTCTTTAGAGCCTTAATATTTTTTATGCATTGAGAGATTTGTACCTTGACTTGCCAACTTTAAACATTGAAAACCAGATTTCATGTTGATTTAATTGGAAATTAATTTGGAATATTTTATTAAACTATAAAGTTGGATAAAATTGATCTACCTTTTCAAAAATTGAAGATCAATAAAAATTTATTTACCAAACTTAAGAAATGTATGTGGTTTATTTTCAAAATATAAAGCATTTGAAATTGTGTGTACGTTATTATGCCTGGCTCTGTAAAATGTTTTTGAAAAATTGCACCTACTGCTATATTTATTTATTGTTTAAAGTTGGCTGGTATGAACATGTATCTGTATATTGATTCTACTGACACTCTTCTGACAGAGCACTCAAAATATAGTTTTCCCTAGATCTCTCTTTATCTAGATTTCTGTTGTGCATGTTATTTTCAATGTAGCATATATCGCTCTCTGTGGCTGACTCTTCAGTGCTATTCTCTGGCTACTGTAATATGTAGAGTCACAAAGATGGGGTGGCATTTATTAATTTCCAGCAACTTGTGGAAGAATTTTGACTTCTCATTTAATTATTTGGTGGCATGTTTACTTCGCATATGTGAAATTTCCAACTATGACCTTTTCTATGTATTACCCTTTTAAATGTTTTGGATTAAAAAAAAAAAATTCTTCTTGCTAGAGTAATCAAAAGCAGTTGACATTCTTACTCTGTTAGAAAGATACATGTTTCACCTCGAACTCTTGATTGTTGCTGAGAATTGGTATTAAACTGATCTGAAAGCTAGGTATCCTATTTGCCACTTCCAATTTAATAAACTGAAAATTAATATTCCTGGAAACTACTGAATGTTCTTTGAGAATTTTAGAAATAAATTATTTGGGAACTATACCTTTCAAAATGATAAGATGTGTTAACAAATTTCTAATAAAAACAAGAGCTTTGCTAATTTGTACAACCTTCTATTAGCTGAGGCAATGTGGAATCCATTTAACTCTATATAATCAAATAAATGAAAGAGCAATATTAAAATTTACCGTCTGTCTTCCTCTGAAAACCACTCCAGACAGAAAGTCTATCGTCTGTTGCAGTAGAAACGAGACAGCCCATTTTGTATTGGAGATTCTTTGAAGCATTCGAGTTTGTCCCATTGTCGCAATAAGTGACAGTTGTCTCTTCAAGCACTCTTTAGAGATATCATCTATCTACTGTCAAAAAACCACCCACCATCGAATTCGCCAGAACTACACACAACTTACCCCCATTAAAATATACAAGACTTGCTATGGCGACCTCCAGCACCTAGATATTTTGTCTGGAGAAGTTCTGTTACACAGACAGTTCCTCATTTCATAAAAAATGTTATAATTGATAAAACATTTAAAAAATCAAACATTTAAGTCAAGATAGTTAAAACACCCAGGGTTTTAATGTTAAAATACTGGAAATTTGCACTGTCAAATTTCTTGGAGGTTTCAAGTTCAAATGTGGACAGCGAGTGTTGCAATGCCACCCCATCTCACCGTAGTGTGTGATGCTGCCATAGTGAATGTGTAGCTGCTGCCAGCCCTTGAAAACAACCCTTGCTTTCTCCCTTCCGCAGAACTCTCATATGAGGCCCTCGCCGCCACAGCAGCCAGTGTCGCAGCCGTCCCCACACCCGCAGCCCCCACCCCCACACAGTCAGATGCTTCAGAACCAGGTGAGAATCACGTAACACAAACACTCTACTAACCCTCACCCCTTCCGTGGAATGATATCCTCTTGCCTGAGACTGTTTTTTCCTTCCTTTGTTTCATCCCCCGTATCGACACTTCTGATTGGACCTGCTTTAATATCGACTCCGCGATTCGTGGGAAATTTGTTTGACGATGACTACAGGGACTCGAGTCAGATTGCATGCTATGAGCCGAATTAATGGGTGGGTTATTAATCTGCACGGAACCATTGTTTTATTTGCTTTGTTAACCCGATGAAGTAATTTAAAAAGTAATAGACAAAATGCTTTTCCCTCCTGGTGGTTGTCTCGACGAGATATCTCGTCCTTAGCAAATCTGACCAGATCTTGAAGGATGCAATATCTCGTCATTAGAAGAAAACTGACCGGATCTCTATCTCAACATCAAAAAACTGATGACATCTTTATGACGATACATCCTGTCATTAGTAAAATTGGTCAGATATTGATGGAAAAGATAACTCATTGAAGCCATTTGGAGGGTCAGTCATTGGTATAAATGTCTGACTAGGAACATACATCTATTCTATCTTTCTTCTTTCATATTACATTTATTAATTTAATTGTTAAAGTAGAGTTGGATGTTACATTATAAAAATTAAAAGATGTGTATGCAGACAAAACTTTTGTTTTAATATAATAATTTAAATTAGAAATTGAGACTTTTTTGATTTTATAACAAATGTAAAGTAAAGTTTACTGTTTCAATTAAGGTCTTGTCTTTTAAATGTCATCATCAAACAATTTCTCACTAGTTTGGGGGTTGGCTTGTACCTGCTTGAATCATTTTAGTTTCACTTCTTTCATTCTTTTTAGAACATTGACATCCTTTTTCTCTAATTTCTCAAGTCTGTGTGTGTGTGTGTATGAGTCTAACATGCATGTCAGCATGTATCTGAATGGTACCATATGGAATACTAACAATTTTGAATAATATCATTGTACAGGGTGCAGTGCAGTTAATCTTAAAATGAATTGTTAATGTCTTAAACCATCTCATTAATTCTCAAAACAGGAAGTTTCAAAACTGTTTTGGCAAACTAGTAACAATTTGTTCGATGAATGGGAATTTGGATGGAAGCTTTAAAATAGGAATAAGAGTAATTAAAATCTAAAATTCCTCTCTTGTTTGTTGATCCATGTTTTTATGAAATTAAATTTTATTAGTTGCGTGAAATTTAATGCTTACTTAGTAGGGAGCTTTCTAGGAGACAATATTACCTGTTGTGATGAATTATGTGTGGTCAATGTCTAATATTTTAGAAAACGCTATGAAAGGACAACTCACAAGGTTTAAAATATTTGTCAAAGATTAGTGTTTTAGCACCCTGTACTCAATTTAAATATTCATTTTTATAAAACTTTTTCTGCATGCATTAATGTGGTGATGGTGTGTTTTTTTTATCCCTTTTGATTGAATTGAAATATTTTAAATGCTAACATCCTCCATTTTTTTTAAAGAACTTATATAAGCTCTAACATTTTATCAAATTTTTCTTACTTGTCTTAGAAATATTTCTTGATTGAATTACAGATGCATAAGATGTCATGTTTATACAGTGTATATGATAGTGTGAATGTGCTAATAAATAGAATGTATGAAAGATATGACCGGTGATTTTCAACACATAAGCTATTTGGCATATGTACAAAATTCTTCTGATAGTATGGAATTTATTAAAAAATTATTACTAAAATTAGCTAGTATATTATCAGACAAATATGGTATCAATAATTATATCTTAAACACTGCAATTATAGTTATGATCTTAAAATGTAAAACATTTTAGAAAAGTACATGAATTAATAAAACCGAGTGTGTAGAGCAAATTTCCACGAGATTGTAAAAAAATAAATAAAAACTACTTCTTTAAATACTCAACTCACAAGACTTTGTGTAATTATGTTGTATGAACTAATGAGGAAACCTAGAAATGTAAACAGTTTGAGGACAACTTCAATTGATGCCAAATCGTACGTGTTTCATTGTATTCGAGTTACTGTTCATAGCGCTTGTTCATTTCTGTTAAATCGCAATCGTGGGAACTGCTTCTGTGCCACATCCCATTCGCAGTTCCATTAGAATCATGAAAAACTTCAAGCTGGCCATTATTTCTTGGTGGATTGGTTGAAAGAAAATTTCTTTAAAGAAGTATATTTACATTTTGTGTCGAAAATCTCAACAATATCTTGCTGAAGATTGTTAAACAAGAGATATTTGTCGAACACTTTCTGTCAAGTTCTGGTGAGTTTTGCGAATTTTTTTTCATCTCAATATTTTGTAAATATTTGTACCTGTGAATATCTAAAATGCAAAATAAAACTAGATAAGTTTTATTTTCTTGTTTTGTCTGCATTGTTTATTCTAGTAGAATTTAAGACAGAATTAATACATATATGCAAAAATATATACTGTGTTACCTGTTCTGAAATTTTTAACGATTTAAAAAAATATATATTTTCTTTGCAAGTAGATTTATTGTTCTCAAAAATTATTGGAATAAAATTAATTCTGATCAAAAACAATTAAAAGCGTTTTGAAAAATTTCGTAAATTTGGATAGTTTCTTAGTTTGAAAGAAGGCCGATAGATGGTGCCATAAGTTCATACCGCCAATATTTAGTCACAAATTTTTTAAAGAAGTGCTGCCATCTGTCAGAGAGTTGAACAACTATTCTCTCGTAATGTCTTTTAGTGTCGATAGATGACGCTGGCGTTCCAGCTTTACGTTAAAATTGTACTTTGACAATAAGGGTGATGACATTTTTTCTTTTCCAGTCCTGGAAAATTACAAATGAAAACAGAAATGTGGTTTTTGATTCCGTCCTGTTTTAATTTTTCATTATTTAAAAGCGATCTCAAAATTCACTTTTTTAGTTGATCTGCAGCACAACTTTTAATTCTCCTTGTGAATTATAGTGCTCTTGAATACTATTTGTTGAATTTAATGAAATGATACAGTATTTAAATTATAATTTGGGTGAAGTTTTCTAATATCTAATATTTAAAACATCTTAAAGTGCAGTTTCAGTCAGTAAATTTTTATTTTAAATAAGACGTAGGATAAGAATACAGGCAGTAAGTTGAAGTCAAACTTCTAATGATCAAGGCGCAGTACCCTTTTTCTTCAAATTATTGGCGAATAATTAATACCATAAATTAATTATTATTTTATGTGTTGTATGAAAATTATAGAACAAGAACATTTCAATTATAAAATCTTTATTTTCTTATGAATAAAATGCAGTGTGCTCTTTCAAGACAAAAAGACGTGGAAATGAAAGGTCTAATTCAGAATTCCCTTTTGACACTTCTGGAATGTTGTAGTTGAACCTGAAACACAAAATAATATTTATACATTTAAATTTAAAAAATTCAACTGAAATATTAAAAATACAGCAATTTATAATGTAATTTTAAAATAATAGCATTTATTTAAAATTTTAATTTTTATAATTTATTCGACATTAGTAGACAAACCTTGATGAATTTGAAAATAGATTTCGTGTCAATTAAAGCTTAGTGAATTAGTGACTGTAAAATGCGCCATTGATTGCAGTCTTCAAGATTGGCATCGGTATTTTCGCTGTCTAGTTATGAACAATCTTCTTAAATCAGACTTTGATCATCGGTCTACCTTCATCCCTATGCAATCGAGAAACAATAACGACGCCAAAATACCTATTCACACTCCAGACACACTACGAAATTCCAATCACGAAGCGCTATGAGTTTTTATCCAAGCGAAAAGCTCTAATCTTCCTCTTACCTGCAATGCCGATGGTTCCGCGATATTAATGCCCCCAACTGATTACGGGATGTCGTAAATAAAATAGCACAAAACAAGCAAAAACCTCCAGTTACGTTTCAAGAAAGCTATAAATCTGTCACGAGTATATTAAACATCTGGTTAGGGCGGTTATTGCTCCCGTTCCCTGTGCATCTTTAGCCTCTATGGTCCATAAATTAAATAAAACATTATTTTAAGATTAATGGCTTTGCTTGCTACTGCCAGGTTATTAGGACAATGCGGTGTCACTCTTGCAACCTCCGTGATGCATCGCCGTATCTTTAATTTTGCATTATTAATAAAGCTTAATAAGAAAACGGGTGGGCTTAATAAATGACTTGTCTGTGGTATCAGTTGCCGGCTTGTATTTGTTTGGAGGTAGGGAATTAATTTGTATCGGGAATGGGTATTATACTCCATTTCGTTGCGGTTCCTAGTAATTAAAGGAGTCTGAAATTAATTGACTTTGCATTAGCTGTTGTTGATTGTTTTGCGTTTAGTTATATCGATCCAAAAGGGCATTTAAGAAAATGGAAATAAATATGCCCTTGTTGCAGAAGTATGGATTAGTTGTGGTAGGATGTTTCGTTTCCGAAACGTTTGGCATTAATCACTTATGTGAACATGCTATTTCTGAAATGTGCATGACTTACGTAAATAACTTGCATCTGGCATACTAGCATCGTAAATAACTTGCGGATCTGGTCTACTTCCGCAACATCAATCAGTCGTGTTTCGAAATAATTGATGTACTAGCAGTTATCGTATGTTATATTATTCATCAAGGCAATGGTTAGGAAAACTTCTAATGAATAGATGTTTACTGAGTATGCAATTAAGCAAATCCGTGCGTAATGGTAATTAAATTCAGTTTCAACCTGATGCAGTTCCTGTTATCAAAATTGTGACAGTTTCCCACTTAGAGCATCCGAAATCGAATTTTCAAGTGACGACAGACGGGATTTTACAGACACGTGATACTAGCCGTCTGTTGCAATGCTTACTAAGTTCTCTAATTCAAATTGGCACCACAGAAGTCACTTCAAAAACAAAACGGAAGGATTTACGTTTAGAACATTTGATGAAACGATTCGAATTTGATTTCGGAAGCGATTGCGAAGCAGTTCTAACATTCCAGTGACATCCGATAAAATGTGGCGACACCTGAGAAATTAGCCTTCGGTTTTCTTTTGGAATATATAATATATATATATATATATATATATATATATATATATATATATATATATTGCGCTATTAAAAACATAAAAAAATCACTTCAAAAACTACAAAAAAGTTGTCTGTTAAATATCATTTCACACTTATAGCAAAAAAAATCAATTTTTCATTTCGAAGTCGTCTAGTTTCAGGGGGCTCTATCGCTGTGCTGGCCACCTTTGAGATGTAGGTGGCACAGGTTCGATTCCCCCTGGGTATATTTCCTTTTCCCATTAAAGATTTCTTTGTATGTCCATTACTTGACGTTCTGTCTTGTGTTTGGCGCTGTTGGGCTAAATATGGCCATCGCCGTCATAAACCTCCCTAAAAATCAACCAATTTTTTGTATTTCGTTGCATAAATATGTACGTAGGAATGCGTAGTGATATTTTATTAGCCATATTTCACAACGATTCCCCTAGAATCCGAAAAAACATGTTTCGTGGACCTTCGGAGCTCTTTTGGATACTTTGGCATATGAATATTGAATGGGGGTCAGGTCTGCTAGTCTCGATATTACGTATTCGCATATACGCCCCCTGTATTCAGTCGTAGTTTCGAACCACCTGTTGCAAAACTCAAGGGACCCCCTGCCGTCTGACCGGAAATATCCAGTTACCAGTCGAGAATGAATTCTTGTTTAAACATCTGGAGGCAATTTATACTCGGGCCCCTTGTTGGCCATCTTTTTTCCGGTGGCATGAAGAAAAGCGACCCCCCCCATTCCCCGGGACCTCCAGGAGTGTTGTTTTACTCAGAGTCTCACATTTCCTCCTCTTCCACATGCGATTGTATGGTCCTCTTTCATCCCTTGCTCTTGCCACTCTCGCAGAGATTAGTGTGCCCGGCTCTCTTTTATATCCACTCTTGACAAAGGACGGCTGATGGCTTCTTTTTTTCTTGTTTCCTTTTCTGCCGGTGCTATGGACACGGTGGAGTTTTCTGCTGCTCCTAGTGGTGTGCTCAAGTGTGCGTTGAACGTGCACCTATCTGGGGTTTCGCCGTTTTTTGTTTAATGGGTGCTTGTGTTTCGGGTTTGGGCGTCTGAATGGGTATGGATTCCTGCGTCTTTCTTGCGTTGGTGTTCTCATTTGTGCGAGACAAAACCCAGCGGCTTTTCTGTTAGTTGGTGTCGAATCTGTATGAGTTCTGTGTTGGTATATTGGACTTTCTCATTTGAGTAAGGTAAAACCTAGCGGTTTTTCTGTGGATGTCGAATTTATATGAGTTTGTAAGAGTACTGTGTTGGTACGTTGGGTTTTCTCGTTTATGCTAAGAAAAACCCGGCAGGTTTTCTGTTACATTTAATGCCGAGTTTGTATGTCCTGTGTTGGTAAATCGGGTTTTCACATCTGTGCAAGACAAAACCCAGCGGCTTTCCTATTAGTTGATGTCGAATCTGCAAGAGTTCTGTGTTGGTATATTGGGTTTTCTCATTTGAGTAAGGTGAAATCCCAGCGACTTTTCTGTTAGTTGGTGTCGAATCTGTATGAGTTCTGTGTTGGTATATTGGACTTTCTCATTTGAGTAAGGTAAAACCTAGCGGTTTTTCTGTGGATGTCGAATTTATATGAGTTTGTAAGAGTACTGTGTTGGTACGTTGGGTTTTCTCGTTTATGCTAAGATAAACCCGGCAGGTTTTCTGTTCCATTTAATGCCGAGTTTGTATGTCCTGTGTTGGTAAATCGGGTTTTCACATCTGTGCAAGACAAAACCCAGCGGCTTTACTATTAGTTGATGTCGAATCTGCAAGAGTTATGTGTTGGTATATTGGGTTTTCTCATTTGTGCAAGACAAAACCCAGCGGCTTTACTATTAGTTGATGTCGAATCTGCAAGAGTTCTGTGTTGGTATATTGGGTTTTCTCATTTGTGCAAGACAAAACCCAGCGGCTTTACTATTAGTTGATGTCGAATCTGCAAGAGTTCTGTGTTGGTATATTGGGTTTTCTCATTTGTGCAAGACAAAACCCAGCGGCTTTCCTATTAGTTGATGTCGAATCTGCAAGAGTTCTGTGTTGGTATATTGGGTTTTCTCATTTGAGTAAGGTGAAACCCCAGCGGTTTTTCTATGGATATCGAATTTATATGAGTTTGTAAGAGTCCTGTGTTGGTACGCTGGGTTTTCTCGTTTATGCCAAAAAAAAAAAACAGCGGGTTTTCTGTTACATTTAATGCCGAGTTTGTATGTCTTGTGTTGATACAGCGGGTTTCCACACCTGTGCAAGACAAAACCCAACGGCTTTCCTGTTGTTGATGTCGAATCTGTACGAGTTCTGTGTTGGTGTATTGGGCTTTCTCATTTGAGTAAGGTGAAAACCCAGCGGTTTTTTTATGGATGTCGAATTTATATGAGTTTGTAAGAGTCCTGTGTTGGTACATCGGGTTTTCTCATTTGTGCAAGACAAAACCCAGCGGCTTTTCCATTAGTTTGTACCGTATTTGTATTGGTTTGTAAGAGTCCCGTGTTGGTTCACATTTGTGCTAAGTAAACCCAACGGGTTTTCTGTGACAGTAAAGACGGAGTGAAATTGTGCTGTTTTTTAACCCTCCAAGTGGTATTGATGAGCTATCTTGCCCATCAAGATCTAAACAAATTTGCTAATGACGAGATATCTCGTCATCGAGATACTGCCAAATTTTTGATGATGAGATCAAAATTTGGTCAGTTTATTTCTGACGAAATATTACGTCTTTACGACGAAATATTACCTATAACTTAAAATTTCCAAGTTGTTTTATGCAATAGAAATTATTACATCAAAGATTAAGGATCACGGGAAGTTGACATGTCTTAAAGATGATCGATCCCACAAAGGCGACGGGGAAAAAAAAAAGATTCCTTTCGCCAAAAACTTCTCCAATCCTTCACCGAAAGTTAAAAAGAAACACCACTTCCCTCCACAAACAAGACTGATTTTTGTTCCAGAAACTTCTGGCAACCTTCTAGTGTTAAGTCTAGACTTCTGGAATGGATGCCTTCCTCTTGTGGCCCTATTATTACGTGTTCACACTTTCACCTTAATTGCATGTTATTTTTTCCACGAAAACTTTCCTAGCGAAAAAACATAAAACGACCCTTCCACCCCATTCCTCTTTTTTTCCTCCATTCGGGAGAAAAATTCCGCTCAACTCGGATCCCAGCAGAACGTTTTTGGTATCCGAGATGGACGCATAATTATCTGCTGCAAGCGCGAAAACTTTTATTTCCTGATTCACGCTTACCGCAAGTCGTTACGTTCGTGGCAGCTGTTTCTAAGTTGAAAGCCGTTACTTCCCCCTTACTTAATTCATTACTTATTTATTTTTTCAACACTGCGTCTCCACTGAGTTTTTTTTCTACCTTCGGGTCTGTGTTTTTCACCTTGCCTATTACGTGTTCGAATATTTAAGATCTCATTTGGACCCCACCCATAATGGGACCCCCAAACGCCCGATTTTATAATTGAGTAACGTTGAATTCTCCGAGAGGGTATTATACTGCGACTGGATTCGGGGGCAAACACATCGCGTTCACGCTGAGAGTGATTATGTTTTTTGAGCATTCGTTTTTTAGAAGCCCTTTTCTTTGGTTGCCGGTTTTTAATTGCGGGTGCGGTCGGCACGGTTACCGTGAAATTCGAAACGGCTCGCGGTTTTTAATTTGCTTTCCACGAAAGTGGGAAGCGTAGCTAACCGGTGTTGCCAAGTTGGCCATTAGAATTTTGAGAGCGTGTAATTTTCCTTTTATAGTCTCCAAAATGTGCGCGATCGTTTAATTTTTTTTTTTTTTGAAACGTTCGAAAAAATACGAGTTTTGCCAATTATAATTAATTATGAACGGTAAATATAGGGCCTCAAAATAACAGTCCGTTATTTCTACTTCGAATAAAAACATTTTTAAATAATTCGATTTTGATGTGCCAGGCCACTAATTTATTTGAAATTCTATAGGATTTAATTACGAAGGTTATAAGAGTGGGTGGGGGGTTTCGAGTTAAATGTCGCTGGGGAAATAAGTTTCTATAACCAACATTTCAATTTTAGCGTAAAATGAGCTTTCAAAAGAATAAATATCTAATTTAAAATTAATTAGGCGGATTGAAAATAGTTTTGACTAGAAGAATGTACTTCCATTTAATTACAATCTTTTAAACACAAAATGTTTTTCTTTCTTTGATAACAGCTTCGTTTTTCTCTATATGGTGTAATGTAATTCTAAAGCTTGTTAGTTGTGTCCAATTCTTAACTGCTTTTTTAGATTGCTATGAAATGGTTTACTTGTTCAAGGCTAATTTTCGTATATGTTTATCTATTTCTTACACATCGCGGTGTTTGTTGCCCCTTGTTGAACCTGGTTGAAACACAGGTCGTGCCATAAAGGACTAAAAGGCAACGTCTTGCAATATTTTTAAACTCTGGCGACTAGGGATATTTTTTTGAGCAAATTCGTCTCAAAAGCTATTTTAAAAGTTTTGCAGGCTTAGAATATCTGGCGACTTTTTGAAAATGTATCATAGGTCAACGAAAATTAAGTCCTCATTTTTTAAGCCAACAGCATGAATCCTTGTTTCTGTCACGACTTCATTCTTTCTGCTTCATCGGGGAAAATGATTTTATGACTTGGACCTACTGCGTCCCAATGGTATCTAAAACATTTGGTAAATATAAAAGTTCTGATCGCTTCACACGAAACGTGAGAGTGTAACAGTTTTAGTATTTTTCCTTTTCAAGAATGCAGCTCCTAGGTGCAACTAATACTGCTACTAAAACATGCTTTAAAATAAGACTAATTTTGCTACTATTTTGAAGAATTTGTTACTATTTTACGAGTGCTTTGGTTGTGCAGTTCTGAAATAACGTTTTAATACCGAGGCAGTTAAAAAGGTTAAGTTCATCATCGCAGTTCTTGTGAACGATATTTTTATTTTACGAAATAGCTTCGGTTTTCATTTTGTATAGAGAACCTAAAGTTTCCTTTATTCTGTGGCGACTTTTAAGGGCTGCAATAACCGCAGTCGCAATAAATTGTGATCACAATGTAAAAATGGCAACGCGAATGAACGTAGAGCACAAATAGAGCGGCAATCGATGATGGCGAACTACTTTTGGTATTGAAAGAAACAAAAACAGACAGCTGCCTTTCAGTGGGTCCTTAGCGAAATATTTCACTTTGCTTCGAATGTTTCGCTTCATTTTTCCGAATGGAAATACATTGTTATTACGGATTTGAGTGGAAAACGTTATAAAATGTCATTACGCCTCCTTTCGTTTCCTTTTTTGTACCATTTCGTTTTATTTCCCCAAAAGGCTACTTAGCAATTTGTTTTATTTATCCCCCCCTTCTATATAGAACGTCTTCATTCGAACACGTCAGCGGGCGGTAAAAGAACATCTTCCATTAAGCTGCAAATTTGCTGTTTTGGAATTCTTTTTAGTGTTATTTTTATTTCAAAGCAGACGATTTTCAGATCGACCGTAGCGCCGCTTTTTTTTATTATTATTCCGTTCTTGCTTAAGCCTAAATGGTTCGCTTCAGATTTTTGTGAAAAGGAAAATGTGGTTTTGCCATTTTCTGGTTCTTTTTTGGGGCTCTGAAAGCAGGGGGCGCGCAGACGTGTTCCAAAAGGGAGGTGGCATCAAAGCGGTGTAATATCTATTGGACAAACTTATAAACTGACACCAGTACATCCCGAAAAAATATACAAGTATCTCCAGAAAGGTACACCGTGGAAGTTTTAGCCCCCCCCCTTCCTTGTAATTTATCTGTCTGTCTAAAATTCCATTTAAGAAGACGGAAATGTGACAGGGGTTTTAGATTGGGAACCGTTTTTATTTGCTCGTTCTGCTGAAAGAGCGCTTCCTACTTATTTTCTTTGCTTTTCTCCTTCCGGTTGAAATTGAAGAATTTCATATGCGTCGGTCTTGCTGTGGAATTATTAAACCTTGGGAAAAGATTGTTGGAAGTTTTTCACCTTTTTTTTCTTCTCTCTTTCGGATATTTATTCTTAACCTCATTTCTCGTCTCGTAGGTACGAGATCTTGCGAGATTTATTTTCTGCTGTCATCTGGTTAGGAGATGGTGTTCAGTCTTGAAATATTTTTTTTGTACTCCTTCGACTGTTATTTGCTTTTTCCACTCGTGTCACCAGACTTAAACTGACTGTAAAAATAAATGAATTTTTCTTCGAGAGAAGAAATTCGAAAACAAACGAATCAATCCTTAGGCCCCGTTCACATGAGGCGCGTTTGGCGAGGTCCCGCTCTTCAAGGTCGCAAAGATAGAAACTTGAATTAGAGGAATAATAATAAAAAAAAAAACTTAATTTAATGGCGGGATCTCTCTTGCTAGCCTCGCCAAACGTGCGTGGAAACGTCTCATGTGAACGTGGCTTTAGACTAAGCATTTGTGTGTGATAAATGTTTCTTTGAAGTAAGTAAGGCTAGAGACATCCTTCCGCGAGTCGAAAATTACCGTGGCCTCATTCTTGCATATGTTATCAAATAGTTTAATAACATGCGGGTGATGTATAACAAATTGTCTTAATTGACGGATGTATGCGGGAAATATTCGTGTTAACGACACATTGGAATAAAATATTCATCTAATCAATGTTCAGCAATGGCTAAAAGCGGGTTTTTTATATTTTTTTATTCAAGATGCATTCGTTGTATCGCAGGGTTGTATTTTACAGACCGCGGCAGCAGCAATCAAAAGCACAAGATTTAACTTTTTATCTGTTTAGATAAATGTTTAACTAATATATCGTACACATGAATCTTTTATAGTTCATTTTTTAACATTTCCAATTTAAAAATTATGTAGCTTTTATAATCAATTCTTACTACTGGGAAACTCATGCTGAGTTTTTGTCTAATTTGTTCATTGTGGAATTTCGATATGTATTTTATTAATATGTTCTACTGGCACTGTATGACCTTTTAGGTCCTCATGCCAATTGTCTAATAAATAATTTTTTTTAGCTTACACAAACCTCAGCATATAAATAGTATATCAATTAAAGCAGTTCACAAATCGGATAACAAACATAACATGCCGCAAAGCTTTACGAAATGCTGTCTGCTTGTTCCATGCCGCTGTACGGTGATTCATAGGACGCAGTTTTTAGTCACCCAATTATAGGGAACCTCTTAACCCTTCAAATGATTTCGACGAGTCATCGCGACCAATTTTGCTAGTGACGTAGTTTATCAGCAAGATATCGACGTTTTTTTATGGTGACGTGATCAATATCTGGTCAGTTTTCTTGACGAGATACCTCCTCGATCATGATCTGGTCAGTATTGCTAATGACGAGATAACTCCTCGATCAAGATCTGATCTGGTCAGTTTTCTTATGACGAGATACCTCCTCGATCAAGATCTGGTCAGTTTTGCTAATGACGGGATAACTCCTCGATCAAGATCTGGCCAGTTTTCTTATGACGATATACCTCCTCGATCAAGATATGGACAGTTTTCTTTTGACGAGATACCTCCTCGGTCAAGATCTGGTCAGTTTTGCTAATGACGGGATAACTCCTCGATCAAGATCTGGCCAGTTTTCTTATGACGATATACCTCCTCGATCAAGATCTGGTCAGTTTTGCTAATGACGAGATAACTCCCAGTTTTCTTTTGACGAGATATCTCCTCGATCAAGATCTGGTCAGTTTTACTAATGACGGGATAACTCCTCGATCAAGATATGGCCAGTTTTCTTTTGACGAGATACCTCCTCGATCAAGATCTGGCCAGTTTTCTTATGACGATATAACTCATCGATCAAAATCTGGCCAGTTTTCTTTTGACGAGATATCTCCTCGATCAAGATCTGGTCGGTTTTACTAATGACGAGATACCTCCTCGATCAAGGTCTGGTCAGTTTTGCTAATGACAAGATGACTCGCCAAGACAGCTTTGGGTTAGGCGAGATAGAAAATACCTTCAAACAATCGCATATTAATATAGGAATCAAAATCCAGCTGATGTTTCTTTCAAACTCAACCGCCCCGGAGAGCAGTAGCTATGAAGTCAGTAGCTCTATTAGTCATTAAAACCCATTAATACATAACTTGCATTAAATGCATGATGCAATACCCAAGCGGAATGCATATTGGATAAATGGTATGGATCGCGCCTCATTAAATGATCTAAAACGTATGTATTATAACTCATTAGCGATCTGAAACGTATGAATTATAATTATAAGTCGGCACCAATGGCACATCGGCATTCCTATGGGATAGTTTTCATTGTCAGGTAGCTGAGCTAATGGAACCAATTTCGTTGCTAATGAGTGGACTTCATTCGGACTGTTTGGTGTGATTGATCGGTACCTATAAATGAGACATAACACTGTGTGAAACTGCAGATTACTTAACGTTGAGTTCAAACGCGAATGTCCATAAAATCGCGGGGTCTTTGTACACTTGGGCTTGGTTGATTTTGTTTCTGCAGAGCGCAATGTTTACTAGATCCCGCAAAGTGGCCTTGTAGCATAAAGAAAAGCTTTATGTTGAGCTCATGTTTAGTTTTAGAGAATTGATTTGGTTATAGACAGTTAAAAACTTAAAAATTGTGAAAATAACTTTTGTTTGTTTAAAAATTGTTTTCTTTTAACGGGGGCCTGGTGCTTCCACAATATAAAACAATTGTGTATTGAGGACACAGACCGCATTTTTCAAGCGTATTCTCGGGCCTGATATTGGGTTGTGGAATGAATGAAGCGTAGGAAGTTTGAACGATTCTTTATTGTGAATATTCAACAGTTAATTTATACAGTTTGATTAAAAGTGCAGTTTGATATTAATATTAGATAGGTTTTATTGATTAAAGGTATGCGATTGCTACCATTATTCGGTAGCTTCGTAACGTCACCACTTAAGCAGTGCGAGGAGGCTGTTAAATCTGCGGTGTGGAAGTTTTGAGAGTGGGGTGCCTGCTCAGGTGTTGACCTCGTCATCTGACCGTGGTTCAAAATTGTTGTGTCCTCGGAATGATTTGAGTTTTACCGAATCATAATGGGCTAATCATGATTAAATGATTTTATTATGTATAAGGATTAAATCGTAATGGCATACCACATATCGCAGCCCGGCAAGAAAAGTGGCACAATTCAAAATTGCAGAATTTGAGAAACATCAACTTAAAGGATACTATAAAATTTATATTGAAATAGTATATGCGTCTTTTAAATTTTAGGTAAGTATTTATGATGGTAACTTCTCTATTATATTCTATAGAATAGTAATATAACACCCTGGGGCACCTCATACATATTTTTCAATGACAACATCAAAATTTGTACTTTCTGATTTGTGTCACTTTTCTTGCTGGAGTGCGATATGATTAAACCATAATGGAACTCGAGAGTTTATAGGACACTAAAAGGATTTAACAAAAAATACGTAATATTGGGATGTAAAAAAAAAAAAAAAAAAACGTGGGATCGGAACCTGATTAAAAAATAACATAGCGCGAGGATTCTGTGTGAAGAATTAGGTAGGCGAACCCATTAACTTCCCTATACCGTTTCTTGCGTATTCACACCTTTGAGGGTAATAAACCTTATTCGTGATCATTTCCACCCCTTCGTGTACCCTTTCCCGAGTGGTTATTTTCCGCTTTCAGAGTGTGAAATGCAAAATGGCAACTTTGAATATGCGAACCCAGAATTGCCATCCATCACTGGTTTTGATTAATCTCGCCTCCCTCCCCCCTTCCGAGGGAGAGTCCAACCTCCTTTGATAGCTGTCAACCTGTGTTGTGCGGGGAGGGTTCATTGAATTATGGAGGGGTGTTATTTGTTTGTGCATAATTTAAAGTGAACGTTGCGTAAAGTATGTTGCGCCTGGTAACCTCCGGGGCTGTTTGGCTTTTCCTTGCCAAGCAGGTTAATTTCGGCTATTCAGCCCGCGTTTGGATTTTTTTTTGAAAAGGTGAGCTTTTTCGTTTTGAAATGTAATGTTGCGGATGAGATTTGTTCATAAATCAGGTTGATCTATCTCGAGGAAACTGAATCTATATCTGGTTTGTTTGGTTTTTCGTTTCGTTTGGACTGCGTTTTCCGAAGATTTATTCGAGGAATTTTTTGTTATAAGCGTGTATGACAAACAACCTTTTTGAGAGTTAATTTCATTCATGCTAAAAACAAGCTATGCAAAAAAAAGAGCCTCGGAATTTATTTCCCAATTGGATATATCTTGTTTTCCTGAAAAGTATGAAATTAAAAATAACTGCTATCGTTTTCTATTACAGTAAACTCCCGATTCTCCGCGGTCATTTTGTGACAAAATTTGTTGAAGAAACTTCAATCTCAAATAAAAAAAGATATTATAACAAAAAAAAATTAACTCATTTTTTTACGAATATGTAAGCAAACTTTTAAGTACAGAAATCTAATGTTTATTAATTCATAATTGTATGTATAGACACACTACACACACCGTAAATAAAAATTATACGTGGTTGCCGTGCCACTCAATTCCGCGGATAATCGAGAGTTTACGGTATTTATAAATTTTCTAGATGCCTATTTTTAATTCAATTCCCTATTTATTTCCATCTTTTATTTCTGCAATAATCTGGAATACCAAAATAACTACTCTAATAACTACAATTCGAGAATATTTAAGTATAAGAAAGCGTTATTAATATTACCTTTGTTCTCAAACACATCTTGTGTACTTGAAAAACCTTTGTTGACTTCTTGCATCGGTTTTATCGATCTAAAACTAAAAGAAGTATTTTAGGAAACAATCAAATTTGATGGATTCTGCTGAAAGGAAATGAAAATTGTTTTAGAGACGATTTCTGAAAGAAAGATTTCCACATTTATATCATTTGCTCCTTTTTGTTCACTACATATCTCATGTATAATTCAGTTTGATACGATTGTAGCGCGTCAACTAAAAAATAACTCATCTCTACTTATTACTTATCGTTGCTTACTTTGTATGGGCGTTATGATCAAGTAATTAATCCTGCTCTAAATCAAAGTTGGTTTAAACCTTCTTTGCATGATTTTTTCTTTATTGGTGAAATAAATCATGGTGAATGTTCAATTTTCTAATTCATGTTCAAAATTAAAGGAAAAATGGTTTAAAAAAATCTTAGTATATATTTATAGTATAAATTTAGCAAAAAACAATATGATGGTATCATGTGGTATTTTTTAAATTAAACGCAAACTTTTTCAGAAATCGCTCTAAAAATAACAGAAACACATGTTACAAACCTTTCTTCCACTCATTTTCACTTTTTTAGCAGTAGAAACTCAATTATAATAAAACAAAATTAAAAACGAAATCATACGTTTATTGCAACTACAACAAACAGCGGAATGACAACTTCAAGCTCGTTTTACTGATAGTGACACTTGCTTATTTTTGACAGCTATGTTTTTTTTTTTTTTTATGGAATGGACATTAAAAAGGTATCCAGACACGATCAACTTAAAGTGAACTTGTTCTTTTATATAATTTTTGGGCATTCAATGTTATGATGGAAATTTCCACCATTATGCAAAGAAGGGTTAATTAATTTGGGAGTAAATTTTTCGGTTTAACGAATAAATATTTGTATGATTTCTCCACATTAAAAAATAAATTTTCGATGCTTCGAGTTGTAGGCGGTGCAAGTTCGATACCTGTATATATTTCTCTTTTTTTTTGTGTGTGTCAGTAAAACTTTCCTTGTGTGTTCATTACTTCAAGGCGTGTCTTATATTTTTAGGGCAGCTTGGGCAAATGTTGCCTTGCGCCACAAAATCCAACCAATCGAGCCTTAACATGTTTACTGCTTTAGAAGCATTAGAAATTTTTTTAGGATTTGTCAAAGTAATACGAATGGCCCCATATTATCTCACTGACACTAAAATGTCAACGCCATCTCTAGCGAAATTGAATCCAGATATTTGAGCTTTCAACTTATTTTGTATTCCAACTTCCTTGCTAAAAGACAGCCTGGCAAATATTGTCTTTCGGTGCAAACTGAGTCACGTACTCAGACATCTGATCTCGTATTAAAAATAAAAATAAAAATTAAAAAAAAAAAAAAAGAACACGCCGAAACAAAAGAATGAAAATTTTATTCAAAATTTGATTCCCGAAAGGACAAAAAAAAAAAAAAAAAATTGCCGTAGATTCAAGATAAACTTAAGTTCAAGTGAGATCTCACAGTTGGTTGGTTTCGTTCGAGTGGTATATCTTTCAACAACTCGAAGAAGCGGGAGAATTCCTGCCCAAATGAATGTCGATTTTGTTGGAATATAGAATTCGATGAAATTTTATACGACAAATTTCGCTGCGGGTTTTCGAAGTAAAGGATATTTGAAAAATGAAATTTCTTCTCGGGGTGTATTTTTCACTTCGACGAAATCAATTTCTTTTCTTTGAACAACGAGCCGCATTTCAAAACGACTCGAATTATAATTTTCTTTCACTCGGATGATTCTTGTAAGGATCAGTGTATTTCGAGAAATGCGCATGTTTTCGTGATCTTGAAATGGAGATAGTCTGTTTTGATGAATAGATTCTATATATATGAGTAACTGAAACGGAAATACATCTGCCATTTCTGAGAATTTTATGAGATTCGCGTGCAATCCTTTTATGCTACTTTTTTTTTTATTATGCTAGCATTTGTTGAAATTCGATGTAATTTTCGTTTTCCAAGTTTATTTTAAATAAAATATTAAAACTTATGCTGTTTCATTGAAGTTCTATTTATATTCCAATTCGGGATCAGTTTCATTTATTGAAAACTCACTTTTATGTTTGATAAGAGTTTGGTGTGATATAGAATCTTAACTACGTTTTTCGCTGCAAAGTAATAGGAATATCTTTGTTAATCATCCTGGTGGTTGATTGTTTTGATGAGGTATCGTCATCATCAAAACTGCTAACGTATTGATGGACGAGATACCTCGTTATTGGAAAAAAAACCTGATCAGATTTTGAACTCGTCAACCATAAAAAAAATCGCCAATCCCTTGATGATATATCCAAGATATCATTTACAAGCTAAGTTTGAGTTGTATTTATGTGTATTGCTTTAATAATTTAATTCAACGTCATCGCATTCATATCCATGGATTTGTTTGCAATGCCCAGTCAAATTCTTGTTTTAATCTCCTTGGTGATTATCTTCGAGACATCCACCACAGGAAGGTTCTCAATGATCAGATCTTGATGGACAGGGTATCGTCCCCATTAGAAGAAAACTTCTCAGATCTTGATTTCGTAAGCATACAAAAATCAACAAATGACGATGAGATATCTCGTCATAAAATTGATAAGATCTTTATGGGCGGGATATTTCGTTTTTATCAAAATTGGTCAGATCTTGATGGACGGGATATTTCGTTATTATCAAAATTGGTCAGATCTTGACGGACGGGATATTTCGTTATTATCAAAATTGATCAGATCTTGATGGACGGGATATTTCGTTATTATCAAAATTGATCTGATCTTAATAACGGGATATTTCGTTTTTATCAAAATTGGTCATATTTTAATGGACCGGATATTTCGTTTTTTTTTATATCAAAATTGGTCAGATCTTGATGGATGGAATATTTCGTTTTGATCAAAAATGGTCAGATCTTGATTGACGGGATATTTCGTTATTATCAAAATTGATCAGATCTTGATGGTTGGGATATTTCGTTTTTATCAAAATTGGTCAGATCTTGATGGACGGGATATTTCGTTATTATCAAAATTGATCAGATCTTAATGGACCAGATATTTCGTTTTTTTTAAATCAAAATTGGACAGATCTTGATGGACGCGACCAATTTTGATAATAACAAAATATCGCGTCCATCAAGATCTGACCAATTTTGACAATAACGAAATATCATCTTGATGGACGGGATGAAAAAAACTACTTGGGAGTACATCACCTTTTTAGGAGGAAAAGTACAAGCCATTGAATCAACACGCACGTCTACACGATTCTGTCTGCTTCAGACTTGTCGAATTTGCCACCAATCCTCGCCATATACGACTCACGGATATCCAATAAGTCCTCCATTACTCAACCAATCGCCTCCAACTAGTTGGTAACTACAATTCGCAATTCTGGTTATGCTCATAATCCCAACCCCCACCGAAACGGTGAGCGAGACGAGGATGATCAAACCACCACAAATAGAACGGATTTAGAGACATCCTTTGAGAGCCGCGCCGGGGGAATAAAAACGAAATAAAAATAAGTAAATAAATCAGAGAGGATGGTAGGGGGAAAAAATCCCAAAGTGGATGCTACCGCTGGTAAGAGGGGATTAAGAAGCAAGGGACTTGCCATTCGGAGCTGGAAGCTTTTGCAACAGCTGTTGCCAGGAGCTGAAAAGAGCCATCTTTTTTCTCTAATGGGCACTATTCATCTCCGTGGGAGGGGGGAGGTTGTCCCCTTCATTCCACCTGACCTCAACTTTTTCAAAAACTCAAGATGTCTGTCTCCTGCGCCAACAGCTGGCGAACCTCTTCTAAGGGAATGGATTTTCTGTTGTTGATACCCTCGCCCCTCGGTCTCTTCCCCTGGGAATTTTCTGTCCCGAGATTTTTCGGAAGGGTCGTTTTAAATTTCCTTTATGTTTATCATCTGGCGTAAAGCTTTTTTTTTTCTTTCGGCCGCCCGATTCGTCTCTTTCTGTTTTGCGAATGAGACTCGCGTTTGTGCGCGGCGCACAATGGCCTCGCCATTTGCATGCGACCGTTTTCATGGATGAGGCGATTGCGTACACCTGTCTCGGGGTTCTTGAAGAGTGAGATGGGGATCAAGTACTTTCGGAATCTCGGAAGAGAGTATATGCATAAAAAGCAGAGTTGGCATCTGTACTCTTTGCGAATCAAACGTTATTTACGTTTGACTAATTTTCAATAAATTTGATGCACTCATCCTCTAAAACATTGCGGGGAACGTAGTGAATAGAAACCCATTTGCAAAAGAAACTTCGGGCTCAAGTACTTGCGGAATCTTTGAAGACAGTATCTATGTATAAAAAGCAGAGTTGGCATCTGTCTCCTACTCTTTGCAAATCAAACGTTATTTACGTTTGACTAATTCACACCAAGTTTGGTACACTCATCTCTATTAAAAAGATGCCATTCTTTAAAACAGGGAACGGAGTGTTTTGTTTCCGTAAATAGAAAACCATTTGCAAAAGAAACTTTGGGCTCAAGTACTTGCGGAATCTTTGAAGATAGTATCTATGTATAAAACGCAGAGTTGGCATCTGTCTGTACTCTTTACAAATCGAACGTTAGTTGGGTTTGACTAATTGACACCAAATTCGGTGCACTCATTCTTTGAAACACTGCAGGGGACGTGGGTTTCTATTCACGGGAACAAAACACTATCTGCAGAAGAAACTTCGGGCTCACGTACTGGCGGAATCTTTGAAGAGAGTATCTATGTATAAAAAGCAGAGTTAGCGTCTGTCTGTACTCCGTTTGACGACCCTCATCAAATTCGGTACTCCTTCTTTAGAACACTGCGGGAAGCATAGTGTTTTGTTTTCGAGAATACTAAACTTTTTTTCATAAGAAAATCTTTAATTTAACATAAGCGATACAGAACAAACACGAGCATCGAGATAACTGGCAAGTGCGAGCTAAAGACAAGTGCAAACTGAATTTATGAGACGCCGACATTTTAACACAGTTCTAATTCACCGTTGACATTCACACCGTTAAAGAATCATACATAGTTAAAGATTACAATTATTAAAGTCCCGGAATCGAACTTCACAACACGTAGGCTACATATAAATCCTCGTTCAACTTGTCCTGGACGTGCACAAGGGGCTATAATCAATCCAAAATACCCATAGGAATAACATTAAGTAGCATTACGATTGCTGTTTGATCAATTCACACCGAATTTGAGACATTTTTAGAACCCTTCGCGAAAAGTTGACTGTATATTAACTGTTCGATTTGCCCTGGGTCTGCAGAGGGGGCTAAAATCATATTGAATTCACATAGGAATTACATTGGTCAAACACAGCGATCATAATTGTTCTCAATCCACACCCTATTTGATAATCTTAATACCTTTGAACCATGCGGGAAACAGGCTAGCTTCCGTTCGATTTGTCCTGGGTGTGCACAGGGGATAAAATTAATTTAAAATCCCCATGGGAATGAGTAATAATACGATCAATTACAAACAATTCAATCCGTGAAATGCCGATAATTCTGCTAGTCTCTGAGGAGGGCTCCCTCTGACTCATACTATAAATTAAGTGACCTCAAAGACAAAGAAAAACCAACCAACTAAAACTTCACGTGACAAATAGTTTTACATCTCATACGAAATTCCATTGAGATGGTACGGTTATAATATCCCGTACCGCCTTAAATATCGTATGACTTTCTTAGGTGAAATGAAACAAATGTCTTGTTACGTATTCATTCGGTTGCGTTAAAACTTCAAAATCTGTTTTTTTGCTCCGGCGACTCTAAACGCCTTTAATATTTATATTCAATTGCTATTTTATACGATCCACAGAACGCGACATCCACCATCTCTATCCCTTTACGGAAGCAAACCTACTGAAAATGAGGGGATCGAGGCTAAACTTTCGCTTCCCCTCCAAAAAAGAAGTTAACATCACCCCCGATAAATCAGACCTCACCGCATTCGAATTCCCGGCAACAGCCCCCAATAACATTGATTAAATTTTCAAAACCCCGCAAAATCCATTTCTATTTGTATCTCCTACTAACCTCGTTAGCTGCTGCTCCGGTACAGACCGGTACCGTTCGAATACCGTCTCGTTCTATTCTTCCCGGACCGTCCCCATCGGGATCGTCTGGAAGGCGTTGTTCCCACAATGGCCGAAGACTCGCGGAACGACACGTTCGATGGAAAAGCACCTCGTCGCAAAATGCAAAACACGCCATCAAATATTCAGCACGGCGATTTGCGTGATCCCCTCGGCACACCTGAATTGAAAATTACGGATGGCAAGCGGCGATCAATTCCTTGCAGATAAAAGCAGGGCCTCAAATGAAAACGAAACGGACCTTCCGCATTTGAATAACCGTTATTACGCACACTGCCCCTTTCCAATAATCCGATAAAGGGCCCCTTGTAATGACGGATCGGGGGATAATAGTTATTTTATGTATTCCCGGGGACTGTATTGTCTGTCGACGGATGTCACGAATCGCGCCGATTCCGATTAGAGTCGATTATTGTAGTTCCATCGACTGGTGTAACGAACTGGAAGGGCGGTCTTTGTGTGTCGAGATTGAAGGGTTTGTTTCTTGATGGGCTGGAGACGGCTTCGGAGTTGCCCTTTTGAAGTTTTCATAGGGTTGGTCGGTATCTTTTGTATGTAGATGTCACTTGTAATGCGTCGGAGTCGATTGTTTGGAAGCCAGGTAGTTTAGTTTGATGCCTGCAGTTGGGGCAATAATGCGAGCGATATTGTTTAATGGAGCTAACTGGTTATCTCTTGCACCCATTCTGAAGTTTCGATTTGTTTTGTATACTTTTCCCATCAAGACAGGTCGAATTATGTTGCCTCACAATCGCTGTCTTGTTTGTGTGTCGTCTATTTAGTTTTGGCGTTATCTGTCTTCGATACAGCCTGGTACTGTATGTAGTCTGTCTTCGGTACAGCCTGGTACTGTATGTAGTATATCTTCGGTACAGCCTGGTACTGTATGTAGTCTGTCTTTGGTACAGCCTGGTGCTGCATGTAGTCTCTTCGGTACTTGCATGTAGTCTGTCTTCGATACAGCTTGGTATTGCATGTAGTCCGGTACAGCTTGGAACTACTTGCATGTAGTCTGTCTTCGATACTGCATGTAGTCTGTCTTCGATACTGCATGGCTGTCTTCGATACTGTATGTAGGTTGTCTTCGATACTGCATGTAGGCTGTCTTCGATACTGCATGTAGGCTGTCTTCGATACTGCATGTAGTCTGTCTTCGATACTGCATGTAGTCTGTCTTCGATACAGCTTGGTACTGCATTTAGTCTGTCTTCGATACAGCTTGGTACTGCATGTAATCTGTCTTCGGTACAGCTTGGTACTGCATGTTGTCTGTCTTCGGTACAGCCTGGTACTGCATGTAGTCCGGTACAGCTTGGAACTATTTATACAGTCGGTCTTCGGTATAGCTGTTCAGCACAGCTTGACCAAATATGACCCTGGCGCCATAAAACCCAACCAACCACATCTGCTGGTGTTTTATTGTTGCTGCCCTTGTCAATCTGCTTTCTCTTCATCGCAACATCGTGGAATAATAGTTATTTCATGTGTTCCCGAGAGCGCTGTTTGTCTGTCTGGTCGTCGACGGATGTCACGAACTGCACCGATTCCGATTATGGAGTTGATTGTTGTAGCTTCATCGACTGGTGTAACAAATGGGAAGGGTAGTCTTTGTGTGTCGGGATTGAATGGTTTGTTTCTTAATGAGCCTTGATGTTTTTTGATGGGAGACAGTTTTGGCGTTGCCCTTGAGAAGTTTCTGTAGGGATGGTCGATCTCTTTTGTTGGTAAAAGTCACTTGCAATGCATTAGAGTCGATTGTTTGGAAGTCAGGGCGATGCCTTCAATTGGAGCTTCAAACTGGAACTTAATAATTCTAGCGGTATTGTTTAGTGGAGCGAGCTAATTGCCTTTTGCACCCATTTTGAAGTTATGGATTAGGTTCTCTTTATTTTGTTTCAGTCCAGATTGTTCGTCCAATTCTGTTGTCTCGCATCTGCTGTCTTGTGTCTACGTCTATTTTCCTGGTGTTTTCTGCTTGTTGCAGCTAGGCCAAATGCAACCCTTGCGTCACAAACCCAATCACATATGCTGTCTACGGTTATATTGTTGCTGTTCTTGTCACTCTGCTGTCTGTAAAAACAGCATGGGGTTCTATAAGGGATTCTGAAAGCAATGCATTAAGTAAGAAGGTACTTGTGGGGAATTTCAAATTTGCACATTCAAATCAAAATGCATGTTCGATATTCTCGTAATGCGACCTTGGAACCCCCACATCTATCGCGAATGCATAATAGAAACTATAGGAATACATATAATAAACTTGGGTACAAATTTTACGAATTCTAAATTTAAGCTTGGGTACAAACTAGGAATACACAAAACAAACTTAGGCATGCACATAGTGATATTGACGTTAACGATATTCAAGTCAAGTATTGAAGACAAAGTATTCTACGGCACACTAGATATATGCGAGTTGTAAAACTAAATCATAAATATAAATGATTCAAACCTTACTGTGAAGCACGAGCCAATATATTTTTTCTTAAAACCTTAAAATCAACTAAAGCATTCCATTTAAAAAATACGAATTTCCATCAATTTTTGAAATTATGAAAATAAATATATTTATTCTACTAAACGCGGCGTAAATTTGTCTTCTGATAGCAACTTTTATCGAGTTGTAAAACATTCGTTCAATAAATTGGTTTAATATCTGTTCATAAACATATAAATCGAGAACCCTTAATGCGACTGGTTTTTAGTAGTTATAAAATATTCAAAAATGTCCGCATAAATATCCACTCAAATTTCTTGAATGCTACATAATAAACGAAGGATGCAATACCGCATATCTATTCCTTTACCATTTAAAATTACTCCTTTACAAAATGGCAAAGCGGAATTCAGCACACAAAAGCAGAAGCAAATTTATTCCGTTCTAGCAAAGACAAATTTCGGGAAAATATTCATATCGATCGCAAAATGAACCTCCAGCAGACAAAAAGCCCAAAACTCCCGTTGAATTGCAAATTTCTTTCTTTCAATATCCGTTTAAATTTTTGATATCCGTAGCTTGCTTCGCCTGGCGACGTTATTATTGAACACGATGTTTACTGGAAAAAAAAAGAATTTTCAATTTCATTTTACGCTTGACTTTTGTTTGCTCGTTGAGCCCAAACAAACGACCCAAAAGTAATGACTATCCGTATTAAATTACTTATTTTTTCCCGTTCTTCTACGTCAAAAGATGAATTATCGGTTTAAATTAATCCTGGATTTCGCTCCCTCCCTCCCTTCCCATTTTCGTTCTTCGCCATTATTTCGAATTTTTGTAGTGTGTTCCGTTATTGTTTCTCGTTTTTCCATTATTTATGCTGGGGAAGGACATTAATTTTGAACGTTATTTGGGTTTGCGCTGCACTGTCTTCTTTAGAGCTCTGAACCACCCCATTCCTTCCTAATTGTAATATATGCTTCTTTCCGTTCACTGTAGAATATCGTTTATCTGCTTTTAATACACGTATCGTTTCTTTTTTAAATTGTTTTCTTTACGTTATTGGAATGGCATCGGATTGGAATCGAAAGGAAATTGCTGTTTTTCAATTCCGAATTGAGATGCTAGAAAAGGGGAAATGCTTTTAATCAAAACAATTCGTTCGTTATATGCGTAATTTGTGTGCGATTATAGTGCCATTCTGCTTTTATTTAAAAATAGATTGAGTATTAGAGTATAATATATATGACTTGACTGTGACGTATTCCATAATGGTGGAAATTTCCATCATAACATTGAATGCCCAAAAATTATATAAAAGAACAAGTTCACTTTAAGTTGATCGTGTCTGGATACCTTTTTAATGTCCATTGCATTAAAAAAAATATATATAGCTGTCAAAAATAAGCAAGTGTCACTATCAGTAAAATGAGCTTGAAGTTGTCATTCCGCTGTTTGTTGTAGTTGCAATAAACGTATGATTTCGTTTTTAATTTTGTTTTATTATATTTGAGTTTCTATTGCTAAAAAAGTGAAAATGAGTGGAAGAAAGGTTTGTAACATGTGTTTCTGTTATTTTTAGAGCAATTTCTGAAAAAGTTTGCCTTTAATTTTAAAAATACCACATGATACCATCCTATTGTTTTTTTTGCTAAATTTATACTATAAATATATACTAAGATTTTTTTAACCATTTTTCCTTTAATTTTGAACATGAATTATATCACCTTGATTTATTTCACCAATAAAGAAAAAATCATGCAAAGAAGGGTTAAGGTATATGGAAACGTTCGATACTCTTTTTTTTTAAATGTGGTATGGAAACATTTTAATGACAATTTTATGTGAAGTGTTGTTAAACAATAGCAGTGGACTATAAATTTTAAAATATATATTAATAATTTTGTAAAAATGATAATTGTGTGAAATTTTAAGCAAATTTGCAAAAACTCCAAATGTGCTGCATGAAAATCTTATCAACCCATTTGAAAAATGTTGCTATCAAAATAAACTACATGTATTTTTCTAGGGAATGAACTAGAATCAAAAGGATATTTAATTGAACAAAGTTTTACAAGCTATCGAAAAATGAATACAAGATTTTTGATAGTTTTACAGTCCCATTTCTTAAATAAATGGCTATAATTTAAAAACTTTTTCAACTCGGCATAACCATTGTTCATTCCCTATACAATATTATAAAGACTACAAGTTCTCAAAGTTTTACCAGAATCCATCAATAACTCTTGTGTTGTATCCTTTGAATTGGGGAAATAATAAATAAAAATTAATTTATAGTAAAAAAAAAGTTAGAGAGAGAGAGAGAGAGAGTGAGTGTATCGTTTGCTCTCTTGCTTTAACTGTTTTGTGTAAACAATTTTGTTCTCTTCTCTTTAAAAATGTTCACGATATTTCCAAAAGAGAAACCATTTTAAACATTCGGAAAACCTTTCTAAAATTATATTTGCCAAATATAAATAAATAAATTTTGACAGGTTTTTTATCTTTTAACATCCATTTCCGGTGTTTTCCATACCTACTTCCGGTTTTCCCGCCTTGACAATTCTATTGCTAACATCTTTGCAACTAATTAACTTAGAGAAAAAAAATTATACATATTTAAATCAAATATAAATAAATACTTTATGAAAAAAGATCAAAAACTTTTATTGGAATTTTTTGGTCAAAAATGACATTTTCAACGTGATTGGATTCCTTAAAAACACTTAAAAAAACACGTATTTCAAGCCTTTTTGTTTTTAGGAGTAATTTATAGTATATATTATACATTATATATATTATAATTTATAATTTTTATTTATATTAAAATTTGACTATTTGGAGGAGTTAATTTGCCTTTTTCTACTGGCCGTTTTCAATCAGAATATCAGGGCTGCAGTAAACCGGTTGGAAGAGAAGATCATTTGCAACCGAAGGGCTTGCGATTTGGAAACTCAATCCAATCAAAGGCAATCGTGTACGTGGGGGCTGGTGCAAGCGCATTCTTTCAGGGCCTCGAACGTCCTCGCGTTGGTGTGGTGTGGAAGTTTGGAGAGTGTGTTGCCAGCTCTGGTATTGGATCTCGTCATCATACCATGGTTCATAATGGCGAGATGTCCTTGGATCTTCCCCTTGGGGATTGGTCCCGGACCGTCTCCAATAACCCGTTGTGTTGTTCCAGTGCGACGTTAATTCAACTACCTACATCCCTCTATCAGAATTTTACCGTTATTGAAGAAATATTTACTAGCGATTATTATAGATAGTGATAATTATAGTACGACACACTAACAAAATATTACCTGTTCCTCGTTTTTAGATTTAATCCTAATTAATTTCTGACTGCAACCACTCAGTTTCCATACCTGAAAAAGAAAATCGAATAAATTTCTGGACATTGTTTTCTTTAAAAAATTATTTGAATTCATTCGTTTCATCAAAATGTGAATTAAAAATTCAACGGAGTACATATTGATTTAAATAAACTCTAATTCTATCTTCCGTTATCTTTAATTCAAGCAATGATGCATAAACTAATATTTAAATAGACTTAATAGTTTTTTGCTCAGTAACTGAATAATAGCTAAACATTTATTTAAATAAACTTATTGGACTTTCTGTTACCTTAATTAAAGCAATGACACAAAAACTCTGCGTTGTTTAAAAGTAAATATAAAAAGGATTCAAAACCCTAAAACAAAAACAGTCTCTCCGTGTTATTTCTCTTTTGTGAAAAAACTTGATTTAAAACAACTTTTCCCGGCATCGTCTGTTTTCCTCCCGTCTTTATTCTTCGTGTATAAGTTACAGTTACAGGGAACGTCTTTATCATTTCTCTTTATTTTTCCTCTGTTCGTCCCGCCGTTGTCATGTTACATGTGTTCCATATTCTTCTTTTGTCGTTTGGGGGATTTTCTGGATTTAAAACGCACACGAAAAAAATGCAGACGATGAAAGGACAGATTTAAGTGCTGTTTAACTTTAAAAAGAAACTTTTATCATTGAAGTCTCCCATTTTTTTTTTGTTCCTTCCCTTATTTACTTAACAAACTGAACTGAAGAGATGGATAATAAAAAGGGAAAAAATACACATATGTTCACCAGAATCAGAGAAATCTCTTATTTATATACTTTTGAAAACCATTTGTTCTGTGTTTTCTTGATCAATGTTTACTTACATTTTCTGGGAGCGCTTTGTTTTCTCTTCGAAGTAGAAGTAAAAAACTTGATCGTCTGCTTTCGGGAGAAAATGGATGAAGGAGGGAAGGATTCTTTTCTGCTGTTATTGTTATCATTCTGTATTGATCGGTGCTAAGTGCGTTTCTTTTTTTATTTCTTTCGTGTTTTACTATTCTTTCTGCTTCTCCGGGCACTTATGGCTTAAAAATATGTGCTCCAATATCGAACCAGGGCCCAATACACGGTTTTTAATACCTTTCATAAAGTTCGACGGGAACAGTTGGGTTTATTGGCCAGCTCGGTGGTTCAGATTTTGCCGGATGAGATTGTTCGTTAAATAAATAATAAAAAGGATATCTATCGTCTTCTGGTTTTAGTGGATGGTATACAAATTGCGGGAATGTGTACACCACCCGCCTTGCTTGGGGGGTGAAGGAGGGTTAGGAGAATACACATTAAGTCCAATGTTGAAAAAAAATGACGTCCGGTATATCGATATATTAGATTTGTAGCTTGTCTTTTGGTTTGAATGGGTGGTACACAAATTGCATGAATTTACATGCCAGCTTGCTTGGAGGAAAGTAATTCTTGAGATAATAGCGCATAGTTAGAATATAGTTGAATCAAAATAACTTTTGTTTTTATACATTGCAAGGTGGTTTTGACAAGATATCTCGTCCATAAAAATCTGGTCAATTTTGCCAATGACGTATCCTATGTGCGAATATTTTTCCTTGGATATAGCTCGTCTTTTTTTTTTTTTGGTTTTTGTGGGTGATATACAAACTGCAGGAATTTGCCAATTTTATTATGATGACAAGATCAAGATCTGGTCAGTTTTGCCAATGGCGTGATGGTCTACATGTACATCTTAAAACATGGTCTAACGAGACAACCACGGAGGGTTAACAGGTTACTCTAATGCAGAAAACAAGCTGTCCTTTGTTTTGTTTTAGTGGGTGATTTACAAATTGCAGGAATTTGTATACCATTCACCAAACGTGGAGAAAAGTAATTTTTGAGTGCAAAAAACCGACAATATCCTGATGGCGGAATATCGCGTCAAAAACACTTTGAGGGTTAATTTTCGCTCGAAAATCCACCTTATTCCTGTCTATCAATTTGCCGCACTGGTTTGCAACCTGTTTAGAAGTATATTACTTAATCTTTTGAATTTTAATTCGTAAACACGAGTTTTGGAAAAATGCATATTTAATCACCATTTAAAGTGATTTTTCGTTTCGAATATCTTTTAAATTGTTGTCCTTGGCTTACAGCCTGTTTAAAAGCATGGTCTAAAGAAAATGTACGCAAATTAACGTTGAAGAAAATGGCGTGTCCTATATACCGCGATATTTGAAAAGAAATTTGAAAATTGCGATCGTTATGCATTTATTTAAATGCCTCGAAATATCGTGTCGAGAGGAAATTGTGTTTTTGTTTAATATTCAGGTTTGTTGGTCTAAATTGCTTTTTGATGTTAAATTTTACTCGTATTCCATACTGCTTGGGGGATGTCTATTTTTTATTCAAGAGAAGCCTCTAACTCATCTGAAACTTTCGAAGGCCGCAGTCGAAAATAACCGTAATCGCATTTGTGAAAACGAGAAAGAAGTGGAAAGCAAGCTATCAAGCTCCAGTCCTTTGTTCAGTGTGAAGTGTATCATTACCAAACTACAAATGTTGTTAACGGTTTGTGCAAGGGGGCCCTACCATAGCAAGCACGCACGTTTTTAGATCGCCTTACGAACACCGAAGTACTAAAAATAATTCGGATTCTCAGAACTTGCGTGCGGATTTACACGAATAAATTGTCATATGAATTGTAGGTGATCGAAATCATTCCCTTTTAGATTGTGTCAAAAATTTAAGAATTTCATCACGCGTTGAAAGAAATTTGTTTTGCTTTTTCTTAAAAATCGAAATGCATAATAATTACCATTATAGTGCCATATTGTAATGGCCCTGAAAACAATCCGCAGAGTTGATATGGTATAAATGGTTACTAAATAAAGCTTATTAAATATGTAGTTTATAAAATAGTTTTGCTTTCTCCATGTTCATTCACATTTTTAATGGCTTCTTTCCTTTCTGATTGCTCATTAGTTAGCATAAAAACGTGTTTTTCCCCCTCTCATCCCAAAAGAAAGCTGTTTTGCTTTTTCTTTAAAAAGACATTGCTGATTCGAAATGCAGAATAATTACCAACTCAGCTGAGAGCGTTTTTAGTGCCATCAATTAATTATCCTAGTTAGTTGAACAAGTGTTCTGAATTTATAAGACCCCGACAAAAAATGAGTAATCTAAATAAAGAAAATGGTTAAAAAAAGTTGCAGTGGAAAAAACTAAAGCGTTTTTTAATGTCTGGATAAAAGGTTGAGAATTATCTGACTCGAAAAGATGTTTCTTTTAAGAAAGGAAAAAGTATTTTTTACCATGACACGAGCGCTTTTAATTTCGTCTATCTCCTGAAAGATGTAATACTAGATTTGCGTGCCGATCATATTATTTACTCGGACTTGTTTAGATAGGAAAAAAAAAATCCAGATTCGCCCAAGTAAGTTCACTCAATCGTATTCATATAGATCTGTCCTAATTTATCCCGGAAACAATTTTCCTAGAATTTAAACTGTACTTTCATAATGAAATAACATATGTAGTATAACGGTTAAAGAATAATTTAGCATTTGAAATTTTTTTTAGACGGAGTCCTCTTTTGTTGTAGTGGAATCTCGCTAGCTTTTTTCGGTTTTAGCGTTTTATTGTTAAGAATTTATGTTCATGAAGAGAATAATAATTTAAAGCTACTTAATTGCTTCTACTCTTTTGTTTCTAACTAATAAAGGCATTAGAACGAAAGCAGGTTGTACTTTTACACTTTTGGATTTGCCTCTAATTTATTTTTCTAAGAGACTAGTAGTGAATGCGAAATTGTTATGCAAGAAAATTTGTGCAGTGTTTTTTTTTTTGTCATTAAATAGGCGAGGCCTCTTGGGTTTAAAAACAAAGAATGGTGCTAAATTTTCTTTTCACGTGGCACTTTGCTTAAAGTATTTTGTTTTTCGTTGACGATTTCGACAAATTAAAAAATCTGAAATTATTTATATCTTTACAAACAAGCTATGTTTTGTACGTTAATATATATTGAGGCTTTTTTTCAATCCATCCAGCCAACAAAAGCGTACCTAAATTTGTTTTCACTGCCAGGTTTTACACGTTAAGGAATATATTGAGAAGCTTCATTTCAATCCAACTTAAGCGATCCAACAAAAGCGTATCTGTAAATGCGTTTTTACTGCCGGGGTATCGACAGAGCAAGAAAACAACTCTGGTTTTATCGGCGATCACGATATTTTATGTCCATCTAAACGATAAAAATAAACGCATTTAGTACAAAGCGTTCCATTTAAGGCTGTGCATGATTTTTCTGTCCTGTGAGCCGGGCTCAACTCAGAATCATGCTCATAAATTTCGAAATGGATATTAGTTTGGACTAGTTTTTTCTTCTGTTGATTGGTATCTTGGTTTGTTATTTGACTTTCCGATCTTAGAGCATTAAAAATACAGGTTTTATCGTCGGTCGGTCACAAATTGTTTTAAAAATAAAATAGTATAAATATATATAACAGAAAAAATCTTATATTTTTTTATTTAATCAAATGAATAAATTAAATATATGGTTATAGACCTGTTGCCTTATATGGACGTATTTTGTTCGTAACAGCAGTTGAGTAATTTTGTTTTTAAGGATATGCAGCATTAATGGGCATTGGAATATCAAATGAAAATGTTTTTATTTTACTTAATCTTAATTTACCTAGAATAGGAACGAATGCACATTTCTGTAGTCACTACAAAATTGGTGAATTTATCTGCGATGTCGCGTGGACGAATCAAATCATAAATCAATGGATGGGCGTCTTCTGCCACGTTCAACCAATCAGATGAACGTTCGGTTCCACCCAGCTGACGGAAGTAGTCTAAAGGTCACGTTACTACTGGATTCGGTCACATGATCCTTTGCATATAAAAAGTTTGCTATTGCTGACTCTACTTCTGTATTTCCTATAGCGGTGTGTATGGTCATATACTTGACGTCGCTCGACTTGTGCTTGACCCAGCTTGGCCAAAACGTGGCCGAGGGTTTCTAGTTCGAAACTAGGTCCAACCAAAGACCGTCGTGTACGCGGAGGCTGGTGCTCATGAAATTCGTCGTGGCCTCAAATGTCCTCACTTTGGCGTGGTGTGGTTGGAGAGTGAGGTGTCAGCTCTGTGGAGTTGACGTCCTGGTCCTGAAAAATACAAGGCATCGTCCTCGGTTCTTTTTACTTTGGACGGGATCCCCGATCCTTGCCGGTAGCGCGTTGTGTCGCTCCAGTGCGGCGTTAATTCAACTACTTCCCCGGATCTACCACGTTAACCGAACTTCCAAGGGACACAGAATAGTCTCCGCAATATTTCTTCACCCGACTGACAACAGCTTCCGAGCAATAAATTAAACAACAACAAAAATCCCAGAAAATAAATCTCCTATATTGCGCGCAATAACCTTACACTTGGAGGGGTCTACACGGAAATAAACGGATGGGGGGCGAGGCAGGAGATGACCGAGTGTTGTTGACAGATTTGATCGAAAGAAAGGGGGTGGGGGACGGCCGAACCGAGTAGCCTTTCCTTCCTCGCAGTAACTCATGGAAATGAAATACGGATCCGTTATCCGTTCTCAATGCGACGGATCGGAATGGAGCCATGACACTTAAATGGAGGCCCTCTCGCGATTGAATGAAATATCTCGGAGCTGTCGTCTGCACCCGGGTCGCCGATAATGCCCCCCACCCCCCGGAGATGCACCCCCGGTTTCTTTCTTCGGAGGTGCCGATTTGGGGGTGGGGATATATGTGAGTAATTACAGTTTTCTGTCTCTGGGGGTTGGGAATCGACTTTTAAAAAATTAATTTGGGACTGAGGTGGCTGGGAGTGTTTTTTTGAGGAGTTAAACTCTATTGCTTCCGTGTTTGCGATGAGTGGGTTTGGGGTTTGGTAAAGCGTTTATCAACGTGCTTTGCCTGCAGGACGGATTCGGAGTGGTTGAAGAACCTGGGCCCTGAAGACCCCCAATCCTTTGTGAAATGTTATGCCGTCATGGTCTGTCCATCACGGGAACTGTTCCTGATACAAAGCCTGCCTCTGTTGCCGTGGAAACGGACCTTTTTCTATCTTCCATCGGAGGAGATTGAAGGAATGAATGTGTTCCAAGCTTGTCACAGTGGCGCACTTGATGATTAACTGGAAAGCCGTTTGTTGTCGGGGAAGACCTGCTCTTGCAAACTTCGTCTTTCGTCTCCCAACGTTCACCACTAGATCGGAAGGTTCCTGGTTCGAATCTCGGTCAGTGCATGGATGTTTACCCGTTTGACGTAGAGGCGGCTGGTGCACCTTACATCTGTTGTGACCGAAAGCCCTCACGTTGGGTTGGTGCGGAAGTTTGGTGAGTGGTTTGCCTGATCAGAGGTGTTGCCTCGTCATTTGACCGTGGTTCAAAATTACGTGATGTTGTCCTCGGACCTTTCCCTTAGGAGATCGATCCCGGAGCGTCGTCTAAAAATTAAGCTATTCACCATAGCTCCCCCTTCTTCTCAAAATGAACGAGTCTTATTCGTATTGCAACCGCGACTACACAGACGGCATTTCTCGTGGTAGACAATAGTCGAGTGGCCCTCACATCAAGACTCTGGGTTCGAATACCCACTAAGTTAACTCGGACTCGTTCAAAATCACGTAACTCAACTGCCTTCTTCCCCGCACTATAGTTGACACACGCATACAAAGTTTTTTACCGATACAGCACACAAGTACGCCCGATGGGGATTCAAATCTGCACTGTCTACAACTCACAGGTTGCGAGACCGACAGTCGTAAATTTTTTTTACTGATACATAAAAGAAATGGTATTTGACGTTGAATCGAACCTTCGCCGCCTACAGCACACAGGTTGCCAGAGTGTACAGTCCCACTGAGCCACAGAAGGAAGCGACAGTTCCAAAGGATTGCGACAGTTCCAAAGGATTGCAACAGTTATTAACATCGATGGTTTGATCCATGCCCATCTGTGTAAAGGTCGGGCCTTCTTGAAGAGACCCTTCCCTCCTGTGATGCATCCAGCTTTTTATTTCCCCTTTGCTTTTCGACAATTCATCTCTTTTACGACTGGGACGTTATCTTTACGGTCTCGATGCCAGCGGGTGTCGCTCACGGAAATGAAAATTTTCAATCAGTCTCCGTGGGTCGAGGAGCATATGATGATAATAATAATGATAAAAAAAAAATCGCGATAAAGCTGCATCGAAGGAGTGTTTAGCGGTGTTGTCGTTTATCATTTCATGGCAATTTTGAGAAACGCAGATCGGAGAGATTCGGAACGCAGCGAGGCATTTCGAATAATGGGGAGAGAAGATAAACCAGCTGTTCTCCATCTGGGAATTCAGACTGATACCGATCGTTGAGTGCCTGCTGCTCAAAATCAAATCAGTCCGCAGCGATACGAAGGGAATGATTCGCATTTTTTTTTGTTTTTGTTTGCTAAGAAAAACGGGGGTACTCTGGTTGGATTAGCGACCAGATTCAAAACTAGGCCCAGCCAAAGACCGTCGATTACACGGGGGCTGGTGCACGTTAAATCCCTCAAATGTCCTCACGTTGGAAGTTTTGAGAGTGGGATGACAGCTCAGGTGTTGACCTCGTCCTGTGACCATGGTTCTAAATGACGAGACATATCCGTTCCCCCGCAAAAAAAGTGACACAAGCCAAAAATAAATAAAAATTTTGATGCTAGGTCATTGAAAAATATGTATGAGGTGCCCCAGCGTGTTAAATTAATATTCTATAGAATATAATACAAGTTACCGTCATAAATGCTTACCTAAAATTTAAAAGAAGCTTATACTATTTCAATATATATTTTATAGTATCCTTTAAGTGCCGACCAACCGGTCTAGTGGTCAAGGTGTTGGCCTCTGGATCGGAAGGGTCCTGGTTCGAATCCGGGGTCAGGGCATGGATGTAAATTGTGCTGTCATTTGTTAGGGGCAATGAAGGTCATCCCACTGGATGCCCCATCACTTCCGGCCTTGTAGTGGCCAAGGACAAGTCCTTAGTGCCCGCCATTGGAAGTACTGACCATCGCTTCTGGCCTTGCAGTGGCCAAGGAAAAAAGTCCAGTGCCCGCCATGTGTGTGTGGGGGGGGGGTATCCTTTAAATTGAATGTTTCTCAAACTCTGCAATTTTGAGTTGTCACTTTTCTTTCCGGGGTGCGATATGATCTTTCACTTCGGGATTGATCCCTGACAGTCGCCAGTTGCCCGTTGTGTTGCGCCAGTGCGACGTTAATTAACCCCTTGGGAACATTTAACGGCTGCGTTATCAGACGTTCTTTTTTGGAATGAACGCGGAGATCAGAAGCTGTGTGCGATCTCTCTCATACTGTTGCCATTCTTATCAAACGAAATTATACGAAAATATAACAGCAACTAGTGTGCAAACGATAATACGTAATGTGCAAACGATTATCCGAACTACTTTTTTTTTCAAATAAATCTGTTCCCAAGAGGGGTTAACTACCTATCATGAAAAAAAAACTATCATGGGAAAAATGGAAAGATTAACTACCTATCATGGAATAATGGAAAAAAACACTTTTCCAGTTAGCATTTAATTATTTTTTAGTGATACAATGGGATATAAATAAAAGTAATTGAAGTTTGTTTTTACTAATTATGCAGATTAGAAACAATATCCTGCATCGGTAAGATGTGCTTTTGTGTTGTGGTAAGAAATCGAGCTACTTTTTTTTTCAAATAAATCTGTACCCAAGGGGAGTTAACTACCTATCACAAAAAAAAAAAAAAAAAAAAAAAAAAAAAACTATCATGGAAAAATGGAAAGGTTAACTATCTATCATGGAAAAAAAACTTTGTCAGTTAGCATTTAATTATTTTTCAGTGATACAATGGGATATAAATAAAAGTAATGGAAGTTTGTTTTTACTAATTATGTAGATTAGAAACAATATCCTACATCGGTAAGATGTGTTTTTGGTGTAGGTGGTAAGAAATCGATTCATATTAACGCATATTCCGAGTTCCTTCGGAACTGAAAAGTTACTCTTCCAAGTGATTTGGGTTGAGAGAGTTGGTCAAGCCATCTTGAACAAGCGATCTTCTTCCCTGGAATCCTGGCAGCCCGATCCAGGTGCACCGGTGACAGTCCGTAATCTCAACCCCATCAGAACGGAGGAAGGACTACCAAGAAAAGCAGCGTTAATCCTTTATACCCCTGACAGTCAGCCTGCTGTCGGACCCGAAATAGAAGTCGGTAGCCAGAGCTGTGAAAAAGAGCAGGTGCAAGTGAAATCGTCGGTTTTTGGCGTAATTCCTCGTTATCTCCTCCCTCCTGCAAAGCCCTTCCTCACGTTCGAGTCACCCTTCCTTTCCACCCAGAGAATAACGATCGTGTTCGACGAGCTCTGACCAATCCTCTTTTTATGGCATTATAAAACCTCCGTTGATTGCCGAGTTAATCCGCCGCTGGAAACTGCGTCATGTGGCTGTCTGTCGGTCCCTTCGCACGATCGCGTCAAGTCCATTCAGGTTCCCGGTAATGGAGGTTGCATGTTCTTTTATTGCATTGACAGTCTATCTATAGGCATTACAGTTCGCTCAATGGCAACGGTTTGAAACAGAAAGGCTGGGATGGCGGTTTCCAGAAATGAAGGCACCACTTTTTGCGTCTTATTCTGGTAGTTGGGATCTGGTATTTTCAGCGTTCTGGTGATGGATTATTTCAAATTGCAGTGAGCGCTGCAGCAAAGGTTTGAACCATAGAAAGGTTAGGTTGTGACTAATAGAAATGACGCACAACTTTTTGAGTCTTATCACTCAACTAGTTGTGATCTGATATTTTCAGCGTTCCGGATGTTCAATTGTGAAGGCCTATTTCAAATTTCAGTAAGCAGACGAACCATAGAAGGTTTGGGATGTGGTTTCTAGAAGCGATGCACTACGTTTTGTGTGTTACCACTCTACTAGTTATGATCTGGTATTTTCAGCGTTCTGGATGTTCAAATGTGAAGGCTTACTTCAAACTGTCAACGGTTTGCAAATGATTCGACTGGATTTTCAACTCTAAGTCATATTTGCTCATCTAATTAGCCCTCGTATTGCATAAAAAGACAATAGAATAACAAAACAACCGTCTCCTGGATTTTCTGGCACTTCACGTTTTAGGATTTTCCATAATCGATGGGGGACTCAAAGCAAGTGGGAATAGTGCTGCCCACATTCCTGTGATTTACCATGTGTGTATTATTTTCTTTCGTGTCTGTCTTGTGCTTGTAACATTGTCAAACCTGACCCTTGCTCCATGAAACTCAACCAAACCATAAAACAGTGCATGAATGCCAAGCCATAACTGAAGACAAACAATGCTTGTTCGAGAGATACTCGCGTTACAGAAAATGCTTTTTCAAAACTGTTAAATACCAACTGTGTTTGGTGTTGGAGAATCTTTCGTAATAGAAAGACCATCGAACAACATGTAGGTTGACTAAAAGATAAATAGTTTTGAAACACAGTTTAAAAGCTCTGCTTTCGAGGGGGTCCCTTCAGACAAGTTTTTGATGGGATGGCCATATTCAGATCTTCCTTAAAAATTTGTTGGTATATACCGTCCATCGAGCTGGTTTGGCTCCCTCATGCGATCGCAAGCCAGGATGCCCAAGCGATCTTTCTCTTCTCTCCATTCTTTCTTTTCGCAATTAATTACATTGCTTGTGTTTGGCGCAGCTTGAAATATACGACCAAACACAAACCTCCCTTTCTGGGCGCATTTCTCTCTCAGAAAAACTTGCGTATGTCCATTTACTTAACTTTGTTGCAGTTTGGCCAAATAGTGCTTGCTCCATAAGAAACCCAATCAACTTACCCGTTTACGATATGCGTTCATTTTCAGTCCTCGACACATGTTCCTACATATGCGGCCTTGTTCATAACCAGTCTATCCTCTTTGAACAGTCCTCTTCGATCAACCCTTCAATACTACATCGGTTGTTTACATATCGATCTCGACAGAATAATACCACTAATAAGACACGCGAGCAAGGAGAAAGGTTATCGGATTCGGTCTGAACACCATGTAACTGGAGAATTATGCGGGGTTAGTTCCACCAACACGTTCGGGCAATACTGTTTAAAGGCAGACTTCGATTCATTTGCATTTCGGGTTGCGGAGGTGCGCTATTGATTCGAGATCGATTGCGCAATTTACCAGTTATTACCGGTTCACCCGATACGTAAACATTCCTCGGGTTTTGTCGGAAATCCAGAAACCGTGTTTGTCGCTGCTATCGGAAAACCGTAGCTATGGCAAAAGCAAAAACTCTTTTTTCCCTGACATTACGTCGATGAATTATTCATGTTTTTGATGCCGGGCGGCAGGGAAGATAACCCAAGTTAAACAGACACCCGAGGTTATGCAGATTTTCTTCCCGAAAGTCTTTTCTCTGTCATTTCGGAGAAAAATTGCGGTTATAATCCTCGAAAGAAAGACGTATGCAATTTTGGTTGCGCAACGGGAAGCCTCTATGTAATTTTAAATAAACCAAGCGGAATGAGTATTTACCCATGTCTGGTCTGGAGCCCTTGCATGTAAAGGCTTGGAAACAAATTACAATCCAGCCTTCTTTCATGGGCGGACGGGTTAAAAGACACCTTTCAGTGCTTCCGCATTGATTAATAGGACTAACCTTCCCACTGGATCGCAACCACGTTATGGATGTTCTTCCTCCCGGCATAAAATGTTGGGTGAAAGAATGTTTCTGAGCGAAATCCATTTTCAGTGCCACAAAATTCTATCTCCATCATTTACAGAAAACGGTACGCTGTCACTGCTTTTTTTCTCAGCGATTGTGAAGTTTGCGGACGATTGCGTACAGCGGTCTTGCAAAGTTGGTTATAATCCTTAAAAGAAAGGCGTCTGCAATTTGGGTGACGCGACTGTCTTGAAGGCCTCTTCCCTCTGCAATTTCAAATAAATCAAGCCGAATGAGTATTTACCTATGTCAAGTATGAAACCCATGTATGTAAAGGCTTGGAAGCAAATTGCAATCCAGCCTTCTTTCATGGGCGGACGGGTTAAAGACCCCTTTCAGAACTCCCGTATTGATTAATAGGACTAACCTCTCCACTGGAGTCTCGGCCAAGTTGTGCTTGTACTGCCTATCGGCATATAAAACTGTTGGGGGGGGAATGCTTCCGAGCTAAATCCATTTTCGATGCGAAATGGTATCATAATTTTTGCAATCTGTTCGCTGTCAACTGCTTTTTAACACGCAGTGATTGTGTTGTATCGGGTAAATGCAAAGGTTCGTCTCGTTGTTTTGACAAAAATTGTGAAGAAAAGTTTTTATTTTGTAACTAAAAAATTACATTGAATCAGTACAGTATATGCCATTCTGTTCGATGACCTTTCTCCATCTCTCCGGTATCATCCCGCGCAAATACAAGTTCTGAGGTTTCTGGCTAAAGAACTGATCCTGGTGACGAAACTTTCTGAACCACTTACGGCACATGGAATCGTCAACTACACCCTCACCCTACACTGTACATATCTTTAAGTATTCTTGCCTTTTCGGGGAAAAAAAAAAGCATTTGTCATAAATGCTCCCTATTTTCTGCCATTTTTAATGCGTAACAAAATTTACAAAACGCAACCTAATAGCAAAGTTTTTCCCCAGGCAATAGCTGAAATTCCTTTCCAACATCCAAAGTTTACACGTGTGAAGTAGATAACACTTCGGTGTTGCCATGCAATACCATCCAAAAACGGACCGAACTTATGCATCAACCCAATAGATGAACGTTTGCATACAGCTGTCTATGAAAGATAGGTCTTAATCCTTAAAAGAAAGACGTAAGCAATTTGGGCGACGCGACTTCGCTGGGAAACCCTCCTGTAATTTTAATCTTTTGACTACGGCTATAGATATTACTGAGGCGATTCTAATAACTTTCAAGACACAACTGCTGCAACGGCCGTAGTCTAAATTCTTTCTTGGCGCGCTCATGGTACAACTGCTGTACCGGTCGTAGTCTAAAGGTTAAATAAACCTTGCGGAATGAGTATTTACCCATGATCTGAAACCAGGACCCTTGTGAAAGGCTTGAAAACAAATTGCAATCCACCCTTCATGAGCGACGAGTTAAAAAGACGCCTTTCAGAGCATTGATTAATAGGACTAACCTCCCCATTGAAATCTCGGACCGATTATGGATACACTGCCTCCTGAAACGTTGGGTAAAAAAAAATCCTCATCGACTGAGCGGAATCCATTTTCAATGCCACGAAATTCTATCTCATCATTTATAGAAAACGGCACTGCTTTTACACACGCCTCGCAGCGATTGTGTGTTTGCGAACGCGTGTGTTGTAGATGAATGTTTGCATACAGCTGTCTTGGAAGATTGCTATCGGTGTGTGTGTGTATGTGGAGAGGTTCCTTTATACTTCCCCTCCTGGCTGGAAAAATTGCGACCCTCCTCGGTGATGTAATACGAAATGGATGTTTGTTTGGAGAGACCGGAGGAAGATTGGGTTATGTATTTAGTGTTATTTCCCGGCCGCCGTTTCCGGAAGATGGGATTTATTTCCCGTGCATGTCTCTCCTGTTTTTTCCTTTCCTGTTTTGAAGGATGGAGGGCAGTCGTGTTTTAAGTAATTTTCGGAAACTCGGGGTTTGCTTGTCGCGTTTTTTTCCCCCGGAATGATCCCTCCCTCTCGAACAAAAGATACCAGGCAATCATCTGGAGATATTCTTTCGGGTTTTAAATGTTTGCATTGCATGTGTACGGGTTTTATTCTAAATATATTGTAATAAAGCGGGGTAGAAAGAAGTTCATCTGCGTCAAAGACGTTTAAACATTTACTCGATATGAGTTACAATTTGCGTACCAATCATTCCTCTGATGGTGAATAAATAAAGAATGTTCTCAGCCCTCTTGAATTGGATTTATCTGTCTTGTGTTTGGAACAGCTTGGCCAAATACGGTCTTTTCGCCTTGAGACCCAATCAATCGTGGACCAATATTTAGTCATGTGTTTTGGAAGAAAAAGAACTGCAGAAGTCTCTTGACGCGCAGAGGGTTAAATGGAAGTTGAGTTGAGAGCGATAAAGAAAGAGTAAGAATACCATTTTCGCACAAAATATGTTTTTATAATGTTTTTACAAGGAAAATGTTTTTAGCCCTTATTGTAAAACGCATTCTGAAAAAAATTGGGGTACCAGTTCGGTTTCCTTGAACTTCCTTTCATGTAAAGAGGCATCGATCCTTTGATTCGATTGCCTGAGCAACAGGCTCTCAAACGCGTTTTGGATCTAATTTTTAAAAGTTCTGAGAATTGCATTCGAAGTATAGAAATTGCAATTCTGAACTACCGTGGGAACAGAATCTTGTCGGAAACTGCTTGTTATGCTGTCTTTGTCGACTCAATGAGGTAAATAGTGCTTGATTATAGTCATTGTGACTGATTTATAGTCATTGGTTAGTTCTTTCGGTGTGACTTTATTTACAACTGCGAATGAACAAAGCGAGTTCACAAGCACACTTTTAACTGAATAATCAAACTTCACATTTCGTTTGGTTAAAGGCTTCGAAGTGACTGATTATAGTCATTGGTTAGTTCTTTTGATGTGACTGATTGCCTCTGCGAATGACAAAACGAGTTCACAAGCACACTTTTGACTGCATTATCAGCCTTCACATTTCGTTAGGTTATCGAAATCCAATCGCGATTTTTATTCACGGTTGTGCATGCGATATCGCAAAATAACTAACGAGAACTGTCCCGAAGGAAAAAAGTATTTGACTACATCTGCTTAACATATTAGGCGACTCCCGAATTAACTGCCCCAGGACACTTCTCGAAATTTAACTTCGCACTGCCCACTCTGTATTTTGCACTGCATCGGGACTGCTATCGTTCATCAAGGCAAAGCAGCCTATAAGAGCTTTTTATTTATTCTGATGGCCGGATAAACTTATCATCGCCTGCCCTCTTCCATCCTCTGTCTGTCCGCACCCTCGTCTCTCCCCACCCCGGTGAAGAGATGAAAAAGCTTATCAGACATTCGCTGATAAGCGAAGGAAAATGCTAGGCGCGGTGTAAACTGTGAACGAGCGATGAAGGTTCCTTTGTAGGATGTGTACGTCTTGTTGGTTTACTCGTAGCTTAATGAGCCGACTTCAAGGTTCCTCGTGCTCCGCTACTCCTTTGGACACGACGGAGCGGGAACTCCGACCCACGGATACTTGGGAATCGGTCCGAAATCGTTTTTGTATAGGGTACTTAAGTTGTAAGAAAATTCCCTTAGGCACTGCTCCTGTTGTGCGCAAAGTCCATAGCGACCGCTTTTCTATTTGGCCAATTCATTCTCGACGAGGTATTCCGTCACGAGAAAATACTGACTAGATATTGGTAGACAAGGCATCGTGGCATCAGAAAAAATTGACCAGAAATTGATGGACGAGATATCATTAGAAAAAAAATTGACCAGATATTGATGGACAAGGCATCGTGGTAACAGAAAAAATTGACCAGATAATGATGGACGAGATATCTTGCCATAAGGAAAGAACTGACAAGATATTAATGGATGAGATTTGTCATTAGAAAAACTGGCCATATATTTATGGACGAGATATCTTGCCATTAGGAAAGAACTGGCCAGATATTAATGGACGAGATTTGTCCTTAGAAAAACTGGCCATATATTGATGGACGAGATATCTTGCCATTCGGAAAGAACTGACCAGATATTAATGGACGAGATTTGTCGTTAGAAAAACTGGCCATATATTTATGGACGTGATATCACCAAAAAAAAATTGACCAGATATTGATGGACAAGGTATCGAAGCATCAGAAAAAATTGACCAGATATTGATGGACATGTCATCGTGGTAACAGAAAAAATTGACCAGATATTGATGGACGAGATATCTTGCCATAACGAAAGAACTGACCAGATATTAATGGACGAGATTTGCCATCAGAAAAACGGGCCATATATTTATGGACGTGATATCACCAGAAAAAAATTGACCAGATATTGATGGACAAGGTATCGTACCATAAAAAAATTGACTAGATATTGACGGACAAGGTATCGTAGCATCAGAAAAAATTGACCAGATATTGATGGACGAGATACCATCAGAAAAAAATAGACCGGGTATATTGATGGACAAGGTATCGTGGTATCAGAAAAAATGGACCAGATATTGATGGACGAGATATCTTAGCATTAGGAAAAACTGACCAGATATTAACGGGCGAGATATCTTATCAGAAAAAGTAACCATATATTGATTGACGAGATATCTCTTGTCATTAAAAAAACTATCCCGATCATCATAAAAAAAAGTAATATCTACATGCAAAAATATATCGGTATTCTTGTGATACATCTCGTCATAATGAAAATAGGTTATATATTAATGGACCGAGATATCTCATCTACTTGGAGTGTTAAATTAGCATAAGTTCACTTTCATTTCGTTATGGCAAATTTATTATTTTTTGGGGCAAATAATGCTGTACAGCTTTTTACTACTATTATTTCACTTATTCCCACTATTAGATTAATATTTAACACATGGATTGATTGATGGAAGAGTGGAATGTCCGAGTAGTGCACATATAATCTTGTACGAAAAAATAATATTTACTTGACATCAAAGATAATTTTTTTTTATCTAGAGGATATTAACCTCCTACTTAACGCAGACTGTCCTTAACTTGATCAACATTTTACCACCACACCACCAAGGTTTCTAATTGCATAATTTTAGTTCTCGCAGTTGCGTACGCGCTGATATCAATCAGATATTAGTATCAACGAGTCATTCAAAATACCGGGAAAAAAACAGACGTATGAAGGGTATAGCGGAAGTTAATTGAATTGAACTCGGGAAAATTTCATTTTTTAGAACGGGAAGGCCTTGAAAGCCACTCAGATTCGTCAGAGGGCGATGCATTTAGTGTTTTTCAAGATTTGAATTGCTTATTAAACAATTTTTTTTCTTTCGTGCAAGCCAGTAATTGTACTCGAATTCATAATCTTTTCGGTAAACAAAGTTTATCTTTTGACGGCATTTAATTTTGTCTTATTTTTACAAAAGCTTTAGGAATTTCCGATTTTGCGTATGAACCATAGATTGTACTCGCCAAAATTTATTCCGAGCTACCACGCATTAGCACTTTAAGCACATATAAAAACAAGCGGCTTTTCTTCCAATGCCCAGCCAATTAAACATTATTCATTATGGCAATACAAGGGCGGATTTGAGAAGCACTTTGCATTACATTTGCGCATCATGGGGGGTGGACACTTGTTACACTTCACATAGGTTCCACCCATTCCAGACACAACCCGTATGTAAGCCACCCATTCATTCTAGACGGTCAAACATCCATGTCTAACCTTGTATTCGAATACGAATCTTTCAATTCGATTACAAGACGGATTAGATTGGTCGGTGAGGAAAATGAAAAAAAATATTTAATCCTTCATGTGGTTTCGACGAGATATCTCGTCCATCACACTCTGACCAACTGTGCTAGTAACAAGATATTGCCGATTGCTTGACCATGACGGGATCGAGATTTGGTCTGTTTTCCTTCTAATGACTAGATGTCGCGTCCATCAAGATCTGGTCTGTGTCTTTGGATGGCATTTTAGGAGGGTTAAACCTCCTGAAATAAATACTGACCAGATCTTGATGGACGAGACATTAGGGGGGGGGAAACTGACCAGATCTTGATCCCGTCGTGATCAAACAATCGGCAATATCTCGAAGGTGAGGAATCTCATAATTAGCAAAGTTGCCAAATCTTAATATTGATGCATGAGATATCTCGTCGAAACCCCTTGGAGGACAGACTGTAAACAATAACGGAGAAATTTGAATCATATGTTGTAACTGGAAAACATCAAAAGAATTAAGTCAGCCGACACAAAAAGCTAAATTACTACCAGATTCCGTCAAAATTGTTCGCATAATGAATTTATTTCAAATGAACGAAAGCAGCTCGGCAACTTCCGCAATGTCCAGCTTCTTCGCTCGACCTTGCAACCACCTACGTCCACCGATAAGACGTTCGGTACTCCATCATAATTAATGCATCCCGTCAAATCCTAATGCACGAAAATCAAAACCAAAGTTCGATTACTTCCCAGCAGGAGCGCTGCAATCCTCTCCGAACCCTTCCATTCGATGAGACAAGTTCCGGCCGTTGCCAATCCCCCGTTTAAAAAATACGTGAGTGGAAAATCCAATTGAAGATGCTTCCAGTTGAGAAAAAAAAATGAATACTAGGGGGGAAGGGGGTTGAAGGAAGTATATTATTACTCCGTCCTTTTTTCCTTAATACCGTTATCTACAGCATCTAGTCGAAAAGACCTTTTTTATTAAGTAACTTTTTAGTTGTGTTTTTATATGCAGCGATTTCTCTTACTACGCGGCAGAGCACTTGAAAAGAGCATTATTCGATTTTGTGAGAGATACCTGTCTTGTTCCATGCACCCCCCGCTCGCCACCCCAGGGCCGAGCTCGTTTATTGTTATTATTATGATTCGTTTTGTGTTGCTGCTGGCTGTTATTTTATTTTTCGTTTCGTACGTGACGAAGTTTTCGGACGGGCTTTTTTTCCCTCGTGTTTTTTTTGTTGCTTGTGTGTTTTGTTTTATGGCTTTATTTTAAAGCGATGCCGTTGTTGATTATTTTGATGAAAAATGGCGTTTGTCGAGAATTTTTTTTGACAACGTGCCTGTTTTCGTGTCTTGTGTCTCGGGCATTTTTGCTCGCTTTTCGTGGCTTATCGTTGAATAGATTTGCATAGATTACCCGTATTAATATTAGTGGAATTGCAATTTTTTTTTTCGTTTCTTTTGCTGTTATTTATTGCAAACATTACGGAATAAAGTAAAAGTGTGCAGGTAATTTTCACCGAGATCTGACGTTAATTTCGGTTGTTTGAAAGAAGTTTTATGTGATCCTCCGTGTATGAATGGTGCTATTTCCATCATCATAATTCGTGGAAGACGAGTTTTGAAATGATGTAATGATGCTCGCTCGAAACGCTTGGGGGGTGGGGGGGATGTGTTATCTTGCGCATGTGGCTAAGTTAACATACGTATCTTTGCTCTTTCTAAAATTGAACTCAGTCGAAAATCAATTCATTTGGGGACATAAAACAATTTGAGATTCCCTTGTTAACAAGATGTAAATGGAAATATTTTACTCGTAAAACATTTTTTAACCCTCTGAGGGGCTCACACGCATATTTCCGTTCCGCACAACTTCCACCCTTGTACGACTTCCATATCGAGTTTTGATTTCCTTGACTAATAAAATATTTCTTGGAGTTCTTTCTGCCAATAGATGTGGTTATTTAGACATTCGAGGATGTAAAGATATGCTATAATTCTCTGAAAGCTTGTAACGCTCAGAAAGTAGGTAGTTGAATTAACATCACGCTGGAGCAACACAACGGTCTGTTGGCGACGGTCCGGGATGAATCCTGGAGGGAAAGATAGAAAAGGACGCTCTTCTAATTTTGAAAGTCAGATGTCGATGTCACACTTGAGCTGGCATCCCACTCTCCAAACTTCCACTCCAGTGAGTTAAAATACTATTCATAAATACAGAAACATCAGACTAACATTCGTTTTCTTGGAATTGTTTTCAAATTCAGCATGCAGGTTGTGAAATATCAAATTGAACGCTAGCCCAAGCGATGAATATTAATTGCAAACGTCCACGAATACGTCAAAAACAATTTAACATTTTCCCTGATTAGATTCTATCGTGCATTCGAAAAGGAACGAGATAAAATGCCATCCACCACAAGGATAATGACAATTTGACTTAATTACGGGTTTTTCACTCTTGCTTATTCGAAAGGAAAGCAGGAACGGCCATCTCTCCTATCACTCCACCAACCTTTATACGTATTTCAATTAATATTTCCTGAACCTGTTTGGGTATATTTTATTTTGTCACATCATCTGGACGTGTTCAGACTGCCTATGTCGGCTGTAGAAACTTTCAATCCCATCTCCTGGCGTTCATTTGGTTAGAAGGTAGCTGTCAAGTTGAATGCAACCACGCGCTTGCTGTGTTTTGATTGTTTTGTTCATTTCAGAGGAGATCTTGCTTTTTCTCTGCGAGAGGAAATGCTCGCGCCGTAAAGGGATTGGGAACTGGTTTTTGTTGTGGCTTTTTAAAAATATGTAAATTGAAAACGCTTTTGCGTGATTACGGGCGACATCAGCGATTGAGTCGGCTTGATAAAATTTTAAATTATCTCTTGGTGTTGAAGCGCTTGACCTGCCGTTTCGGAATGATGGATCGGGAAACAATTTTGATGCAACCCGATTTTTCGTTTTTTTGAGACCCAGAAAATAGATTTTGTCGAATTTAAGCTTTGTTGTTGTTTACCTGTAAAAAATAGTTTGTAATAAATCGAATCGAATTACTCATGTCCCTAGTTGATCTAAAATAGTTTTGAGTTGTTAAAATTTTACTCAATCGCTTTTATTAGAAAAATGCAATTTTTTAATTCGGTCAGCGTAGACTAAACAATAGGTAACTCAAATAATGGACCTATTAAATTTCCTTTGTACTCAGTTTGCCCTTGTCATCGCATAGATTATTATGTATTAATTTTCTTCATTTTGCAATTTCGTATAAAACAAACCTGTACACTCGTTACTGCTTGGACAAATTTGGTCCTTGGGTCATAAGTCAATAGTCCTTGGGTCATCCAACCTTTCGCTCGCATTGCTTTGACAATTATTCCGTAGCAATTTTAATATTAATTCACTTTTAAGCCCAGATACGCCAAAATTCGAACTCTTGGGTTTTCTACAGGCTTTGATCCATACTTTATTATAAATATTTTGACTCCAAATCACAATTTATTTTTGTAATTGACATGCCAGTATAAAGGATGAACAACTTTGCTGTCTTTTTTCTGTGATACAAAACCTAAATAACGAAGCACGTTTCACAGAAAAAATTGTACCGAAAACTGTCCTGTTCGTTAGATTTACGCAGTCTTTAGACAACGAAAGCATTTTTGTATTCGCATCATAATGTCGTGATTTCGAAATACTATAATCGACTTACTACACTCGTATATGACATTCATTAGATACAAATATCGAACTCACGAAATCATCGGTATAAGAATAAATCAGCATAAACGATTGTTGCAACAAGTGAAGACCGATATTTCCATAACAACCTTTTGTGGCGATTTAAAACCCAAACTGAAAAGGGAAGAAAGGCATCTAGAGTGCAGTATCCTGTTTAAAAAAACCCCGAAAGTTTACCCGCGCGACAGTGAAAGACATCAGAATGCCAGTCGTGCAACGACCGATTCAAAGATTCCTGAACTTTTTTTCCCCACAATAACTTTAATACCCGACTTAGGCCACTCTCACCGGGGGCATGTTTTTATGGAGAAACAAGTTTAGGGCAGACCGCGGGCAGTAAAAGTTTCGTTTTTCTGCGGCAACCTGGCCTTAGCCCCAGCCCGAGTTCAGCGGATTCGAATGCTTCCTGAATGCTAATGCCGTGCAATGGGACAGCGAAAAATAACACGCTTTCAGAAGGTGGCCAGCAGGCCCTTTCATATGCATCAAGTTGCGCAAGCATATAATTTATTACTGGAAAATGGCCTGTCGGGTTATCTTATTGCTTGTGCGTGTGTAGTAGATTAGGGAGGGAGGCACGCATTATGCCTTGCCTTTTTTTTTGCGCTCTTTTGGTAATATGTAAAGTTACAAGTATAATTTCCTTCTTTGTTTGTGATGGGGATTTTGATACGCAGGCTTCCAGGAATCGGAATTGGCGAGCTTCTATTCGGGTAGGTTTTACGATCACTTTTTTTTAACCCTCCTCGGGGTTATCTCGTCTTATTGGGCAAACTGTACAGATCTGGATGGGTGAGGAGTGGGGTGCGATCTCGTCATCGGACCGTGGTTCAAGACTGTAGGGTGTTGTCCTCGATCTTTCCTTTCGGGTTTGATACCAGGCAGTCGCCAATAGCCGAATTTGTTGCTCCAGTGCAACGTTGATTGAAATAACTACCTTGTTGGATGAGGTGTTGTTAGAAGAAAACTAGCTAGAGATCTTCGTCACAAAGATAAATCGACAATGTCTTAGTGACGAGATATCTCGTAATTAGGAAGACTGGGCAGTTCTTGATGGACGAGATATCTCGTCGTAACCACTTGGAGGGTCGAGGCAGTGCGTTTGGTGATTTTCCTGACTGAAAAAGCTTTGGGGCGATTGCGGCAGAAGTTCTCTGATAAGTCGTTCAGTATGCTCAAGAACTAGAGCAGAAGGTTATTTGGTGGCAGATATTGATTGGTGGTGTTTTCTGTCGTGCGTTGATGAGTAACGCAGTTGTTTAGCGCTCTACGTTGCTTGACCAATTTTGCTAATACTTGACGAGATATCTCGTAGTCATGATATTGCCGATTTTCTTATGACGAGATCAAGATCTGGTAAGTTTTGCTATTGACGATATAAACGACGAGGCAACCACCACAAGGGTGAATCATCAACAATTGCACAATGTGAAATCTGAGGGGTTCACATACCCATATGCCCGTTCTTTTTTATCACAATTATTTGAGATTGGCCAGGTTGGGCCAAACACAATACAAATATGACCCTTGCTCCATAAACCCCCAAAATGACCATTCGGCAGTGTTGCTTGCTTCAGATCTGGCTTTGAAAAATCCTATTCAAAGGAGCATGAGTATAATATATAAATGAATGCCGTTAATCTAAGTCTTGGTGACAAATTGCATACAAAAAACTCTTGCATCTTCTCTTGTAATATGCAAACGAAAACTATCCCCCAATCCCTCTTTTTGTTTTTACTTTTCATGACATTTTTACACGAAGTTGTCTCTTGTGTTTGTCGCAGCTTGAACAAATAGGATCCTTGCGCCGTAGTACTCAAAACAACCGGCAATGCTCACTTGCTTTATATCTGGTTTTTATAAAATCTTATCAGTCACTCCTTTGGTTATGGTATTATGAAAATGAATTCCATTCATCCAACTCTAGTGACCGATGTTGCATTAAACTGACACATCTTCCAATTTTTCCTGTCAGATCGCATGAGCAAACGTTCGAAGCGTCTTGCAGTACCAAAAAAAAAAGGGGGGAACTATTCACCAGGAGCATAATAGAACAATCGCCGTAACAGCCCGCTGTCTGGCACAGACCTATAAGAGATGGGCGATGCGCTTTTGGAGTAATTGCGCGCAGCGTAATTTGGTAGATGCCTTTTAGGTAGGCAAAAGTGAAAGCCCCGTGCATTCGTGCGTGACCGACGCTTATCAACGTGTCTATGATCTGTCAAATGTAATAAGAATATGAAAACGGAAGCAATAAAAGTTACGGTGGCCGTTAAGTCACGGCGGTTGGCTTTGCTGATTTTTTTTGTCCCTATTACTCTGCCCTTCTCTCCTAATAGTAGTGTTAACGATGGGTTAAAGTAAGGTAATCGGATTATTATTTTTTTTGGAGAGAAATCGTATTAAGGTTTTTTTCTTTCGTGGGACATAGTGCGTGGTGTTGAGGGAAGAGATTAAGTTGGGAGAAAAACATCGCTTTTTTTTCCTGTGAGCTTATTCTGTGAATTGAAAGCAAGTGAATGTTAGCTGATGTTTTTTTGAGGAATGTATTTTAATTTAAGTATTTTTTTGCTCCTTAAATTCAGTTTTTATGGTTGAAAAATAAAGAATTTCACGCTAATGCTCCTGAAGGATTTTCCACAATTATGCTTCCTCCCTAGATTGGGAATCGTCGTTAGTTTGGAGCTTTTAATTATTTTTCATTTTGAGAATTATTTTAGACTTTTTTACATTCACTTTTTTTTCGTCGAAAAATATTTTGCGGATATTTTTCTTAAAAGGTAGCAAAACATGACATTGGCATTAAAAAAAATTCATTTTCAAACTATCGCGATTCAAAATACAATTCTGCTAATCTCAATTCTAAATCGTATTAAAAACCTACCATTCCAAATGTCTTCCCTTTATTAACCATTCGATCTCAATCGGCGCCAATGTGACGATATGCATGGAACAGGAATGTTTTCAAAATTAAGCATGCAGGATGTGTAAAAGGTTAATGAAAACCATCCACACAAATTCCCAAACAAACAAACATGGCGATGCATCTCACATGAATACCAACTAACTCAATTAAACATGCTTCCGTCAAAAGGCGAGAACCTGCTCTTACATAACACAGACCAGGAGTTTAAAATGTAAGGTGGTAGGAAATGAATCGATATCCGCGGTAAATAACACAATTCCGATCCACGCAGTTCTCATTTTGTGTACGGTCCCCACTCGTGAAATCTGAAGCAAATCCTGTTATGTCTGCATTCTAAAGTGAACCGTAAAATATTCTCGCTTTAAGCCTCCTTTTATTATCGCAAATTGCCTTTTGATGAAAATCTCGAATCACTGGAAAAGCGAAAAGAATTGCTTTTAAAATTGGATGAAACGGCGAAGACCTCATTATACAATGCAGGAAAAGGTTTTTTTGTTTTTGTTTTCCCCTCTTCCCCTTTCCCATAATGTTTTAATTGGCTAATCTGAACTGCCTCGTCGCTCTGTTTAATAATAACAATGCAACACAGAACAGACGCGAGCACCCTTCATAATTGATGAGATTATCTTGTGTTAATTTTGTTTGGACGTTTTGTCGGGGGGCTCGATTATTCGCGACCTGCGCTTGCGGAGTTGAGCTGTTCGACTGCGAAATGTCACTTACGCTCTCGCTCAGCAGAAATCGGCTGTTGCCGATATTCCGATGTGGAGGGATCGTCAAATATTTGTCTTTCGCGGTTTGGGGGTAGAGAAAACATGGAAATATTTTGTGGTGCTCCATTTATTATATATTTTTTCTGTGGGTGTTTTAGCTTGCACGCGTAAGTCATGTCTTATATTTTCGATACTCTGTCGTGTTACTTATTGATCTCGATCGGTAAATATAAGTTAGCCATTTTCGTAAAGGAGCAGGATTGAGAAGAAAATGTCCAAAGGTATTTGGTTAGAAATCTTCGGTATCCTATAAACATTTTCAACATATACAAGTATTATAAGCAACATTTACAGTATTTTAACAGGGATAACGCAGTGGGATCACATAATGACAATTTATCCTTCCGGTTTTAGGGGTATATGTAGCTCAGTTGGAAGAGCAACGGATTAGCAAACGGGGGTTGCGAGTTTGAAACTAGGTCCAGCCAAAGACCGTCGTGGGCTGGTGCATGTTAAATCTGTCAGGGCATTAAATGTCCTCTAGTTGGCGTGGTGTGGTGTTTGGGGTACCAGCTCAGGCGTTCTCGCTCGGTTTGTGGCCTCCAGGGAGTTTGAACACAAGCAAGCGGTTTTAGTTCATTTTTGACAGCAATTTAACTGTCGCTTTAACCTCACAGAAAACTTTTTTTTAGAGCAGCGCCTGTGTGCACATTTCTTAATTCAAAATTTCTGCTTTGCATCACACAAATTAATTTTTTCCCCTTTTTCTCATTTGATCATCTTCACGGTATGGGAAATTTTGTTTACCGTAAACCCAATTTTAGGGTCGGTATCCCATGATTGTGTTAAGTCATCTGACCGTGGCTGTAATTTACGAGGTGTCCTTGAATCTTTCCCTTCGGGATCGATCCTGGACCGTCGCTAGTAGCCCGTTGTGTTGCTCCAGTGCGTCTTTAATTAAATAAATACCTAAAGGAAGCTAAATCGAGTAGAAAAGGAACACTGTTTCGCTAAAAATCTTCATTAAACTATAAGCATCTTTAACATACAAGAAATATAAATAAAAGCATATAATACTTCTCACTGCATTTATAGTATAGTAACCCTACTATAAATATTATGCGCTAATTATTATAATCTATATTTACAGTATTTTAACAGGGATATCACACTGATCACATAATTATAATTTTTTCCTTCGGCATTTGTTGAGGCATCTGAAATTTTTTTTATTGAACAATAAAATGCTTTTATGTGATCCATTATTTAATACATACCTATACAATAAGATAAATATACCAATGTGTGTAGAAAATATAGTCATTTTATCATTACCTCTCTTGTATGTAATCACTTCCTTTGTTATAATCACAATTTCTTGTCATTTGCACTTATCGAAACCGGTATAAGTCAAACAACGACATTTTTCAGGAGACCGTTTTATTGAATGCATGTTTTACATATCCACTATAAATTAACTCAATAATTTCAACCAGCATTTGCTTTTTGTTTTGCTCATAGTTAACATACTAATTTGATAAAAAATATTTTTTTCCCGTGCACTTATAAACAATTTTTGACATAACTGTTTTGCCCAAACAAGTTGGCAATTTTCGTAACATTTATTGAAAAGAGCAAATAGAATTGAAAACGTGATGGTCTGTTTCCAATACTGGATTTTGAAGAATGAGATGAATTGTTTTATTGCTTCTAAGTACGTGATATTAGTAACTTTTTCATTCAATTCCATAAAAGGTAACTGGAAAGTTGCAGCTTTTCTTAAAAGAGAATACATCACGTCCATCAATGTAAACAGTTTATTGAATATTGCGTAGTAGTTTATTGCAGATTTGTATTTCTCCAATACAAGTTTAAAAACTTTGTTACTGCTTTTTTTAATGACCACATATCTTGCTACATTGTACTCCATACATTATACGAGTATGTTCACAAATAGTCATTATAGTAGTAATAGAAAATTAGTTATTATAACATGTGAAGACAGCAAATTATCTCTAGATATGAATTTATTCTTTGTACTTAAATGGCACAAAATAAATCAACACCATTTCGATGAGTTTTAATGTATATCACAAAATCTGCTAGAGTTCATACCTTTTAGTTTATACTAATTTACCGTGAAATTTACATTCATTCATAAATTGAAAAAAAGTACCTTAAAATTAGAAAAATACTACATAAATAAACTTTGAATATATTTACTAACTACATTACTAATTTTATTGATAAAAAATTCTTGGTAAAATAACATAAATTATTACGTTTCAACTGGTATATCAGAAACGCATTAAGAATTCGAACATGTTTGAGCTGTAAGTTTTTAGAATGTGAAAAGAAAATAACTTAATTTTAAATTGACTTTTTCCATAAAATATCTCACAGAAAATAAAAATCTTATTTAAATCAAAACTTCAAGCATCAAAAATAATTTTTTTTAGTTTGGAAATTGAATTTCACCTTCCATGCAGTTGAGTTAATCATACGTCGCTTAGTTTGGATTCATCATAAAACTAACTTCACTGAGAATAGGATAAAAAAAAAAGATACGATTGGTAATAATATTTATAACTTACTCATAATCTGCTCGATCGCCGATCCATATAGTAATCCAAGTTATAATCCATGGTTAATCCACACTAATACAGCTGTAACGCACATTTCTTCTAAAATACGGAATAAATCATTTTTTCCACATTTCGGAACAAATAAATGCAAATTTATCCACTCAAGAACGACGGCGAAAGGAATTTTATTCCAAAACGCGAGAAAAAACAAAAACACCGTTTCCTGAAAGATTTCGAACAAAATTCGCGCATTCTAGACAGTCGATAAACGGAAACCTTTTTCGGTTTCGAAAAAAGGGGTGTTGGAACTTAGCGCCCACCGAAGCGCAGCCTATCCCATCCGAAATCGCGTTCGAGACTGACCGCCTATTGGCAAGTAGGCGGGATCCGTCCCGTCGCCCAACCTCGCCAAAAACCGCCGCCAACCCGCCGCGCCAAGGCGCATTCTCCCGCGATCTGCGACAGGCTGTTTTGTCGACTTAATTGCACAGTCGCGATGCAATAATAATTACACTTAAACCCTTGTAGCGCAGAAGGAATTCCTCGCCAAGATTAGCTAATTAAGATTTCTAGCCATCACAAAAGACGCTTTTGAATGCGCTGGAGCTGAGTCATTGTGATCAATTCAGGCGCAGTTTCGAGTGTTGGAGCTTCTCTGGAAGGAGAGAAAAAAAAAAGAGTACCGAAACTGCGCGCTCGCGTTTGTGAAAGAGATTACGTTCGTGATTCTCTCTGCTGAACGGGATTACGGCGACTGGCTGTTATTGTTATTATAAAGGTTTTTGAAATATGTCGGAATTTTCACAAAGGACGCGAACTTCGCGTTTGTGCGGGATTCTGAATGGCGTTTTGGATCATGGGTGTTTATTTTTTCGCGTGTTTGTGTGAAATTGTAAGAACTGTCTTTTTCCGGGTTTGCTGTAATTAGCTTTTTTTGAACCTTTATCGGGGTTTGTTTGTTAAAATACGTCTTGTTTAGAATTTGGGTTTATTTTGTTGCCTCTGGAATATTTAATGATGTGGACTTTCTTGAGCAAACAGTTTTTTTTACTCCCAGCTTGTTTTGGGATGGAATAGCTTTCGTGTTCAGTTGAGCGAGAAGTATTTAATCTGCACTTGCAGTTGTGGGGATTATGTGCTTAACACAACAAGGTACTTAAAAACAATCGGATACAGCCGATTTGTTTTCTAACTGATGCGTGTTTTCAGTCGGCATTTGCATGCCATTAGTTGTCGGTGTTTGTTATCGAGGCTTGAAGTTTGTTCTTGGGAAAGTAATCTGTTTAAATTACAATCAAATGTGCATAAAAATCGGACATTAGATTTAATCTAATCTGTTTACACGAAGTAAATCCAAATAGTCGTTGTAATGCATTTCAGCTGAGTGAGGAACAGTGGTTTAAGTGGAATCTGATAGTGTTCACGAAACCTCGTACGTGTAAGATAAAGGAGCTGTAGTGAATCGGTTCACCCGGCCTGCTGGCCAGATACGACCCTCAGAATAGGTTTACCCGGCCTGCAGATCAGACACGGTCCTTCGAACGAGTTTATCAAATCCGTAGACCAAACCCGGACCATCGGATAGGTTTACCTGGCCCGCAGACCATTTACGGCGTTCCAAATTGGTTTACCCGGCCCGCTGAAGTAGCAATGTTTTGAAAATAGTTACATTGAAATTTACGTCCAGCAGTTTTTTTTTCAAACATGGTAAAAAAAAATGTAAATGGTTAAGAATAGTAAACACATGATTGAATTAAAACCTATTGTTTTCAACGAATCATGGCAAAACGTTTTCCAAGTTACGTTTCCTCGGTCTTATGTTTTGTTGCATCTAATTTTACTACGACTCATCGATTTTTGTGACAGTTTATTCCTCTATGACATCGATCCCGTTAACTATCTTAGTTTAGGCACTCCATTTGACACCAATGCTAAACTAACAAAAAGACTGTTCTGACGAATCGAATATTCTATCCCCCCCAATCTATCTCCATCGAGCAAGTGGAAGCAAACGATTTGGGTGATTTTTCATGGCTCGTTCCGCGGATGATGAATTGGGATTTGTAATGGTGATAAATTGTGAAGCATCCCACCACAAAGAGCGGGCCCACCTGTCAATAAGGTCTGGTTTATTAGCGGGAGAGTTTATCCGGGCGCTTTTAAAGCGCTGCTAATGGACCCGGGGGTTATGTCAGCGCTGATGGGCCCATTAATCAGACGGGGTTTCAAATATTTAGTCCACTTGCGGTGTTTGGTTTTTTGAGGGACCGTGTGAAACTTGGGGGTCGGTGGGGGATTAGGATGAAGTGTTCTGATCCAGTTTCGTTTGTGTTAAATTTGTAAATCTTAAAGTTAACTTGTGGGGCCCGTCGTGTGGCCATTGCTCTAACAACCTGCGAATTGTTGGCGGCGCAGCTTGTTATTTCTCTCTTCTGTATTTTTTTAATAGTTTCTTTGCGTGTGTTTGTCCATTACTTGATGTTTTTTCTGTGTTATATGTGGTGCAGCATGGCCTCATAGCTTATAACATTCGCTGCCTGTCACGTGAGGATGTTGTGATAAGTATTTCCCCGCCGTAGAAATGGATTTTTCCCAGAAGCCGTCTTACTTGTTATAACAAATATGATTGAAAAGTGCGACATTTCCACGCATATACCAGATTGACGAAAGGCTCAGCCAACAAATTTGCAATTTCATTATTCGTTAGAGGTTTATTAGATTGCATTTTTCTTTCTTTTTTTTTTTAGGCGTGAAGGCCCTGCAGAACTATAACGTCTCGACAGCTCGTATTACAAAATTTCAAAAATAACTAATAAAGCTATAAATTCGAAACCATATACCTTTACAACTAGCTTCTAACCATTACTCCACGCCAAAACCTAACATAACTTTACATTAGTAACACCCAAACAACCTACAGTAACACAAAAGAATTGAAGATAAGAGCTATCTGAGTGCCGCTGATTCGGTGAGAAGTTCTTAAGGTGTATTAAATGAGGATTTTAGTAAGGAGTGAATTAAAGAGTAAATTACATCCACTGAGTGTTAAGTGTTTTTTTATTGAAGTAGAATTATATCTAAAGAGCTTGAGTTGTCGAAAGACACAGCGGTTGCCTTGGAATTTCAGTTTGGTTGAGTATGTTGCTTTTGGGTTGCGTAGTTGATGCAGTAGGCAATTGTAGATATCCCTTTATTTCAAATTATTAACTCTCCTCCTTTCAAATTGTTGACTCTATATCTTCGATAACCTCCTCCTTTCAAATTGTTAACTCTTTATCTTCGATAACCTCCTCCTTTCAAATTGTTAACTCGTTATCTTCGATAACCTCTTCTTTTCAAATTATTAACTCTTTATCTTCGATAAACTCCTCCTTTCAAATTGTTAACTATTTTCGATAACCTCCTCCTTTCAAATTGTTAGCAATTTATCTTCGATAACCTCCTCCTTTCAAATTGTTAACTCTTCGATAAACTCCTACGATGTAGAATTATACCTTTTTTAACGATGCATGCGTCAGCCGATGAGTACTTCCCCCTTCGCATATAATAAAGGCCGATCTCGATACAGGAGTTCAGATCATTCCCCATCCAATTTAAATGTTAATAATAAAAAAATAATAAAAAACCCGACTGCATAAAAATCTGTAAATGCAACGATAATAAGACATCGAAAAGCATTCCACACGACACCCCATGCTTCTTAATAATACCATTAAAGTCTCAAGTCCAGGAGGAAAGAAATCGGGGAGAAATAAATGAAATTCTTGAACTCCGCGGTGCGAATGAAGAAATACATCGATTTCCTACGACACACCCTGTCTCGACCCCCCCTGCATATCACTTAATACATAATGGCCTTTTTTAATATCGCTTTCATTTATCGTTTGATGTCGAGAGAAAATTGGACGGCCATAACATGCTCGGGTTTTGATTGAGGCTTGATGGGTAACGGGGAGGGGGAGGTTGTTCCGAATCGAGAACTCGGATAGGGGTAAGGAGGAGGGTCGGACTGTACTCCGGTTTTTTTTGTTTTATTTTTGGGGAAGTATAAAAAAAAAGGGACTTGTCGGTGCCTATCAGTTGCCGATCGCTCTCCGGAGCTCTCCAATCTTTTGCGGATAACGTTAAAATTTTCATTTGGGTGGCAGTATCGGATCTTTCTCCTCTTCCCGTCGATATTAAAAGAGATTTCATAGCGAATGCGAGATGGATTTAGGGGGCTGTCTGCAAATTGAGGTTGGGGGATTCGACCTCGGGGGCTGGACTCGATTTGCGGTGAGAAGACTACACAGTGTTTATTCGCAGCGGAGACTACCTGCTCTAGATCTGCGTATTTAACACCCTTCGAAAGACCGTCGTGTACGTGGAGGCCGGTGCACTTAATCTGCCGTGTACTGTTCAACCGGTATAGTGGTTAAGGTGTAAATGTTAGCCTCTAGATTGGAAGGTTCCGGTCCTGAGCATCCATGCCCGGGTTCGGGCATGGATGCTTGTAAGCGTATGGTGTATCTTAAAACTGTCGTGGCCGAAAGTCCTCACGTTGGGTTGGTGTGGAAGTTTGGAGAGTGGGGTGCCGGCTCAGGTGTTGCCTCGTCATCTGACCGTGGTTCAAAATTACGTGGTGTCGTCCTCGGATCTTTCCCTTTTGGGATTGATCCCGGACCGTCGTCAATAGCCCGTTGTGTTGCTCTAGTACGACCGTAATTTAAAAAAATTAAATCTGCCGTAGTCTCGAATGTTATCAGGTTGGCGTGGTAAATAAAGTTTGGAAAGTGGGGTGCCAATTCGAGTGTGGGCCTTACGGATTTGACCGTGGTGCTGTCCTCTGATTTTTCCTTTCCGGATGGATCCCGGATTTGCGGAAAAGTATGTGCTTTCAGTTCTTTTTGGCTGGTATTGTAAAGCGTGGAATTGTTTTCCTGAAGTTGGATTGGGTTTTATGGAGCAAAGGCAACATTGGGTCATACTGCACCAAAGGCAACATTATGTCATACTACACCAAAGGCAACATTGGGTCACACTACACCAAAGGCAACATTGGGTCACACTACACCAAAGGCAACATTGGGTCATTCTACACCAAAGGCAACATTGGGTCATACTACACCAAAGGCAACATTGGGTCATACTACACCAAAGGCAACATTGGGTCATACTACACCAAAGGCAACATTGGGTCATACTACACCAAAGGCAACATTGGGTCATACTACACCAAAGGCAACATTGGGTCATACTACACCAAAGGCAACATTGGGTCATACTACACCAAAGGCAACATTGGGTCATACTACACCAAAGGCAACATTGGGTCATACTACACCAAAGGCAACATTGGGTCATACTACACCAAAGGCAACATTGGGTCATACTACACCAAAGGCAACATTGGGTCATACTACACCAAAGGCAACATTGGGTCATACTACACCAAAGGCAACATTGGGTCATACTACACCAAAGGCAACATTGGGTCATACTACACCAAAGGCAACATTGGGTCATACTACACCAAAGGCAACATTGGGTCATACTGCACCGAACAACGTTAAGTAAATGAACGAACAGACAAAAAATATTTTAATGACACTGAAGATAGAAATACACACAAGGAGGAATCGAACCTGCGCCGCCTACAACTCACAGTTTGCTAACGCTGTGGGCATACCTACTGACGACCCCCACAAAATATTGCACTTATTTGCTACAAATAACTTATTCTTTGAATCTAAAGACCCGGTATAGTTTCAGAGAAAGCATATATATATATATAGCTGACAGAAACTAAAAAAATACTTCATCTCAAAATTCGAACGTGATCGAATTATAGAACCCTCCCGCCATCATTCCAGAACTGCAAGCAATTCCAACGTTCTCTTCCAAACACGACCCCCAAGACTGACGAGCGAGACTAAGAAAGGAGATGGCCTAAAATCGTTTGGGCCAAACGTGATATTCAAGAGGGAAAAAAAAGACGAGGTAGACACCGAACGGGGGTGGGGAGGGAGCGATGGAACGCACTTTCTGATCTCTCTCCTCCGCGATCGTTTGAGATTTAGAATCTGAGCTCCTTTCGGCGAATAGATAACGACCGGAGGAGGCTTATCCGGTAGCGAAAATAATAAATCCCGACCGGGAAAAAAAAGGAATAAACAAGCACTGTTACTTTTACTTTACCCTTTCACCATCCACCCACATTGCTTTTAAACGACATCGTTGTTGATATTAAGCCTTCCAGTTTATTACGGCGGGGAGGGTTGTGGCTTTTTTTGTTTCCGGAGTGGTTTTTCCTGGAGTTTTTTTCCCAGGAAAACGCGGCTGTTGTGTGCCGAGTGAGGCTCTTTCGCATTTGTCGTCGCGTGAGTTGTCTGGAGTTAAGATGGATGGGTGGACTTAGGGGTTGTTCTCTGTCGGGAAAAGGTAACGGATTGAGACGAGGGAAAACAAAGGAAGAGTCACCTTTGATGTTTCCGCCACGAAATGTATATGTATGTTGTTTTTTCCTCTTAGCGGAATCGGTGGCTTGGATTATGGCAGGGATGGGTTGATTAGAGAGTTGACGGATGGTAGGTGTTTTAATCAACGTCGCACTTGAGCAACACAGAGGACCATTGACGACTGTCCGGGATCAACCCCGAGGAAGACACCGCGTAATTTTGAACCACGGTCAGATGACGAGGTCATCTTCTTTCTTCATTGGAAGAGCACTCCCGAGCCGTGTCACCCCGCTTTTGGGATATATCAGACTGCGCAAGTGCGTGGGAGGTCCTCGAGTGGAACAAAAGAGAGAAACAGATCCTTGACACCCCGCTCGAAAAATCCTCTGCCGCCTTGGAAGGCTAAGCCGGGACGTGAACGTGGTCGACCCAGCGGAATCGATGGACAATTGTCCTTGGAGAAACTCCAGACCTTGGAACCCAAGGTTGATTTTGTCCTTTAGGACCTTTAATGTTGGCTTCACCCGAGAGTGATCTGGACACTAACACGCATCTGCCCCACAAACTGGCTGCAGCGCGAACATCTTAGGCGAAGATGCTTTAAATAATGCGGCGATGTTAGTACCGAGGTACTAAGGGTTGTCCAGGTCAGACGGTCAATGTTCCTGTAGTACGTCTAACCACTTTTGTCGGAGACATTGACCTGCAACTGTAACACAGTTGCATCCATCTTCGGGTAAAGATGGTTTGCCTAATCGGCGAGTCACATAAATCACATTTGTAGAGCGTTTCTTTTTCGGGCCTCCAGCGAGTGTCTTCTCAAATTAATAGTCAACGTTCCTCTCACTACTTACAGCAAAAATACTCACCAACTTACCGTTGTGTCGAGGGAGCACTTATGGGGAGTCTGGAGAGTTAAAGTAAGCGAGTTGCGATAATCAAGGTTCTGTTTTCTTGGAAATGAGGAATGTCTATACTCTAAGGAAAACTCTGAGGCATGTAGTAATACTTTTGAAGTAAAAAAACAATTGTCTGATTAGTGTTTCTTCTTGGCATCCATTCGAATGAAAAGACATTTCAATTTGCTATGACTTGAACAAGTTTTACTCCGATTAAATTTTTTAGCAGCCGTGTTGAATAACTACTCTGTTGAAGTTAAATACACAAGGTTTTTCATAACTTGCAGCCCAATTACGAAAATATGCCAGTTTTCAGTGCACAGTTGAAATAACTACTTGAATATAAATGTTGGGATGACCTTGACCCTGCGACTTGTTTTGTTCCATTTAGAATGAAGTTCCGTGCCATTGTTTTTAGTAATTTACTTTTAATTTAAACAGCTACGCCTTTCTGGGTCTTTGGTTATACTGAATATCTTTCTTATTTTTAGTAGACCAACCTTGAATAAAATCGGAGTTGAGCATTTTGAAAAAATGCTCTTGATTGGTACTTATTTGTCCTTTTGAAAATATCACGATAATTCCATTGCTATTGTTGGGCAAAGAAAAAACGTTGAAAAATATTTGTTTATAAGAAACGTACGAGCAACCTGAGAGCTGTGTAGGTTGCGCATGTTTGATTTTCCCCTAAGTGTGCCTTTCTCTACTAAACTGTTCATGTGTACCCTTGATTTTGTATGTCTTGTGTTTTGGCGCAGTACGGCGAAATATGTTTTGCGCCATAAAAACCCAATCCAGCCAATTCATAGTATCCCGGGATAGTGTAAAGACTGTCACATTCTTGCACATTAGTGTTTGAAAAGGCTGCGGTCCATAAGCTGCCATAGAAAAAAAATAGATTCAAACAAATAATGTTCGGATTGCAATTATATATGCGCCAGGAAAAATTCCTTATGTGTGTGTCCATTTACTTGATGTTATCTGTCTTGTGTTTGGTACAGTTTGGCCAAATATGACCTATGCGCCATTAAACTTAACCAACCTTGCCTCCTTCTGGCAATACCCAGTCAAGGTCTCGTAAAACTCGCGATGGTGTAAAAAAAAAAATTCAGTGTTTGAATCAAACAATTCCTTAAGAATTCTACTCCACAATTCTTAAACTTCATTCTACATTTCTAAAATAGAACCCCCCTCCAAAATGAGCATTTCATCCTGCTCATTTCCCCTCTCCCCTCTGCGGTTTCGAATATTTCGCGTTCTATTCGATCTTTTTGTTCCCGTAAAAAAAAACCTGCTCCGCACATTTTGATCGAAACATTCCATCCCCAGCACGCTCGCCCGAAACAAAGCTACCCGGCATTTTACCGCACAAAAAACAGGATCGCCATTCTTTACTCTGAACCCCCCAAAAAGAAAGAAATATGAGTGATATGCATCCTCTGGTCGATCCCCTCTCTCGATTTGTGTCAACATTTTTCATACCCCCCTTCCCAACTACATCTTCCTTCCTGGTTTTGAAAAATTCCCGGAATTTTTCCGGGGAAGCGGAAGCATGTGTATTTTAACATCTGCCAAAGCACCGGTGGCTAGATAAGGCGCATTTAACCATTTGCCGGCGGTGGGAGGTTTTTGCTTTTTAAGCGCCGCTTGGCTCCCACACCTATCTTCTTTCTGCATCTGGTTTCTTGACTTTGCCGATGTGCCTTATTTTCCCCTGAACTGGTGTTTCTGAGTTGATTGTTAATGATGCACAACTTGGACGTGTCGTGTTGGAGAGAGAGAGGGGATGTATGGTTTGGGGGTGTTTTCTGGTTTCTTTTGTGTTTCTTTTTTGGGAGGAATGTGCCGTGGGATTGTTGCGTGATGGATCGTGTTCTTTTGTTTGCTCTGGGATTCTTCTGATCGTTCTCGAAGGGACGTTGCGATTGAATTGCGTGCGGAAACAATGCCGGGCGTTTTCGTTCGTGAGGGGGGCTTCTGGATTTTCGGTGAGGGAAGTTGGGATTCGGGGAGGTTTTTCTGTGGAAAACTGACGGCTTGGTTTCGGGTTTTGTTAAAAATTCCAGGATGTTTGGAATTTTTGCGGGTTGCAAAATGCGAAGATTGATGTGCAGGGATCAGCGAACGAGAAGGTGTTTCAAACTCACGCTCTGGGTGTTGGTGAAATCGCCTTGTGGATTTCCTTCATCAAAAAAGTTAAATTTTATGCTGGTTGTCTCGACGATCATCAGCAAAACTGAGATCTTGATGACAGATATCGCGTCATCAGAAAAAACTTCAAATCTTGTTCTCGCGTCATCATATTAGGTCAAGCTGGGTTAAACACAAGACAAAACGTCGAGTAAAAACTATTAAAAGGGGGAAAAGAAAGGTTAATGGAATAATGGGATGCAAGTAGCCAAAGATCACTTGTGTATGACGGATGCCGGACACAGTGTTCACTAAAGACAGTGAACCCCATTGCAAAACAAAAGATCACTTGTGTATGACGAATGCCGGACACAGTGTTCACTAAAGACAGTGAACCCTATTGGAAAACAAAATATCACTTGGGTCCGTGAACCCCGTTTACACCTAGAAAGATGTGTCCGTGATGGTACACTATTAATAGAAGCCTCAATGAGCTGATACCAAATTACAATTTTTTTAGTGTATTTTAATACGAACTCACGTGGTAAACGTGTGGTCGGTTTCCCGGCTCCAGGAACCTTCCCAACCATCCGACAACAGTAAAAAACTCTGGCTAGATTTCAGCTCACCCCCTTGTTCGCTACCTCAGCACATAACATTCGATAAAAAAAAAGGAACATCGCCGGCATATTTTGCTCAATCGGCGGATAGTTAGGCTTGATTATTACAAGCCATTGCGAAAGGGGAAGAAGACAGCCAGAGCTAGGGATGGGGAAAAAAAAAGGAGAATTCTTTTGCCTCCTGACCACGAAGAGATTGTGCGGCCTCATTTGGCAAGCACACAAGCGCCCATCAGAGAGAGATGGGCTTTCTTTTCGGCCGCTCCACGAGAGACTTGAAGCTCCGCCGTTCCACCTCCAACAAAGAGTTCCCTCTCTGGGGTGTTCCGCTTTTTGCGTTCCGCTTGGGTTTTCCCCCGCTAATGATCCGATTTTCTGCGATGTCGAGAGGACTGGTGAGACTGGAGGTGATTTTCGTCTTGCAACTTTGTATCTTTTCTTTAAGGTGTAGCGTTGTGTGAAGGAAAAACAGCCTCTTTATGAGCGTCTTCGGGCTTTTCTTCGGTTGAAGCATGAGATGGAGCTGTCCTAAACGGGGAACTCTGACTCTATGTTGCGTTAGCGGAGAAAATATCTCTAAATTTGATGAGCTATAAACCTACCAGACAGCAAAAGGGGTAGCGTTTTAGCTCTTTGGTTTGGACATTTAACGTATAAGACCCTCTATAATGTTGTTTCCAGTGATTTGCGATTGCTATCCTATTCATTATTCTATGATCGTGACGATCCTGTAGTCAAGACATCGATGATATCCCCTTTCATCTCCAATCAAAGAACCGTTGTTTACGCGGGGGGGGGGGGGTAATGCACGTCAAATCTATCGTGATCTCAAAAAAATGTCCTCACGTTGGTGGTTTAGAGAATGGGTGTCAGCTCAGGCATTGACCTCGATGTCTGACTATTTCAAAATTATGAGGATTTCATAGATTCTTTCCCTTTGGGATTGATATCCGACAGTCACCAATAGCCCGTTGTGTTATTGCTTCGGCGCGACATTTATTCAACTACTTACCAAACAGGTGAAAGAGGTAGCATTGTCACTCTTTGGTTTGTAAATTTAGTGTATAGAGTATACTATAGACCCTCCACATTGTTTCACATTGTCTTGTATGTTGGTTCGTCATCTGACCATGGTTCAAAATTACGTGGTGTTGTCCTCGGATCTTTTCCTTAGTGGATGGATTGGTCACGGACCGTCGTCAATAGCCCGTTGTGTTGCTCTCGTAGGACGTTAATTTAAAATTACCTTACCTTGGATGTTGGTATGACAATGTTTCTATAGTAATGAGCTGTTACGTCCTCTTGCATTACTTGATTCTGACAAATCTCTCTTTGAACTTGCTGCTTCTCTTGGGAACCCTCATGCACTCCAATTTTATCTGCTCCCTACTGACCAAAACTTAGCTCCCTTTAACCCTTCTGGTGGTTGTCCTGACGAGGTACCTCATCATTTGCAAAACTGACCAGATCTTGCTTACGCCAACATAAAAAAATGGGCAAAATCTTGATGACGAGATATCTCGTCGTTAACAAAATTGGCCAGATCTTGATTGCGGAGATATCTCGTCGTTAGCAAAATTGACTAGATCTTGATGGACGAGATATCTCGTCGTTAGCAAAATTGGCCAGATCTTGATGGACGATATATCTCGTCGAAACCACTTAAAAGAGGGTTAAAGGAGATTGTTTCTGGAATAGCTTGTTTAGAAAGTATGTCACAGTTATAATTTTGTTTCAACCTATCCCATCTATACCTGAGCCGACCAACCGGTATAGTGGTTAAGGTGTTAGCCTCTAGATCGGAAGGTTCCGGGTCCGGGCATGGATGTTTGTAAGCGTATGGTGTAGAGGCGGCTGGTGCACCTTAAATCTGTCGTGGCCGAAAGTCCTCACGCTGGGTTGGCGGGGAAGTTTGGAGAGTGGGGTGCCAGCTCAGGTGTTGCCTCGTCATCTGACCGTGGTTCAAAATTACGAGGTGTCGTCCTCGGATCTTTCCCTTGAGGGACTGATCCCGGACCGTCGTCGATAGCCCTTTGTGTTACTCTAGTACGACGTTAACTAAAAATTACCATTACCCATCTATACCTGCAATACTTTCGTGGTGCGTATTGGGGGGAAAACTATCCCTGTTTACAAGACTGGATTGTATCAAGCGCTGAATACACTTCCGCCTGAGCGATCTATTTTGGAGGCTCTCTGGTCTAGCAGGAGTGCCTGGTGTCGGCAGGTCAAAAAACAAGCCATCCATCCTCCGGAACTCTCTCCACTCTGAGAGGTTGTTGGTCACGAGGGAAGGGGGAGACACTATTTTCTGTTCGGTGGGCGACGCGTCCGTTGTTCATCACCTGGGACTAGCGCTGACAGTTAAATGGCTGCGGTGACACCGCCGGGAAGGGAGACGGGCTCATCCCGGCCGATGACGTGCTTTTTTCGGGAGATTTCACTTCCTGTCTGCTGTGCCCTGGGGTAAAAGTGTGGCGCTGTCTCCTGACGAATGGGATCCGGGGCTTGAGTAGGTTTTACACCAAAAGAATTTCGATAGTTAATGTTTCGCCCCAAGAGTGCTTCATGTTTTGTCATTTTCCATTATGTTTGGTGCAAAAATATACCACAGTTTTGTAATGACCGTACAAATAGTCTGTATCTCAATAAGTCGTCTTTAGCCCATTGTGTTGCTCCAGTACGACGTTAATTAAATATCTACCTACCTCAGCGAATATACTATTTAAACTATCCAAGGTGTCCAGGAGTTAACCTTTAGACTACGGCTGGTGAAGCAGTTGTACCATGATCGCGCTAAGAAGGAATTGCGCTTGTTATATCTATAGCCGTAGTCAAAAGTTTAAGATCAAAATCTTATTTAGTTAATACTGCGTAAGAGCCATGCAATTGGTGCTGCATTAACGGGCAAGAATTCTGGTGGTATTCCTAGTATACTGATGGAGGTATCCGCCTATTTGATCCTCCAGGAATCTGAGAGTGACGCGGGAGCACTTATTGATTTGCATATTTAATCAATCATAATAGTTTTTCACGAAAGTATAGACATTTTACTGAATGGGTCGTCGGGATCAGTGGGTTTGCCCACTGTCCAATCTCTCATCTTTTTCAGTAAGTTTCCTTGTATGGGTATGTCTAATACCTGTTGTGTTTAGCGAAATGTGGCCTGAAACCCGATCCACCATTCAATTGAACCAGTGAGCACAAACACGAAGCAAATTTTGACGTTGCGCGTTAAAAAGTACGCGGATAATTTCTTTACCCATTTCTTTCTTGCTGCCCAGTTGCCATCACCGTCGACGGTGTGGTTTTTGCAAAGTGAAAGTGCCCTCTGCCTTCCTACGCGCTGTTTCCTCGACGACATGGCGATTCGGGACGTTCGCCCAAGCAAGCACGTCTCAAACACGAGCGATCTTACTCGCCACTTTAAAAAAAAAACCACCAAAGAGCACTTCTTTTGGGCAATGCTTTTCACTTCGCCATCCTCAATTTTTACGAGACACTTGCATTGCGTAACAGAGGGACATAAAACCTATTTCGCCACAGCCATTACAAGCCCGCTTAAAATTCTGTTTGCGACTGTGCACGGCGGAGGGCGAGTGAGTGGCTACAACATGTGGACGGACGGGGAGGGATGGGACAGTGTCTTAATGAGATTGCTTGTGGCTGTGTTTGCGCGATGAGGGTTTGCGTTTCACTTGTGATGGCCACCACATGTTTCGGATCGGGAAGTCCCCGCAATGACACTCGGGTAGGACGGTAGGCGTGTTTTGACAGATGGTTTCTGCCGCTGGGTCCTCACGAATGGCCATCAGATGGCTTGTCTTGTTTAACCATGTGTCCATGTCCGCTGTTGTTTCATCTCGGTGTGTTTGTGTGTGGGATGCGTGAGACGATGAAAAGGTCCGAGGTTTTTCGCGTTTGCGAGATAAGGAATGGTAACGCTTGTTTTGAGTTTGAAGGTCCTGGTGGGACGGCAGAGGACCCCGGGGAAGTTGAGTTCCTGAAAGGTAGTGAGATCACCAGAGGGGAATGGACTGTATCTGTGAAATCGTGTTTGTCAATCAGCAACGACGCAACTGCAAAATTGGGGCTCTTTCTTCGAGGTATAGCCGTTTTCTATTGACTACGTGTGAACTTTCCCTTCGGAATTGAATCCGAACCGTCGACAATAACCCGTTGTGTTGCTGCAGTGCAACTTTAATTCAACTACCTACCTCTTTTGTCATTTTGTTATACTAAAGAAGGCATAACATTCTTCACCAAAATAAAAGTTTAGATTCTTGTAGTATTTGGAAACAGCGTTGCTGTAATTATGTTAGCTTCCCATTCTGCATAACTAACTGCACATCTGCCCACCGAAATAACCGTACATCACAACCGTAAAGCAAAAAACCTCCCATTTAATACCCTCAATGCCCATTAATAAAATCCCGTTCTTTCCCTCCACGAGTTGGAAACTACAAAAAGTCTCTGGGAAAGAGAGAAAATCCCTTTCAGCGAACACGATCCAGGGGAAAAAATGCGAGTGGGAAGGGTATCGGCACTCACAAACACAAACGAAGATTGCTTACGCTTCGTTTGGATGATGTGACGATCCAATGGACTATAACGGAGAGGGTTATTTCTTTCGGAATAGGGAGATGAAAAAAAAGCACCTCCCTCCTCTCTTATAATTCTTTTGTTCCTGTTTTTTCTCCTCTCTCACCCCCTTTCGCTCCTTTTTTTATTACTCCAGATCTGTAAGTCGAAGAATCAATCTTGCTTTTTGTAATTCCCGAAGAATGTGTTTTGTTCAGTTATCGATTCGTCTTCCTTGTGTTTTTTTTTTTTTTTTTTTTTGTGTTTATTATTTAATCCGCCCCGGTGATGTTTTTATTTTGCATTTACCACCGTCACAAATCAAGAGTTCGCTCCACGTAGCGGAAGGGATCCATTTTGTTTTTTTGGAGTTGCAGCTCGGTCATCTCGTTATTAGCGTGGGGGCTGGAAAAGGGGGAGGTACAGATCGATGGGTTAAATACCCTGATTTTACGTGTGAAAGCCCCGTGCTGCCGTGGGATGAAATAGGCTCACACAGCTGCTGGATTTATTTTGAAATTATGGAAACAATTTCAAGTGTTCCACTTGGTGGTAACGTAAATCAAATCAATACAACCTCTTTTCAATGAACGACTTTTTTTCAGTTTCCACCAAGGGCCTATGCTTGATGTAGTCCTATGCTTGATGTAGTTTTGTGCTTGATGTAGTATTGTGCTTAATGTAGTCTTGTGCTTAATGTAGTCTTGTGCTTACTGAAGTCCTATACTTACTGAAGTCCTATACTTACTGAAGTCCTATACTTACTGAAGTCCTATACTTACTGATGTCCTATACTTACTGAAGTCCTATACTTACTGATGTCCTATACTTACTGAAGTCCTATACTTAATGAAGTCCTATACTTAATGAAGTCCTATACTTGATGAAGTCCTATACTTGATGAAGTCCTATACTTGATGAAGTCCTATACTCAATGAAGTCCTATACTCAATGAAGTCCTATACTCAATGAAGTCCTATTCGTAATGAAGTCCTATACTTAATGAAGTCCTATACTTAATGAAGTCCTATACTTAATGAAGTCCTATACTTAACGTAGTCTTATACTTAACGTAGTCTTATACTTAACGTAGTCTTATACTTAACGTAGTCTTATACTTAATGTAGTCTTATACTTAATGTAGTCTTATACTTAATGTAGTCTTATACTTAATGTAGTCTTATACTTAATGTAGTCTTATACTTAATGTAGTCTTATACTTAATGTAGTGCTCTACTAATTTCTCACCAGTTGGGAACAATACCGAGTAACTTAGCTCAACTACCACAAACGGTTTGATTGTACTCGGACTCGTAGATTTGTCAGTTTATCAGTCCTTGAGAAATGAGTAACAGCAAGAACACTGCGTAAGGCCTCCGCAGAAAAGTGGTTGGTTGAGTTATATGGCACAGGACATATTTGGCCAAGCTACACCAAACACAAGACAAACAACAACATCAAGCAATGCATTCTTCTGCTGAATTTCCTTGTCGATTCGTGCTTTTGATCTTTTGCAGCTAACATTACCTTTTCCGAACTTCACTTCTCTTAACACCACTGTATATGTTCTTCATCCCTTGCTATTTTTGCTTTCACTCTTAACCCTCCAAGTGGTTTTGACGCCATACGTCGTCCATTGAGGTCTGACTGATTTTGCTAATGCCGAGGTAACTCGTTCATCAAGGTTTGGTGAGTTTTGCTAATGACAAGGAGGGTTAGTGGAATTGTTCTCTGTAGTTGTATACTATTATCGCTGAATTCCTTTTCCATTCTTCATGTCACTTGCCCTTGGTTTTCTCTTGAAGCTAACTTCGACCTTTTTTTGTGTGCCATATTTGTTTTTGGTGCCTTGCTATTTTTGCTCCCATTCTTGATGGAATTGCCTTCAATTGCCTACCTCCGCAGGTTTTGCTGTTGGGCGAACTCACTGTTTCTAGCTCTTTCGGGTCCCACATCATCCCGTCCTTGCACCCCAGTGATTATGGTTCTCGTTTTTTGGACGGCCTTGTGTTCACTCCGGGATAATTTTACCGTTCCTATACGCAAGCAGTATTATTAACTATAGTATTACCGTTAACGAACTTCGCTTTTGGAATTGATCCATTGCTAGTTTTGCTTTCACTCCTGATGGAATCATTCTCTGCAGCTGTACGGTATTTACTGCTGAGTTTCGTTTCCATCCTTGGTGTCACGGATGATTAAGTCGGACTGCTACAGAGATGGCTCCCAGATCTTATGGTCAATATCAGACGCGCTTTACCCATGTCACGGACTTGTGCAAAAATACTAATGACCATCTGCCCGTACTTAAAAAGCAATTGCGCAGATCATCTCCAGTATCTTGTCATCGCTGGTACCTCAGTAAAGCACCCGGAGAGCGCTGCTTGCCTAAGGTTGCATTGGCCCCAAATCTTTTTTTGCAAACCCGATGACAGTGTGATTTTGCTATCACACAGAAAGAAGATGTATGTCACTTGCTCTTGTTGGTTTGTGGTTTCCCTCTGAAGCCTAGACCTTTCTGTCCTGATCGTTTGTTTCCGATACCCTTGCTGTTTTCGCTCCCAACTCCTGATGGAATTATTGCCTTTTAACTGCATGCCTCCTCGGGTTTTGCTCTTCACTCCCATTCCTCTTTCGGATTCCACGTCATCCCGTCCTTGCTCCAAGTGATTACGGCTCTCGTCCTTGTTAACGATACCCCGCTGTTGTTTTTTGGACGGGCTTGTAGTGTGTGCTCCGGGATCATTTTACTGTTCCTCTTCCTTCCCGGTATGCCATTAACAATTCCCGCGCATCAGTATGCCGTCCGTTTCGCGGCAGTGGGCACGTAACATTAGTTATCTGTCACTCCGGAGCGGAGGATAGGAGACGTAAAAAATGACTTTCCAAAACGCATCCGTAGGCATGTTTCCGAAATGCCTTCTTGCTCTTGCCGTGTCCGCGCTTTTTTTGCCCCTGCCTTTAATGAGGCAGAGGGACTTTTATCAGCCAGCATCCCTTTTTTTGCTCCCCGGTGGTTTATTTTTAAACGGGGCGTGTGTGTTTCAACGGTTTTCGTTAATGAACTCTCGCGTGAAGAAGTTGGATTAGTTTTTTCTCCCTCCCTCTCTTCGCAATGCTCGGATATTGTTTTGAGTACGTGATCTTTCTGCTCCGCTCTGTGGGAATGTTTGTTCAAATACGGTTCTTTTGGTTTTTGGCCTTCTTTTAATGGCCGGTGTCCGTTTCACGCATCGGTTAATTACTGCGCTTAATTGTTATCGAGGCGTTTTTTCATTTCTTGGGATAGTTTTCCTCGCACGTTCGCGTTCATTTTAATGTTTTCAACGCAGCGTCACTTTTTTTTATGACCCAAGTATGGTATCGGGGGAAGATTCGCGTGTTTTAGATCGAGCCTATTAATTAAATAAGGGGACTGGCAGTTCGAATTCCGGATCGAAGTTTATCGTTCTGTGCCGAAAGTGATAACAGTGTTAACGAATTGACAGGGGGGGGGACATCCAACTCGTACTAGGATACGACATCCATTTTCTAAAGCGATATCGCACTCAGGGGCACATATCCTTTAGGTGTGTAACTTAACGGACCTATCTCGCTCTCCTGTGATACCCAAGCGATCTCTTTCTGCTTTCACCCCCACTTCTCTGTTCTTCAATCCCTCGTATTCACTCCCTGCATTTTTTACTCGACGTTCTCTTGTGTTTGGGCAGCTTGACCAATTGTAATTGAGCCGTTAAACTCCCAAAAAACCCACCAACCTTACGCGCTTTCACGCCTGATCAAAAATAGACTGACCTGAGGTTGAAAGCCTTCTCGTTGGAGCCACTGTAGCTGCTTACATTACTCACTCCAGCCATCTTTGAATGCAAATATTGGTAATTGGTAATCTAGTGTGATCTGTTAAATAGAGTCTTAATATAATGAAAAATAGTTAGGGGAAAGTCTTATTGGTGTGCCCAGGTTTTCTTTTCCTCGTGGAGTTGGAACAGTGTTTCATTAAGGGAACCAGTGCACAAATCAAAATTTCGATTATTTTTTTTATAGATTTAAATAAATCTTTATACTATTCTGTTTAAAATTATTTGTTATTTATGAAAATACGTTGAGTAGAAGTATTTGAAATAATTTTTTAAAAAGTACCTGTACGTATGTATTTGAAGTAAGGTCAATTTTATGCTTTCGACTTCAACATCTAAAAATGCGTGCTTTTTCCTTAAAAGGAACATTTTTTCAAAGTCTATTTGAGCGAATATAAAAATAAAAAAAATTGGTTTGCAAGTGTAACATACCCTAGAACATTTTTTATCCCAGGCATTTTTTTCTATCTACTCAGAAAAGTTCATTTTGATTGTTGAAAAAGATAAAAATTTGTCATTTTTCAGAAGACAAATCTTAAGTCTTCAAATTTTAAGTTTTTTAATAATCCTTGTGTTGAAGTGTTTAAAAGCGTCTTCATAACCTGTATTAAAAAATTCAAATCAATACACTTGTTTACAAAATGTTCTTTAAAATTTGACCAATTTAACATTCCGGAGTTAGGACTACACTAGTTCTCTTAAACTGTTTGTAAAAAATATTGGATCGGCATCAATTTCATGCATTGATAAATCGCCCTGTTTCATTGTATGGGAATGTATTTAGTTGTGCAGTAAATTTCGAACCGCCCTCTCTAGTTTTGAAGTCTGGAATAACGCAAAGTTAATATGTTTGGTACAGCTTTGGATATTTACTGTATTGTGTATTTGGCAATCCGTAATCCCTTTTGCTAGAAGTTTGTTTCTTTGGGTATGCCTGTTCTGCATCATTCATTTGTAAACTGTTTTGAATTTATCGAATTTCCATTTGTTTCACATCCTATGTTTGATTGAAATGTTTTGTCTTGCAAATGTTTCCACGTGATTTGCATAACAATCTGAATCAAACACTTGTTTTCCACAAATGTAAAATTCGGGCGTTTGAAAAAGGGTGTTTGAAGTTCTTGAGTGTTTATTATTTCGAAATTGGAATTTCGTATCTAAAATTAGGTGTTTTTTTTATACATCTTGAATGGCAGACATTTTTCTTGTTCTCTGTAATGAGTTTCGAAATCAATTACTGTGTGGTTTATATTGGTGATTTCAAAACAGTACGATGAAACTTTTTAACGTTCAGCCGATTTCTTTAGCAGTTGAACTTTTTTTTATCAGTTTACTATAAGTAGGATCACTGAAACCCATATTTAAATTATCAATTAGCATTGAGAAATCTGGATGCTTTCAAATGTAGTAATTAAAAGGTTTTTACTGGTGTTAAATTCTGCATCTATCCACACATTTTTTCAAAATGTTTTATTTTGATAAAAGTGGTCATATAAAAGAGTTCGGTCCCCTGGCTGCAATTGTAGTTTTTCTTCTAATTAAAACCAAATGTGTTTATTCCAATTTAGACCAAAGTTAGATTTGTATTGTATGATCTAAATTCGAAAGACTTGCTAATCCTTAAGGCAAAAACGTAACTAGTTCTCCAAAATGCAAATGAAGTGTTCATTTTTTATCCTCCATCTAATTGGATTGCAAAATAATCTATTCTGAGTTTGTACGAACAATTCTTTGGGAAGATTCTATTGTTTCTTTAAAAATATATATAATTCGTAGGAACGGTTCTATTGCTTCTTTAAAATATATACAATTCGTAGGAACGGTTCTATTGCTTCTTTCCTTAAAATATAATCCCTTGGAACAATTCTATTGTTTATTTCCTTAATATAATCCTTAGGGACGATTCTATTGCTTCTTTCCTTAAAATATGATCCCTCGAAACTATTCTATTGCTCCTTTCCTTAAAATATAATCCCTTGGAACGATTCTATTGCTTCTTTCCTTAAAATATCATCCCTTGAAACTATTCTACTGCTGCTTTCAAAAATATATAATTCGCAGGAACGGTTCTATTGCTTCTTTTCTTAAGATATAATCCTTGAAAACGATTCTATTGCCATTGGTCACAGGTTATGCATGTGAAACCCAAAAAGGGTTACAAATCATGTTCATACGAAAAGATAAGTTTATTCAATTTACAATTATTTAGCGAATTGCATCTTATTAAAATAGATTTGCCCAGCTCGACATGAATTTAATAAACGATCATCCAGATTCCTCAAAATTTCAATTTATAATTATGTGCTTGGTTTAAATTCTTCAGCATCTCATTCAATAAATTCCGTCTCCAATTTTTGCGGTGGTATGTTCTCGTATCCTTTTAGTTAATTCAATATAACTTCAATTAATGTTTTTCAGACCTATCATTTCCTAGACACTATCGATTCATTTTTACCTATAATTACATTTCCAGTCTAAGCTTTTGTGAAATCTGAAGAAGGACATTCAAAATCTGAATCTTTTCATCTCGAAATTAAATGGATTCAATGGTTTATTATACTATTAAGCAAATAAGCGCAGACTTTGTATGGAATATGATCCTAGGACGAGGAAACCCAGATATTTGATGTATTCCTTTCCGCAGGTTATGCGAATAGTGGCGTAGTTCTCTATTTCGAGATATCGAGCTTTTAAGTTATCTCTCTATATTAAAAAAAAGTTACCGCCGCCGCCGCCGCCGCCGCCGAAGAATTGAAATTTTTGTTGTTTAGCTCCATTCTTAGACGGTTTCCCGAGAAAGTACTGATCGGAAAAATATGAAATTAACATGCTTTGTTCTTCATCGTATTCCCTGGATAATTATTAAGATTTTTTTCCGATGCGGCTATTAGTTTAGGTTTTATTAAGTGTTAAAGTTGAAGAAGTGAAATTTCTTCCGCGAGTGAGCAAAACACATTCAAAATTTCAGTCTTTAGTCGTGAGTTTTTTTTAAGAGTACCTCTCAACGTAAATTTTTGCAGCTCGTCGAGTTTTTTTTGAAATTTAAATGTGGTTCTTGATAATATTTTTTTGAAATTCGGGAAAAATCGGGACATTTTTGTTACTTTTTTTTAAAACTGCCGTATCTATATCTAATTACTATTAGTTTTTAATTTTTAAAATATCGCAGTATACCTCAGAATATACTCTTTCTTACGGTACTATTATTTTTGAAATCGGTTAATAATTAAATTGGATGCGATCAAAAGTTCGTGATACAAAATTCGGAATCTTCGGATATTTTCGCTACGTTTTGTTAAAACCGTTATGTCTACGGCAAAAACCATTATTTTTTAAATTTGAGAACATCACTGAATACACTACATTACACTCTTTCTTATGGTACAATTATTTTTCAAATTGGTTAATAAACAAAATCGATGCAATTAAAAGTAGGTCATACAATTTTCGGAACTTTCAGATCGTAACTTCCGATACAAAACTAAAATGGTCATATCTATATAGTATTACTGTTAGTTTTTAATTTTAAAAATATTGCAGTATACCTCACAATGTACTCTTTCTTACGGTACAATTATTTTTAAAATTGGTTCATAAATAAATTCGATGCAATCAAAAGTTGGTGACACAAATTTCGTATTTTTCAGTTCTCATAGCTGGTTCGGCAAACAGCAGTGGGTTGCATTTTCTACTATCGGGTTTGCCAGATATCAAATTTATCGTAGCAACAATTGCCATAAAAACGATTTCTTTTTATTTGGCGAGGAAAAAGGCTCGCTTTTTTCCCTCTGTTCTCAAGACAGTTTACCGACAAAGTACAATGTATTGATATTAACACTGTTTACTTAAAATTGTACAGGGAACAAGATACAGAAGATTTTTTACTGATGCGGCTATTAGTTTAGGGTGCATTAAGTGTTAAAGCAAAAAAAAGTGAAATCAATTGCGAAAGAAGTATTGGTTTGAGAAAGCAAACGAAACGGGATTGCGTAGCAATCCCCGGGGTCGGCGAGCGTAAGCGAGCAGGGCGCGAAGCCCTCGCTGTGACGTCATGTACCGGAAAGTGAAATCAGCATAATACGAATTATTCAGATAGTTTCACTCTGTGAAAGGAATGTTGGTTTGCGAAGCAAACCAAATGACATCTGTGAAAGGAGTGTTGGTTTGCGAAGCAAACCAAATGGGATTGCGCAGCAATCCCCGGGGGTTGGCGAGCGTAAGCGAGCAGGGGGCGGAGCCCCCTAGTATAAAAAGAAAATTCAAGAGTTGTGAAGCATTTGTAAAATAACGCACTTCAGTCAGCAGAAATTAATATTTGGGCCATTGTTTGGTTCTTGAGATTGGACTGATCTCGAAAATGTGGCTAACGCCATTTCGCAAAAAGTGTTGCATCGCTATTTAATATAACGTAGTTGTACCACTATTTAATGTAACACCGTTATATATTTAATCAGTGATACTACAGAGATAAAATCCAATTACAGTATCACTGGTGAACAGGAGACACAAATAACGCATTTGCGAAACTTCTAAACACTTTTTTTGCATTATGAAATAGATCAAAATGATCAGAATAGCTGTTATATAAATTAGATAATATGGTAAAAGATTATTTTAATATAGATGTGACAACAGTGGGAATTTATTGTGGGATAGTAATCTTGTATAGTCAACACAATTATACAAAGGGTTACGGGGGGGATATACATTTAAACATGTCCCGTTAGGCAGAGTTCAGTATCAGTTAAACAAAAGCTATATTTTAAAAGTAAACAGCGCAATAATTTATTTTGTCATATTTCAATTTTATGAATACGATTTTTATAAGGGGATTAGATTAGAGAACCATATTTTAAAGTTGACGACTAAAAGGACATGAGGTTGAAAATATTTATTATCTTTCCGAAGTATTTAATTTTCAAATGTTCTGGTTCCTAATATTCTGACGCCGCCAGGTGGTTAAGGTGTTAGAATCTAGATAGAAAGGTTTTCAACTGGTTCGAATCCAGGTCAGTGCGTGGATATTTGTAAGCGTATGGTGTAGAGGTGGCTGGTGCACCTTAAATCTGTCGTGGCCGAAAGTGCTCACATTGGGTTGGTGTGGAAATTTGGAGGGAGGTGCCAGCTCAAGTGTTACCTTTGATTCAAAATGACGTGGTGTTGTCCTCTGATCTTTCTCTTAGGGGATTGATCCCGGACCGTCGTCAATAGCCCGTTGTGTTCCTCTAGTACGACGTTAATAGAAATTACCTTCCTTACCCATTGCAATTTTATGAATTCTATTTTTATAAGGGGATCAGATGAAAGAACCATATACTAAAGTTGACGACTAAAGAATATGAGGTTGAAAATATTTATTATTTTTCGAAGTATTTAATGTTCAAATGTTCTGGTTCCTAATATTCTGACGCCGCCAGGTGGTTAAGGTGTTAGAATCTAGATAGAAAGGTTTTCAACTGGTTCGAATCCAGGTCAGTGCGTGGATATTTGTAAGCGTATGGTGTAGAGGTGGCTGGTGCACCTTAAATCTGTCGTGGCCGAAAGTGCTCACATTGGGTTGGTGTGGAAATTTGGAGGGGGGTGCCAGCTCAAGTGTTACCTTTGATTCAAAATGACATGGTGTTGTCCTCTGATCTTTCTCTTAGGGGATTGATCCCGGACCGTCGTCAATAGCCCGTTGTGTTCCTCTAGTACGACGTTAATAGAAATTACCTTCCTTACCCATTGCAATTTTATGAATTCTATTTTTATAAGGGGATCAGATGAAAGAACCATATACTAAAGTTGACGACTAAAGAATATGAGGTTGAAAATATTTATTATTTTTCGAAGTATTTAATTTTCAAATGTTCTGGTTCCCAATATTCTGGCAACAATGTTAGTTGTAGGCGGCGTACCTTACCTGGGTGCATTTCTCTTTTCTGTGTCTAAAGCTGTCTTCGTATATATACTTCCAATTACTTAATATTGCTTGGCGCAACTTAGCCAAACGTGGCACTAACGCCATAAAATCCAACCAGCCTAATATTGTGGATGGCTCAGTGGATTTATCCACTGCGCTAGCAGTCTGCGAGCTCAGGTTCGATCCTCTCTAACTTAACCCATCTGGTTGTCTTGACGAAGTATCTCGTCATTAGCAGAATAGACCAGATCTTGATGGACGAGATATCTCGTCTCGAGATGAAAATCGACCAGTTCTCGATCAAGTCGTCATAAAAAAAATCGGCAATATCTTGATGACGAGTTGACTCGTCCTTAGCAAAATCGGCTTGATCTTGTTCGACGAGATATCTCGTCGAAACCACTTGGATGATTAATAAACATTTACTAATAAGATCTCCTTGTTTTAGTGTTGCAATTTATGTAATAAAGAAAGGAGAGAGAGAATCAGTATAGGCAGGGTTCCCACGGTCCTTGAAAAGTCCTTGAATTATTTTTTCCTAACTAGGGGCTCTTGAAAGTCTTTGAAAATTACGGAACTTGGTTAAAAGTCCTTGAAAGTACTTGATTTTTTTTAACAAGTACATAATTGTGTAATTTCGTCTTGCATTGGAAATTGTCCAGACTAGTTTCCTCCACAGCATGTGTGCCATTTGAGCCTCATTCTGAATGAAATCGGTGTTTCACGCTTAAACACTATGTGATATACTTATAATGCTAGGTCTAGATCTCCACAGTATGGCTATCCGTCTAAGTTGACACATCTGGTCTCCATTAAGACGGCCGCTTCTCATACTCTTCTTCGTGCCACCAAAAGAATTTATCGTACGATATTGTATCGTACGATATTTTATCGCACGACGGAAATCGATATGTGTATGCCCATTCTGCAAAAAAAAAATCAGGTTCTGTGAGAAAAGAAAATCTAAATTGTTCCCAAAATTGACAATAACCTTTCTTTTTTGGACTATCAGTTGTATAAAAAAAGTATTTAGTTTTTTTATATTTTTCTTTTTAATTGACAACTTTTGTGGATGCATTGTTTTAGGTCGTTATAAAACATTTTAGGTCCTTGAAAAATATTTTTTTGGTTTTGAAAAGTCCTTGAATTTTTTTTGGATAATAGTGTGGGAACCATGATAGGGTTTGGCAAGCGAAATCCTATCTGTCGGCGTCTTTAATTACGCTCTGGTGCATCGTGGGAATTTTATGCGCGTCCCCCTACAACCCATCCCATGTTAAATGGGGAATTGAATTGAAGCTACTTCAAACGCAAAGAATGTAGTGAGTGGATTGAATTGAATGGATTTTAAGCGATAGTGTCTCCAATTAGATTAAATTTTATTTCTCTCTTTCGCAGAATCCGATTTCGAGCTGTCTGCCTTAATGAATTCTAAATTAAATTCCGAAAGGATTGGAAAATAATAACGTCACGAGAAGAATGGTGTTTTTATCTTCCCGTCCGTTGCTGTTGAGGGGGGTTTTAGTTTTCGAGTTCGCTTCTTTGCAAATCGAGATGGAAACGGATGAGTTCGTTTTTAAATTGGAATCGCCCTTGGCGCTTTCGAGGTGTTGGAATAATGCAGCTTTTACTTTGTTATTTGCGGGGAAATATGATAAAAATGTTTTTCTTTGGGGTCTTTAAAAAGGCGATCTTAGACGCATATTAATGAGACAGTTTCTGCGCCCGGAGACTTTTTCAGCTGCTCTGGAATGGAGTGTGCGTTCAGGCCATGCATGTGTGTGCGTGTGTGGAAAAATAAATTATTTGGATGCGAGCTTATTGATGAGATACTCTTGAAATTATGTTGTGAGAAAAGGAGTACCAAAAGACATCATTTGTAGCAATTTGGATATTGATTGCGTACCAAATAGTTTAAAATTTTTCTTCTTTTTTTCTGTTGCAATAAGCTGAAATCCTCGTTGTAAAAAAACTGCTAATTATGAGATCTAATTAAAATAGGCTTTCGTACTCGTCATTATTAAAATTGGTTAATTTGATCATCGAATTCAGTAGTTTTTCTATGATTTTATGGTGACAGTGAAAAAAGATATAAAATTTATGAAATCAGAAGTAAAATTACAAAATCAACAAGTACCAGGATATGTTAGTTTCCTGACGTGTTGGTGGGCTGCGGTAGTTTTAGATGTTGACTTCATATGTCCGTCCTTCAAAATGACGATGTGTCTTCGAATCATTCCCTTGGGAATTGATTCCGGACCGTTGCCAATAACCCGTTGCATTGCTCCAGTGCGAGGTAAATTCACGTATCTGCAAACCTACCTCTCTAATGTTTAACTCTAGAGTAGATCTTAGAGAGATTTGACCATTTCGCTTGTTTGACGTCAAACAAGCCAATGTGCCAATCTTCCCTTTATGCTTTGTTTTTTGGCGATCAGCAAACGGAGGATTGAGAATTCGAAACTAGGTCCGTGGTTTGTGCCCTTAAATCTGTCTTGACCTCAAATATCCTCATTTGTGTTGGCTGGGGTGGAAGTTTCGAGATTGGAGTACCAGCTCGAGTGTTGACCTCATCATCTGACCGTGGTTCACAATTCCGATGCGTTGTCTCTGGATCCGATTCCGGATCCGTTACAATAACGAGCATTTTGCTCCACCGAAATGTCCATGGATAATTTGCTCACCTGTTTTAATCTTCATTATTCATATTTTGAAATATTTATGATTTTTGGTTACCAGTTTCACAAAGGATCTGCATCGCTCATCAATAGTAATTCCACATTTTCAAGTCTAGCGATCTACCGACATTTGCCGTTGATCCCGACTCGGATTGATACTGTATTTTCAGCGCTCTGGTAACACTATCCTAGGAAATGGGTCATCGGAACCGCGCGCGTTGATGGTAGTCCCAGCGCAATATTGTCACGTAATGCTCCTGTTCAAGTATCCTCGCAATTTGCAGTTACTCCGTGCAATCCGAGCTGCTCATTAGCCATTCCGAGCATCACACGAACCCGCGGATTCTACTTCCCTAGCTATGCGCTGTGTTTATGGGTGGTAAATAATTAGTTTGATTTACAACGGCCTTCTGGGTCTCCGATCCATCAGCCATGGACAGTTAATTACGAATGAGCGTTGTCTTGATTTATTAGTGTTTTTGATGTGTGGCCAGTTGGAGCCAAATCGTGCAAGAGAACGAAGTCGATTTCGGTATCGGCGGAACGCGTGAAAAGAGTCGGGTATTCGAGAGATCATTATGGGCTGATGAGCCAGTAGGAAACTTTTGCAATTATTTTGTTTAATTCATGAGTGCAGACGTGGATTTGTGTTTCCTGCTCGCTCACGTGAGGTCAGGAAGACTCAGTTGATGTGTAGTTGAAAATTGATTATCCGAGTTCCGATTAACAAAGCGTCCTTTTTTTTTCTGAGCCCAATTTCATTTTTTTTTTTTTTTGCTTTAACCTTCCTGGTTGTTGCGATGAGGTTAAGCTGGCCAGATCTTGATGAATGAGGATTTTGAAGAAAACTGGCCTGACCGTAATCTTGTCATCAGCAAAAAATCGGCAATATCTGGATGACGAGATATTTTGCTAAAAGAATGGCCAGATCTTGATCTCACCATCATTTAAACCTACGGCACAATCTTGATGACGAGATATTTTGCTAAAAGAAGAATGGACAGATCTTGATTTCGCCATCATTAAAAACTTCGGCAATGTCTTGCTGACGAGATATCTCGTCGAAACCACTTGGAGGGTTAAATGGAGCGTCCATTACCATGTGCTGATGGACGAGACAGCTTGCTTTAAGCAAGAAATTGACCAGGTTTTGATCTCGCCATCATCAAAACCTTCGGCAATATCTTCATGTCGAGGTATCTTGTCGAAACTACTTGGAGGATTAATGAAGATTCCAGCACCATGTCCTGATGGACGAGATATCTTGCCAAAAGAAGAAAACTGGACAGATCTTGATTTCACCGTCATTAAAAACTTCGGCAATGTCTTGATGACGAGATATCTCGTCGAAACCCCTTGGAGTTTTAAGCAAAGCTTCCAAAGGCGAACAAGTGCTGCAAAACAGAAGATTGTTGTACACTTTTACAAGAGTTTAAAGTATACGTAACTCTTACGTCCAGATTTTTTGTAAATTTTTACAATAAATATGTTTTGTGACACAAAAATCCGAGTGTAGACTATTCTTTATCCTAGATTTATGAATCTTTCGGTAACAGTCATGGTGAAACGTAGATTTTTCTGGAATGCGGTTTTGTGTTTCTTCGCATATCCGAAGGCATACTCGTATTATCCGAGGTGGTCTCTTACCATTTACCTCGGCAAGTCGAGGCTATTCTGTATTTGCCTTTTGTAAACTTCCTTTTGAAAAATGAGAATTTCTAGCATCTACATCCTTCTTTATTTTGTGTTGGCATTTTGATTCTAATTCTATATCAATTCTCATAGAATTGGGGGAAAAAATTATGAACGAAAAATTTGCTATTTTACATGATTCATAATTCTAGACGGGAAAACTCTGAGAATTTATATCGAAAATGTTCATCGATGCAAGTAAATGCTGCTACATGATCGAAAACAACGCACGAACATGTAATAGAAACGAACGAAAACGTGATTTTTACATCATAAATCAATTGTTCCACACCGGTTTTCTTCACACGAATTGCCTCACAAAACTCACTTTGTTTCTTAAACAAAAAGAAATTCACGGAAAATAATCTGTTTGAAACTAAGATTATAATTAGTTCGTATCTGAAACTTCACTATCTCACGTGTGCTATTACCCACATAACCTATTGGTATGAATGTGAGCGTGTGTGATTTAAACATGTTTTACATCTTCGAATGTCATCTACTTTTCCTGTGCAACGTGTTCGATCTTTGTTTTTCTTTTTTCCAGCCGTTCATGTCTCCGAGGTACCCCGGAGGACCTAGGCCAGGAGTGCGCATGCCCCAACAAGTAGAGTTTAACGTGAGTACACAATTTTTCATTTATCTTATCGTTATTTCAGCAATGCACAGCGTGGCAAGTATCTTTGGGTATCGTAGCAGTTGTTGTTTCAGATCAAGAAATTACTACAGGAAGTTTGAGCTGCGTTTTTCAAGAAAACTAGAAGCCCTGTACATAGTATATGCGCTAAGATTCCATAGCCCTCCGAACGATTTCGACGAAATATCTCGTCGATCAATGCATTATCAATTTTTGTAATGACGAGTTATCTCGTCGATTCAAATCTGCTAATAGTTTTGCTGTTTGGTGAGATACCTCGTCGAGACAACCACCAGAGGATTAAATTGTTCTAATCTATTGATGGCGAAGAGTCGTTACTATGGTTCTATAACCTTATTTCAATCCGGTACAGCTTCAGTCAACGTTTATAGCGGTGGCAACTGCCTTGGCGCTTTTTTTTTACTCACTTCTAGTCGCGAGTTATGGCAGGTGCAATCCATCTGTATTATGGTTTTTTATGGCAACTTCGGCAAGCGGAAAATTTAAATTTTCTTTTTGACTATTCTAGAAAGTTCTTTCAGAATCCGTTAAACTGTCGTTTGATTTCGTTGGTTCATTTGAACTAATTCTTTCCTTGGCGTCTTTAAAAAGTGTGCCAAATAAAAGCGCCAAGACCGTTGCCACCGCTTTAAACGTAGACTGAAGCTATACCTTCCATCCACTTATGATGAAAATTGAATGCATGTTAATATATATTTAGATTTCATCCCTCTAAATGAAATAAAATTATCCAAAAATATTTTACAGCATTTCGTTGTTTTTGCTGGTGTCGATTCTTATTCCCAATAAAATGCGTGGCAAAAGCACACCTCATGCATGTTACCGTAGTTGGATTCTGAACGTCTGCTTTAATTTCATCCCATTCCCTTGTTCAGTGGCGAATCGCTCAAAATTTCTTTTCTTGTGTCTGTTTCTATCTTCCAGATTTATCACAATTTGCGGTAACTGACTGCTGAAGAATTTCATTGGAATGGCGAGCTCTTCTATGTAATTTCAGCAATGTTGTGTTGTTTCATAGCTCGAATCAACCATATTTAATCTAAGCGTCGAAAGTGAGGGAATGAATCCAGTACGGCCGATTTTAAATTGTTTATATATCCGTTTGTTGCCATTCGAAAATAAACAAATAACATCCATTTCTGTGCCACCAGCCTGAAATATACTTAAATATAGGTCTTGTGAGTTTAATACGTCGTCTGTGAGATACAGGCTACCTTAGAATTCTTCAGAAAATATCATGACTCGAACATAATGGTTTGGAATGATTGAAATAGTTAAAAAGCTGTTAAATAATAAAATAGACATGGAAACACCTTTGTGTGTGAGGCGTTTTATGTTCTTACACAAGATTTGTTCAAGTGAAAAATGGTCACGCATCATAAATGGCAGGAATTCTCTGTGAACACAAAAGAAATATCTTTCTGTGTCTAGACAATCTTTTCGCTTCATAAACAGATCGATGATTATGATCGAAAATCACGAGTAAAAGTGTTTCTCGAGTATATCTTTTGGGAAGCGAGCAGGGCTTAACGTTTTGTTCACTTTTCCGCGAAAATAAATTATTTCCTTTCACGTGCAGTATACACCAAACATTTACTGAGCGTGCATGAGTTGCAAAATAGCTTGCATCTACTTTTGAGTGCAAGATTAATGAATAATAATTTTAGGGTTGCCTACTCAAAATGACGTCGCAGTCGCTCAACATAAGGAATCGGTGTATTACCAGAATTTGGCGCCGAATCGCCGCATGTACCAGATTTTCTACCTTTACCTATTTTTGGCCGATTCACTCGATATTTAGGGTAATGGTAATTTTTAATTTACGTCGTACTAGAGCAACACAACGGGCCATTGACGACGGTCAGGGAAAGATACGAGGAGGACAACACGTAATTTTGAACCACGGTCAGATGACGAGGCAACACCTCAGCTGGCATCCCACTCTCCAAATTTCCACATCAACCCAATGTGAATCTTTTGGTTTTACCCTCTTGAAACCCGCCTTCAAGGGCATATCTTTTAAGTGTGTTCGGGCATCACAACCCTTGAGGGAAAGACCCGAGGACAGCACGTAATTTTGAACCACGGTCATATGACGAGGCAACACCTGAGCTGGCATCCCACTCCTAAACTTCCTCACTAACCCAACGTGAGGACTTTCGGTCACGACAGATCTAAGTTCACCAGCCGCCTCTACACCAAACGGGCAAACATCTATGCACTGACACAGATTCGAACCAGGAACCTTCCGATCTAGAGGCTAACATCTTAACCACCAGACCGGTGGGTTAGCTCTATATTTAGCGAATTGAAATAGATGGCTCTTGTTTCAAGCATTTTACCTACAAATATATTTAGAAAACGTTTGATCAAAATGTTTTTGAACCTGCAATAATTCTAGGTGTTGGCCGATGGTAAACTTGTTTTGATTCCCTTTGGCAAGCAATGATAACCGTGCATGACTTGACCTTTTGATTCTTTTAACTTTCCAGGTACAACTGCTGTAACGGCCGTAGTCTAAATTATTTCTTGCCGCCATTGTTTTAACTTTCAAGGTGCAATTGATGTTCTGGTCGTTGTCTAAATTATTTCTTGGCGCGATCTTGGTACAACTGCTGCACCGGCCTCAGTCTAAAGGTTAACTTCCGAAGCAGGCATGTTCTAGCTTTCGTAACATCCAGCCATTGGTTTTACTATAAGGGTGACCGCAAATATGTTTCCACATAAAATGGTTCCTGTTTTAGTCACCACGATGGTTGTGCCCTCTTGTCGTTTTTATTACAGGCCATTCTACTTACCTTTACCTTTCAACGCACATTCATAATTACAGTTGTTTTATTGGGGGGTTCGGGCGAGATTTTTCGTCGAAACCACTTGGAGGGTTGAAGGGAATGGAACACGCCGTTTTAATACAGGTCCTCCTACTTGTCTTTGCTTTCAACGCCCACTCCCAGGGCTACCAACAGCTGCTTTTATTGAAGCAGAAAACGGTCCTCAAATGAGTCTCAAACCATCCTCAACCGTAATTCCTGTTTTGCCGACTGTGTTTTTGAGGGCTCCGTTACGCTTATTTATTCCCTCAGCTTGTAAATACCGTCTTCTAATAGCGAGGCAGTGTTATTATTCTAATACTCCTAACTCTACAGATGTGCCGCTGCTCCCCGCGTTTTAATTAGTGCGACTGTCTCCGCATAATGGAGGAGTTCCTTGTCTCGACAAAAGGCGATTTCTTGAGCTGCCTTTGTCTTTTTTGAAAGGGAAGCGGGGCCCCATTGTGAAAGACGAGAGCAGAATTGCTGTTTGCTCCCGATCCCTTGCCCCCCTAACCTTTATTTTGGAAGGAATCCTCGGGAAATTAGTTTGCGTGGAGGCTTTTCGGAAATTCAATTATGGCTTCCTCCTTGGGAAGGGGGAAAAAAGGGCTGCAGTTAATAATAGTTTTGTCTTAAATGGGCCCTTTATTATGGTTAAGTGAGGTTTTTTAAATGTATTTTGAGGAGGCACAGTGAAATGTTTGGGCGGAACGAAATACATTTGTCTTCGGTAATGATTTTTAGTTCGTAAACGAGAGGGGCGTATCCATAAATTGAGTCTTTTAATCTTGATTGGCTAAGGAATAGCTATCGGGCTTCTTTAATTCGTTGGCTTCTTTTCGTTTCTTTTCAACTATCGAGTTTTAATTTAGCGTACGCATAAAAATAACTCAATAAAGTGCTAGTGGGAAAAAAAAAAAATGTTCAAACAATCAGAATTTACCGTGACATGGACTGCGTCCTCGGTAGCCTGGTTTTGAGAGTAACGGATTAGAAATCGGAGGGTTGCGAGTTCGGAACTCTGTCCAACAAGACCGTTTACTAGGTCTAGTGCACGTTGAATCTGCCGTGGCCTGAAATGTACTCACTTTTTTGTGGTGTGGAAATTTGGAGAGGGGTGCCAGAACCGTCGCCAAAGGCCCGCTGTATTTCTCCAGTGCGACGTTAATTAACCACCTACCATCTCTGAGGTTCGTATATAACATCTCCTGTCGATCACGATGCACGATTTGAATTCTGTTGGACCCCCCAAAAAGTGCACATTAAATCTGTCGTGGCCTCAAATGTTCTCACGGTTCCGTGGTGTGGAAATTTGGAGAGTGGGTTTCCAGAACCCCGTCGCCAAAGGCCCGTTGAACCCCATCGCCAAAGGCTCCAGTGCGACGTTAATTAACCACCTACTATCCCTTAGGTTCGTATATAACATCTCCTGTCGATCACGATGCACGATTTGAATCCTGTTTAACCCCTCGAAAAAACTCGAGACGTGCAAAAGAACGTCACAACGCAATCTTATTTGTATCGTCCATCACATTCCTCATCGAAATCATTGCTCTATCTCGCAGAAAACATCACCCATCAATCAAATTACGCTATCTTCCCCACTTAATCGATAAACTCACTCCTCAATCGATGGAAAAGTCTTGGGATAATTGAAATTTGAATGAAGCGAGCGTCGAGCGATGAAAGATTGGGCCGAACACAGTCCGGGTGTCTTTTTTTTAGGTACACGGCGCAACATCTAGATAAGAGGGATTAATTGATAAGAAACGTCTCAATTAAGATCAAGTTACCGAGGAAAGTAATTAAGAATCGATGTTTTTTTCCCTTTTTGGTCATTAAAAGCAGCTATTTTTCTGCGCTCCTTTTTGTGCTTTTTTTCCCCAACTCGGTCCTTTGATAATTATCATTCCTCCTCGGAATCTTAGGATTACTTTTCGGAACTTAAAGTTCCCGAGTCGGGATCCGGGGATCATGCGGCAAGTGAATGGATCGGGAGGATTTTCGTAATTTTTTTGTGTTCCCCTTCGTCTTGTTCCTGCTATTCCGTCGTTCTTGTCGCTGGAAATGTGGCCATTTTGCTTCAGTTGGAGATTCTTAGGTGCGAACCCGTGAGTTGAAGGCGGCACGGGTTCGGCTCCTCTCTTGGTACTATACCTCCCTGGATGCATTTCTCCCTTCAGTGTTAGTAAAACTTTCATTGTGTGTGTACGTCTATTGATATTTTATATGTCTTCTGTCTGGCGCACCGCAGCCAAATATGGCCCTTAAGCTTCGGTTTTCTAAGAAAGCGTAGCCGTGATCTAGCGGCCGTGATGTATCGGTGGGTGACGTCACTAAAACGTTGTTTATACTAACACATGGTGTTGGTTTCCTAGAGAGCGGTGTTTGTGAGCGTAACGAAAATGATCGGAGCCGTCATTTCCATGACTGTCGTCATAGCGGTCTCAAACAGTTGGGGAACGTTTTTTCTCTTGTAGCGGCCACATTTCATTTCCTGCTCCAAACGATTCGAACGAAGAGGAACGAAATAAATAAACATTTTTGACTGCCATTGAAAAATTCGTTTTTGTAAAATCGGGATCGTTAAACACAGATTAAAAATTTCAACGGATTTGAAATCTGCGGAAAGTTTGACACCAGATCGATACCTTAAATGTGATTTTCTTTAAATAAATAATTAATTATTTAATAAATAATTAAATAATCAAATGGTAAATAATTGAATAATAAAACTGTTTTTGATATCGATCTGGCGTAGAAATTTACGCTGATTTGAAATCTGTTGAAATTTTCACTCTACCTTCAACAATTCCGAAGTTAGAAACTTTAAACTAGAGAATAAAAACCCACTTTGTTTTGTTTCTCGAATAAAATAAACCACGACAGCCGTCTGTGTTGCCCATTCTCCAACGTATTCTGTCCGTCTAAGTTGACGCGTCTGGATTTTTGTTTAGACGGCCGTCTAGTTATGCCCGCGGCATTATGACGTATCACTGCGTAGGAAACCAAAGCTTTAGCGCGATTAAAACCCAATAGGAACGGTTCGATTCCTCCCTCTGTCGGTTTCAAGGCCACATATCTTTAACATTTATAGACTACGGCCGCTACTGTAGTTGTACCTTGATCGCGCCAAGAAAGAATTTAGACTACGGCCGGTACAGCAGTTGTACATTGAAAGTTGTAAGAATCGCGCCAAGAAAGAATTTAGACTAAGGCCGGTACAGCAGCTGTACCTTGAAAGTTATAAAAATCGTGCGAAGAAAGAATCGTGCCAGTTATATCTATAGCCGTAGTCAAAAGGTTAAATGTGTACAGGCTTCACGCGACCCAAGGTACAAGGAATAACCCAAATCCCAACCACACTCCGAATTTCCCGAATGCTCTGTCCTCCTTCCGTTTTAGCATCGTCTGCTCTTGTGCTTTTTGAATTTCCCACCTCTTAGTTGTCTCGTGTTTGGCGCAGCTTGGCAAAATATGGCCCTTTCCCCACAAAACCCAAAACTGATCAACCATTCGCTGGAGAATCTACTCTTAATTTTGATTCCAAACTTATCCTAGAATACATAGTTAAGTCGAATGAAAATTCTCAGGACCCAACCAACTAGCGAGACTGATTGGATTAGGTCGTCCATGCTTATTCCAACGGGTTAATTTCAATGTGAAGGGACGACTTTTTACTATTGACCTCTATAGTATACTACTTTTATATACTACTACATTACTTTTATATACTACTATATTACTTATATACTACTATATTACTTATATACTACTATATTACTTATATACTACTATATTACTTATATACTACTATATTACTTATATACTACTATATTACTTATATACTATACTTATATATAGTACTTATATATATACTTTGGAGACGGGTTATCTTGTGAAGCATAATCGTCTCATAAGCTCCTATTTAAAAAAAATGGCGATTTGTTTGAATATTTGCCTTTATTACAAAAATGGACGTGGAAAATATTCTTCGGATTTTAATTTGGGACAATTTTTTTCAATGGGGCGTTATTTCGAAGTTTTATCGCCAACCGTGGCAACCAAATCGTTATTAAGAATATATTCGACGATGTACTTCCTTAACTTGTCTCTTGGTTGTCTCGAAGAGGTTTCGCGACTGTAACCAAGCTGACCACATCTGATGCGTGAGATATGTCTCATTAGATGACCAGTTCTTGATCTCGACTTCATAAAGAAATAGGCAACAGTTCAGATCTTAGTGGACGAGATATTTCGCCGAAACCACTTGGAGGGTTAGTTGAATTTTTTAAGCCATTATATAATGGTCCAAGAAATGTCCTAGAATTTAGACTGATTATTTCCTAATGGATATATAAAACAACGCATATTACATGCAAAGTAATTATATTTTATTGATCTCAGCTGCTTTGTTTAACGTTGGAGACATTTTTTCTCCACGAGATGCATTCTGGAAGCGCTAACGAACCGTGCAGCATTGTTGTAAAGTGCAGAACCCTGATGGATAAAAACAGCATGTCTGGCTGACTATTTCCGATGAAAAATATACTGCTAATTACCGGGTTATTATCCTCTTGAGAATAATTATCGTCATTTAAACGCTTTTCCCTTTCTGCCCTCCTTATCTTGGCTAATGCATTTAGTAATTTTTTTCCCCAACGAGGAGATCTCTTATCATTAAAAGATGTGTAATATAATCAACCTATTTTGGAGCAAAACTATCTTTTTTGTGTGGATGCATTTGTTGAAAAAGAAAATGGAACATATACACACTCGGCGAGGTTCCGACAGAAACATTTGTTGAATGCAAGATTCGTTGCATGAAAATGATAATGATTTTCTGGTTTGTTTTGGTTTTATGGTGCAAGGGCCAAGCTGCGCCAAACGTCAAGCTATCAATAAACGCAAAACGTAGAGGGCAGGCGAGGGTTAAACTTAAGGGAGGACAGATCAGGGTCATACAGGGTGTTAAATTTCGTCTTCAGTTAATAAGCTGCAGCAGGTGTGCAACTCAACTCTCGTCTGCGGATCAGAAACCGTGCTTGTGTTTCTTGTTCAGTTAAAAAAAAGTGCTGCTTGAAAGATATTTTTTACCGCTGCATTTGTTTTCTATACATTTTTTTTATGTCTGCATTCACTTTACGTCTTGATACACGGGTCTGTCGTATGTCTTCTATATACGAGCGTCAACCGTATATGTAAAATAAACATTGGAGGAATACGAGCGTCAACCGTATATGTAAAATAAACATTGGAGGAAAAATACAATTTACTTTACATCTTGATACACGGGTCTGTCGTATGTCTTCTATATACGAGCGTCAACCGTATATGTAAAATAAACATTTGAAGGAATACGAGCGTCAACCGTATATGTAAAATAAACATTGGAGGAAAAATACAATTTACTTTACATCTTGATACACGGGTCTGTCGTATGTCTTCTATATACGAGCGTCAACCGTATATGTAAAATAAACATTGGAGGAATACGAGCGTCAACCGTATATGTAAAATAAACATTGGAGGAAAAATACAATTTACTTTACATCTTGATACACGGGTCTGTCGTATGTCTTCTATATACGAGCGTCAACCGTATATGTAAAATAAACATTGGAGGAAAAATACAATAAGAATAGAATATAAATAATAAATTTTCTTCAAGAGTATTCTAAAACTGTTTGACTGCACCGGAGGGAACGATGTTTTCCAAAGCAATTCTTATTTTATTTTGAAATATACATGACGGCTTTCCTACGCGTATGCATATGTTGAGCGAAAAGTAATACGCTCCATTATTTATGTCCGGAAAAGTCAATTAACTTACTGACAAGGAAACTGTTTCAGACTACATGTTATGGTGCGGAAAACATCTTCCGGTGTATTGTCTTTAAATTGAAAACCTTGTCGCTTTGATTCAAATGTATTCATAATTTCTCATGAAGAAGACATGATGAAGTTTGATTTCATTTACATTTTCATCTCACTGTTCTTAGTGACCAAAAATCTGTTTTGAGTATGCCAAACCCCGTTTCTTAAGTATGCTGTAGTAATTGACAACGTGCAAATTTACTGTGTCGCACCAACAGCAGACAGGTTTTATGGCAATCTGTTAGCCAAATGTTGTAGAAATAAATCGTCCAAATGTCTACAAGGAAAACTTCTCAAATTGAGAATCGACTGAGCTGTTTGCAGTATTTTAATTCGTAGATGTTTAACAGGTTTGTTGAAACTACGAAAATATTTATAGCAGAAAAAACCCCTCTAAATAAGAACAAACTTTGCTGTTTAGGCTATTTTTTATAAAAGAATATTTAAGTATTTAGTTGGTGTTAGTGTTATCCAAACAAGGAAATGGCAATTGCGTAAACATTTAATCTGAAAAACGCGTCTTTAAATGAGAACTGATTTTGTTGCTATATAGAGCACTATTCTATGGAGGAATTCGTAAATACTTAGCATGTCATTAAATTATTCACTCAATTGAGAAACACGCTAAATACGCCTTTAACTCAAAGTCCTATTGTATCCTTATAAAAAATGTTTTTAAGGTGCTAATTACCAAATTACCTTTCAAATAGCTAATGTTAAGAAGGACGTCAAAAACAAAAACGTATTCCTTGGACGTTGAGGCAATATAATAATATATACTATATTTTATGTACCATAAACACTATATGATAAACAATCCACAAATTCACATAATCGTATCTATTTGCTTGTCCTATTATAATTAGGTTATAGTAAAATAGAGTGGGTGGATAAGAAGTCGGTAAACCCTTGAAGGGGTCCACAGTCAAAGAAGTTTGACGACCCCTGCTGTAGATGACAACATTTTATCGCTTCAGACCTCTTTTGGACTGCTGGTCAACTGATGTCCAAGAGGCAAGAGACGGGCGTAGGATTAATGGAACAAAAACTCTAAATTTTCGCCTGAAAGCAACTTTGATGGACTGTATCGAGCCTCGTGGTGTGGTATAGTGAAGTGTAGGACGCAGGTGATTTCCCCTCCGGGTGAGATATTTCCGTCATGTGATAGTGACGTCACCCATTGTAATTACACCCTCTTGCTGTTCCCCCCACCTTCCCAAAGTTTTAATTAAATGACTGAGATAGCTCGAAAGGGGAATGCACTTTTGAGATTCTGCCCGTCAGCTATTTCCCGGATACCGGACTCTCGGTATCTGGTGGGGCTGTCGTGTGTGTTCCCACGGAGACACCCCCCCCCCTCCTTCTTTTGTTCGATCCTGTTCAGACTCCAGCCTTTTGTTTGACTGCTTTTTGATCTCTGCTGTTTGAACATCATTAGGATCACCTTGGTGAAAATGAAAACGTGTAGTAAATGCCCTACGGTAAATGCAGCTACTGCACCTGTGAATGTCAACAGATACTAGAAGTAATTTTTAGAAGATGTTTACTTTTAACCCTCCGGGTGTTGGTTGTCTCATCATGGTATCTCGTCATTAGCAAAACGGAACAAACCTCAATGGACGAGATATCTCGTCAGTAGGAAACAAGCGAACCAGGTCTTAATCTAGTTATCTACAAGAAATCGGCAATGTCTTGTTGGACGAACTATCTATTGTTACAACTTTTACTATTTTTAGGGGCGAAAATATTTTTTAACTGTTTTCTAACCTATACAATACAGATTCGAACTGTGTTCGAAAATCAAAATTCGATACTGTTGAATTAACTTTTACACTTGTTCTCGACTCTGATTCTAATACCTTTATTGACACTATACTACATAAAAATTTTATTTGCTTTAATTTGTGAAGAGTAATTATTTGACTTCACAAAGGTTTTTGCTTACCGTTAGTTGGTTTGATTGACTTTAAGCCCTTGGTTATAACTCTTTTTCATTACATGCAAATAATCTGAATTCTAGAGCTGATTTTTTCCCCGTTTTTCAAATGCCGCGGATTTGTAAAGGTTGCCCTTTCAAGTAAGCCACTAGGAAGACCTGTCCAAACCTGTTTAAATATCTCAATAACATCTTGGAACCCACTGCGCGCGAATCAGCGATCAAACATCCATTCAAATTGACTGATCGTGATTTGATGATCTGGTTACTCATACACTGGAATACTTTTTCCGAGCTTATCAAAAGCCTAGTGTGATTAGTTGACTTTGATTGGGTTGATATGAATACGATTCGTTTAATCGAAATAGAAAGTTAATACAAAGAGAATCCCGTGTAACAAAATCTGCTCTCAGTGGGTTCGCCCGCTGTTCTTGCGAACTGTGAGTTGTAGGCGATACAGATTCGGACCCCCCCCCCCATGGAAGAATACTTTCTTCTGTATCAGTAGAGCTTTCTTTGAATGTGTATGTCTTAGGGTTCCCACGGGTCAGGAAAAATCGGGAATTGTCAGGGAATTAAATTTTGCCCAAAAAGTCGTGGAAAACTGCGAATTTTTGTCTAAAACCTTGAAAATCGCCTCAATAGCCTGGAAAATGATTGATCGTGGCTTTTCAGACGCTTCGGAGGAAATTAATCAGTAAGATTCGTACAGTTTGGTATCACTTTATTTTATGAATTGAATTTTTCAACCGATTTTAAAAGAAAAGGCTAATATTTAACAGGTAAAGAATTTTGTTTCGTCCACTGGCTAAAATTGAAGAATTTGATGCTTATGATATATTAAATCACAAATTGATTTGAGTCAAATGAATGGGTTATTTGAATAAGGTATTTTAATGCGAAATTACTTGTGCTTTGTGTATTAGTGTTTAGTGTATAATTCTTAAATTGTTTTTAATTATTGGCTATTGAATGCTAAATTATTTCTTGGATTTACACCTAAAAATGTCGTGAATTGCTTGAGTATGACCTAGAATTTTGAAAACATTTGTCTGGAAAACCTGGAAAAGTCAGGGAATTTTTTTTCTCAAATCGAGTGAGCACCCTCATGTCCATTACTTTACACCTCAGAAAACCCGAGAGATCTGCCCTGCCTTCTGTTTTATCCTCGTTCTATCCTTCTGCTTTCTACTTTGTTTCCCTAACTCGTTGTATTGTGTTAGGAGCAGCTTGGCCAAATGTGCCATAAATACCAACCAAGTCTGCAGTAACAAACGAAGATAAATCGTGCAATGAGATGAGCAGTTTAATTTATTGTTATAAGACTTTTATAAGGAAAATATTCGATTTTCTGTACAGCCATATGAGTGTTGGAAGAGGAGGAAATATGTAATGATTTGTTTTGTTCCTTCGTTGTATTGCGTTTGTCGCAGCTTGACCAAATATAACCCTTGCACCATACAACGCCAAACCAACCAACCTTGTTTACTCGTTGTCTGCCTTGAGTTTGGCTCATCTTGGCTAAATATGCCCCGTGTGCCATTAACATAAACCTTGCAGTAACAAACGAAGATAAACCTTATAACGAGATAAACCGCTTCATTTGATTTTATAAGACCTGTATTATAAGGGAAATATTCATCTTCTGTATAGTGTGATGAGTCCTTGAAGAAGAGAAAGTATGTAATGATTACAAATGGTATGCCAAAAATAGTATGTAAAGATTACAAATTGTATGCCTAAAATAGTATGTAATGATTACAAATTCTACGCCTAAAAAATATGCAATGCTTAAGGATAATAGCAGTTTAATAAATAAAAATATTAAAAAAAAAACTTCTCCATTCCGAATCTTGGAAATTGCGTCACGCGCTCCGTTGCAAACCCATTCAAATCCTAAATTTGCTTAGTGGTCGTTTTTCTATTCCACGCGTTTAACTTTTTCAACCGAAGAGACAGAGACAAAAAAAAAATCTCAACCCGCTCTCCCATTGTTGTCCATAATTAAGCGTTAAAGATTGCTAAGCCACCCGGGGCGAGGCTCCATCGGACGACCCCCCTCTGCCCCCACCGTGTCAGCTGCTTGACGACTTCCACGGATGCCTCTCCCCCCTTCAATTTTGTCATTTTAATTCTTGGCAAACCCATTCCGACGAAGTGCTGTCAGGATGCGAAGGGATGGGTTCCTAATGATGTCACTCTGTGTTTCGGTACTGCGCTTCGCAAAAGCCTTTTTTTTTGTTTTGCCCCCGTGTTAAATTAAAAAGGGTGTTTTTTTCTTTCCTTTGGGTTTGATGGTGTAAAGGGGAAGTGGTGGGCTTCTTTCATCCTCGTAAGTGGCTGTCATAACACCTGTGCCGGGGTTTCACGGGCGGTGTTTTTTGGGATGTGTCTCTCTTTCTCGGAGGATGAAACAGACTCGGCGTTGTAGAGGAAGCTGTTGTGGTGCGAGAGCCATGTGTGTTTTTTGCCAAGCTGCGCCAAACACAAGACAACCTTCAAGTGTCGTGAAAGTGGTGTAGCGTTTAAGTTTTCTCTTCTTCGGGGCATGAATTTCCTCCGTGAACTCGGTTGGAAGAGTAATGGATTAGCAACTTACGAGTTCGAAACTCGATCCAATTGAAGACCGTCAAGTGCATGGGGGACTGGTGCACGTTAAATGGACCAGATGTTGTCCTCGATCATTCCTTTCAGGATTGATCCTGGACCCTTAGTGTAGCTCTAGTATGATTTTAATTAACTTCCTACCTGGACTTTTAATTTAATGTCTCAAGATTGATGTTGTATCTTGTGTGATGACTACTACCAAATTTAGAGCATAGCTTAGAAACGCGTTCCTTTAAAGTGAGGTGGAGGCACCGTGACCTAGTGAGTTGCCCAATGCGACCGTAATCTGAGTGTTGCAATAAGGGCAGATTCGGTTCCTGTAACTTACCCTGGGCGTCTTACTCTCTTCTTTATCAGTAAAACATTCCTCAAGTATGTCCACTACTTGACCTTTGTCTTGTATTTGGCACCAGAACTGTCCTTCAGTTCCTATTGGTCATACGAAAACCAATGTCTTCATAACATATATAGTTCTGCAACTCATTTTTTCTGCATTTACCGCTACGTTAAGGAAGAAGGTAGAGGGCCTACGGCCCAGGACCTTCGGACCACCCCCCTCCATCATCCTTGCTCTACGAGACCCAACCAACCTTCTAAAGCAGATAATGCTGTAGCTTTAATTCGCCCACTCTAGTGTCTAGTGGAAGTAATTTTCAATGTTTGTAATGAAAGATGAATTTCTAAATATTTGGCCACATGTAGCATGTATTGATCAGAGACCGAATAAGCCGACCAACCTGTCTGGTGGTTAAGGTGTTAACGTCTAGATCAGAAGGTTCCTGGTTTGAGTCCAGGTCTGCGCAGGGATGTTTGTAAGCGTATGATGTAGAGGCGGCTGGTGCACCTTAAATCTAACGTGGCCGAAAGTCCTCACGTTTTGGGTTGGTTTGAAAGTTTGGAGAGTGGGGTGCCAGCTCAGGTGCTGCCTCTTCATCTGATCGCGTTTCAAAATTACGGGGTGTTGTCCTCAAATTTTTCCCTTGGGGGGGATTGATCCCGGACTGTCGTCAATAGCCGGGTGTGTTGCTCTAGTACGACGTTAAATTACCAATTACTGAATGAGACGTTGCAAGCCGTGATAAATAATAATGGCCATAATTACTGGTCTGAAGAGCTGTCGTTTCAGTCATCTTTCAACGACGGATCAGCACGGAGTAGCGAAATGTGTGTATCACCCCCTGTCCGTCGGTTATTACTAGTATTATTATAAAAGCGAGTACCAGAGAGATAATGACAACTGGGAATTAATCCTACTCCCTTTCCAATCGAGTTTCGGATTGTTTTCACCGTATTATACGGGCGGTACGTTCCCATTTCATCTTTGCTTTTTCCCTTTTAATGTTATGATTATTTATTAACTCAGTTAAACAGCGCATAAAACAAACTGTTTACACGGTGCCGTTTGCTTAAAGGTTTTGTTTCTTTTTAGTGCGCTTCCCCGTGTTTAATTTCGCTCCGTCACGAATGTTCTGCTGAATATTTAATAAGTGCGAACTCCGCTGCGGACGTAGGAAGGGGGTGTTTAACTGTCTGAAGGTGTTTTGTTTTTTTGTGTAGTGAAAGGCGATGTTTTTTCCCTCTCTTGAATTCGTCGCAAATTGAGTTATTAATATAAATGAAGTTTCCTGGATTGAAAAAGGCCGTGGTAAATAAAAGGCGTTGGCGTTCATGCGTAATCTTTTTGGTGGCTGGCTTGCGGATTTTCTCATGTCGACCCTCCGAGTGTTTCGACGAGATATCTCGTCTACGAACTATTCGATTTTGCCGTCTAGGTGTGCACGGGATTAAGAGCCCGAGATACCCTAGTTGAGATATACAATATCTTGTGTATTTTGTTAGATTGCAGTCGGAGTTGTGATGCTGAATTTGAGAAGTGGGATTTAAATAATTTAGATGAGTTCTCTCAGAGATGTATTACAAATGTTTCAGTTGTAAATTTGTGTTCTTTGTATTTTGGTCTAATTAACCCTCACTTAGCAAAAATAACATTTGAACGAGCGACTGACCAAACTTTGTAAAACTAGCTTTACCTTGGATGCAGGTACATGACAGGAAAGCAACCGTGCAGTGTAGCGTGTGCCAATGAGTGAGTTATTCGTGTTATTTTTGTGCTAGATGAATGCGTGGTTTCAGTTTAAATGTATTTTAAGTATTTTTCATGAACAAGTATTTTAATCCACCAATGACGTGTTTGCTATTTCATAAATGAAGCAGATTTCTGAGTGCTTAGGTTACAAGTTTTCTTACCATCAGATTAAGTGGTCGGGATTTTACAACAAAATAATTTTTTTGCTTATTTCGTTTTAAAAGTTCGCTGAAAACCAGCATTTCTGTACAATTGATAGAAGTTATTTTTGTATTTCTGTTGTCAGTAAGGTGTCAACTTATTAGTGTTATTTTTTCCCCTTGGATGCACAGTTTTGAGTATTAATTGCGTTGCAAAGGTTATTTTAAGCATTTATTAGGCTGACCTAAAGTAGTATTTCAATTCACTGAGGTGTTCATGAATGATGAATGCTTTAGTTTCGAGCTATCATACAATCAGATAAAATGGTCCGAATTTTACTACAAAACGTCTAAGACAAGAAGAGTTATTTCGCTTCAAAAAATTGAGTTGATAAATTAAATTTAATTATAATTGGTGTGTTTGTATCGAAAGTCACTGAAACAGTTGATTGTTTTTGTTTCTTAAACGAAAATTAGTTGAACTTTTATGTGCTGTAGGATGAAAGTATTTTTATCTTAATCAGCGTAGGTGCGATATCGTCGCTTTGTGTCATTTTGCACTGCATAAACAACAAGCATCTACAAATCAGGTTCCACCAAATAAATCTGACGCGCAATTCGAGCCTTAAACAACACAAAAAATATTATTTTGCAACTAACTCTTCTTCGTCTGTGTTTCATCTTCCAGGCTTCCGCGAACTGATTTATTCAGCACATTCCATTGTCGCCCGTCACAAATCGCCCAAACGTCAGCACAGAAGGATGAAAAATCGCCAGCTGCCATGTCGTCCGAAAGTTGCGAGAGCGATTCCTTTTAATATAAAAACACCCCACGATCATGTTAGATGGTATCGCGCTGCTTTTAATTTCGGCTGGAATTGGAAATGAAGACACCGCGGAAATGTCTTCTTTCCCTATTTTCATTTTGTTTTTCTGGACTTCTGCCTTCATTTGCGCAATGCATGTTTTATCTGTCCCTCGCAACGCACCCGTATCATTTGAATGAAAGACATCCCCGATTCCAATCACCGACTCGTAAATCCCGGCCTTATCTGACAACCCGGGTCCACCATTTATCTCGCTGCGTGCCTTCATCGCGATTGTGCATATAAACTCCGGGCCCTTTCGTCTGGGTCGAGCACCCCGCAGCGAGCAGCCGGCGAGCATCGATGGCCAATTCTTGTTCCATTCACCCCGATTGGCGAGCAGCAGCGAAGGATTGATCTTTTGCAATTCGTTTCTTTTTTTCGCGTTGCACTTTTGTCATGTGGGCGAGCATCGCTTTGTGTTGGTTGAACTGAGGGTGGTTGGTAATGCTGATCTTCTGGCAACCCATCCATCAAAATGTGGGTGATTGTGCCGCGCGGTTTGGGAACGGCTTTAAGTCCGTGCCAAGTAGAGATGGATCCACTTTTTTTTCTTGTATTTTGTGTTGGAGTGACCGTCATTGGCTTTCTGAGAGGGTCCCATATTTAGAGTGCCTCAACCCTGTGCCCATAATGGGTGCCCAGGAAGATTCTGGTCGTGTGTGCTGGGCATTTTAATGGGCACTGTCATCCCAAAAGCAGATTGCTTTGGTCTGTTTCACTAGCTGGCCACAATCCATCTGAGTATTTGCATTCTCGTGTATGGCTGTGTTTACTTGGAATGATTGCTGAAGATTCTTGTATTATCGAGTTTTCGACCACTAGAAAAGTTTTATTTGGAACTTTGTTTGGCATATTTGTCTGTATGAAACTCGTAATTTTTGGGGACTGCAAACGCTTAGGAGAGATGGGTCCACTTTTTTTGTTGCCGGACTGACAGTCATTGCCATGCTGAGAGTGCCTCACATTTAGAGTGTCTCAACCCTGTTCCATAGTAGGTGCTAAGGAAGAGTCTGATTGATCGCGAGTGCTGAGCATTTTAATTGTCTTGATTTCTAACGTTGCTGTCAAGTTTAAGAACACTAAAAGAGACGTGTTATTTCGAACTTCAAACAGTCCTCTATCGTAAATTTTGTTAACTAGTATATTTGGTATCTAATATAGTGATCTGCTTTTGAAACTTGCAATTTTTGTGACAGTCTCTAAGCCAAGCCAAGGAGAGATGGATCCAATTTTGGTTTTGCTGAAGTGACCGTCATTTTCTGAGCGCTCCCCTCATAACCGTGTGCCTATAATAGGTTACGAGGAAGATTCTGATCTTAAATGCTAAGCATTTTAATACACTTTTGACAATAACATGCTCTTTGCATACGGGGCGTCCCCTAAACCTTTTGCTTTGGCCTTTGTTCCTAACTGGTTATAATCCGTCTCAAATTTTGAATTGTTATGCCTGGCTCAAGTTTATAACTTGAATTACTGAAGATGTATTGAATTCTTACATTGTTCTCTAGTTTAAAACTATTGTTGAGGGCTATTTAGAACTTTCAAAACCACCGTTTATCTTAAGTTTGCTAAGGTTAACCTTTATGGAGTAGAGCTCTCCTGGTCCCTTTCTTGAATGGGGCTGCTGGGGAGGATCTATTGTAATCCTTTGCTCATCGTGAACTCTTTGAAGGTGCTTGATCCCATAGACTGGGTGATGCCACACAGTATAAGAAACAAGTGGTATAAGTCTCTAGAGCCACTGCGCCTATATATTTAGTTGCAGGAAACTGGTAATTTTTTTAAAGTATTGCGAAGAATAGTTTAGATCAAATTATATTTTTTCCAAATTATTCGTGGTTGATAAGTCAGGTTGGTTGGTTTTTTTTTGGGGTTTTATGGCGCAATGGCCATATTTGGCCAGACAAGTGATAGGACTGAGACCCTTTCTTTACTAGTCGAAAGCCTTTGTTGTGATTGGAGTTTTAATTAATCAAAGTGAAGCGTTAGAAATTATCTGGCAATATACGTGTATGCTTAAATGGGTTTCATTTTGAATGATTGTGTGCTTGAATTGCTTATTGTATCATGTATAAGAATTACGCAAAATAATCTATTTTTAGAAGTAAAAGGATAAACTTGGTATTGAGGAAATTTTTTGGGAACAAGTTTTTGTCCGAGGAATTTGTAAAGATGTGCGGGGAACAATGCGGGCATTATCTGTCGTGATCTTTCCCACAAGACACGTGCCGTGATGAGGGACTCGGGGTCACATTGAAAGAACACAAACTTAAGAAAATGTGTATTCAATATCGAAATTCGTCTCGGCAGATTTTTAGTGTTCATAAACAGAGAACTTGACTCCCAGTTTCTGATGGCATTGGTTGCTAATACTATTATTACAGCTTAAATTCTTTTGGGAACAATTCTTTTGAGAACGAATTATGGTCTATAAGCTTCTTTCTGTCTCATCTGCCGCTTATGAGAGCCTTTTATTTGTCATGCCAAATCGGCGTGTTTCTGCGACTAAATGAATTACTGAATTACAACACGACACGATTTTCGAATACGATTTCGGCACATCGATTGAAATTCCGAAGAATGAATTCCAAAATTGATGTATGATAGATTAGTGGCTAACACTAATAAGTAGGGCAACTTTTTTGTTGCAGTAAAAATGGGAAAAGTTGCATTTATCATTCCCTAAAGTTGCATTTATGGAAATAAAGTTGCATTTATAGAAATAAAGTTGCATTTATTTTTGATACACTAAAATCTAAAATAAATTATCCGTAAAAAAATGAACAATTTTAAAATGTATTGATAATTTTAGTCGTGTACAACAATATTATAATACATCATTAAATACAGAAGAATGGTGATGTCGTTGAATGACCGATCCTTGGTCAGTAAATTCTTTAACATTGAAAAACTGCGCTCAACAGAGACTGATGTTGCCAGATATTGTTGCATTAGAAAATACTGACTGGGGGGGGATCATTTCGGGAAAGTGCAGCAAAAACCGTCTAAAGAGTGCCAACCAATGTGTTTAAAGCAGGGCTCGAAATACCCAGGTGCACTGTGTACATGAAAATAAAATTGTGCACCTAATTTTTTCCCCGCTAGGCGCACCTAATTTTTTCCCGCTAGGCGCACCTGTGCACCTAATTTAAAAACTTAGGTGCTCAAGGTGCACCTGTATTAAAAAATATGTTTCGAGGCCTGGTTTAAAGTACTTATTGACATTTATTTCATTAGGACGAACACCTTCTTTCCATGAACTTCTTGCTTGATCCGCTGTACTTCGATGTTCGCAAGATCATACACACGTGATCGAAGGGTTGATTCAGAAGGCAAAAAATGAAATAGTAATTTCATATTAATTAATTTTAAGCTTAATTTTAAAAAGTTGCAGAAGGTTGCATTTATGCAAAAAGTTGCATTTTTGCAGAAAGTTGCATTTATGCAAAAAGTTGCATTTTTGCAGAAAGTTGCATTTATGTTGCGGTTATAAATCACTTACAATACACCCCATGAAGGAGGAATTTAGGTTTTAGTACTTAACATGCAGCGTAGAACGTGTGAAAAAAAAGTTGCATTTGTTGCAAAACGTTGCCTTACTAATAACATAAAACGTCGCCAAAACAGCGATAGATTGTATATTATGATAACCCCCGTTTTGTATCATGCGAGAGCATTTTGGGAGCATCAAATAAAATTCTGGTTCGTGTGTTTACACCGAATATCTCCCACTCACCATTCGAAATTTTAAATTTAATAGACTTCGGTGACTCGACGCGTTAATATCGAAAAATTGTCGAGAAGCAATTTATCTCAGCATAATGGTCCCACTGATGCGAGTAGAAAACTTTAAGGCGAGCGTGTCCATTGCGATTTTAGGCTTTTTTTTAACCCCATTGAAAGCTCTCGTAATTCTTCGGATTTTCGAGTCAATAATAGGTCCCATGGGCAGATCGCTATTTACTTCCGGACGCTCGTTTTTAAAAGTTTGGGTCTTAACCGTCTCGCCTTAAGCTTTGGACTGTCGTATCTCATCATTAAAGATACATTGGGTAACATTATTCTCCTACTCTACTTGCGATCGAAAGGCCATTCTCCTATATCAATTGCCTTTTCTAAGTGACAATAAATCCTATTATACTATTACTGAGGCAGGTTTGAAAGTAGCACAGCTAAATTGGAAAGCTTCTTCATTTAACATTGGCATTGCTTGATTGTCGTGGCATAGCGGGTATTCCCACTGCGCTATCAACCTTCGACTTATGGGACGCGATAACACGATTAGAAACTGGAGGGTTTGAGTTCGAATCCAACCAAAGATCGTCGTGTACAATCGGTGCTCGGACACGTTGAATCTGTTGTGGCCTCAGATGTCCTCACGTTGGCCTGATGTAAAAGTTTTTCAATCAAAAAAATTCCCAAATTAAAAAAAAAACGTAGATCTGAAATTCATAATTTTTAAAATAAATGTATTATGTGTTCGGTTCTTTTATATTCCTCGAACAGCATATGAAAAACCTGAAAATTGCTTATTAGTGCCTTAATTTGGGAAGGAACAATATATATTATGCATCTCATTTACCTCCACCCTCCCACAAAAAAAAATAATAATAATATTAAATAAACCCTGGAAAGTGACATCAAGCAGGGAACGACTTCTATTTTCCTATCTTGGTGACTATGGGTGTGGGTATCTTCAAGCAAAATCGTCTCCAAAAGCTTCTGTTTTTAAAAAAAATGCGCGTTTTTTGAAAATTCACTGAAGTTCAACGAAAATTTATACTCTCCTTTTTTACTAGTTGCGGAAGGAAAAAATAATTTTCTTAATTTTCATTTGGGAGAAAATTGTACTACGGACGCCAATTTCGAAAGTTTGGCGCTAAGCCATGGCAACCGGAAAAGAAAACCATCAGAATCTGGTTGCTAGATTGCTATGAAAACCTTAACAAGAAAATATCAGTTTGTTTTTTTAATTTTAAAATATTCGTTTCTTGGCAAGATCCTTTAACGTCTGTTTCATACGTAATTAGCACATTTTGTGTTATAGACGGTGCTACTAAAATAGTGTTTAAGAAGAGACTTTTTGCTACTACTTTAAAAAAATTATTTTATTTCACAAATACTTTCAGTGCGGCAACCCTGCATCAAGTGAGAACTGTATATAATAGTCAACTGTGAAACGTGTGATTAAATTTATTTTGTTCTATGCTGTTTTTACCCTCTTGACTCAATTGATTCTTTTACGTGTCGGCTAATCTTGGAACGACTTCAAGATTCTTTTCTAACAAATATATTCTCCCTGTATTTCATTTGATTCTTTACCGCTCTTTCCTTTCAACTTTTTTTCGTTTACGAAACGAGAACTTGAACACATTTTGGCTGTCAAGAGACCAAGACTCGTTTGGAACAAAATGTTGAGATGTAGATATGGAGGAACTTGTACGCAGCCTTTTCATTTTACCGAACCTTTCTGTTTTTATGCCATCCTTTATCAATTGAATTTAATTTGAATATATGTTTAAAAAAATCATTTCTTCTCGTTGAATCCTCATGTAAAAGGAATATTTCTGTTTTTAATAGTTGGAAAGTCAATTTAGTGTTAATTGTGGGTTTTCATTTGACGAATTGCCTTTATTAATTGAATACAAATGCTCCTGATCAAAGCCTGGCAGCGAAATAAGGAATTGCATTAAGCAAAGGAATCTGAGAATCTGTTTTAGGAGCATCAAAATAGTTATTCCGCTATTTAGATCACTGGCCAGTTTAAATACCACAGGAGTATCTTTTTTTTTTATGGCGGCCATAAACCAACTTTCTTAATCATATTTTCACGACCTAAGGACTACAAGCTCTTGTACTTGCTATTGTACACGATGGTACGGAATAACCATTAAAATAGTTATTCCGCTATTCAGATCATTGACCAGTTTAAGTACCACAAGAGTATCTTTTTTTTTGTATGGCTGCCATAAACCAACTTTCCTAATCGTATTTTCACGATCTAAGGACTACAAGCTCTTGTACACGACAGTACGGAATAACCATTAAAATAGTTATTCCGCTATTCAGATCATTGACCAGTTTAAGTACCACAAGAGTATCTCTTTTTTTATGGCGGCCATAAACCAACTTTCCTAATCGTATTTTCACGACCTAAGGACTACAAGCTCTTGTACTTGCTCTTGTACACGACAGTACGGAATAACCATTAAAATAGTTATTCCGCTATTCAGATCATTGACCAGTTTAAGCATCACAAGAGTATCGTATCTTTTTTACGGCGGCCATAAACCAACTTTCCCAATCGGATGTTCACGACCTTAGGACTACAAGCTCTTGTACCTTATGATACCCATACCATCCTTTCAATTCTAAACTCTGGATAATAGGATGGTATAGGGTCGAGAAGAAAGCTTAGGTACCTAAAACCCTTTTGGCAACATTCCCACTTTTCAAGGTTATTTCTGAAATTTGTCCACTCCCCCCGAAGAAACCTCAAAGTACATGACCTGCAGACATCGAGGCGCAATGTATACCCTCGTCCCGGGCTTTTAGAAAACTTTTCCTACTTGTTCCTACTTCCTCTGTCGATAAGCAGAGCCCACTAATCACTGAGTACATGATGGGTGGAAAGGTTAATCTTATTTTCGCGAATGAATCAAACCTCTGCTTCATGTTTATGTAATTCCTTAGAATGTTGGCCTGCTGATTTTTCTTTTCGGACGGTTAGGTAAGTGACCCATGCGAGAGGCGTTGTTTGGGTGGCTTTTTTCCCTCGCTCCCTTGGAGTAACCACGTGTGCTGCTGCTGCAGGAATTTTCGCTATCTCGTGCCACTAATATTACCTGGCAGGTCGCTTGTAACCTTTTTTTTGCGGCAGATCGTATGGTTTTGAGTGCTTGTTTTGTTTGTGCTGAGCGAGACGAACTGCTGAAGAGGAGGTTAGGTGTCTGTTTTGACCTCTTTGTACCGGAGGTCCATGTATGTGAATCTTTTGGTTTTACCCTCTTGAAACCCGCCCTCGGGGGCATGCCTTTTAAGTGTGTGCGGGCATCACAACCCTTGAGTGATCTGTCCTCCCTTCTGTTTCACCCTGGCCTACTCTTCTACTTCTTTCTTTTGTTCCCACCTCGTTTCTGTCTTGTGTCTGGCGCAAATTGGCCAAATATGACACTTGTGCCAGGAAAACCAACTCTCTTGAGGTAAGGTAATTTTAATTAACGTCGTACTATCGCCATTGACGTCGGTCCGGGATCAATCTCCTAAGGGAAAGACCCGAGGACAGCACGTAATTTTGAACCACGGTCAGATGACGAGGCAACACCTTAGCTGGCAACCCACTCTCCAAACTTCCACACCAACCCAACGTGAGGACTTTCGGCCATGACAGATTAAAGGTGCACTAGCCGCCTGTACGCCATACGCTTACAAACATCCATGCACTGACCCGGTTTCGAACCAAGGAACTTTCCGATCTAGAGGCTAACACCTTAACCACCAGACCCCAATCCTCTTGAAATCCAACTCATAGCAGAATTATATAACGTGACAACGTATGAGCATTTGTGATTGTTCAGTGAGCATGTAAATTTTATACGTTGTTACAGTGAAGAATTTTTTACGAAGTTTGGTTTCAAAAGGCAAAGTGAAGTGTTTGTGGAAGATTTAAATGTCTGTGTGTAACCTCAGATGGAGTGATGTTGTCTTTTCTAATGGGGTTTACGGTGCCATCGTGGGTCAGTGATTTATGCCCACTGCGCTAGCAATCTTCGAGTTGTAGGCGGGTTTGATTTCTGTCAGGTGCATTCTACCCTGGCGTATTTCTCTCTTCTCTGTCAGTAAAGCTTTCATTGTGTGTACCTTATCTCTATGACCTTATATTGTATGTCTTGTGTATGGCGCAGCAGGGCCAAGTATGGCCCTTGAGCCATACAACCCTAATAAACCAAACTAAACCAGCCAACCAATGGGGTTTACTGTCCACTAAAACCCAAGCGATCCTTTTCTACTTTCATCCTACTACTCTGTTCCACATCCCCTTTTTGCCTTTCACATTTTTTACTTGACTGTCGTGTTTGGCGCAGCTTGGCCCGATATGGCGCCATAAAACTAAAAACCAGGCATGAAGCAATAAATCAAAACTATTGTATTTCTGAAGCTTTGGAAGCAGATTGTGGTTTGGGGAAGTATTAATTGGGCAATAGGCGGTGAACGATTCTCAGATTGTTTGAAAAATAACTGTTTTTCTATTTATTTTTCTTGAGATTTACCAAACCTTACAAAATTGTTCTCCCAAAAGGAAGTATCCCTGTTAGGTTAATTGAAGCTTTTTTTTTATCATTACGGGAAAGATCAATCTTTTGTTTGATGTCTGCCTCCAAACTTACTCATCCCTTCAATGTAGCGAAGTTTTTACTCTGCGTTTGGCAATATCGGCTTGATTTGGAGGGATCCTTTGTCTCTTTATGATATTGGCTGTTGTAGAGCCCCGTTGAAGGAAACAGCGCGTTGCCTGGCAACCGATATCCGAGACATCTTTCTCCACTTACCTAAAGAGATATTCGGTTTTTCCTTCTTCCTTTCTGCGAAACAGGTGCCGTAGTTATTTGTTATATGAACTCTTTTAAGTAATAAGCCTCGCCTTTCCGTCGGGATTGTTTCTGGGATGAAGTAAGCTGTTTCACCCGTACTGATTATGAAGTGATGGCTTTTGTAGGGAGTTGTGTGCCGCTGCTGAAAAATGAATTGGAATACGGCAAATTCCTTCGGTGCTCGTGGTTCCAATTATTTGTGTGTGTGTGTGGCGATTGTTGAGAGTGGGGGTTTTGGGTGCTGAAATCTGTTCCGTCAAACAATCGAATGAAAGAAATTTGCACATTAGATTAAATTGAATTGAAATTGTCTCAAAAGGATTTGGATTTTAATTACCTGTCTGAGCATGAACATTCCTAATGATTCTAAATCAATTTTAACCCGCCAAGTTCTTCCGAATAGATAGGTAGGTAGTTAAATAACATCGCACTGGAGTAGCACAACGGGTGATTAGTGAGATGTTCCGGGATCAATCCCGATGTGAAAGATCCGAGGATTACTCCTTGTAATTTTAAACCACGGTCAGATGACGAGATCAACACCTGAGCTGGCACCCCACAATCCACATCACGCCAACGTGAGGACATTTTAAGTCATGGCAGACCAGCCCCCGAGAACACGACTGTCTTCAGCTGGAACGAGTTTCGAACTCGCAACCTTAAGGTTGCTAATCTGTTACTCTTCGAATCTGTTACTCTTACTACCGCGGCTCAATGTTTAAACGAGATATCGCGTCCATCAAGATTTGACCTATTTTGGCTAGTGACGAGATATCGCGTCACCAAGATATTACCGATTTCTTTGTGTTGCTTTTGGTCCTTTCTGAAATTTAAAGTGAAATATTCGATTATTTTTATCGAATGAAAAAAGTATTCGATTCATGAATTGAATGAAAAAAAGTAATTGATTCGTTTATTGAATGAATAGAAAAATAATCGATTCAATTTGTAGAATGAATAGAAAAATAATCGATTCAATTTGTAGAATGAAAAGAAGTAATTCAATAATTTTATGAAAAAATTTGATTCTTGTTACCGAATGAAAAAATATTCGATTCATTTAACGAATGAACAATATTTAAGTTATTCAATTTAATTATCGAATGATGAAAACTTGAAGTATTCTCTCAAATGTGTGTTCGATCTAATGTTTGTGGAATGTAATGCAAAGAAAGTGGAATCGAGAAATTCCTCAGCCCCAATTGAAACCCAATCCATTCGGTAATAATTTTCGCACGATCAGTGGGTTCGAGACGAGAGTTGCATTAGGTTACCAGAGAAACTGCGCACATGGAAACGTCGAAGGCTTCACCGGAAAACGCTCTAGCACATACTAGGACGTTAAAAGCGCTTTTACCATCAAGAGCGATGCAGTAGCATGGTTCAATTAATGACCTAATCTGACGCACGCAGCGCTGGTTATCTGGAGAAAGCCCTTCCCTTCCAAGTGATTCATCGCGCACGATATTCGGTCGTTTACTTATTCCGCCGCCTTGGCAGACGATTCCGAATTAATCGAATGGTTTGGCACGTTTTGATGCTTCGTTACGTCTTTGTACCTGTCCCGAATTGATGGGGGTATGGGTATCGTCCTATTTGTCTATTAAAGGGACTGTGCTCCTATTGGATTCTTGGTCAATATTTTGCCGATGTTCCCTGTTATTTGTGTAAACAATATTTAGATTGTAATGTTTGCTTTGGATCGATGTATCTGGGTTACGACCCTTTCGGGAATCGATTTATTTTTGGTAATTTTCAAAGATTATTCAGGAAAATATTAGTCTTGCAAATGGAAAGGATGCATCACTTGCTGAATGCTTCGTTGCGATGTTGCTTCCATTTATATTGTAAAGTACTTGTGAGTTGACTTGTTTTCCTTGTGTGTGTGTATCCATTACTTGACGTCTGTCTGTTTGGACCGATGTGGCATTAGGTGTGTGTGTTTGGGCTGTAAATAATGAAAATTTTACACTTGGTGAAGTTGATCTAAAATCTTAAGAGAACTCAGTGAAGATGTAGATAGAGTTTAAAATTTTTTGGATTAATTACAAAGATAAATCAATGAGTTGCGTTTGAAGTCGTAATGGAATTACTAGGGCAACTTTTTTTGTTGCATTAAAAATGGGAAAAGTTGCATTTATTATTCCCAAAAGTTGCATTTGTGAAAATAAAGTTGCATTTATTTTTTATACACTAAAATCCAAAATAAATTATTTGTAAAAAATGAAAAAATTCAAAATTTATTTGTACTTAATTAAATAGAAAATAACGTTGACATCGTTGAATGGCCGATCCTTGGTCAGTAATTTCTTTAACATTGAAAAACTGCGCTCAACAGAGACTGATGTTGCCTGACATTGTTGCATTGGACTTTTTCTGCAGTTGTGAAACAAGTGTACCACTCAAGTAACTTGGAGCAATCGCGAATAAAGCACCTTGAGTGTGATTCCAGCCGCATTCATATATAATGCTGTATCGGATAGCAGAAGCTCAAAATCCTTTCGCTCAACATTAAGAGATTTAAAAAAGTCATCTACAAGGAAACAACATATTGATGATCGAAACTCGCCTAGCAAAGTCTGAAGTCAATTACGCAAGTTTTTTCTGGATTATCATGAGTGCCAACCAATGTTTTGAAGTACTTCTTGCTATTTATTTCAACACACGTGATTGAAGAGTTGATTCAGAGGGCAAAAAGTGAAATAGTAATTTCATAATAATTAATTTTAAGCTAAATTGTAAAAAGTTGCAATTATGCAAAAAGTTGCATTTATGTAGAAAGTAGCTTTTATGTTGCGGTTATAACTCACAATAAACCCCATGTTGGAGGAATTTTGCTTTTAGTGCTTTACATAAACCGTAGAACGTGTGAAAAAAAGTTGCATTTGTTGCAAAAAGTTGCCCTAGTAATTACTAATCTTTTCCGATCCTGACCAACACAAGTATGAACCAAAGAGTTCGAAAAGGAGATATTTTTGGAATGTCAAAAATTCAACAATAATGATTAAACAAATTCTAGTATCTTGTAGCTGAGTGGTTAATGTTCTCGAAACAGTCTCTGGTCTGTACACTAGTGTGGGCCGAAAAAACGTTCGAATTTCGACGTAACAAATTCTAATAGCGAAAAAACTTGTCCACCTCAAATCAGCAAACCAAGAGAGACAAATTAGTCTCAGATGAAGACTTGGCCAAAACTTACGAACCCCTGTCACATTTTGATATTGGAACAGAAATTGATTTTCGAGGTCCCACCAGCCTCAATTCCAACTATGCATGTAACATAAGTTTAACCAAAACAAAACTAACCATAGAAAAAGGACTTGAGCGTTTTGTCCTTCTACCTTAAAGTTGTTTTTGTGTATGTAAGACGGTTTCGTAACCATTCGTATTTTGAAGCATATTTGATTTTGATGTAGTTAATTGTAGTGTTCAGTAATAATTGCGATTTACTTCGTTTTTAAAGATTGTCATTTTATATTTTGGTGTATTGTGTAGTTTTAATCTATTTTTCGTGTTGTCTTGTTACAAAAGTAAAATTATTTTTTAGCTTGAAATTTGATTCGTCCTATGAAAGTAATTAATTATTTTTTGCGCTCGTATTTATTTTTGTCCTTCGAAAATGTTCTTTTTATTTACTAGTTCCTTCATTTTATTAAACTTCGATACATTTTTTTATTTTGTTTCTATTTCTTTCTCCCAACTTTCTTAATTAATTTTTATTGAGGATTTATTTTTGATTTTATGTGTTTTGTATTTTTAAACTAATAAAAATCTAATTTTTTAATTTGCTTTTTTTTGTCACCTGACTTGCTATTTCGTTTCTTCAACTGAACACTTTTACAAATGCTAATTTTGTTGATGTTTTTCCAAAAAAAAAAAAATTATATATATATATATATATATATATATATATATATAATTTTTTTTATTACGGTTCCAATATTCTATTTTTCTTGCACTGGTATGGTAGGTTTCATGGAAGGTGGTTGGTTGCTGTCTACAGGGGGGCCCCCCTTGACAATGTTTCACGATTGACCCTTAACTCTTTGAAGTGAAGTGGACGCAGGTGTCCAGTTACCCTCACCATCTGGCGAGGAGTGATTTGTGTTATTTATTTTGCCTATCTTGTTTGCTTTATCTTATTTGCCATATGTTATATTCCACAGCTTGTTATTTCAACTATGAATTGTATTTCTGTTTAATACAAGCTACAATAATGAGGAGTTTTACATTTTGCGGTTGTTTCTAAAGTGTTGATGGCACAAAGAGACTCGCTTATACCTTTTTAAACCCATTTATAATGAATATAACATGGTTGCCACGGGCGACTGTTTGCTATTTTTCAACCTTGGCGATTATGGGTATCTTTACAGCAAAAGCTCCTATTTTCAAAACTATGAAGACAACTTTTATTTCTTTGAAAATTCACCATATATCTACCAAAATTTAGTCCTACTTTTAAAGTTATAGATGGACAGGATTTGTTTTTTCTTCGTATTTTACCTTTCGGCAAAATTTTCCTAAACGTCAATTTTTGGCAACAAGCCGTGAGCCATGAAAGAAAAATACCGGCATTCGTGACTGCCGCATTCTTTAGAAAATGTTAAGTGTTTTTTAATTTTAAAACTTAAATTTATTAGTCAAGATCTTCATATTCAATTAGCATATTTGGCGTTTATTTAGTGTCAGCAATTAAAGTTTCAAATAAAATGAGATTTTATAGCGGTTTTATAAAATGTATGCATGTTTCTATTCACAAGTGCAGTCTGGTTGCCCCCTGTGCTACAATCTGCAAGTTATAGGCCTAGCCAGTACGATTCCTCCTCGAGTGAATTTACCTAACATTGCCCTTGCGCTATAAAACCTAACCAACTTCCATTACAAAACAGTTCATAAACTTTTCCTCTTCAACGAGTCTTCTGGACGTAATGTAGTGCGCTTCCCTCACATTACGCCATCATTGTTTGGTGACACTAAATAAAATATTACTTTCAAGTAATATGCTAATAAATATTACACACACGTTCAATAACAGATAATAAATAACTAGTGGAATTGATTTCGCTATTCAGAGAGAAACATTAGGAAACAGTCTGCCCCTAAGTTTTGTCAGCGACTCACAAGCGACTCTAATTAATATGCAAGATCAAAAACAACAATTACTATTAACTGCCAGAACGAAATTGAATACAAAATGACATCTCTGTTGCCACAGCATTCGGGGGAAAAAAACTACGACCAAATAAAGCCTACGACAGATGATCAGAATGTTAATGAAATAACCAAATTATTCGGGAATTTCCTGAGGAATCCGCTTTGCATAAATAAATTCTGCGGTTATAAGTTTCTCGGAAGATATGCGACGCTCTGTTTTTGTGCCTCGTCGTGAGTTGGTTCCGTAATGGCCACTCCGACACTTTATGATGAATTGAATGGAAGGGAACAAAAAAGCGAGCCAGTTTTGAAGCCTTGGCGCCGTATTTGGCTTCTTTATGGTCATTTAACTCATTGGCGCTGACCGAACTCCGAATTATGAGAGCGTGAGCGAAATAATTAGCGTCGCCATTTGTATGTTGACGCCGCGAACGCGTAATGAGGGGCAATTGATTTACGCGGTGAATGGGCGCGTGATGGAATTGGAGATATGGGATAAAGGTTTTTTGGGAAACTAAACACATGGCGATGTTTTTGTGGTGTGGATGTAAACAATTGTAATTGTAAAACTGATACGCTGAAATTGTTTACTTGCGATAGCGCTATCTTTTGCGTGTGCTTCGTTTACCCTGTTTCGTGTTATTTGGTTTTTCAATTCCGACTCTGGTGAATATTCTTTTGAGTTTCGTGACTTTTAAATACTCGGTTAGTTGGGGGGCGGGTTAGACGTAAACAATGTGTTACCACAATTGGCGTCTTCAGCGATGTTCCTAACTCCGAGCTTACAGTTCAGTGCTGGAAGCGAAAGCAATGGTGACTTGTTGGCGAAAGCAATGACTTGCTGGCGAAAGCAATGATGACTTGCTGGCGAAAGCAATGGTGACTTGTTGGCGAAAGCAATGGTGACTTGTTGGCGAAAGCAATGGTGACTTGTTGGCAAAAGCAATGGTGACTTGTTGGCAAAAGCAATGGTGACTTGTTGTCGAAAGCAATGATGAGTTGTTGTCGAAAGCAATGATGAGTTGTTGCCGAAAGCAATAATGACTTGTTGGCGAAACAAATAATCACTTTTGGCGAAAGCAATGACTTGTTGGCGAAAGCAATGATGACTTGTTGGCGAAAGCAATGATGACTTGTTGGCGAAAGCAATGATGACTTGTTGGCGATTGCACTTGAAGATTTTAGTTTGACAGCCCTCTCTCCTTGCCATCTGCCACCAAAAAATGTACTTCCTCGTGCTCATCTGCCTTCTCACTATAGCTGCACAATATTTCAGGTCAAGAATATACCATTGTGGAAAGCGCATTCATTTTAGATTCCCATTGATGCAACCAATCCTAAATTGACTCGCCCAAGCTATCTTTCTCTCTTTTCAACATCCTTTCTTTTCACAATTACTTGACATTGTCTATTTTGTGTTTGGCGCAGCTTGCCTAAATAATGGCCCGAGCCGTTAGCAAACTAACCAAATCTTCTTGATGGACGCGATATCTGGTCATTAGAAGAAAACTGACCAGATCTTGATTTCGACTTCACCAAAAAGTTGGCAGTATCTTGATTGACGAAGTATCTCGTCACTAGCATAATTAATCAGATCTTAATGAACTAGATATCTCGTCGAAACCACTTGGAGGGCTAAGCGAAAACTAGTAATTCGAATTCCTCTCAATTTTTATATTGGTTTCTTCGTTTTTTGTGTGTTGCCCATTTTATTTCAATTTCTTATTTGGTACGAATCTTTCGCTATATTTAAGAATATTTCGCAACTTGTTTTAAATATTTCACAGCCGACCAACCGGTATAGTGGTTAAGGTGTTAGCCTCTAGATCGGAAGGTTCCTGGTTCGAATCCGGGCCCGGGCATGGATGTTTGTAAACGTATGGTGTAGAGGCGGCTGGTGCACCTTTAAATCTGTCGTGGCCGAAATTCCTCACGTTGGGTTGGTGTGGAAGTTTGGAGAGTGGGATGCCAGCTCAGGTGTTGCTTCGTCATCTGACTGTGGTTCAAAATTATGAGGTGTTGTCCTCGGATCTTTCCCTTAAGGGACTGATCCCGGACCGTCGTCACTAGCCCGTTGTGTTGCTCTAGTACGACGTTAACTAAAATTACCATTACCATTAAATATTTCACAGCTTGTTTTAAATATTTCACAATTTATGAAATTATTATTGAATATAAATTTTATCTAGTCTATTTCTTCGTCCTTTGTTCCAGATTCGTCTTATATAATTTCTTTGATGCAATTTAGAAATATTTTTTAATGAAAATCTTCCAACCGTTGTGGTCTTTTCCTAACCGAAATTAATTTCATTAGTGTTTTTTACTCTAATAGTTGCGAATAGTCAATTATTCCGAGCTCATTTATAAAATTGAATAAAAATGTCTTCACAAGGAACAGCTTAATGCAGAGCTCCATTAAAAATCTAATTAAGCAACATTACCATTTTTTTTCGCCGCTTCGTCATTAACCGCTTTTAATTTCCGCTCATCTTTAATTAATATATCTTCGACGCATAATGGGACTTAAAATTCTTGGAATTATTGAAATTCCTATTTCGCACAACACGGAAAAATCGCCTCACGTCAAAGCGCCCGTTTTTAAAATTTAATTCAATTTTAGCCTAGTTGGAATTTTTTCCACCCCCAGTAGCAAATTCAGTTCTAAAAACCCCTAATGTCACCAAAGGAATATATATATATTTTCCCTCTCTAATTTCCCCCTTATCGTAAAGTCGGTTCCAGTTTTATTCCGAGAACAAAAAACTTCGCTCCTCAATAACTTCTATTCCGTGATCATTAATTAGTAATTAAAACAGTGAGCGTATGTACAATTTTTCCATTGTTTCATCCCTCGTACAATTCCGTTCGTCAAAGCTTGTTCGTCTTTTTTAACTTCTCCCTTTATCATCCTTCCTCTTAATTATGAGTTTCCTGATCTGCCATATTGTTAAAATATGCAGCACCCCCCTCCCCCTATCGTCTTTTAAAGAATCGGGATGTCTGACGTAGGGATTTTTAACTTAATCCCGTTCCATCCCCCCCTCCCTGTTCTAGCGAATGCAATTAACATTCTCCTTTGTGTGTTTCTGAGAGATACTTAATTTGCCGTCTTTAATGGATTTCTGTATAATGCATGTACGTGCTCCCTGTTTGCTGAGGAACATTTTCCTAATTACTTGTTCTTGCATTAAATTGAGCAAAAAAGGGATGGGTGTGAGAGAGACTGCCCCCCCCCCCTTTTTTTTTTTTTTTTTTTTTTTTTTTGGTTTGGTTTGGTTTGGTTTGGTTTGGTTTTGTGCTGATGTGTTTGAGTGCGTTTCGGTTTTGGTTTTTGGTCCACGGTTTGATGTTCAGTTCCCGATCGAGGCAGTCGTTGCCATGACCACTGCGTTAGCAACCTGCGAGTTGTGGGCGGCGCAGGTATGGTTCCACCCTGGCGTATTTCTCTCTTCTGTGGCAGCAAAACTTTGTGTTTGCCAATACTTGGCTTTGTCTTGTGTCGGGCGCAGCATGGCCAGTATTGGCCAACCCCCAAAATCAGTTCTTAATCAACAAGCATATCAATCAATTTTGCCTTACAAAAAAATATTTGACAATTCAGATAAAAAAGAAATTTGGGGGATTTTTTTTCTTTTTTGGAGAAAACTTTCCAAGGGACGCCTATTTTGAAACCAAGCCGTGGCAACCAATGCAAGAAAATCACCGATTGCTAGATTGGTGTAAAAGCCTTCTTTGGCAATAATTTTTCATTCACAAACTTACCAGTGTACATATAAAACACTCAAGAAAGAAATTTTAATACTTTCTGTTTGGCGCCATTTTGTGAGTTATTTAAACCTCCAAATCAAGGGACAAGTAGTGAAACGTAAACAAAGCTTTCTGCAGTTGGTGTCTTTTGTGTGTTTCGGGCTCCTAGTTTAACATTCCCTGCCTGAAGCGATAGCAGTGATGGAGTACTGACATAACAGTCACCCATACGTTCCAGACATAATTTTGTATTTCTCTACCCTTTTCCCTGTTGAGCTTCCGCCTTCCTAAAAATTCACTCCCCTAGGTCATCTGCCCTCTCATCAAAACCACACAGCCAAAAATGAAAATGGAAAAAAAAAAAAAAAAAAATATATATATATATATATATATATATATATATATATATATATATATATATATACTTTTTGTTTTTGACAGATTTTTATGGTGCTATCTAACGTTGTTATTTTTGCCAGATACCACGCTGTGATTGCTAGTGTTAAAACCCCTTCTTTGCCACTAATTTTTGTAGAAATCGCACACTTATACAGGGTTCCCACGGTCCTTGAAAAGTCCTTGAATTTTTTATTCCTAACTAGGGGCCCTTGAAAGTCCTTGAAAATTACTGAACTTGGTGAAAAGTCCTTGAAAGTACTTGATTTTTTTTTATCTAGTACATAGTTGTGTAATTTCGTCTTGCATATGGAACTTGTCCAGACTAGTTTCCTCCACGGCAGGTGCCCCATTTAGCGTCATTCTGAATGAAACCATTGTTTTGCGCTTTAAAACAACTTGATATATTAATAATGCTACGTCTAGATCGTCCATTTTCCACAGTATTCTGTCCGTCTAATTTGACTCCTCTAGTATCTGTCAAGACGTCCGCCTTGTTATGCCCGCCACATCATGACGTATCACAGCCGTTAGATAACAGCACCGCTTTATTAGGAAACCGTAGCTTTTGCAGTCAGTACATCATTGGAAACCTGGCGCGCATCCAAAGAAATGAAGCGAAATTCTTAATGCAAAAATATAAAAGTTACAACTGAAAAAAAATGTTCAAGAAAATCACATTTAAGATATCCTTTTGTTGTAAAATTTTCTGCAGATTTCAAAGCCGTTGAAATTTTTACTCTATCTGTAACGATCGCAAAGATAGAAACTTAGACTAGAGAATAAAAGAGCCCCAACACTAGTCAAAACTTTTGATTTGTTGTGTTTCTCAAACAAAATAAACCATGACAGCTGTCTGTTGTAGGCAGTGGACGACAGCAAAATGGAGCTTGTGTCGTGTAGATCGAACCGTGTGTAAGCTTCTATACTCTTCTTCGTGCCACCAAAAGAATTTATCGTACGATATTTTATCGTTTTGACCGAAATCAATATGAGTGCAAGTAGCCTGATAGTAGCCATTAAGATAAGAAGCCCACTTTGGAAGAAAAAAAAATCACAGGTTCTGCGAGAAGAAAATCCAAATTTCACCAAAACTGATGATAACCTTACTTTTTTTTTTACTATCAGTAGCTTTAAAAAAAATTGTCTTTTTTTTTATATTTTTCACATTTTTCTTTTCAACTGACACCTTTTGTGTATGCCTTGTTTTAGGTAGTTATAAAAAATTTTAGGTCCTTGAAATTTTTTTTTTTGGTTTTGAAAAGTCCTTAAAAGTCCTTGAATTTTTTTTGGATAAAGGTGTGGGAACCATGTTATACCTCTAAAACGCTCAACAAAAAATTTAATTGCTTTGCAATTTTGACGCCATTTTTTTTTAAATATCATCAAATCAAGAACCCGTCAGCCTTAAAAAAACACCGCTACTCTCGGTCGAGCGCGCACGCACACACACACACACACACACACACACTAAATCTTTTTGTGTTAAAAAGAGAGATACAACGGAAGACACTTTTTAAAAATCACACGAAATATGAAAAATACAAGGGAATAAAGTATGCGAATACGAAATATCAATTCCGAAAGATGAGTGATTATGAGAGAGAGATTTCGGAATGGTTCTTGATTAAAATTTCTAACTTATCAGGATTGAATTTGGAATACATTTTAACATTTGCAATAAAATATCTATCGTAATTCATTTTAAATTATCTTCATTCGATCAGTAATTCACCTGCAGTTTTAAATAGTTTGAATTTACATGGTTCTATGTTTTAAAAATGAATCTAACGCAAATAGTAGATATTTGAAGCATTAAAATATGATATCGAAAAATTATGTTCCGAGAAAAGATTCAACGTTTTCAAAGATGGTTTTTGATGAACGAGATATTCCATTGTAGTCAACTTCTTTTGGATGTCCCATATTGAGATGAGATTATCTAAAGTGAATTTTATCTAAAATATGCATCGAAAAATTCTCTTAGGAAAACAAATTTGTAAAATACTTGAAATTTGTGTTGTCTATTTGCAAAGAAAACTCGAAACGTAATCGGCAATCATGCTTTTCAACCACAAACGTAAAAGAAATGATTCTCTTTTCAAAAGGCCATTTCAAAAGAATAAAATCTACTTATAAAATGCTTTAAAATTGCCTTTTTATTTGATCGCATCGCATAAACCGAAAATTTGTTTAGATAAAAAGTGGTAATATTTCATGTATACATTCTGAGAAGCGTTAAATTACTTTCCAGGAAAATTTCCAGCAATTTCATTTATATGCGAAAAGAGGAATATGTCTACTCTGGTTTAGTTATTTATATTCCGCATGGAAATTTATGTGCTGTTATAGAGAACTGAAAAAATAGCTAAAAGCATTTTGTGAGCCGAATCCATTTAGAATGATATTTATAGAGTAGAAGTTATTTTCTCTTAACAACAAATGAAAAAATTATTAGTTTATCCCATTTAACATTAATCTTATTTCAAAAGGCATAAAACAAAAAGATCAAGCTATATCATCGGCTTAGAACAAAGACTCAATTCTGACATTTTTTTTCGGAAACACAAAATTTCTGTTTATAGATTGAGAACTACATTGTCCTATTGTAATCTGTTTAATACTGTAAAGGGTTCACACTCACACGTTGGCGTGATGTGGAAGTTATGAGAGTTGGGTGCCAGCTCAAGGTTGCCTCGTTGTCTGACCGTGGTTCAAAATGACATGTTGTCCTCGGATCTTTTCCTTGAGGATTGATTCCGGACAGTCGTCAATAGCCCGTTGTACGACGTTAATTAAAATACCTACCTTGTTAAGTAAAAGACAGAAATAATTTTCCTAAAATTTGAAAGAATATTTGTTAATAACCACATCTATTAGCTGAAAGAATCCATGAATTCTATCAACCTATAGATGTGGTTATTTAGTCATGTGTGTCTCTGAAGAGGGAAAGGAATTCTACGATTCTCAGAAATCTCGTGACGCTTTGGGGGTTAAAAAATATGTATCATTATCAAAATGCTTATTATTTTTATTATTTTTTTAAACCTAAAAGCAATAGTTTAAATCTTAAAACAGCTGTAGAGCGAAAAAAAAGTTATATTTCACCTTATCAGTTTCTGCTTTGAACTCGACTGTATACTTTTCGGCCGTTGTATGAATCGTCTGCAAATAAATTTCGCTGCTACTTTATTTCCCTAACATCGTTTTCCTGGAATATAACTGAACAGATTATTTATCCGTGATTAACGCACCAATAAATTCGAGGGAATTAGTAAAGAAAAAATAGTTATATTTAAAATCGAAAAATCAATATTTACGGAAGAGTTGAAAAAAAAAAGTACCTCACATATATGCATATCACCCAACCTCCATAATGTGAGCATTTTCATTAATACCAGCTGGGGGCCAATCTCTCTCGCATACGCTTCCCTGTGTGAAACCTTTTCATAACTCGCCTCCTATTGGCTAATAGAAAAGCCTTTGATTAAATCGAAGGAAAATTGGTTTTTCTAGAAATGTGTCTCCTAATATTAGAAGTCGTCTTTTATCCCTCGCTACCGAAATATAGAGAAAGTGCATTAAATAAAAAGAATTCTTAGCTGGCGTATATTTTCGGTGATGAGGATTTAAAAGGAGGGAGAAATTTTACAAGCGGAATGTAAATCAGCACGATGGATATGCCTGCGATTGCACCGCCTTAGGGAGATGAATTTTGTTTGATTTTATTTATCTGGTTGGTGCCGAGATCATGTCATGTCGCTGTCCGTTTATCTTTGTATCAGAGAAATAAAGAAGTCTCTTTTATAGGATATTCTTAATTCTGTTGACAGGGCAAAGATTAATTAGTCCTTTGTAGACGTTTTCGTTGCGAGGCTTATTTTCTTCAAAATGTGAATGATTATTATGATTTCTCAATTGGATGACAATTGTCGTTTCGTTAAAGGAACCTAGAAGCGTTAACTTCCTGACTTTTGATATTTCGTCATTTTTGAACGAGTTATGCTTTTTTTGTGTGGGAATTAATGCTAATTTTTACAACCTGGTTCCAATTCTTTCTATAAACTCGCGAAAATCAATGACCTCGTCAAAATACATTAATTCGATTTTTAGAGGATGTGTTTGCCATTTTAAAATGAACTTTTTTGTTGTGACTATCGTCGGAACTCTTAATTACAAACCAGTAACTTGTCTATTAAAAAAATAAGTGGACTAAATTATTGAAAACTTATTTATTTACAAGATTCTCTTCATTAACAGGCAGTGGCTCTAATAATGTTACGTTGCGTCTTTACAAAATTTGTGCTAAAGCAATTTTTATCTCCATCGTTAGATCGACGTATAGCTGGTCGAATAATCTTTTCGAGCAAACGATTATATGAATCCAATTTCAGAATTTATCTTTTTAAATGATGCCACAACTGGCGTTTAAAGAATAAAACGCATCCGTATGTTCCACATGTATCCGTATATTAAACTTTCATTATTGCCTACTTATGTTTATTAATAATTTAAGTAGGTTAAAGTATGTACTCAGTACTTATATATTATCTATCCGTTACTTAATCTATTTTGTTTCGTATTTTTCTTTGATTTGTAAAACAACCGACTGAAAATCGTATATGAAACTGCTATTTCTGTTAGTCTATTTAGTTCCACATTTATTCGCATGGGCGAAAGATTTCTTGGTCACACTTTTATGGTCTTTCATAGAATAAGAGATACAACGTTTTATTATCTGTCTTTGGAGCTGATCTTATTTATTGACAGCTCTTGCAGAATGTAAATAAAGTTAGTACTGCCGTTGAAATTTCTTTTCTCAAAATTCTTTTCCGTTTTCTGAATCGCAATGAACCAAGATGGAATATTCGAAAACATATTACCATTGCAAAATAGTTCGGAAAAAAAAACACCTTAAAATTGGGTAAATGTGACAGATGTTTGAATGGATTTTTAAAAATTTGCGATTTTTTTCCAGAACATGAATAATTTCCACTTAATATGTGTTCCTACTATCTCCGTTCAAAAAGCTTTCATTGGTTGAAATTTACTGTAATGGTGCGTAATCAAAATGTTGTGCTTTCTACGAATATCCACGAAATAAATAAAATTTAACGAAATAATTAGTTCCATTTTATTTATCCATAGATTTTCTCAACAAATATTTAATAACTCAAAAGGTTCTTAAATATTCGAACTTTTTGTAAAAATTCACATCAATTAAGATTTTTTTTTCTGCTCTATTGCATGTGATCGAAGGTATATTTTGCTCTGCAAAACCCAATTAGTTCGGGTAAAATGTACTGTTGTATACTGCGTAGTTGAAATGTACTTGCTTTTTGAGAATTTTAATTAAAAATGGTGTTTGCTTAACCCAGTTCTACCGCTGTAATGTTTACTAAATTGAATAATTTAAACTTTTTGTAATCGAAAGTATTTTCTGTTTGATTTATGAAACAATCTTATTTTGTTGCTAAAATATCAATTAATTTATCAATTTTAACACGTATGAAGATATATTAGGTTTTTATGTCCGTGTAATTTTCTGAGCCGCCACGACAGATACTCTTTTCAATTCCGTAGCTCGTAATTTAATTACTTTGCTTAAGTAAATTCCATTTTAATTTTGTCGATTCTTGTGCCACATGCTTTTGATATTAATATTAAATTTATGTTCCTTTTCTGGCTGGCGATTTCTTAATCGTCGTTGGCAGCTACATTATTATTTTGCCCCATTGGTGAAAAAGCTCTTTACGTACGAATTTCAATTAGTTTAACGGCACTTATCTCCAATTCTCTATTTGGAAACTGATCGTTTCATTCAATTATTTTCCTTTCGTTGCATTCGGATTAATTTTTATCTCAGTGCAAAAGCGCAATTTTTTTTTCATAGAATTTAAAACATCCGCACTTGTAATACATTTATTTAATTAGTTTTCGTCATATGGCAAGAAAGATAAATTATGCTGTTATTATGAGAGCTTCAGGCTGTCTTTATGTTTCGACGGTATTGCATCAGAAGGCGATGCATTGTGTGTGTTTGTTGAGAGATTTAAAATATTCTAATTCGATTAAAAAAGAGAATAAATGTTTTTTGAATAATTTTAATGCATGACGTGTTCTTAGGGGATTGTGAACTCATTACGAACGAGACAATGTTTTGTTTATCATTAAAAAGCTGTCTGGATGTGTTATGATATTTTAATGTGCAACTATTTTTTCAAGTAATTAGTAAGTCTGATAGTTTGCTTAATTATTTATGTTTTTCCTTTTAGCTTGGTTAAAATATGTATACTTTTCATGTATTATTGCCTTTTTTAATTTATTAATTTTCATCTTACAGCCACCAGGTGGCGTACCAGGCCAGCCTATGATCCCCAACAGTATGGACCCTACTAGGCAAGGTAAATAACAACCCAATTAAAAATATTTTGTTGAATTTACCTGTTTGTTTCAAAATATAAATTTTTTTTTGACGTTTTGTTAAAATTTCCCATTTTTTCGTTTCTTGTTTTAATTAATCCTAAAATATATTCCTTCCTAATAAAAATATTCATGACAATCGCCATTTATTTTTGTAAATAATTACCACGGCATTATGAAACCATTTGCTGAAAATTTCGTTTTTCCCATCTTGTTTCATCTTACGAATCATCTTTCAAATACTCATTTCATTTTTAAAACTGTATTACTATCTGTTCTAAAAATGAATTAATTGATTTTCTCTCTCTTTTTTTTACATAGATTGTACTTTATCGTTTGCCCAATATATTAATTCAGTTTTTAATCCTGCGTTTCGTTCTTGGAATAGCCATTTTTATTTTCTGTCAAAAAGTGTAAGGTTCCTCTTTCGAAACAGCAGGCGGTTGCATTTATTCTTTACTTGCTTCATAATAATGTACGGAACGAAATTTATCTTTTTTCGTTTGCCTCACCTATACGAAATGGCTATCCTCTTTTTAATCGACTTTTCTGTCTCAAAACAAAAGTGAATTAAAGTGAATTGCTTCCTTAGAAGAGAGAGAGCGAACAAAGCTTTGGAATTCCATGGCCACAAAAATATGCACATTTTTAAACGAAGAGACGAACGAGGGGGAAAAAATTCTGTTTCTTAATGATTAAGCGATTTTGTGGCTGCTGGGAATTTAACTTTATTCGTTCTGTACCCTTGTCTTGTTTCGAATATGTAGATCTAGATTTCGTAGAAAAAGTTATTGAATTATTAATGGGCTCTGGAAATAAAGAATTATTTGAAAGGCTTTCATGGAAACTATTTCCAAAACGTAAATTTTATTCATACTAATTTAAAAATGATTGAATCGACATGCAGCCGTAGCCTGATTTGAAATGAGAAATAATGTTTTCAGTTACAGATAAATTGAAATTTTGAATTCTCATTTTACATTTATATTTCACGAATAGCTAACGTTTTGATGGAACATTTTTTGTGTGTGTGCATTCAGCTACGAGAAACGTAATACAAAATGATAATTAAATTTTGAAAGAATTATTCGATGAAAGAAAATATCTTGAATTATGCTTTTGAAGTTTTCGTTTTGTTTATTTAATAATTAATGATATTCGGTTTTTTTTGTATATTCACTAGGGAAAACACTAATAATAATTCACTTTCAAAATATTAATCCGACGTTGAAAATATTAAGAAAAATAAAATACACGCCTTAAAAAAGATCTGTAGTAGGATTTTTACTTTTTGCTTTGAGATGTCTCCTATGTTTTCTTGTTCTTTTCTAATTGCTTGATTTTTATAAGGAAAAAAAATAGCGAAGGCGTTTCTTTCAAACATTACATGACGTTGACGTATGAGGCCGGATATTTTTCTCGGAGAATTTTATCTGAAGTAATTGCCAGCAAACACAAGCCTTTACTTTTCATACTCCGTTCTAATCCGATTTATACTTGTAAAACACACCGTTCCTTTAGTTGTAGAAATATTTACTTCGGGGTGCCTTTTTCTCGATTTCTCATGCCATGCATAAATTACGTCTGCTTTCTTAAACCAAATTAAAAATGACGATCGCTCAAGATAATTTTAAAACTCAAGTCTTATTTACGAGACGTACGTTCAGGGTCTTGGTTTATTCGTTCTTCATCTTGTTTATACCTTCCTCACTCTATTTATTTAAAGTTCATTATTTTAACAAGCGCTTTCTTGTTCTTTCCCTTGAGAAATAAGTGTGGGAGGAAGGAAATTTTTTGTGTTTGTTCTTTATCTGCGTGGTTTGTTCTGATTGTTGTTTACCTAACAGATTGGAAGACATTATGCGCAAAATAGATTTATCGTGAATTCGACTTAATACAGAACAGGTTTGTGTTTGACTGTACAATATGTTTAATAGAACTGGTGAAAGAAAGGCTTTGGTATTTTTTATTAAATTTTAAAAACTATCTGTAAACTAAATTTTTGAAAAAATATGTAAAAATATTTTAAGATCGATTTTTGTAAACTTTACCTTGATTTAGAAGCACTATTGTGTTTTGTTATTACATTGTGTTTGCTAATTCAAATTTTGCTTATTGCTCTCTGAATTGCAGTTTATTTAAATTATTTTGCAAGGTTTTAAATTTATTTAGACATAACTTTAGTATGTTTGTGAAGCATTATCCTTACACTAGGGAAGAAAGTTTTCTGTTGAATGCAGATCATTGGTAATCGAATTTATTTTTGTCTAAACAAGTTTTGTACATTATTCAGTGTTTTAAATTTGAGGAAAATTATTTGAAAAATACGTACTTAGTTTCCTTTCTGTATCGATCAATTTTTAGAAAAATATTGCATCACAAAGAAGTAATTAAAAACTCAAGGAAGAAAATAGAAACAGCAAATTATAACTAAAGTGGAATCAGATTCATAAATAAATGATAATCAGCATTATAACGTGTAATAAACATCATTTGATGTTTTAGAATTGACTAGCTTCTAGAAAATTCTATGATGCCATTATCAAAAATACAAAATAAAATGTTTAAATTTAAATGATGATATAGTTATCGTCTGGCATAAAAGTACAATGACATTTAAAAACATTTAGCTCTTTGTTTTCTTTCAATTATTTATCGTCTGTAATTTAAAAGGCAATATTATTTTGTAAATTTTATATTTTCACCTTTCAAAGTCAGTTATTGATATTGCAACCTTTCTGTGCAACTTATTTCTTGTTTTTTTTATTGCCTCTTATCAGTTGAATGACTTCATTTCTGTACAACTCTTTGCTTTTCTCTTATAGGGGATGGTGGTGAATTTGTTGGCTGGCAAGGTAAGATTTCTTTAAAAAAACTATTTGTCAAGTATATTGAATTATGTTTCACATTACTAAAATTTTTATTCGGTACATAGCATCTTTCACAGGTGAATAAATTGAATGCAGATTTCAGTGAGTTTGTCGAACCCTGATATAACGTTGAATGTATTTACTATTTGATCCATTTCATCCATGTCCTGTAGCTTTTTTCTAGTCGTTATTTCGTATTTGGAATGCAAACTCCAATGCTTCAACTTCTCGCCATCAGTCGAGGGGCAGCCAAGTAGAGATCTTAACCTTTTGACTACGGCTATAGATAAAACAAGTGCGATTCTTTCTTGGCGCGATTCTTATAATTGTCAAGGTACAAATGATATACTAGCCGTTGTCTAAATTTTTTCTTGGTGCGATCATGGTACAACTGCTGTACCGGCCGTAGTCTAAAGGTTAAGTGATAAAACATGTTTTAAAAATACCATCTACAGTATTTGCAAGCGTACTGTCAAGAATTTTAGGGCTGTTCTTGTTGGTGCCCTGTTTCGCAAAGACAACTCTTCACTACAATACGATCACTGGTGTAGTCGTAAGTTAAGCAGTGCCCGCTCTGACCTGGTATTGTTGGGATGTGGGTTGAGGGACAGAATGGAGCGCTATTTTACAATTTTTCTCATTTATTTCTCGTAAAAAAAATAAGCAGTGCCGGAACGGCCTTCTGGTTCTACTAACACCCTTGAATACGATGCGAATGTCTGTAGGCAGTCACGTCCTTTAAGTAGTCTGAAGCAAGCGACTCCAACAGTTCTGGGTTACCAGCTTTATTTCTCAATTAAACATTCCAGTTCTTTCCTGTGTTTGAAAATTTGTAAGTCTTTATATATCAGCATATATGCCTCTTGATGTTGCATAAAGAGGATTATAGATATGGGTAGTTTTAAGTTCCTTGTGTTTAGCGTACTTGGTATATACATCTCTATAGATTGTTAATATGTTAGTCCTTATACATGAGCATACAAGTCTTGATGTTACGTAAATGGGATGTAGATTCAGGTGTTTAGGTTCCAGGCGTATTTGGTACATCTCTTCTTAGATTGAAAATATGTTAGTTCTTATATGTGATCATGCAAGCTTCTTGTTGTTACTTAAAGGGGATTTAGATTAGAATGTTTAGGTTATTTGTGTTTGGCGTAGCTTGGCCAAATATATATGCGCCATAAAACACAATCAAAATTCCCGACGAATGCGAGACCCCCTACAATGAAAACGATACCGAAATTCTCATCCCACCCCTATAAATCAAGTGTAGGATTTCAATTACTACCCCTGCGTTTGAACCTCAATCAGAGGAACCCGTTGGTAAACACGGAAGCAATTTTGAAAAGCGACTCTCCCTATTCTTTTCAAACGAACGAAAATTGGATTTCCGCTACAGAAAGAAAGGGTGCATGGAAGAAAGAGGGGGCAGGTCCTGCATGCTTGGAGGGGAACGGGGGATGAAAAACTGAAAATAATAATTGACTGCATTGAACTGAACTGAAATAAAACACTGAAGATGGATCTTGGTGGGATTGGCTCTTAATTGGGGTGAAAATGCTAGAATTGACGGCTTAGGGCGGTACGAGGGGGATTTTAGAGGAAGTGAAGAAGAATTTTTGTGAGGATGCACTTTTCGCTCTAGGCTGTATTGCTCTTTACCAAAGGGGGGTAATTTGTTCGGTTCTTTTTCCAGAGCTGTACTCGATCAATATTGAATTGAATATTTACTGCTTTCGCAATCGACCGTCTGGTGCTCTGAGGCGTATTGAAGTGTCGCCTTGGAATTGGTTTAGATTCGCGTTGCGCCGAGTTTGTTCGATTTCACGAGCTCGGTTCCTGTTTGTAAAAAGGCTGCTTTGAAACTGACGGTGACTTGTTTTTCTTTTGTTTCGGAATCGCGTGAATGGGCGCGAGAGAGTTGGATAAAGATTTGATCAACTTAAATGATTTCAATAGAAATGCCTAGCCACCCATGTTAAGTTTTTGATTCCCCTCTGGATGTATGAATTTTTCTCTTCTGTGTCTAAAACTTTTCTTTGTATGTCCATTACTTGGTGTTATATGTCTTGTATTTGGAGCAGCTTGATCAAACATGGCCCTTGCGCATGAGAACCAAACCGACCAAGCAACTCTTCTGTGTCGGTAAAAACGTTCTTTGCATGTGTTTTTTCCATTGCTTCACGCTGTCTTGTGTTTGGTTCAGCTCAGCCAGATGTGGCTCTTGCTTCATAAAAAAAACCAGCCAACCATGTATATAGAACTTGGCGTTCTTTGTAGTAAAACGAATTTTGCGATGTAAATGAAAAAAACGATTCATACACAGATATTCCAGGCTTAGTGGATAATTTTTTTTTCGAATCGTCAACTTTAATTGATGTTATGAAAAACAGTTTAACATGGGAAGCTTTGTGCCCTCATATTTTTTTGCATTCCTTATTTGCTAAACATTGTATTGAGCGATTAATTGAGGTAGGTAGTTGAATTTACGTCGCACTGAAACAACGCAACAGACTATTGGCGACAGTGCAAGGACAATCTGTTTGGCACAAAGATCTGTTTGGCATGTGCTTCGTATAGATTTATCGTGTCGGATTGATGAAGCAAGGTTTTTTTTATGGTATGTTTTCCTTTTTATTCTTCATTATAATTGGCGTAATAAAGCGAACGTGACTCGCGTTTCTTTGGTGCAATTTGGCCATATATGGTCCATGAGCCTTACTACCCAATCAATCACCAGATGTGTGTATGACTTGTAAATACCTGAGGTTGTAAATATAAGCATTCTGATTCCTTTGACAAGAAATCCGTAACAGAATATGCAGTATTTTTCTGTTAAAAGTGTGAACTGTTAACTTCTATACACCAGCACTTCTACTTCTGCTCCGAACTGTGTTTTTGGAAGATCTTGCGCCAAGTTTACAGCTGCTGTGGATACTAAAACACTTTATAAACTGTGCTTGTGTTACTATTTCTAAGAATTTATGCAACTTTAAGGTCTCTTCTTTCAAATACTTTGGTTGTGACAGCCCTGAGTTTGAGATGTTTTATTCTTGCTGGTTTTAGTCGTACCTTAAAAACTCCTTTCGCAATAAAATGCCCTCAATAGCTTAAACAATAAAACTCGTAAGAATGTACACCACGCCAAGTCTGTCCTATTCCTTCTCTTGAATGCCAGTTCCCATTCAACATTTTCACGTCCCTTTTCGGAATAAATAATTTTTTTTTTCGGAATATTTGTTTGCTACATGACTGGCGAGTCTATGCAGCCGTTTTGCTGCGAAAGAATTTCAATCTCTGTTTGCCGCTGTTGGAATAAATCTTGATTCGTCCGATTGGTTAAAATGTAAATTCGACATCCGCGGGTCTCTTGAGTGACGTAAATTGGGAGAATCACTTCGAGATGTTGGGAAACCGTCGCTTTGCTCTTGTTTTCGCTCTCTCCGAATACAGCGTACGGTAAAATTCCCTTTTTCAATTTATATCTGTTTTCATAATGGTTGCATTGTTTTATGCTCCAAAAGTGGAGGAATATTTTCTGAATTTTCGTTTAAAGGCATGTTTACTTGCTTTATTTCAGGAAGGTTATTTATATTGTTCATTTACAGACTGTCCCAAAATTGATTTTGGGTTTTGTGTTATCTAAAGTTTTATGGATATGATTTTGATTCATTGTTAAAGAAAACATTGGCTTGCAATTTGTTTTATAGGTTATAGGACGCTTGCAATAGTTTTATAGGACTAGGGGGCGGATATGTTTTGCACTGGAGCAGTTTATATTTTCTAGGAAATTTGTTTTCTTTTTATTGCTAAGGCACTTGCACAAATGTGTCTTATTCCCCATGTGTCACTGTTTCCATGAAGTTTTATCACAGATCAAGTAGTAACAAGAACATAGAATTAGTAACAAGAACGTTGAATTAGTAACAAGAATGTAGAATTAGTAACAAAAATGTAGAATTAGTAACAAGAATGTAGAATCAGTAACAAGAACGTAGAATTAGTAACAAGAACGTAGAATTAGTAACTAGAACGTAGAATTAGTAATAAGAATGTAAAAGAAATAAGAACAAGTAAGATATGTAAAATTCTTGATAATAATCTTTGGAGAATATTCTCAAGAATTTTCTTCAGTGGGAGAATAATCAAAAATTTTCTTTTCAAATTGCATAAAAAATTAAAATGGCACATATTTTTTAAATCCAAGAATGAATACATGAGATGTAAAAAAAAAAAAAAATCATATTTTAAAAATGTAGTATTTTGTTATTTTCAATTATATATCTATTTAATCATTTCTCTGCATGAAAAGAAGCCAGAAAATTTAGAATTGTAATGGTGGGAAACAAGGCATTTGGGGCAGTATTGCCAACTTAGAAGAATAAAAAACCTCCAAATCCCCCTCAAATAAAACACATTTTAGAACCAAAACTGCTAGATTTCTGATATTTGTAAAAAATATGCAGAAAAAAATTTAATTTGATTTTATTCAGAGAAATTTTAACATTTCATTTTTAATGTTTATTGGCTAGAAAAATTATAGTTTTGAGTAAAAAAGTGCGATTTTTACTTTTGCAATAGCTTTATAAATTGCTACAAATCTAATACTAAATATACTTTACCTAAGGATGAAAAATCTCCAAACATTTTAAAATATTCATTAATCAAAATTAATGCTATTAGTTTTATGTAATATTAGTAACTTGGTTCATAAATATGTAATATTAGTAACTTGGTTCATAAATATGTAATATTAGTAACTTGGTTCAACTATTTAAACCTCTGCCCCTATCCAGCATGGCACTGCATTCTAATATCCTCCAATGACAGTTCAAACTGCTTTCCCATGATTTGTCAATTCTGATATATTTCAGGTTTTCTCCTTCTCTTTAACAAACAAAAATTCAAGTTTAGCGTGTGGATACCGATGTTTACTCTAAGAACACTTCCCCATGAAAGAGGAATTTTAAAAAATGTCCCAACTGATAACGGCCGGAGATATATCACTCATTATGGCCATTAAATAAAAGCTTAAAAAATTGGACGAGGAAATAAGATGAACGCAGCTGACTCAATCGATCAATCACATCCGCCAATACTGTATCATTTACTGCGTGCCTTCGAACACGAAAACAAGTCCCTCGTCTCTTTGGAAACTTATAATAAACGTATGATTGACGTTCTGTCTTTCCACAACCAAACAACCCCACAATGGATCACGAGATCTACACAGAACCCGACGCGTGTAGTTATGTTAAGAAAAGCCGAGTTCTCCTTTTTATGCCTGACCTCCCCGTTACCATTCACGGGTATTATTTTCTTTCAAAGTCGAATTCTCGTATAAGATCTGGGAGTTGGAATTGCTTTTTTTGTGGCCTCACGTGCTCAAGTTTTTGGAAACGAATGAAAACGACTAATGAGATAGCAGTCTGTGTTGTAAGTCAAGAATTGACGATGTGCCAGCCCCAAAACACCTAATTATGACTTAATGAGTTCCCCATCTGTCTTTCCCCACTGTACGTGTCACCCCATAGTTTTTTTTAATGCTTTCCCCCTGCCTATTTCTTGAAAAGCGTCTGCCTTTTTTTTTCTCTACCTTTAAACGTGTTCATTCTAATATCTGCGTTTCTTTCTATGGCAATCTTTGATTTCCTGCCAATTAATAGAGTTCTTTTTAAATATCGTTCGTTCGGAATCTAATTTTTTATTTTTCACTATCTTTTGATACGAATACGAATAAAGTTTGTTATCCGAATGAATTTTGGTACATAATATTAATTCATTTGTTGGTTACGGGGGTCCGAGACACAAAAATCGTCAAATTTTTGAATTTTTTTTTTATTCTTTTAAGAAATTCTCTGTTTTTTTTTGTGCTTAAAATGACGTCTAAATCATGTTTCTATCTTAATTAGAACTAGAGATATAATAATTTTTGTGGCGCGTTGTTTTGAAAATCTTAACACTTTTGACAGTTGTTGTCATGGCAACAATATCTGTCTTTAAAACTTTAAATACGTTTTTCACGATAGTTTTTTTCTAGATTTCCTGTATTCAAATTGCTATATATATATTATAAGTCGAAAACCGATAAAGTTTAAGGGTTGCAATTTGGAATATATCTTTTTCAAACATTATACTTTAATTTTGATTCAGCAAATTTGAAACAAATATTTACTTTTAAAAACATGACTTTAAAAAAAAAAATACCTTAAAATTTTCAAAAATTTTCATTCAAATATTTTTTTAAAAATTAAATTAATATTTTTTAAATTGCTGAATCAAAATAAAAGTTTATAAATTTGTGAATAATTTACTGCAAGAATTTTGAAAATTGATCAAGACCATTTTGAGTATTAGCAATTTAAAATGACTTTTTTTCAAACAATTTTAATTTGAAATTTTTAAAAAACTTATGGAAAAATTTTGTGTTGTGATTTTGCTTATTAGTTAAATGGGTAATCAGTACAAAAAAAAAATGCAAAATTCTAAATTAATTAATACATTTTTTTTTCAATGTGTACCAGACCCCCTTAATCTAATGGTTTGCTATTGTGGAATGAAATTTAATTTTTTATTTTGCTTCGTAAAAATTCACTGATATTCTAGTTCATGCTGTGAATTTACTTGTACTCTAATTGGATGATAATGGTGATGTAGCAACCATTCAGAGCATATTTGTGTATTGAGAAAGACAAAATTATGAGGTACTATATAAAGTATTAAATTATCTTTATATTACTTCAAATACTAGAATGTACCATATTTTATTCATCGTAGTGAATTTAAGTTCTTATATTATTCAAATATAATTTTTAAAGCTTGTAAAGATACATTAAATAATTTTCTAGGATTCTTAATTACGCATAAAATTACTGTATAGAAAAGAGGATATTAAATCAAATCTTATCGACTGCGTCATTATTAAATGCAGTAATTAAGTAAAATAATTATTTATTTGGTCCTATTTATTTTACAAAGCGTGGAAAGCAAGCCACTATTCGTGGGAAAAAGTACCTCATCAATATTTTTTGTCCGAATAATCTGTCACTTTTTAGGATTAGAAAATGACGTCACATAAATTTCATTACGTTCTGAGCATTTTTTAAATTGAAGTCTCGATGTTAAATAATCTTTAAAAAGTCGGGTAATTACATTATATATAGAACTTTTTAATACGTTTTTACTCATGCAAAAAGTCATTTACTGCTTTTTCTTGTAACTGTGTCAGTTAATCCTTCACACATCCGCTATGTCATCGTATCCAACGCTGTATTACGTGCCAAACGCTGATTCATGTTTAAAATATCTGCATCTAATTAAAAAGAGGGAACTTTTTGATTCTTTACTTGCCTTGTATAACAACTTCTGCCGTCTCTCATTTTTTTTTTTTTTTTACTTGTTCGGATGAATTCGTTCTTTTTCCTTCTCTTTACATTTTGTTGCGTGGGTTTTGACAGAACAAGTAACTTGTTCCTCTTTTTGCGTCAATTTTATTTAATTGTTTTTGCTTTCCCTCTTAAACTCTCATAGGGTTGGAAAGGTTAAAAAAAAAAAATGTCGGGTTTTCTTTTGATGCAAGTGAATGCATTCGCTTCATCAAGGTAAACTAAGCAATAATTTGTTTTGGTCCAATGTTTAAAAATAATTATTTGGTTAGACTATAATGGGTAACTCAGAAAAATTACAGTTATGATACAATGCGTTGTGCAACTTTCAAATTAAAGTTTATTGAATACGAATAAAAATAATTTCAAATAAGAAAAGTGTTTCTCAGTTTGGGAGTTTCACATTTAAAATTTTTATTTAATAGGAAAATTCCTGTAAAGCGTTCTCTTAGTATGGTTTTTGTGTGTGTAGTTTAAATTCCCTTTCTCAGGATGTCTGCGAAAAAATGTTAGTTTCCCAGTTTCGAAAAACTGTTCTGCGATCAAATAAACTCAAATTAGCTGTAAAAGTTGCTAAAAACGAAATATTTTCTTTTCACAAATACTGGTACCCCTTTTTGTTGATACAAATTTATGAGCACACATAGGGAAAAACTAACTGTATTTGCGTATGACGCAACTAACACAATTCAAATATTTACATTCTGGATCCCCCCCCCTCCCTCCTAAGGCTTGCTATTCGTTAAGCTTAAATTAAGTGGAAAAAAAATTATCTCCCCTTTTCTTTCAGCATGTCATTTTTTCAAGTGGGATATATCGTTTTTTATACTCTTTCTATTGAATTATTGATTGATCCCCAATGTATAATTTGATTTCAGACTTGCTGATTTTTCTGCAAATACTGTCTCTTCTTTTTCTTAACAACTTTGAGTGTCGCATAGAAAATGCCATGTCTACTTATCCAAATAGAGAATACTATTTTTATCTGGAATGGGAAAGATATAGATCCCCTTTCTTTAAATGGCGGAGCAGTTCTTCACATCAAACGAAGCGTGTTCTATAGCGTATCTTAATATAATCGAATTGCCAAGTTTCGTTTTGTTCTGTTCGAAAACCCCTCCCCGAGTAATTGTTTTTTCCCCGGAATATTGTTACTCAAAGGAGGCTTCCTCCTGTTCTCTTCGCTAGTATCGGATCTCGAATGAATAACAATTTCCTGGCCCGTGTTTTCTGGCTGGTGAAAAACTCTTCGAACCGAACCTTTTGCAGACGATTTTTATGTGGTGTTCCTGAGAAATCTCTCAAAACGATTGATTCTGTAAGTTGATTCGACGGCTATCCTTTTATCCTAGTTGCCTTCCGGGTGGAAGGGGGGTGGGCACGGCAAAAAAGGAAGGATGAGGAATATCCTTTTTCGTCAAGCAGCAGGAAACTTTTCTCCCGGTTTCGTTCTTTTTTTTTTTCTTTCTTCGTTCATATTTTCGGACGTGGTCAATCAGATAAAAAGAGGGATAAATAAATAAAACAAGTTTTTCACTCGTTTCGACCTCGCTCGAAAATAATTCACGGATCTAATTTGTTTTTAGGAATTCATTTTCTGTGTTAGTTTCGGCCTTTTTTTAGAAAACTAAGAGTCGAAGGCTTAAAAAGGAAAAATCTCAACATTCCGGTAAAACGTCTGAATAAATATTGGCAAGTGTTAAAAATCATTTTTATTTCGGAAATGACCTTTCGATTTTTTTTTTTTTAATAACATTCTATTTATCATGCATTAAAAATAAAATTAAGGAATAGACAAGTGAACCCTTACGAAAAATTCCTATCGAATTCTAAAAATTTCTATTGAAAATGCGATCGATAGAATTATGGCCAGTTTTTCTATAAGCTTTATAAAGTAATCTCCATAGAATTATATAGCAGCTTTTTTTTTTTTTCACGATTTATTTTTCTGCAGAACTTTTCTATAGAATGTTTTGCAAATACATTTCTATAGCATCCGTTTGTTTGCTGTATAGAACTTTTTCGATAGAAATGAAATTTCTTTTCTCTAATAGATTCTAATATCCTATGCGAACTCTGAAAATGTTTCTTAGGGAATTTGTCAACTTTTATGTTAAATGTGAAGTATAATAAACTGTTAAGTTTGACTCACAAATTGAGATTATTTTTCTCATTTAAAAACATTTCCATATACTTTTGCCATTTTAAAGCCAGACCACAAAGAAAGACCACATATTTATTTGAACTATAAATTCAGCGGGTAAACATTAAAAAATTATATTGGCCTTTTTGGCCCAAACAACAGCATTGATGCCATAATTGAGTTTCTGCTTGAACACTTGATGGTGTCAAATAATAAAACACTTAGCCAAAAATAGAACAAGATGGAAGTGACAAGTTAAAAACAAGAGCCCCAACTTTTGGTGAAAATCCTTCCACTTCTATTTGCAACTTGTAGTGTTTGACTTCCTTGACAAGTTAGAATCGTGTAAATGTAAAAATTATCTTGCGAAATAGACAGTTCTATACTTTAATATATCTCCTGGTTAGTTGTGATTTATACAAAATTTTCTTCCAAGTATTCGCATATGGATATTTCGTGTGAGGAATGCAGCCATCTTGACAGTTTTTTTCGTATTTCAATAATTAAATATTCTCAAGGCGATAAATAATAATAATTTTCGCTCGTTCGAAACTCAACGCATGGACCACTTTCGACGTCACCTGCCAATACCTCCAACCCAGAAATGAAAGATTGTGCGGGGGGCTGCAGGGGGGGGCAGAAAAAGTTTTCAATCTGGGAAATATCGATGGAAGAGAATTTTGCAGGATACATCTCCAGGTCCTGCAATAGCATATGGGGTGTACAACTTTCGAGATTCGATCCTCTCTTTTCCCCTGTTCCTTTCCCATCCCTCAGTTAGGCAGAAGAAAGGAAGTGTGGTGCAGTTCGCACCTGATCGTCAGATGAGATTGAAAAGGAATATGGATCGTTGTGGTCGTGAATATAAATTGAATCGTTTGCAGTTTTGTGTGTGTGTGGGGGGGGGGGTAGTTTTGTATCACTCGTAACACCTTGCGGAATTTATTTTCTGTCATAAGTAAGATTTTTTTATTTTTTTGGGTAAAATTCCCTTTGATTGTCTTTGAAGAGAGTGTAGCGTAGAACGCATGTTATTCACTGTGGCGATTTATTTTTAATCCATCTTGAATGTAAGTTGAATACCTGTTTTAAAAGATGCTCTTTTCGCTTCATAAAATCTGTCTCGTATAAAAGAAATTAAAAAGTCAATTATTATTAAGCTCAAAATTAGTATATTTTAAAGCAATGTGCAAACTCAAAATTGGTAATTTTTGAAACTTAACGAATTATAGTTTTAGATTTTTAATACTAGTCGTCTATTTTAAAAGTTAATCGAACGTTTCCTAACTACCCTGCCATCTTGGTAGGCGAATGGTTATAGCTCTGACCCTCGATTGAACATGCTCTGTCTAGGCATGGATGTTTGTTGCTCTGAATCCACTTTATTCTGCAGGTCCTGAGACAGTGCAATACCAAACTGCGAGTCCGCCACAGAAAATAAACCAACCTTAGGTCCTGGTTTTATTGGCTCCGCTGTACCATATTTTCAGGGGGGGGGGTTTATTCAGAAAAATTTTCAAGGGACGCTAATTTCGAAGTTTAGTGCCATGTCCTGGGAAACGATGAAAAAAATACATGGGAATATGTTATAGTAGATCGTTATGAAAACCTTATTAAGAAACTATTTCGTTATTAATTTTAAAATTTTAATTTCTTTGCGAGATCTTAAACGTCTACTTAATTTGCCCATTTCTCGTTTTAGGCGATTCATTTTGAGCAACTTGTATCTGAGCAACTAAAATAGGGTTTAAAAGGGTTCTTTTTTTGTGCCCTAGCAATTCCCATAAACCGAATACCATTTACCATTCAGAAAGGAACCATTTTAAGCTGAAATGATAGGACACCTGCGTTTCGTGGTTGGTTTCCGGAGGGGAAAATAAAGAACTTAAAAATAGAATTTGTCTCGCTCGGATCTACTTTTAAAAATACGGTCTTTGACATGCATGGGCGCCACTCTTGTGAAAATAATTATCGTACGAATCCCCTACTAGAAAGCAAACGGTTCTCGAACGTCCCCAGTGAGCTTTCCTCATCCGTTGCAAACTCGTTCCCCAAATAAAAGCCGTTTACGATCACTCGAGAATCAATTTCCTCTTCCAAAATACCGACACCGAGTTTGGGGACTTCAACCTCCCCGCAAACTGTTAAAGAGATGGCTGCCATAAAACATTCTATGCTCGCACGTACACCCCCACCGAAAAAAAAATTGTCATGTTTCCTCAGCCCTTTCTGGATTGAGTGCCTCGTCCTGGCTTTTGATGGCTGGCTCTAAAAATCTCCTATCTTGATCTGTATTGGGCTTTGAAAAATTGATTCGGGTGGCGGTTTTTCAACGTCGAGTGATATTGTTTGAGAATTAATAAAAATTAAGTGCGTGCCCATTAAGTGACTAAAGGGCGACAGTTAAGGTTTGAGTGCGTATTTCATAATATTAAGGGGCGCTATTTTTAACGTTGTTTGTTAGCCATTAGGCCCTTAGTTTGAAGGGTTGTAGTAAAAGTGAAGTGCTTTTGGACATGCGTATTAGCGTCACATAGCGCCGTTGTGGAGCGTATTGCTGTGTCTGTTTTTGTTTCATAGGAAACTAGCTGAATAATCCGGCGTTGCTCGGGTTTCAAACCGCGACAGCTAAAATATGACCGCGACATTTCACTGTGTTGACTCAAATACACAAACTCTGTAAGAACGTCTTTCCTTCCGCGACACCTAAAATATGACCACGACATTTCCCTGTGTGAACTCATACACAAACCCTGTAGAATGTGTTTCCATGTCCATTTATTGCAGAAAAACAAACTTTAGATTTTGAAATTGGTGCTTCCAGGGGGCACTTTTAGAACTACCTGTGTGCCAATTTTCAGGGCTACAGATTGGTTTGAAGACAGGAGAGAAATAGCCTATGTTTTTCGCAGTGTTCTAAAGTATAAGTGTACCAAATTTGGTGTGGATTGGTCAAACGGTTTAGATTTCTTATAGAGAAAAAACATATACACACATCCTTTCATATATACTATACGTATAAGATGGAAATATAGTCCGGATGTAGCGAGTTGGCTTTTCAATTGTGTGGTTCTGAACGAGTCTACTTTTTTTAAATTATTATGGCCGCGGAAACCCGATTAATGGATTTTCAACCGAGGGTTGCGAGTTCAATTCCATCCAAAAACCATCGTGTGAGGATGGTGCACGTTAAATTTTCATGGCCTCAAATGCCCCATGTTGGGGTGGGGTGAAAGTTTAGAAAGTGGGGTGCCTGCTCTGGTGTTGCTTCGTCATCTGACCGTGGTTTAAAATAACGTGTTGTCTGATATCTTTCCCTTCGGCTTTGATCCCGGACCGTTGCCAATAACTCATTGTGTTGTTCCTGTGTTTTAATTAAAATTCCTACCTATCCTATGAGATTGGTCCCTGTCCACCGCCAATAGCCTCTTGTTGTTTCAGTGCGAGATTACTTCAACTACCCAATCCAATCTAAACTTTTCGCAGACGTAATACTGTCGATAATAGTTGTTATGGAAAACATTTCCTTCAGCTGCTATTGGAATAACAGCCCATCTCTACTGTCTACCAACGAACGGTTTTATTTGATACGTTTTGATCTTTTTAATGCCATTTCGTGGAATCCATCAAGGAAGATTGATCCGCGCACAAGTCTAATACAAACGGTTAATCCGTTTTTGCATATTCAGCAACCAAATGAAAGAAATGACGGATTGCTATCCGCGAGAGATCAAATTATATGATAGGCGATCGAAAACGTTCGTTGTGTAATAGTTTACGGGAGCCGGCTCGGTAATGGTTTTGTAGATAGGACGGTGTAGCATCGCCTCCCGGGCCAGGAACTCGCTCGCAAAGTGAAGCGGGGCAATCGATAGCTCAGAGATAAATGCCGCATGGATGTGCCATCTATCTTAGTCGTGGAAACGCGCACGAAAGCCTATCTTGCTTCCCGGGGCGTTATTGATGTCGGCTCTGGTTGCCCGATCGGTGCTCGATTCGTGATGCAACTCACAAGTTAGGAAACACGGTTTGGATGATGTCCTTTTTGTGAACTCAATTGGGGTAAATAATTCAATAGCATGGGAAATGACACTTCAATGCTTCGGAATCCCTCGGGGTTCGTCGTCATTCCGAATACGTATCGATGACTAGGGAGTGTTGTTTAATTGTGATGTGGTGCCGGTTGGAAGAGTGGCTACCATAGGACTGTGAGTGAGAATCTCGATCGAACCAAAGACCGTCGATCGTCATCTGACCGTGGTTCAAAATAACCCGGTGTCGCCATCGGGATTGATCCCGGACCCTCGCCAATAGCCCGATGTGTTGCTTTAGTGTGACGTTGATTAATTACCTACCGAATTACCAAAGCGTGTAGAGGGCCGTCGTGGCTCAGTGGACGCCTCTGCGCTAGCAACACGTTGTGTTGCTCTACTACGACGTTAATAAAAAAAAAAATACCGGTACCAATACTGCACCAGCAACCTGCGAGTTCTAGGCGGCGCAGGTTCGATTCTTGTTAGGTGCGCGATGCATGGCTTAGCATTGCTAAATATAACCCTTGCGCCATAAAACCAACAAAACCTCATGTACTTGGTGGCTGGCGCTCTTTATATCTGTCGGGGCCTCAAATGTCCTCGGGTTGGCGTGGTGTGGAAGTTTGGAGAGGTGAGGGTGCCAGTCAGGTGCTGACCTCGTCATCTGATCTTAGTTCAAAATTACGTCGTGTTGTCCTCGGGATGGATCCAGGACCGCGCCAATCGCTTTGCTCCAATGCGACATTAATTCAAGTAACTACTTACCTTTAATTGCAATGCATCGTTTCGTAGCTTCTTATGATGGTGCACGGCAGCTCTAGATCGTTTGCAGACTGAAGTAAATTTTAGTGGCCATTTTATCTGAAAAAAGTGCGATGTAATGATCTGTGTAATCGCCGAATTGGGTAATGACAGTGAACGAGATAAGTACTCGAGTACAGTGAACTAGGGTGGATGTCTAGACGTATTGTGTGGGGAGAACTGTTCAGTCTAGTGGACACTGTGGAAAACAGATTGGTCAGTCATAAATCTCGCATTAATGCAATCTTTTACGAGTAATGAGAGATCAGACCGCTTCTTGATTTTTGGCTACATACAAGGATCAGTTAGTGCAGATTTTGTTTGGGTTTAGATGGATTAGCGGATCAGCAACCGGATCGTTGAGTTCTAAACTCGATCTAACTAAAGACCGTAGTGTACATGGGTGGTGGTACACGTTATATTTGTCGTGACCTAAAATGTACGTTGGTGTGGTGTGAAAGTTAAGAGAGCGGAATGCCAGTTCAGGTGTGACCTTGGATTATGGTTCAAAATTACGATTTGACCCAGGAACGTTCTCTTCGTTATAGATCCCGGACCCTCGCCAATTGGATGTTAGTTAACTGTCTGCGTTGTTTTGGTTTTGTTGCGCTACAAACATTTTTTGCTACACGAAGGCGAGTTATTCGACCATAGTTAGTCCAGTTCCCGCGGTCTAAAGTGGATTCCAAATCATTTTCAATTTCCATGCCAGACTAATTTTCGAAACCTATGTCTGATGTTGGGACAGCGTAGTGTAGTGCGGTCTCCGTTTCAAAAATGGATTTGGAATGGCATATTTAACGTAAGCATTATCTGCATTTTTATTAAACCTTTTTCACATCTACTCTCCAATTGGGACCGCCGACCAACCGGTATAGTGGTTAAGGTGTTAGCCTCTAGATCGGAAGGTTCCTGGTTCGAATCCGGGTCCGGGCATGGATGTTTGTAAACGTATGGTGTAGAGGCGGCTGGTGCACTTTAAATCTGTCGTGGCCGAAAGTCCTCACGTTGGGTTGGCGTGTAAGTTTGGAGAGTGGGGTGCCAGCTCAGGTGTTGCTTCGTCATCTGACCGTGGTTCAAAATTACGAGGTGTTGTCCTCGAATCTTTCCCTTAAGGGACTGATCCCGGACCGTCGTCAATAGCCCGTTGTGTTGCTCTAGTGGGACATTAACTAAAATTACCATTACCATTACCAATTGGGACCTTCAGGGCGTGAAGTTGCCCATTTCACTAGCTACCTACGATTTGTTGCCATATGTTGGGATTTCTGAAATGTACGATAGGTGTATTTATCTCTTAGGTGTCAGAAAAACTTCCCTTATGTGTATGTCCATTGCTTGACGTTGTTTGTCTTGTATTTTGGCCCATCTCAGATTGGCCATTGCGCCATAAAACCCTAACCAACCACCTACTCACCAATTCATTCACTAAATTTTTCTTTTAAATATTGAAAGACATTTGGAAGTTCAGTGCGGTCCTTTTATTAGAACAGTTCAGAAAATTGTTGAGCACACTAGAAATTGTGCTGGGTATATTCTTTGTTTCTGGACTTCCTTACATTGTGTCTGTAAACAGTTTTGCAATTCAATAATGTTTTTGGATGGGTCAGTGATTTAAAATCTTTCCGGAAACTGATTGATATGACTTGCTCTAACTATGCTCTGTTCAACTACGTCTACTGCTTGTGGATTGTTTAGATTTTAAAGTGATAGGGCCAAATTTTGCCATGCTGAGCCAAACACAAGACCAGACAACGTCGTATGGACTTAAGAAAAAAACCGCTGATTAAAATGTCATCTACACACTATTCATCTCTCAGTTTTGTCGCCAACAATGTTAAATTACATTCCTCGATCGGAAATTGGCCTTCTGCTCCGTATCTCTCGCCAGTCTGTTTATAATTGCGCTTTTCAGCAACATTCCATGGGGAAAAAAAAGAATATGGAGTTAATTAAAAACGTTCTGTTTTGAATAAAAAGCTAAGTTTTCGGATCCATCTTTTCAATTAAGCGGATGTGTTGGAGCGTTCTATTAATGGATTTGGCGAATTTGAACTCGTAAGAACATTTTTTTTTAGCGCTTTTATTTTAATTACTGTTGTATGGTCGGAAAATAACCATTTTTACAGTTCTTTGTATGCGCTATCTGGGATTATAATTAAGAGAGTGTCTGATTGCTGTACTATCGGGGTTTTCGTTCACGTTTGTATTAACATTGGCGACGAATGTATTAACGATTTGGCGATAAATAAGACGAGTGGTAAAGAATTTCCTTCAGAGAAGTGTGATTGCATTGAAGTCGAATTCAAGGCTGTTATCTTTCATCAAATCGATAAATAAATATCTTTTTTGAACTTAGCATCCAACCTGGAACAGTGACATTGTTTTGAGTGAGAGGAATTTTCTGTTAAGCTAAGTACAGGTGGCGGTAATGTTTCTGCGGCGATATGTCATAAAAACCTTATTAAGAAAATATTTAGTGAATTTATTTTAAAATTTAAATTTCTAGGTCAGATCTCCAACGTCTGTTTCATACTTAATAAGTACATTCTGTGTTTTAGCCGATTCATTTTGTGTCTGAGGACTGAAACTGAGCTACACTGAAAGTGTTTAATCCCTGGAATGACGAATCATTGTTTAAACAAATCTTTGACTTGTCGCCTTGTTTATTCACCATTCGATGTGCTCTAGATTCTGGTTTTTTAAAAATAATTTAAGAAAAAAAGAATTAGGTAAACGCATACACAACAATAGTGGGAGCACACAAAAATATGTTTATTTTTGCAGTGAATTCCATCCTTCTCCGAAGTTATTGAAGCTGACATAGAGATTGCACTTGCGCAGATTACGAAACTGCACTTTTATTAAAAACATAAGTAAAAAATAAGTCTTCACATCGTGAAACTGTAAGCCGCCAGCCACACAGAAAGAAAAACATCTCGTAAAGTGTGTGCGGTAAAGGTTATTACATAAAGTGGCTCTTAAGTATTAAAACTGCTCAAGTCGACGCCTACAAGCCTGGAGCCCGAAATTGCACTTTTGCTCAGTTGCCTGTATCCTCAACTACGAGTGGAGGCTTAATTTGATGTTTAAATTCTGGGGCTGACTCTAGGGTAAATAAAAAAAGGGGCGTTGTGCCGCCCCATTTGAGATGATGGTTTCCGTTAGGGCTGCGTAAACGGCACAAAGAACCGGCCGTGGTTACTTTTTTCCCCTTTCACGTTTAATTTATGAAGTTATTAGCAGTCAACCCATTGAAAACTGAAAATTGCAGTTATTCCAGGGGAATTGCCATGGGCTTTACTTTTTGCGATAGCACTAGACAAGATTTCCCGTTGGCTTTTTAATTAAAACCGCCTTTTTTGGTGCGCTGTTTAGTTGAATGCATTAAAGGCGTTTGTTTTCCTGCCTTTTAAAAAAACGCATTGCGTAATAACCCTTCGAAGGAAAAAAAATGCTCGTGTTTCTCTGGCTGTCGTAGAAATAAAATTGAATATTCGTTCGTGACACTGTTTTCTAACAACGGAATAATGAATAGTGAAATCGCACGTGAAGCTGTTCCCTGTGCTATTAAAAATAATTAGGGGTTATAAAAACAATGTAGTTGAACAGTTGGCATTAAGAAAAACAGTTTTGTGTGTCGAGCAAGCGATTTTATCTTATTGCCAAAAGAAATAATTAATTTTTTATAATTCTCTCTCTCTCTCTTTTCTCCTTGAATCGTTACCTGGATTGTTATTTTTATTGCCGTTATTCGACCAGTTTGTTTTGACAAGCGCAAGTTATTTCTAATTGCCAGCGGTGAGAATTCGATGACTGGCAATGTTAATTATTTTATTCGAAAAGTCGTTATTCTTTGTTCTTCGTCTTACGATTTCTATACTGTGTTATTATTATTATTGGCGCGTAGAAATAATTAAAAATTCTAAAGAAAGAAAATTTAAAGGCTCGTTTGGTGAAAAGATAAACAGCATAACAAATGTAGTGAAATTCATAAATGAACTATTGTCAGCGTTAAACATAGTTTAATATTTTAGGATTCATTCTAAGAGACTTTTAGAAAGTTCTATGGTGCATCACGAAAAATATAAAAGAAAATGTTTAGATTTGAGGTAAAAATAATTAAGGAAAAATATTGGTTACCTTCCAAGTCTAATTGCATATTTGAACCTGGAACTATTTCTGTTTTCTTTCAGTTATTTATCGTTCAACATGCGACATTTATATTCTAGATTGGAATCTTCTCTACTTTTATGTACAATTTGGAATCGCCAAAATAAGTTTATGACTGAATTAATTCATAATGGGGTAAATTGTTTTATAAAAGGTAGTATTTCTCTCGAAGTAGTATTTAAAAAATAAGAATAGTAAAAACCTTGTTATCAACATTCTCTGAACACGAAGAATATTGTCTGCTGGTATTTGCTAAACTATGGAATTGTAAATTGCAATTTTCACGTGTTGGAAATATCTTAAAATTGTTGCTTTTAGGTCCTCCCGGTATGAACCCGATGAACCCTCGTATGAATGCACCCCGTGGTCAACCTCTACCGATGAATCCCGGAGTAAGTATTTATACTTTTCGTTTCATTTTATTAAATCGTTTTGATGTTTTACCTATAAACTCGGGTATGTCACTTTGCTCTTCGCAAATTATAGTTACAAAATTTAAAATTATCTGCTTTAATAACGTGTGTCATGAATTGAGTCTTTATATTACAATATTGAATAAACTGCCCCTTAAATAGTAATCTGATTAAAAGTCGTATACGTATTGTAATGTAAAAATTAATGTAATATGTAAAAATTTCGCATGAAAGTTTTTAGAAATCTGAATTTATTTAGAGTAGAACAAAGGGGATTGTATAGATAGGCTGTTATTCCGATATCAGTATAAATAAATGTTACTACAAAACAACTGTTAATGGAAAATATTACTATTAGCAATTATCGATAAATAGGATAGCAATAAAACAATTTAAATGGTAATTATTTTATAATATAAAATTAAAAAAATAAGAAAGTTGGTACCAGTAGTATATTAAAATAAATCGTTAATGTCGTTTTCAACGCTTTAATGGTTGTTATTAGCACCTTTTGTGTTTTAGCACAGATTTTCTATCTGAGCAGCAAAAAATTAACTGAATGCTATTATTATACTACTTGATACTATTATTATTTACTATTAATACTACACTATTATTTACTATTATTACTATACTATTATTTACTATTAATACTATTATTACTATACTATTATTTACTATTAATACTATTATTACTACACTATTATTTACTATTAATACTATTATTACTACACTATTATTTACTATTAATACTGTTATTTACTATTAATACTATTATTTATTATAATTACTATTATTTATTATAATTACTATTATTTACTATTAATACTATTATTTATTATAATTACTATTATTTACTATTAATACTATTTATTCTATTATTTACTCTTAAAAAATTATTTTTTATTAATACTATTATTATACTATTTATTTACTAAAATTTATCTATTCAAATAGGGTGGAGAAGACTTTCCGTTATTGTTTTTACTTAGATATTTATGCCACTAATGCATCCTAAATCATAAAACTCCCACGATCATATCTCCAATGTCTTTCATACTTAATTAGCACATTTTGTGTTTTAGCAGACTGATTTCACGTCTGATCAACTAAATAGGGTTAAGAACGGCGACTTTTTTCTACTATTATTTTTTTACATTTATGCTACTATTCACTTTGGCTGTTGCATCCTCGATCATGAGACTCCTTGAATCATAAACTTCCCTGCAATCTGTGTCTCCAAGGGCTTACAAAAACAAATAATTTCCGATGGTTCCCAATCAATTGAAATCTTAGTACTTCCCAACAATTTTTCGTTTGTTCTAGCTAATAAAACCCGTCGTCTCGAATGTATCGAGATCTACTTTTCAGTATCAGTCCCCTACACTTTGTTCTTAACGTTACATCCGGGATGAAGAAAAAGGCAAGAAAGAAATGGGAGAGAGCCAATTTTTTTTTGTGCCAATCGATGGTGGACGCCAATGGTGAATGGGGATTTAATTTAATTGCTTTTTATTGTTACAAATAGCCAATTGCTAAGAGCTTTTATCTACTGCTATCCATTTATAAGGTTCTTTTTGGGACTGGAATGTCGTAGGACTTTCTTTTTTGCCGATAACGGTCTTGGAAGTTTCCTGGCGCAAAATAACCTCCCCTAATTTTGGACGGGGGCTGCTGCTTGTAAGCGCTGTTTGTGTGAAAGAAGTCGGAACCATTCGTCTTTTTAGCCATTAATGGTGTCTATCCTGATCTTGGGTCGGGTTTTGTGTGGAAACTGATATATTTACTGCTGAATATATATATATATATATATATATATATATATATATATATATATATATAATCTGGAATGAAGAAATTAGTTTTCCGATCGTTAGATCGATATTTCTCGATCTGATTTTATTTTGGCAAGTGAAAGTGATTTGTTTAATCCGATATATTTTCTTACCGATCACAAATAAATTTAATTTTTATTGTGTTCATTAGATTTCATGCCTAAATCCCCTTTTTACAACTCAGGGCCGCTACAGACGAATTTTTTGCAACTCTTTTTCAATTTTGGCGACTAAGGGTATCTTTTAAAGCAAAATTGTCTCAAAAGCTGCTTTTGAAATGTTTTGCTTATATTTTTCAATCTTGGCGACTAGGGGTATCTTCTAAAGCAAAATCGTCTCAAAAGCAACTTTCGAAATTTTGACTTTTCAAAACTTTTTGCGAATTCATTTGAAAATTTATTTATTTTTTTTTTTTTTAGCTAATGTAATTTAATAGTTTTTAATAATAGCGATGTAATTTTCGAATTTTTCAGAAATTTTTTTCATGTGGCGCCAATTTTGAAGTTTTGGCGCCAAGTCATGGCAATCACGAAAGAAAAACATCATAATCGGTGATTGCTCACTTGTTATGAAAACCTTTTTAAGATATCTTTATTTAAAAATTCAAATTTCTTGGCGAGGTCTTCAACGTCTCTTTCATACAAAAAAGGCACATTTTGTGCTTTAGCCGATTTATTTTGTAGTTGAGCAACTAAAATTGAGGTTGAGGAGCCTTTTTTTGCTACTATTTCACTAGTACTTTAGCTGTGGCTGGAAACTTAGCATAATTTAATTTTGCTACCTTTGAAAATTGATAGTAATTTTATTTCTTGAGTTCTCTAACTCATTCACATTTGCAAACAATAACTGCTTGTTGCTTCTTAATAAAGATAATAAATGTATGTTCCTTTTTTTTTTTAGAATTATGGTGGTATGAGGCCACCTCCTAGTACTATGGGCCCTGGAGGGCCTTCTATGCCACCTATGTCCATGTAAGTACATTTCAAAGAAATTTAATGTTTTACAATTTATCCAAGTATTTTATTACTGTTATCTTATTTTCCCCTCGCTATCTCCTTTAAGTATAAAATTGTTTTAAACATGTTTAATATTGAATTATTTATTTGACTATTTTAAATTAAATTGCAATTATTTTTAGGCCTGGAGGTCCTGGTGGACGTCCTTGGCAACCAAATACATCAACGGTAAGTATAAAGATGTGCTTGAATCTTGTTTGTATCATCTCTTACTGAACCATGAAAAGATTTTTTGGATACACACCATCAAAAAACAACTCACTTTTTGAATTAACATTATTATTATTTATTTTTTGCTACTGAAAATTTTACGTTTAGGAACTGTTTAAATTATGAATCTTAATTTTAAAATCTGTCTTTTTTCTTACATAAATATAGCTTTTTTTTTTTTTTAATTTGGAATTTCTCCTTAAAATTCAAGGAAACGGTACCTGCTCATTGTCTAATTGGTGACAAAAAGGTTCATCGCCTAACGGATATTTGAATATTCCTGGCGACGTGTTACCATATTCCATGATTATTTGGCGATATTACCATGTTCTTGAGTTCAACTAATTTTCCATCTGAAATCAATTTGTTTTTAGTTTAAGTTGTCAAATAAAACTTGGTTACCAAATTTTAAAAATTATCTTCGTTTTACATGCTTATGTTTTACTGTTTTCAATTGTTTATTGTTGTGATATTAATCTTGATTCTTCCATTCCAGATGAACTATTCTTCTGCATCCCCTGGCAGCCATTATGGGGTACGTATGCATGTGTTTTTTGTCGATTGAGAAATTTTTATTTGTATATATATTAACATATTTGCCAACTCTTCCGTATTTTCCAATTTCGAAGTTTTGGTGTCAAACCGTGGGAGCCATGAAAGAAAAATATCGGAATCTGCTTTCTAGATTGTCAAATAGATCTTTTCTGACTCCAATTAAAAAAAAAAAAACCTGCTACTATATCTAAACAACTCAAAAATAAATTTAATTGCTTATTTTGGTGCCATTTTTTGTACAATATTGCTAAATCGATTGTGTCGAATTCAAACTACTGCCAAGCAGTAGCAGAAAGCAGTGTTACTTTTTCCGTTTTGAATTATGCTTTATAAAAGCCAATTCGAGGTCAATGTCGGTAATTTTGTGCTTTTAATTATTGTTCTGTAAGACTTGTTTTTAAGCATTTTCCATTTTTCTGGCAGTTGTGTGTTTGGTTTAGTGTCGTAAAAATGTAGACTTTTTTCTACTAAGTTGGCATGTTTGTATTGGTCTGACAAAAAACTTAATTATATTAAGATCTGTTGTCTCATAAAGGTTTATTTAATTTTCAGGGCCCACCTGTTTCTAGCACAGGCCCCCCTGGTCCAGGAACTCCTATCATGCCCAGTCCACAAGGTAAGTTCGTTTTCTGGAGTAATCTCTCATCCATCCTTTGACCCTGCATGAGCCCTGTATTTTCATCAACTGAGTTTCTTTCATTTTCAGAATGTCCAGCTGTGCTAAACTCCCTTATGTAATGCATTTGTGTTTTTAACCTCATGTTTCTTTCAGAATGCATCAGTTTTTGTGTTTGGTAAATTGTTACTATTACTTTACTATCTGGAGTTTAACGTACACCCTAAAAGTAGAAAAAGTGCAGAAGCATTTGGTTTTCCTGAGAAAGATGTGCAATCAGTTTATATTGGAAGGGTTTTGAATTAAAATTAATTATTTGGTTTCAAGGACGATATTAAACACCATAATATTGCAACACAATTCATGATCTATCTATTCTGCTGCAGGCGACCTTCTACTGTTTTATTGACCTTGTCATGTAGTGGTATTGTTTTAAGCAAAATCATGTCAAAAGCTCCTATTTTCAAAAAAAATTTTGTTGAAAATTTGCCAAAGGGCAACAAAATTTTAGTCTCTTTAATAGCTGACCAAAAAGATACTTAGAAATTTATTTAGGCAGAAAAGTTTCCAAGGCACAGCAATTTAAAAGTTTTGTAGTCAAGCCGTGAAATCGTGAAAGAAAAATATCAGATTCTGTGGTTTCTAGATTGTCATGAAAATCTTTTTAAAAGAAGTTTTAAAGTTTAAATTTTTCTTGGCGATTTTCCAACATCTGTTTTATACTTCATTAGCACATTTTGTGCTTTAGACAATTCATTTTCTGTCTGAGCAACTAAAATTGCTACTAAAATAGGGTTTAAGAGACTTTTTGCTACTATTTCACAAGTGCATTTGGCTGTGGAATCCCTGATATAGTAACTATCATTAACCACTTTTGCCCTATTTCCACTTTCAGTGTTTAGACATACCTGCAGAAGTGTCTAGTGCGTAAACCTTAACTTTCTGCAGTCTCATTTTAGCCTTGCATTTCCTTTTTCTCTGCAATATGAAAACCTAAGTAACTTTTATTTTTATCCAATAAAAGTTTTCCATGAATCCAATGAAATTCCTGGCTCTTCATTTCAAAGAGCATTTGATATTTATGTAAAAGTAGGCTTTAAATTTGCCAAAAAAAACATTATTCTTACAATTGCAGTTAATGGTAACAAAATATAAAAAAAAATTAACACAATATTTTCGGCTCAGTCCTGCAATATTTTATGCATTCTGTACAAGATAGATTAGCATTAAATTTTATTGATATGTTGTTCAGCAAGTTTTTTAATACATTTGCATGCACATGTGTTAACATTTTCATTTAAAACTTACCACATCTTAAAAATTTACACATTTTTTTTAAATATCAAGAGTTAAGTGAAAAACACCTGTTAAAATAAATTGATCTGGATAAATTTATTTTGATTTTTTATATTTTGTAATTTATTTATTTTTAACAAATATTTTTCCAATTTTGTGTTTAAATATTTTTTTCACTTTTATGTTTGTGAAGCTTTGTGTGCCTTACAAAAAAAATTGTTTTTAGTACTGACAATACATATAATCTGTTTCCTCTATGTGTTTTATATTTTGCTTGCTGATTTTTTTGGAATGTTGTAGTTCTGTAGTATCAATTGTTGCACAATTTTTTTTCTCTTCCCATTATGTGTGTGCTTTTGTGCCTGAACCTTGTTTTCTACTTTTCTGTTTGATACTGTTTTTACAGAGGAAGCTTATGCAGGTTTAGAAAATTCAAATTTATAATTTTTAAGGGAATGTTGCTTTGAAAAATAGTTTTTTTTTATGTGTGTGGGTTGTATTCCCTTTCGTTATTTTTATTCTTTATTTTCACTATTCAGACACTTATTTGTTTTTGTCCTTTTTATCTTCTCAGTTTGATTTGCCTGTGTTTTTATTCAATTATTTATTCATTTCAGTAAAGTTTTTTTTTTTTTTTTTTTAATTTCTCTTTTCACTTAGATCAAAGTTTTAATAGGAAAATTCACAATATATTCTTACATTATTTTTAATATGTATTGAGGACAGGTATCAAAAAATATTTCCTTGCAAATTTTTAATTAGCAAATATAATTAAAAAAAAAAAAAAACGATTTTTTAAATATTTTATTAAGGCCAAGAACTCGGAGAATAAAAATTTTGTGAATGAGAATTAAATATTACTTCTTTATGCAGTATATTTTCAAAATTAAATTTTAACAATTATCTTGAAAATTTATCACCCTAATCAGTCAGTAAAAGACTAGGGAAAATGATGGCTCATCGTAAGTCTGCTAGTCATCCTTCTGAAACAAAATATAACTGCCCTCTGTCTATAGATTAGTTTGATTTCTTTTTACAATTTAAATATTATCTCCCATTTTAAAAATCAGGAGTATCCAAAGACATTCACAAAATTATTCTAAGAAAATTAATTCCAATAAAAAGTCAAGAAAACTGAATTGGTGGTGGTTTTCTTAACTCATTCCACCACAGTAATACTCATTAAAATTTTTAACGACCAAGCACTGTTCTCTTCAGCACTACATCGGAGTGAACTGAATTATTCGAGTGTCGGCTATTTGTGAAGTAGCAGGACAATTACCAACATTCATGCACTAACGAACCGGGATTTAAACCACGTACCTTCTGAATGGCAAACAAACACACTATACCAGTTTAGGCAGTCAACTTGATTTTCATATGTTACCATGATAGCTCTTATGTGTAATGCATAAATATCTGGATAAACTCGACATTTATCAGGAGCTGACCTTTCGAGAGGTAGGAAATAACCGGACCATTAATTCGGAAGACCCGAGTAATTTGTTTAAAAACCAGGCAACGAGGGATCTGGATGGTGGCATTAGTCGCTATCCTGTAGTCTGGGGTGGCCCCAAACCTGCACAATCTTCCTCCGAAGTGGCTCTTTACTGCACAAAGCTGCACCCTGTTGTTGAGAGCTACTTCCCTGCTTTTTCCTGCACTGATTTCAGGCTTCATGTATTGTTTTTAGGTTCTTCAGGTCCTTACTCTCCAGCGAGCCACAGAATGAACACTTCGACACCAAGAAGAGGTGAACGTCTGATCACAGCCTTAAATTTGAATCACTAATCCCTCCTTTTCTCTTTTGACTTCTCTTGCTTCCCCTCTGTCTCACCCGTGTCTTTATTATTTTGCAATCGTTTGTGTTTCCCCCGTGCATTGTTTGTCATTGAGCGACACTGTTCTGTTATACTGGTATGGGTTCATTATACACTCGTACCGATTTTCAGTTATTTTTATACGATTAGAAACTGTTTCAGGCAGTGAAATGATAAGCCATACTTCAAATTTTTCGTTAGGGTATCTCGTCATTAGAAGACTAACCACGTCTTGATATAAAAAAATCAGCGCCATCTTAATGACCAGTTATCTCGTCATTAGTCAAATAAATTATATCTTGATATCTCGTCGAAAACACTTGGAGTGTATGAAATTCCACCATCATGATAGTTTATCCTCTATTCAAGTGTTTATGTCATCAAGAACTTTGATGTATTATGTACTCATTCAAACAATCAATATCTTGATTAATTTGATTACTTTTTTTACTGCGGGACAGTTTATGTTTTATCACTGTTGATCAGAGTCCATCAATTAAAGTTATCTGTGAAGTGTGTACAGATTCAAAATTTTAATATCTGTTTGACTCAAATGCATGTAGTGTGTAAAACCGCCCTGCCTCAATTCTAAGGGAACACTTTAGTTTTAAACATAATAAAACATTTGTTGCTTTAAAAAACTTATTTTCTGCCTTTTTTACACAAAATTTCTGCTCAAAATAAGCCATTGTAGATAATTTTGTATTTCCATAATTCTAATTAATGTTTAAAAAAAATACAATTTTAAAACCTCATGTGATAAACAGAGAACCTAATCTAGAAAAAACAAGTTTTCCTGCCAAAATTTGCAGAAGTTACAATTTTTATTATACGTTAGAAAGAACACTATTTAATAAATTAAATAAATTGCTATGAAATGCAAAAAATAAAAAAAACTTGATATTTAGTAAGTTTGATATATATTGACTCCCTTCTTTTTTAAAAAGTACTGTCAAATTAACCAACATCATTCCATATTCAACTCAAATCGGTTTCCATTCTATAAATATGAAACAAATATAATTTCTGTTTTGAACCAAGACAGTGTCAAGAAACTGACAAACATGCACTGCACAAATCCTAGCATCCTATCCTCTGTTGTAACATTTTACAGCTATGCTCTAAAACTCATTCATTCATCTGTTCAACTAATCATTGGAGTTATTGCCTTTCAGCATTCCTATTGTTCATTCCAGACTTTGTAATTGGTTATTTATTTTTGGCTTTTAATGAACAGGTTTTTGATGAGTGGTGATGGTTTGAAAGGTGATAACTGTCTTAACAATTTGCATGTTGCTAAACTTAACAATTTTTTACCGTTGCTTTACGTATGAAATTTTATTGTTGTGTAACATGCAGTTTTTGATGTTTTAATTTTACCTATTTTGTTACCGAATATTTTGTGCATGTTTAAGTAACTAAACCTTGCATTTGATTGCAACATTTTGTTTTAAGCTACGTACATAATGTTTCGTTTTCGAGAACCTTTTCTCTTTGGTGTTTGTCTCTTGAGAATTCTTGGAAATGGTTTCAAACATGGTGAAATGTTGAAACATTTTTCGTATCGGGAGAAAGCTTTTCTGATCTCTTTCATTTTGCCTCTTTCCAGATTCAACGAGTTCTGGTGGTGAAAGTATGTATGCAATGATGAAGCCTGTTCCTGGCGGTAGCATACCAGGGGTAAGGATCAAGAACCATTACATATTTTTTACATATTTTCATGGAAGAATATCGATTTTTTTAATACCTTAAAAAGTTGCTTATAGTTTCTAATTCATACTAGTGTTTTGTTTGGTGTTTGTCTGAAAATGGAATTGATCTGTGTTTGATAACAGACTGCTTTCCCAAAAAGATAATCTATCTCTCGTGAAAATCTGGATGTTTCTTGCATAATTTATTAAAAATATTTTCAAGGAGATGTAGAAAAAGTAGTAATGTGGTCTAGTTTAATGAAGTAGTCTAGAGTGGTTCTTTCAAATTCTTGGTGCTGCCATCTAGTGTTATAATTAAGTATCAGATTTATATGTGTAGAATTTGATCCCTTTTCTATTGAATATTGTTCTTAAAATTGAAAGTATAAGGCGCAAATAATTCTGTTTTGTTGAGAAATCATTTTTTCCACCTTCATTCATAAAAAAGACATTTTCAGATAAATTTCTTTGAAAAAGAAAGCAGGGCTTGTAACATGTCACTTTTTTGACATTTTGTCAATTTTTCAGGGGTTTTAAATTCTTAAATTCTACTTTAAAAAAAAAAAAAAATTTTTTTAGTGCATATTTAAAAACAATTTATATTTTCCTCTAAAGAAAAGTCAATTGTCAACCTAGTACATATTGTGTAATTTCGTCTTGCGTTGGAACTTGTCCAGACTAGTTTCCCCTACCCTTTTGAATGACCCTTGTGTTTCCGCCAAAATCAAACCTTTTTTATATTTATTTTAAGATGATTGTAATGTGATGCTACATGGCTGGTGCCAGCTGCTATAATATTGATTTCGATTCACGAAAAGAATTGGAGCCTTATGTATCACCAAATAAGATAATCTTGTCATCAAATAACCAATAGCAACCCTCTAAATATGGAGCACCAGAATTTCTCCTTCCTTCGTAATTTCCATATAAAGGCAGTGGAATGCTGTTCCATTGAATTCCCCCACAACACCATTGGTCACATAGCCTGGTGCCAAGGGATTCCATATAGGATGACTGGAAAAGTCAACTTTGAAGCTTGGAGAAGATGTGTCTGAATTAGTTTTTTTGTATTCGCAGATTTTTTTTAATCAGTGACCTAAGTATTGGTCAACAAACAAATTCAAGGAGCCTTGGAAGCAGGTGGCACTAATTAAGCAGGTGGCTAAGCCTAAAGCCAGCTGCTGAAAGGTTGCTTGAACAGTGAATTGTAGTGCAAAAGTATTTCCTTCACTACATTCCAATAAAGAACTCAAACATGATACAAAGACCAGGCTTCAAAAAAATTGTTCATGTACGTAAAAGAGAAACTATGAAGGCTCAGGTGATATTTGTTGTATCAAGTGTAAGTATATTTAATCGTGTGACCGAATTTCTTCAGAAAACGGTACCTCTAATACACAACATTCATTTTCAACTTGAATTTTTGAAAGAACAATTTTGGGTAAGAGCTACAAAGAGGAATTTATTCGAGATTTGAAAATGAATGAATTGGAAGATATATGTCCTCAAAAACTGTTGCCACTGGCTGATATTGTGATTGGAGATCAAATTTCTAGAGTGCTACAGAATGTGAAAGAGAAGAAAAGGTATTTTTTTTTATCTAAGGGCTCAGAAGCATTACATTTCCAGTGTTAAATATCTTTTGAAGATGTCCTCTTTCAGTTCATCTTCTCCTTTAAAGTTTATCCTGTCTTAGTCCTCTTTAGAGACTCATTGCCGAGAGTGTTTGACAAGTATTAGAAGTTGCAAGAGCAATGCCATGGGATGTCCTGATAGACATACTACAGGATGAGTGGAAATTACTCCAAAGATAATTTGAGGAAGAAGGATCTAGAATGAAGCCTATTGATGAACTGTTCTTCAGACTGCAAGACATTAGCGGTGTGGATCCTAAATACCCAGTTGTGTCAAAGCTAGTGAAGGCTGCTCTATCACTTTCTCATGGTATTGCTGACATTGAACTTGGCTTCTCAGCCTCAGGAAGAGCTTTCACAGGAGATGGAGCACCAATGTCAGAATGCACACTCAATGCATTGATGACGTTCAAAGCCAATGGATATTGGAAGGGTTGCATATAAAGCCTACAATGCCTATTTAGAAGATATAATATGGAAGGCACAAGAAAAATTAGAGAAGGACAGGAAAGAAAAAGATAGATTAGAAGCTGAGAAAAAAAAAATTTTAAGCAGCTGGCAAACAAAAGAAAGGCGATAGAAGAAGAACGAAAACTTAAAATTATGCTTAAGGAAGAGGATGAGGCGTTGGACAATGCTTCAAAATTATTAAAGGAAGCCAATGATTGGAAGAGCGGCAAAAGTCTCAGTTGATGCTGGTGAGCAAAGACAGACTTAAATAATGCACATTCTTCTATTGAATAGAAAAAGACAAAATTAATTTCAGACTTTGTCAACAACAAAAAAATGAGACATAATCTTTTAAAGAAAAGGAAGAAATTCTTCAAGCTGTGTCAAAAATAAACAAATTTAAAAATCATAATTACAATTTTTTTGCTATGTTAATATTTTAAATTGACGTCCTTTTTAAATGAAGAAAATAAAATATCCTTTCAAAGAAAGGAAACAAAACAATAGGGGTGGCTGGGGAGGATCTTTTTCTTTTCTCTCTTTATACTTGAATATCTTTAGCATTATTGTTATTTGTCACTTTTTTTTTGTTCAATTAGTCACTTGTCACACCTTAAAACCTGTTATAAGCCCTGAGAAAGTTATTTTATATTTAATTTCATTGTTCATCATATGTTTAATGATTGGAAACATTGTGGGGTCGGATTTTTATCGACTTTCAGTATATTTTGTCTAGATAGTTAATTTTTTTAAAAACAAATTGTATCTTTGTCTTGTGATCACATAAAGCTTTTCTGACAAGTCATCACACATGTGTGTATGTTATATAATTTTTTTTACTGTACATTTTTGTTAGACTGGCTCATAATTTGTTTTGATGAGATTCATATTCGCTTTCTTACAGTTCCCTATAGGACCTGGACCCGAAGGACCAATGGGATCAATGGGACCTGAAATGGGACCACCAGTCATGAATGGAATGTCATCTGCGGGTATGCTAAATTTTTATTAACTTGTATTAATTTTCTTAGTAACGGGATAAAATGCAAAATTTTTACACGACTGAAAAATTTACTCACAAACAATGGATTCAGTTAGTATTATTTTTATTTGTAGGTAAGTTTTATAAGCATTGTGCCCCAATATCAATTGGGCTTATAAGTTTGGGGTAAAATTTTCGATTTTTGTTTTTAAAATAGTATTCTGTTTCAGCTTATTTCATTGATATTTTATAAAACCATGGCATGCATTAATTTAATATTTTGAATAATAAATTTAACCCGGGAACGAGCGCGCAGGGTGTGACATACCAGCGCCCATCTTTTGTTCTGTCTATTTCTCGACCCCTCATTTAAAAGTGGACGAATCTCGGTGTAGCTGAATGTAGGGTCATGACCTTGGACGGGCCAGGTCAGCAGGCGAATTCTAAAAATAGAAATTCCGGAATTTTGTGTTTCGGGTCTATTATACCCAGCGCGCCCATCCTTGGCACTCAGATTTGTTCCGTCATGGCACCCACACACCTTGCAAATATGGTACGTAATCTCATGTAAGACGAAGAAATGTAGAGTTAGAGAACTTTTATTCAAATAAAAACAGTTTAAACGGGTGAGTAATTTTTATTTGATGACGAAGAAGGATTTGATTCTGAAGAAGAATATAATAGGAATTACGATTCATCAACAGACGGTGACACAGATATTGAAGTAGATATAGATTCGTCAAATGAAAATGATTTCTATGTTGGACAAGATGAAATAACAACATGTAAAAAAATAAAAAAATATCGGACTAATGTGCAAGTTTTAGCAAACATATAAAATAATCAAATTTCTTGGAAACACACCTATTTCAAGAGATGTTAGAACACCGTTAGAATCTTAGAAACTTCTGATAAAATGGTGAAAGATTTATTGAACTGCACTAACATTTACATTGCATCAATTTCAGATCGTTTTTCACGAGTACGAGATGCGAAATCTACAAGAGCTACTATGAGAGCTGAAATGAAAGCGTTTACTTTTACGACGACTTTTATATAATACGACTTTTATATAATTGTGTTCAAAAATCCTCTAACGTGATCATTACGGATCTTTGGGCAACAAACGAAATTAAAAATGTTAGATGTATTTTCTGCTTTAATTTAGTTATAAAAATTATTTTGTACACTATTTATGATTGTAAGGAGCGATGAAAAAGTTTGGGTATGAGATACCCTGCACGCCTACTCCCGTTGCTTTTTTTCGCGCGCCTGCTCCCGGGTTAAAGTATTAACATTGCCTTTCAATGTAATTTCACAATAAAAATTGGAAAATTCTCTACCAAATACGTATGATTGTATCATGAACCAATATGTTTGTTTCAGGTGATACACTGGACGGCATGAAAAATTCCCCAGCTAATGGACCCGGTACGCCTAGAGAAGAAGGCCCTTCTATGGGTGATTATGGTATTCCTGGTTATGGGCAAGAAAATGTAAGTGCTCTTTGAATCGTGTTTTTCTCTATACCTCAAGCTATTAGCTTGGTTTTAATTTTCGTTATCAAAAGTTTGAGGAAATGGCGGTCTTTAAATCCTACTTGATAGATATTTTTAGTCATGAGAAACTATTTTTGTTGATGCTAACCAGATAGTTTCCTAAGCAAAATATTTCACAAATTATCTTTAGTCAAACACCAGCTTTTTGTAGTGATATTTGGGAACTTAAATGTTTAGCTTCGATTGTTTTTGGGTAAATGATTGATTTTTCATTAGAAGTAATGTCTGTTGATAAAGTTCTGCTGACACTTAATTTGGCTTAAAATTAAAATATTCTCAAATTGCAAATAAGGGTGTTTTAAAACCTGTTGATAGCTCACTTGAAAATTTATTTTCTATAAATAATGTATTTCAATAAAAACAAAAATTATATATCATTTTTAAAAATAAATTACATTAAACCTTTTAACATTTATTTTAAGAAATACTGTCTAAATCATTATGCACTTCGATTGGTCTGATTTTATATTGAAAGAGTTGAGCTTGGCAGGTTATTTCTTTATATTCATCACTTGAAAAATATTTGCTCAAAATCTTCAAAGCAGTTTTTGTTATGTGTGAGTAACTCCAAACAATTAAAAGATTGTTAGTAAAGACAATGTAACCAGTTGAAATTTATTGAATAATTAATGTAATTATAACTTAAGATTTAGGTGTCAACGTCTGGAAATACTTAAAAAATAATTGAATTTGTGTAAAATTTTTTAATTTGTTGAAAGGGTCGATAAAGTTCTTCAGATTTCAATTCTGTCTCCATAAAGTTTTATCCTTGAAATACTTCTAAGTGTCTCATTTCAGGCAGCTAAATTGGAGTATAATGGTAAAAATGTATGTTGTATGGGTGTTACTGTTTGTTCAATTATTTTTTCAATATTCAGTGTTTTTCACTTGCTAAAAGTACATTCATTGTTAGATTCCGAACTCGTTTCCTAATGAAGCTCGTGTACAAAAATTGCATTGGAAGAATTTTATTTCGTGTAACTTTTGCATGGCATTTGAGAATTTTATTATCGTATTTCTCTTTGTTTGATTCCATGTTGTGTAAATTATTAACCTGAAATAGTGGTTAATATTACTTGTATGCACGTACTAATCATTTGTCATTTTATTTCTGTATTACAATTATTTTTTTACATGTGTAAGCACTACACTTCTGTGTTTGATTTGAAACTTTGCTAGAACATTTGGGTTTTTTGTTAAAAATAACTCCTCAGTTTCTTTTTGTGGTTACAATAGTCTAACTTACAATTATTCTCTTCTAATGAATCATAGTGTTAAAAAATTTTTTTAATCAGTATTGTAAGGATTATTTTCCCATTCTAAGACATAATTGATAAGTTTCGGAACTGTGAATATCCTAAAAAAATTCTAAAGTGAATTAAGGTGAAAGTTATGGGATTAAATATTCATTTATTATTGTAGGTGTCTCTTAATTATACTTCCTCTTGCAAAAACAAATATAAGATTTCTTGCATGCATCTGTTTCTTTGAGATAAATTATGAGACTTCTTAACTTTCACTTTAGTATTTCTAACAACTTTTACAACATTTTTTATAATTATTCACATAAAGGCAAAGTATACTTCAGCTATAAATTCTAAAAAATGAACATTACTTTTTGTTTTGGGGAATGTTTTTAAATTATACAATCGGAATATTAAAATTTACAATCCTGTTTGAAAAGTTGAGATTTTAGGTGTGCTAATTATTTTGTTTGATCTAAATTTCTTATCATAATAGTTAACTTTCTGTTTATATTTATAGTTTATAAGTTAAAATAAATTTAACTCAGCGTTTTAAGTCTGTATTGTAAATTTCTTGAATTTCTATAAAACTCCTTAAATTTTTGAATTGTAACTGATTTAAGTTAATTAATGGCAGTCGCAGTACTAATTACTATAATGAATTCGTATTACAACTTGCAGATGTTTGTTTTTTCCACAGTTCATGTGAATCATTTGCAAGATGGTCTGTGTGGTTTTTTTACTGTTAATAATTGTGTCGTAAGATATGCAAATTTCAATTATTGATAAATTAATTGAAATGCCTTTATACCACTCGGGTATTGAAAAGTAATTGATGGTCAGTTTGATTGAGGTAAACTTTCTAATCTCGGTGGTTAAGGAATATATTACAGTAAGAAACTGCCTTTTAGTGACTTGCGAGTTTGTAGTGGCAACTTGGTATTGAACACTTGGTTTTAATTTTGAATCGCAAATTAGCCGAAATAAATATAATGAATTAGCATCTTTATCTGCAATTGTTACAAGGGCACCTGATTGTTGCAATTAATTTTATTTTGTAATCTAATGTTCTGGACTATTTAACTGTGAATTAATTTGTGTAAATCTTTTCCAGGATCAGAATGAATCAGCGGCAATATTAAAAATTAAAGAAAGTATGCAAGAAGAGGCAAAGAGGTTTGAGAAAGACACGCCTACCGAGCACCCTGACTACTTCATGCAATAACTCGTACTCATGCGTGTATGTCACAGACTCATACAAAGGAAAACTGAGGCCCCAAATTGAGAGTGCATGACAGGCATTCTTCCAAAGTGCTTCTCAATGAGTAACTATGAAGATATATATATAAATATATATATATGAAATGTAGAAATGAATGGTCAAGGACCACTCGACCTCCTGTTCCGGATCTTTCTGCATCCAGTTGTATAGAATTTGTTGCTTTTGTCTTCATGTGCACCTGCCCCCTTGATCATAAACTGTCATCGTCATCGAGAGACCAGCCGAACTGCCGAGAGAGGACTCTTCTCTCACTTCCATCATTAGAGAACCTGAGAATTTTCCCCTTTTGTCGCAAAGGGGGACGTTGTAAAATATTCATGAACATTGTAATATTACATTCAGAAATGCATAAATATGTATTTTTATCATTTTCAGAATTGTCCCCACAGGCACCAAGTGTCTAACTTGGGGGAAGTAATCGTACAATCTTGTGTGTCTGCATCCCTGGTGTACCGCCCTTTGGGGGTCCATCCGAAGTGGGGGTGCATCCAGTATGAAGTGTACAGTATACATATATGTACATAAGTACGAAGCAAGACCAAAGTGTCAATCATTTTTCCCCATCCTCTGACGTCGAGAATCGAAGGCAGTGGTGACGTTTTTCAAGGACCACCGGTCGAGACTATCCGTTAGTCGACGCATGTTTCTTTACAGGGGATCAAGTTTTTGTGTAATAAAACATGAATTGAAACAAAGAGACACTCTTTTCACTTGTACTGTCACCTCTCAGTATTGTTATCTATTGGTCATATCATTCATTATTATAGTTTCATTCTAGTTCAACGCGCTCGGACTTTCAGCGCCGATCGACAGAAAAGTCCGAGACCCCAAAAGTCACCCTTGAACAAATAGACAAGCATTGTGGAAAATTTTTTTACACCTGTCCTTTGTAATTTTTACCCTTTCAGCTGCATTTTTCAAGTTTCCTGGAAGTTTTGTACTCCCCTCTCTCCTAAACATTATTTTTGTAAAACTAGCTACATCGAAATACATCCCTTTACACGTCCCTCTTCAGTTGAGGTTTCCTCGTTCGTTCGAAAATTTCAAAATGTGATGTGTTGTAGATACTGGAAACAAAAGTAATAGACAATTTTTAAAACGAAGTCTGAAGAGAGAAAGTATGCGCTGTTCTGTACAAAAGTGATCTATTATTATATATGTAGTTCTTAGAAGAGAAAAATAAATATCTTTATCTTATGAGAGCTATATTGTTTATCTGCAATTTGGTTCTCCTCTCCGGGAGGCGAGATTCGCACGAGTCAACATTCCGATTCACGTAGGCACGGAAAATTCAGACCCTTTTTTTGAGTCGAAAAAAAGGTCACAGCCGAGAGCATTTATAGTGCAAAACACAGTTCTTGAAAGCCCATTGTAATATTGAGAAACACAGACTGAACGGTTCACGTTTTATGTGACAAAATAGGAAGCAAACAATGTATATATATACATATATATATCCAAGAGTACTGTGCTATTTGCCTGTGTACTTGAATATTGTGCTGGCTAGAGTTTATAATGAGTTTTCATTCCTTGTACAATATTGAACTCTTATCCCTCCCTTTCATTAATGTTGTTTTCCCATTATGATGGAATAAGTCCAGAATGAAAATGAGGAAATATTGTTTTTATGCACATGTAATGACCATTTCACCAATTATTTCCTTTTCAAATTCAGTACACTTTGTTAAAATGTCTAATGTGAAAATCTTGCTTATAAACACATTATGGCGTGCACACCTGTCAACTTACTTCATAATGCATGTAGATCCTATGGATTCTGCAAGACTGGTTTTTACTGATTTAAAAAAAATTGTGCCCAAATTTTAAGTTTTTTTAAAAAATAGTCATATTTTTGCTTTCTATCTGAACAATTGTCATGTTTCCATATAAATGTATGATTTTATAATGTGATCTATCATTTTGTATGATACCATTCAATTGAAGCAGTTTCTTTAATTTCCATTTCCAAAGGAAACACTTTAAAAAGTAATTTAATTTTAATTCTTAAGTTTTTTGTTAGAAAAAGCTTGCCACTTGTTAATGCCGTGGACATACTTTAAGATACTGTTAGCAGGTATGCATTCATAAAGCATTGTTTATATAAAGATTCACATGGACTATAGCCCTTTTTTTATTATTATTTTCGAACCCTAATTGCATGTTCTTTTTAAATCTGATTTTATGTAAAACTAAAAATGCAATAAACCAAATGTTGATGAAATCTTTCAAAATATGAATTACTACAATCAAATTTTAAGTTGCTGTTGAGTACTTCATACTGGAGTTGTTCCTCATAAATATCATTTTTCAGTATTGTCAGTTGAATAATTAGTATAGAAATTTATTGCCAAGAAATCTTGTATAGGGGCTGCTGGAAATGTTGCTACAGGAGTGACATATTTTATAAAGATATTTCCTTGTATAACATGATCACTCATTTGTAATGCTCACACATCAGCAAAATCTTTTAAAAATACTCAAAGGTTTTAGACTTTAAGAACCGTAGGTTCGCATTTAGATATACAACTTGAGGGACTCTATAGATTGTAGGTTGATAAACAATGCATTGCAGATGTAAAAACATGCAATTGAGTCACTATATCACTTATGGAAAAATTTAGAAAAGGAAGACAACACATATTAGTGAACATTTTAAAAATTATTTTATTATAAAAAAAAGAAAAGAAAATACTTGAAGTCTACATCTAAGTAATATTCACGCATCATAATTTTTTTAGCGCATCAAAATTATCGGATTCAACACAAGTCATTTTTACAAAAAGTATTTGGTACTTTTAGTTGTTTTAAATGCTTCCATTTTTCATGAGAAATATCGATTTTTTTTCCAAACGAAAGTTACATGTGAACTAGAAATGGTTTTATGTGCTTTATTAGGCTGTATGTAAATATATTTTTAACATTTTAAAGAATTCAAGATTCATTTTAATAATAAGCATCACTAAAAATTCATAAAATTGTCACCATTTGAACTTTTGAAAGAAACACGTTCTTCAGCAAAATGCTTTGATACAATAAACTTTCTCTTATTCATATTTGTTATTGAAAGATGAATTTTTGTGGATAACTCATTTGCTCGAATAACTAAAAATCTTAACCCACTACCAAATATCTTGTATAGTGTATACTACTAAAGGTCGTATGCTTAAACAATCAGCACCATTTATATTGGGTGCTACGAGAAAGATATTAATAAATGCAATCATTTCTAGTAATACAAAATAGGCTGATTTTTTTAGTGAATTCAATATATTTTGCAATTTTCAAAATAGTCCAGCTCATAATTCATCTATTTAAAATTAATATTAAAGTCAATATCTAAAAACATTGCAGTCCAATTTCTAAGACAACCTTTTGTTTTTAACCCTTCAGCTCCTTGAAGTACCAAGGGCAAAAAAAGTTTCTGAACTCATTCTAGTTCTGTGTGAACATAATAAACTCAACTTTCCTTGTCACTTAATGAATGTAATTTATGGTTTTAGATTTGCTTTAAGAAATTTTTAATATAAACTTGAATTTAATGTGATAAAAGTGCATTTATGTGATCTATAAAACCTCTTTGAAAATCAGTTTTGCTCTTCCCTTCCAAGTGTATTCTCTTTTCCCTGTGTTTTGTTGCGAAATCAAAATAATTTTTGTTGCAGTATTTATTGTGTATATACAAGTCCAAATAGGTGGTGAAACGAAACACTAAATTTAAAGGCGAAATCAAAACTGAGTCCTGTGCTGCTGGTGTGTATGTATGTTAAAAAAAGAATATTGTGTAAAAACAACACATGTACCTCATTACAGCAGTCTGTGAAGCATTATAAACAAAGAAATGTAATATGGCCTTAGATCAACCATTTTAAACTGTGGTACAACTCACAGGTGATATATGAAGATGAAACTTGAAATTAAAGTGAATCATTGAAAATAAAAATGTATCATATGATGTCTTGGTGCTCATTCTTATGTTCTAGATTAACACATTTTAGGTTTTAACTTGCCTGTTGGATTTTATTTAGGTATCAAGACTTCCAAGTCTACAATTTCTATTTTGACGTTATACAATATTAATATTACTAATTATAGTGCAATTATTTTAAATAATTATGTGTAACAAGTAAAACACTATTTGCTAAAGTGCAGATCTGACGAGAAGGTAGTTGAACGTGGGTCAGTTGATTTTTGAAAAGGCCTGAATCTTGCTAGAAGGTTATTGTACTCAAAAGCATGAATGGTTATTGAGTGACTGATTTCTCCCTTACAATGCATTATCACTGTTTTAGCTTTCTGCACCAAATGGTAAATATAGACCAAACCAGAGCTAAAAGTACCAACTGTGGAAGCTGTTACCATCAGTCCCATAATATAATATTCTGGAGTCAAAAAACTAGTATACAAGCAGGGATGGGAAGGACATAGAGGGTTGACAGTACACAGTAATTGCTTAGGAAAACTAACAGGGTCTAAATTGCAGGAGACAAACAATACAAAGGGAAAGTGCAATGTAAGGGAGAAAAACAATACCAAGACAAATAATACAAGGGGAAAGTGCAATATAAGGGTGAAAAATAAGCTAAAAGTATTTTATTGTAATGCTCGCAGTGTGAGAAATAAAATGGATGAGCTCAAGGGAATTGCACAAGCAGAGGATATAGATATCATTGGGATTACTGAAAGTTGGGCAAGCAGTGAAGATGCACAAATTTTAGAATTAAGTGGATTCACAATGTTTAGGGAGGACAGAGAGAATAGGAAAGGGGGTGGGGTTTTGATTTATGTGAGAGAATTCTTAAACTGTACGGAAATAAAGTTAAATAGTAAAACTGAGGGTATAGAATCAGTCTGGGTGAAACTGAATACAGACAAAGGCAAAGGACTAATTCTGGGTAATATATATAGACCTCCTGTTTGTAGTGAAGAGCAGGAAAAGGGCATGTGCAATCTGATAAACGAAGCATGTCAAAAAGGAGAATTAATTTTAATGGGGGACTATAACTATCCAAATATTGACTGGACAAACAATCTAGCTACAAATGGGAAAGGGGCAGAATTTTTGGAAGTGATACAGGATTGTTTTTTGTACCAGATGGTGTATGAGGATACTAGGGACAATGCAATATTGGATTTGATTTTTAGCAATGATGAGGATAGGGTGCAGGATTTGGTTATAGGTGAGCCACTGGGAGAAAGTGATCATAGAAGTATCAGATTAAGTATAAATTTTCAGTCAGCATACACAATCAATAGTAGAATAATTCCAAATTTCAGAAAGGTAAATTTTCATAAGATAAGGGAAGAGTTAAAGGAAACATTCAAAGGGGGATTATTAGCACTGCATCATTCTGAACAATGGGAGGAATTCAAGAATAAGTTAGACAGGGTGTTAAAAAAACATGTAACGTTTAGGAAAAAAAGGAAAATCTAGAAAATTGCTCCTTATGTGGTTTTCAGGGGAAACACACAAAGCTTTAAAATTAAAACAAAGAACATACAGGGTATATAAAAGCACTGGTAACGACTGGGACAAGGAGGCATATCAGAAAGGAGTTTAAAACTATTAGTCGGAAGCAAAAGGTGTCCTTGGAGGAAAAATTAGCAAGGGAAATAAATATAAATCCAAAGGAATTTTTTGCATATGCAAGTGGTAAAAATAAATTTAGCACTACACTGGGCCCGTTAGAGGGGAAGGGAGGTGAATTAATTCAAGACGAGGTGGGAATGGCAAACGTGTTAAATGACTTTTTTCTGGGGGTTTTCAATGGTAACTATAGTTTAAAAAAGGATCCCAAGGATGGAGCCTTTGCAGGGGGTATAATTAAAGAATGCAAATTCAACAGGGAAGAAATAGTACATGAGTTGAACAGAATTAAAGCATCATGGCCAGACGATATTTATCCGAGAGTACTAGTGGAATGCGCGGAAGAACTGGGGGAAGTAATTCACACAATATTTAATTCAACATATAGCACAGGTTGTGTGCCAATGGATTGGAAGTTGGCCAACATAACTCCAATTTTCAAAAAGGGAATACAAAGTGATCCGGGCAACTATAGACCAGTAAGTCTAACATCAGTAATTTGCAAAATATTTGAATCTCTGTTAAAAAAGCATATAATGTTATATTTGGAGGAGGGGGGACTGTTATCAGAGAATCAGTATGGGTTTAGGAAGGGCAGATCCTGCTCTACAAACCTTTTGAAGTTCTACGAAAAAATTACTGAGGAGCTGGATAATAAGAGCAGTGTGGATATCATGTACATAGATTTTCAAAAGGCTTTTGATAAAGTACCTCATGAGGCATTACTGTTTAAATTGGAAAGGCTGGGGATTCAGGGAAAAACATTAATATGGATAAAGAATTGGTTATTGGGTAGAGAGCAGAGAGTGCAGGTAAAAGGAAATTATTCACAGTGGACAGAAGTTATAAGTGGGGTGCCTCAGGGATCAGTTTTGGGACCAATTTTATTTATAATTTTCATAGATGATATAGGTCAGGGGATCAAGAATAGAATCAGTATATTTGCAGATGACTTAAAAATATGCGGGACAGTGGATACCAAGTTACAGATAGAAAATTTACAAGGAGATTTTGATAAGATATCCGAATGGGCTGTAAAATGGGGTATGTCATTTAATGTAGGGAAATGTCAAGTTCTGCATATGGGTTACAGGAACAGTGGAGCCGAGTACTGTCTGCAGGGAGTAAAGGTAAAGGAGGGAGAAACAGTCAAGGATCTTGGGGTGATAATTCACAGGGATTTTAAAATGGGTCACCAATGTTCAGCTGCAGGTAAAAAGGCTAATAGGTTATTGGGGTATATTAAAAAGACTGTAACTTAAGGGATAAGAATATAATCTTGCCATTATATAAGGGTTTAGTAAGACCACATCTAGAATATGCTGTACAATTCTGGGCTCCATATATGAGAAAGAACATAGAATCAATTGAAAGGGTTCATCACAGAGCTACAAAAATAATAAAGGGGCTAGCAAATTTCGACTATAATGAACGTTTAAGTAAGCTAAACATGTATACACTGGAAAGAAGAAGAAGGAGGGGGGATTTGATTCAGCTTTTCAAGTTTGTAAAACAAGGGGACACAGAGGGCTTAAATTTCAATAGGGATAACAGAACAAGGGGCCATGGGTATAAATTGAATAAGACACATTTTAATCAGGATTTAAGGAAAAACTACTACTTTAATAGGGTAATAGACAGTTGGAACGCGTTGCCAGAAAATATAGTTAATTCAAAGGGAGTGTACGAATTTAAGACACAATTGGATAGTCAGTGGGAATTGGAGAATTCATAAACAAAGGACCAGCCTTGTTGGGCTTGAGCCTGTAGCTGGTCGTCAATATTTGTATTTGTATAACTAATATACTTGTCCAAAACCACATGAATCGACTGCCAACTTCCGAGAACCTGAATATACAGTGAAACTTCGATTAACCGTCAGGATCGGGACAGTTAATTGAATAGACGGATAACAGAAAAACCTTAAACAACACACCCCATCCATTGCATTTCAACGAATGATAGAAAAACTACTTACGAACTGGAAATACACTGTCTTATTTTTTCACAGCAATTTGGTTACTGTATAGAGTACAGTATGTTGTGTACATAATTTTAATATTTAAATGACTTATTAACAGACTGGCGGTTAATCAAAGTTTCACTGTAAGAACATTCAAGATACTATTTTTTACTTTCTATGTTCTGCACAATTAGCTAGATGAAAGAACTATTAAAGGAAAAATTCCATCGTAATTAAAACGATATCCAAACACATTTTAGCCAACTAAAAACTACATTATATGTGTATATATATATTGATGTTAAGAGTAGCCAAGTTTTCGTGCATATAACATTTATATTCCACCCTGAAATTCACAGTTTAATGCATTCATACTTTTGCTGCTGCCTTTTCATTTGTAGTTCTATTGTTACGCAAGAAATGATAGTTCATTTTAGTTTAGATATAGAAAATAGTGCTTAACACTGTCTTGCCCAGTATAGATAAACAGGTCTTCATGAAAATTAATTACGACTAAATAGTTTAGACTAGTGATTGTATATACAGTTTATATATATATATAACAAAAGTATTACAAAAAAATTGATATTTAGAGATTTACAAAACCTTGAACATCTCTGCCAAACAAATTTAGATACTGGATATTGCAGCATATGAAAATTAAACTTAATAAAAAATGGCTTTGATAAGTTAGTGAATTATTGCGTGAATATACTAAATTAATTGTTACATAACTATCAAATAGGGACATTTCCTTTTTCGTAAATGTTGTATATATTTTGCAACTGGAAAGTGTTTAGTTGATCCCACATGTAGCAAATTTCTAAACTTTTGATGTGAAAATAACAAGGGCTCATTCTGTGATAGTGAAATTAATGACTCCACTCCAATATAGAGCACGAGTGAAGATATGAAAGATGGTAGTTTACTTTTTGATCCCAGTAGGTTCAGTTATTGAGATACAAAAGTTGTAATTTAGATTTAAAAAAAAAAAAAAATGTGTTTCAGGTATAAGAAAATAAACTTGTAACGGGTGTTTCAGGTATAAGAAAACAAATGCAAGTTCACCAATCCCAAAGAGTACAAATATATGATAGGAAGTATCTAAACTTGATAAAAATATAAAACCAATTGATGAATGAAATTAGTGTATGACACATTTGTTTCGCCATTAAGAATAAAATAATTAATAGAAGACGGTAAACCCCATTGGAAATGTGGAGCTCTAGTCAAGTCTGAAGTCTCCACCTAAAGATATACATATACCCGAGGGCATTGGCTATAGAGGCATCACAAAAATATGAAACATGTGAAGGACAACGTGGTCTTGGGAAAGTTTGGGGAACCATGAATTAAAGGGTTGATAAATCAACTTCAAGTACCTGAGAATACAAGAAACAGTTTAAAGGCTATTTACCTTAAAATTTCAAAGTTAAACATCACATCTTGTTTGTAAGCCTTTTCTACAAATTGTATTTAAGTTTGCATTTTTCTTATTTTAAAAATTAAATTATAATGTCAATTCCATGAATAATGGAGAGTTGGTCCATACAGGAAAGGGTTGGTTCCAATTCCTAGAAACATTAATTAATTATTTTTTTTCAGAAATTAAAGTTTCGTATGTTTTAATTAACGTTACACTGGAACAACACTACGGGCTATTTAAAATTATTAGCTGATGCACCGTTTGGTTGAATTAGGTTCAACTAATGTAATGTAAACGTGTAAAATATTGCATTAATTGAAATATCAAAAAACATTTTGTATTTTAATCAAAATAGATAGTGTTCCTCAAAATCTTAGTCCCTTATATAAAATTACTGATATAAATTTACATTCCTTTGGCAATTTGATGACTGAATTATTCAACCTAGATTACCATAATTCCTTTTGAAAAAAACCTTGGGGCATTAAACCACCCAATAATAAAATACAATAATTTGTGAAACTTTTTAATTTTACACAAGAAAATTCTCGGACCATATTCAACCAAGAAACATTTTAATTACATTCCTCAACATGTGATAAATTACAAATATATATATTGTACATATATAAATCTATATTTCTATTTTTGATTAACACAAGCATTAATTCAATAGTGTTATTGGTATCTGTAAAAAAATCAACAAAGCTCTTAGCTGATCACACACAAAAATATCAGTAAATATTCATAACAAACTACTTACAAGCATGATAAAAATGTTTACCAAGTTTATTATTGCTTTCTGTGTGTATAAAGTAAAAATTTGACCAAGAATCGTACTTATGAGAAAATTCAGTTTAAATTCTTTTTATTGTTTATTCACCTTGAGCTTGCAATGTATTTATATGTGCTATATTTCTAACGTTTTTATAGAAAAATTACAACAAAGGCACATTCTCATTAGGTAAAACGTTGACGTAAAGAGACAAAAGAATAGATGCAATTGTGTTAGATCTGATATATTTGTAATTTAAAACATATATACATGTACACATAACCATACTAATTTCAATTGTTTCCTTGTTGAAAGAGATGTTCATTATAGAATGGATATGTTAAAAAAAACCTTATAGGCACACTTCTCAAAATGTACAATCAAGATGTTATTTTTTATAAAAGAATTAGTACATTTAAGCACCTACTTTTGATGATTCAAACTGTAAGATATAAAATAGTCATGTTAAAATGTTCCTTGTAGATGTTAAAGAACTTCTAAAATATCCACATGAAACTTTTTCCTTAAACTCATTTTGGTTAATACTTGGTAGCCAAAGAACGTTTTTTCAGAACATTAAATACCATTCAATTAAAAACACTTTGATATTTGTAAATTATACTTACTAAAATTTTAAAATGTTTCACAACATACTTTCAGACTATACTTAAAACTTCTTCCTCTTAATTCAACAAATGTGATGAAAGTGCACATACACTAAAGACATACTAGCAAAAAATTCAGACAGATGTGGCATAAGTAGGAAAAGGTAGTCAAAAATGTAAAATAGAGTATAATCCTTCCAGCCGAAAAAAGATGAGCTATCATTTGCTATCCTGGAAAACAGCAAGACAGCCTTCAACATGTAACCAGCTTCAAGGTTATTTATTGCGAGCATGAAATTGTGAAGCTGACGACAAATGCACATTTTTGATTTTTGACTTAGACCCTTTGAAGTTTTACACGGCAGCACTCCTATTCTTGCCAACACTGCACGAAAACAATGTTTTTGGTACGATTCTCTAATTGTTTTCTTACTGTACAAATGAAATATTCACAAGATGCAACTCTGGCACATCCATGCAACAAAATCTGCTTATACCACAAGCACATATGCACAATTATTTACATCCGAACTACAAGACAAGCTTGTACAGCAGACGGCCTTCTGCCGTGAGTAAAATCCCTTCTAAACGAAGCGAGGTTGTCTATTGGGCGACAGTTTATCACTCGCCCTCGTATTTTTCAACTCCCCTGTATTCCTATCGACAGTCTGACTCTCCATTGTGTAATTCCCTGATAACACCATGGTGGATTCGACGAACCTGTTGCTTGAAATGACTGATGCGTTCAAACTGTCCAAGTCCACTATGGCAGCATTTCTGGAGGGAACGTCCACATTTTGCAGCAGGTGTTTCACCGAATAGAGTTCGGTCCTCTGGCCCTCGTGTTCCAGCCTTTCGATCCTTTCCGTCTTGCTCGTCAGGTAGGATCGTCCGTCCACAGTGTCCCCGCTATCGGCAAACCTGTCCATGAATAGGTCGTCCATGTGGCTCGAGGAGCTTTCCATTTTCATAGAGTACATTAGTTCAGAGTTTGTACTATAAAAAGTGAAAATTAAATGAGTTAAAATAACAATAATTAAATTTAAAACAGTTATTACGATAAAGTATTTTCAAGTTTCAGGGAATTCATTAAATTTTTTTTATTTTTAATTATGCTGAGGAATAGGTTGTATTGGCCATTTCCCTTCGTGCAGCCCAATATAAACTAGCCTTTGAAATATAGTTGTCAAGAGGTAGATTAGTAAAATTTGAGTTGGACATAGTAGTACAAACTGTCAAGTGGCTAAAATTCATAGTCTCTCCAATGGAACACAGAGGGCAGTCAGGAATGTCTTTCACACCAATCCGGTGGAGATGTCCTTGGAGATAGTCATGTCCGTTTAAAATTCTGAAGTTGTCCGTAAAGATTCGCCTGGGGAGGTACATTGGGACCAGATTACATAATAGGCTTTCCCAGATTTTACCCTTAGCATTAGTCTCTTGAGTTTATTAGAAGAAGGCATGTCGTGAGGGCTGCACCAACGAATGCCGTTACTCATTTAGCATTACCCAGGGAGCATGTGTAGCTTAAGAATTGCTATGGACATGAGTAACACTGCACCCCCCCCCTCATTAAATTCTAATGAGTTCATTCATTAAATTCTAATGAGTTAAAAACACTAAATTCAACATAGTCTAGAAGCAAAAGCCCAATATAGGTGGATGTTAGAATCTGATTTACCCTTGAAGGCTGACTAGTCAAAGAACATTTATAAAATAGCATATGGTGTTTATTCCCAGACTTAATTAGTAAGTATTCTTTATGAGCATTTGTCAACAGAACAGTTTTAACACTAAGAAAAATAAAAAAGCTCCATATAATAATTAATAAAGCTATAACTACTTCTCATAATAATCACCATACTAGTCGTTAACATTTGAAAATGAATAAATTAATGAAAATCTATAACAAAGGAATTTATTTCTGGAAAAACACCTGTAGAATCATTGAAATGAAACCCAAAAAGAGAAAAGGCTTTGTTCTGTCAGGATACCTATTACTTAATATTTAAGTCTGATTAACCTTTCAGTGGTCGTGCCCTCCACACCAACGTGAAAGGTTGCGGGTATTTCTTAGCTACACTATTTTAAAATATAAAATTAAATGTAAAGGGTGTATTTATTGAAATTATGCTTTAAATAATATTAATACAATTTATTTAAAGAAATGCTATTCAAATTTCTATATTATTTCTTTATTTAAAATATAACATAAATCATGCATATATAACTAAAATGAACTCTAGTGTATCTCCCACATGCATGCGACTGCTGGAAGATTAATGAAAAAGTATCATCTTGAAAAATATCTGGGATAGTTGTAAAGATATACATTTTTAAATAGACTACAACACCACTACGTACAATACAATAATTTAAAATCAACTGCCAATTAAAAAGTTCTACTTTTTAATTAAATATTGAATTTTTTTTAATTATTAAATTTTATAAGGTCATTTTAAAAACTCATCCCGTGAAAGAAGTTGTATACATACATGCAACTTCTATAAATATGGTTGATCCAATTGATATAAAGTTTAAGTTTAATAGATATTCTTTTTTTTCCCCAAAAGAATCAAGACATGTTTCACAATAAATGTTGATTCCATTACTTAAAAATCTTTGGTACAGCTTTGATCTAGACTTTTTTATAGCAAATCTCTTGACGCATTTTTACCATGCTTTTTATGTTACCACAGAAAAACACCATTTCAGGATTAGAGGAAAATAATTCAAAAGAGTCGCACAACTGATTATTCTTACTACTACAACTAAGTTAAGTGTTTTATGAAAAAATCTTAAATTTTTCTGAAATATTGTTAGAGAAGTTTGTCCAAGTTAAATAATTTGTTCGTTTCAAGTCTTATGGAACGAGGCTTTATAATATGAATGTTATAAAAGATCACATTAATTCTAGCAAACTTAAGTTATTTAGCAGGGTTCACACTCTATTTCAGAAATAAAATTCCCTGACTTTTTCAGGTTTTCTAGACAAATTTTTACAAACTTCCAGGTCATTAAGCAATTTACAACATTTTTTAGGCGAAAAACCAAGAAATAATTTAGCATTCAATAGCCAATAATAAAAACCAATTTAAGAATTATACACTAAAAATTAATACGAAGTACAAGTAATTTTGCATTCAAATAATCCAACATATTTGACAAATCAATTTATGATTTAATGAATCATAAGCATGAAATTCTTCAATTTAAGCCAGTGGAGGAAACAAAATTCTTTACCTATTAAATATTAGCTGTTTCTTTTAAAATCGGTTGAAAAATTCTATTTATAAAATAAAGTGACACGAAACTGTAAATCTTAGTGGCTACTTTTCTACAAAGCCTCTGAGAAGCCATGATCAATAATTTTCCAGGTCACTGAGGCAATTTTCCAGGTTTTAGACAAAAATGCGTAATTTCCCCTAACAATTCCAGGTTTTTCCTGCCCGTGTAAAACCTGATTTAGGCATTGGTAAAATAAAAAAGATATTGATTTACAAAAGTTGATAAACGATTAAAATAATCAAGAGGCTCCCATAGTCCTCATAAAGCGAGAGTGACTTTGCCGAACACAATTGACTACTAAAAGCACGCCAAAAGTGTTTCCACAAGTCTTTTCAAAGCTGTACCAAATATTTTTTGAATTGATTTGAATCAATGCCCAACGTTAGCAACAAAATAATGTAACGGAATATACGTCAATTCGTTCCGATGATTTTTAGTAGGAACAAACAATAATCTCACGATGCAACGTAAGGGAGACACAAGCACACACAGAAGAATTAAAGAAAGCTAACCTTGACTTCTCTTCTTTTCCACAGAATGCGTTAGAAGAAAGAGGATCGACAGCATATGCAAGTGAGAGGCTATGTCCTCTAGGTCTACCAGAAGCTCCTACAGGCAAAAGTGAACATCAAGTACAGTTAGAATGCAGAAACACAAGCTTCACAATGCTAAGCAGCATGCACGTGATCAACTTATTGCAAATCAACACAGCATCTTAATTTGAGAAGATATCCTAATCTAACAATAAATATTTGTCAGAAAAGTTGGCTGACAAAGAAATTATTCAGTCAAGAGGGGAAATTGATATTAAGTCTTCTTATCATGTAAAATTTGCTAAATAGCTGAAAATTTAGAATATGTGTCCCAATCCAATATTTAGAGCTAATGCTTATGAAGGTTAGTCTGTTGCAATATGTTTCACAATGAAATGATTTCAATTAAACACATTAACATTAGCCATATTTCTGTTGGTAGCATCACACACATGGTATATCATCCTCCTGCGGTAAATAAAAAGCGATTTAATCCATGTAATTGGGGAGATTTACACTATTTAATTTAAGATGCTGTTTAAATAAAAAAAATTAATTTAAAGTTTAGTTAAGGGTTTAAGTTTGAAAGAACAGACAAATTTATTCAAACTGATATTTTGCATATCAGAAGCAAGTTTCAGTAGTTTTTTGTAATTCAAAGTCGAATATGAACAACCGTAAAATTTAGATAGTTAAAATCTGTCACTAACTGCAAATGCTATTTGATGATTAGAGATTAATGAGCCGAGATTATCACTATATAAACACAGAATCTTTGTAAAATAATGTAAAATCTTTGGTAGCGTAATGTTTATACAATGAGCTAGAGACAAGCAATAAGCAAATAATGAACAGCTTATGAATCATGCGATATAGATCTAAATAAAATCATAGCTAAAAAAAAGTTTGAAGTCAAGTTTGTTGACAAGAATTCAGATACTTTCAAATATACAAGAAAAAACACATCTGCTGATACCTGTAAAATGCAATTAATGAAAAAACATTAATAAACACAGTATGCCAATTAGTGAAGATTGTATCATTCAACGGTAAAAATTATTAAAATACAATATTTGTCCCTAATCAAATAAATTTAATAGGAAATACAATTTAAAAATTTCCTTCATTTTAACCAAAACATTTCATTTATCCCCATGCAAAAGCAGTTACATGAAAGCATTGAATGCATCTGGCAGCAAACACAATTCACCAATAACAAATATAGACCACCAAATCGGCAAAAAAGGCACCTGGCTACTTGGCAGACATATGCATTAGATTCATGGATTCATGCTCTTAAGATGAGGAACTGATCAGAAATTACATACCTTGATACATAGAACAAGACTCAGGGTCCTTCATACACTCCACATTGCCACACAACCCTTCAACAGAACTTTTCGAATACAGCGACATGTCTGAGTACGACACCGAGGCGTCGTCACAAGACTCGCCGATATGCTTCTCCATTTCCGAATGCTGCCCGGACTTAGGAGTCAGAGGCGGCGTTCCCGAGGGAAAGGGAGGAGGCATGTCGAAGAACTGTCGCCGCAGCTCTGCCGTCATGGATGAGGTGGACACCCGATTCCCCTGGCAAGGACTCTTTTGTCCAGCCAGAGTGACCACAGCAGTCGAAGTGTACAAGTTACCAGGATCGTTCTGGCTGGCGGTATCAACCGCATTCGTCGGACTAGTCGATGCAGCAGACGATACACCGGACGATTCGGACATGGACGATATACCCTGCTTCCTGTCTAGAGACCCGTGGAGGAAGCTCTGGTTCAGTTGGAGGTTCGCCGGAGCGTTTTTTCTGGGAGGCGGAACCGGGAACAGGTTCTCCTTCCAGGCTGCGTCAGACATTGATTCGTCGTCCGTAGACCGCAAAAGAGAGCTGCAGTGGCTTGCCTCCGACACAGCTGGAGAAGAGGACAGTGAAGCACGGGATTCTTGCACTTTTGCGTTCGATGGTGTCTGCCCAGGTTTTAATAAGTCACCGTCTGATCTGGTATCAGAGAACTGGTTCAAGGCACTGGGTAGTAAAGGTGATTTCTTGAAGACAGAGTCGTCGGGAAGCATTATTTCAGGGAAATCGTCATCAGATATAATGGTTGAGTAAAGAAGATCATCTAAAAAAATATTTTTAAATACTGAAATTTTCTTTAACAGAAAGAATAACGGATAAGAGGAACATTACACAGCTAACTGAAATACATTAAAAATTACACCTCCAATATACAGGCACATGGAAACGAGATGTTAAAATTTTGGTTCATTTCAGAAACAACACATCTCCAGCAGAATGTGTTGTTTTTCCCATGTGTTGTTTTTCAAATGACATTCAGTTTAACATTCATGATATCAAAAGCAACCAAGCCAAATTTTATTTATATCATAAAGGTTTGGCAAAGAAAGTCGCAAATGAAATATGCTCATTTTTGGTTGATTATAAAAGGGCGATTTGACAACATCCATCGTAACATTATACATTCAGTATTCAAACCAAATGTTGTTTCAAATAAAACTTTTTTCAATGATCACCAATATTTATAACCATTACTTTATATCTTATTATTGCACCTTATGACAGTTATTTGCGAAACAACACATTTCCAATGGCATTATTTATTTCTTATGCATAAAACTGAGTTTAAAAAAAAAATATTTTTAAATAACGTCCAGACCCCTATATATCTATACAGTAAAATATTTAAGTTTGAAAACAATTTGTAATAACGTAACAGCAAGGATATTACGTTATTCAAAGTTTACCTTTTGAAGATGAGGTTTTACTCAAATGATCTCCAATTTATCCTCCTCAATTTTATCTCCAATTATGAAGTTCGCCATTTCTAATACACGTAGAATGATACTTTCAACGTAAAGTTTTCTTTTGAAAGGAAAACAAAAGTTGATGTATGCAGAAGTAATTTTGTAAAAATAACTTTAACCTATTTTTTCTGTAGATTTAATCAGAATTTAAATTATACAAAAGGAAAATCTATGGCAAGTAATTGAAAAAAATTGAAATGCTAAATAGTAAAGCAATAAGAATACCTATCTGCCAGCATTCAATTATGTAAATCTTAGTATTTTTATAGAGACATGTAATCTACATTTTAAAGCATATCCAACATATACATAAACTATAATATCCTGTCGTTTTCACTATAGTTTACAGGTTTTCTGTTTAAAAAAAAATGTATGTTTTTTAAACTAATTTTGAAGGAACAGAGAACATTAACTATGATTTTGTGACATCAACATAAAAGGCATTTTCTGATTATTTTCAGGGACTTTATTTTGAGATTGAGCAACCTATTTTGTAGAAGGCGAATGTAACAACGTAATAAAATAGCTATTGGTAAAACGATCTAAGATATGGAAAATTTATTTACAACAGTAGAATTTATGCTTTCCAGTTAGAGAGCAGAGAAAATATAGTTGGAATCTCTGTAAACACAACTTAGATCTCTTATTTGAAAACAAAAGTAACAAATTTTAAGATTCATTTATAAATTTTCCAAAAAAATCATACAATTTAACTGTACGATTTGGACTGAATCTTACAATTCAGTCTAAATCTGTATATTGTACAGCTGTCTGTTCAAGGAAGATTGGTATCATTTACAGTTCTATAAATCAAAATAAAAAACTTTTGACAATGCCATAATTGATTAATTCATTGGTTGACAGTTTAAAAAAAATCAAAATGCTCTAATATTACTTTTTATATAACAAGTGAAACTTACCATACAAAGCAACACTCATAACTGTAAATACATTCTTTAAAAAACTGCAAGACATGGACATTCACAAACCTGAAGAATGAGTGATGTCAGAACTTTGGTGACAGGATTCCATTTCCTGACTTTTATCTGAAGGTAAATAACCAGGAATGGGATAATCATCAAGATATGGTATTCCATCTCGACGACGATCGACTTCGATATATTGAGATTCTTCCATATCACTAGTTTGACTGGAACCTGAAACTGTTCGACTAAGTGCCTGTTTCCCTGTACAGCAAATAGAAAATACGTTTATAAGAAATTTAGGTGACATATTGTGACATGTAAATTGCAATTTGTTTAATGATTCATAGATGTATAAAGACAATATCATGGTTCCCACACCTTTTTCCAAAAAAATTTCAAGGACCTTTAAGGACTTTTCCAAGACCAAAAAAATATTTTTCAAGGACCTAAAATTTTTTATAACAACCTAAAACAAGGTACACACAAAAGTTGTCAGTTAAAAAGAAAAATTTGAAAAATATTTTTTAAAAATACATAATTTTTTTCTTCTACAAATAGTCAAAAAAAAGAAAGGTTATCATCAATTTTGATTACAATTTTAATTTTCTTTTCTCAAAGAATCTTATTTTTTCTTGCAAAGTGGGCTTCTTGTCTTAATGCTAACTATCAGGCTACTTTCACACATATCGATTTCGGTGTGCGATAAAATATTGTACGATAAATTCTTTTGGTGGCACGAAGAAGAGTAGGGCAGCTTGCACACGGTTTGATCTACACGACGCAATCTCCATTTTGCTGTCGTCCACTGTCTAAAACAGATGGCTGTCATGGTTTACTTTGTTGTAATGCTAGTTTTCTGAGAAAGAGGTGCTGTTATCTTGCGTCCTTTATACGTCATGATGTGGCGAACATAACAAGGCGGATGTCTTAATGGAGACCAGAGGTGTCAACTTAGACGGACAGAATACTGTGGAAAATGGACGATCTTGACATAGCATTATTAGTATAACACGTAGTGTCAAAGCGCATAACACCGGTTTCATTCAGATAGACGCACCTGCTGTGGAGGAAACTAGCCTGGACAAGTTCCAATGCAAGATGAAATTAAACAATTATGTACCTACTAGTTAAAAAAATCAAGTACTTTCAAGGACTTTTCACCAAGTTCTGTAATTTTCAAGGACTTTCAAGGGCCCATAGTTAGCATAAAAAAAATTCAAGGACTTTTCAAGGACCGTGGGAACCCTGAATATAGAAAATAACTTCAAATCGATTCATTAAAATAACTCTAAAATTAAAACACATCTTCGAAGGAAATTGATTCTGCCCACTATATTTCAATACAGGTATCAACAAAATACAAGCATTTATCACAATGTGGCAAGAAATGTAACATATTGTCATAATTTTTTTTAAATTTCCGATACATTAGGCATTAATAGATAAACACCCTCAATTTCAATACACAATAAAAGGCACAACAGAAGATACAAACATAATACAAAACAACATTTACTCTTCTGGTGGTAATCTCAATGAAGCATAACATTATTAGCAAATCTGATCTGATTTTGATCTCATCAAGATAAAAAATATCAGCAATATATTGATGATGAGCTGTCTTGTCACAGGCAAAATTGGTCACATATGGATGAACAATATATCTTACTGAAACCACATGGTTAGTTTGGAGTTTTATGGCACAAGGGCTATATTTGGTCATTTTGGCAATCCCAAGACAACAAGTAAGCATTGGAGAACATAGCGTGATGAAAGAAGAAACCCTCCAAGTTGTCCTCCACCGAAATAAAACTATATAGGAGCAAAAAACACAGACAAACAGTCTCTAACAGCCCAATAACAAGTAAATAGTTCTTCCAGTCAAGGCCAAAGAAACAATAATGTAAACAATCATCAATTCACAGCTTTACACATTACAAGATTGATTTAGATGCATGTTAAGGCATTCATGAATCATGATCTGTTGAAGAATAGTCAGTCCGTTCTCAGAGGATCAGGCAGGAGAAAGATAATATCTCCATTAGTTGTTCTGAACTCTCACTCATATTTTATGGATATCCTTAATTTTAAGGTTAATAATAGAGGCTGCTGATTCAAAGTAATCATGATGTGTTTTCCGAATGAGGAACTTTGTCATCAGAAGTTTGGCCTTTGTGACTTCAGCCATATTTCAAGACTATCTTCCACTGAGATTTGCATTAAAATGCTGAGATACTAACCATTTCTTCAGGGGACAGAGGGATTGAAATCACTAGGTGCCCAAAGTAGATTGAATAAATTGAGCTTTTCTTAGTAAATACTAAGATGTGTTTCTTAACAGCAAACTTTTGAAAATTTTATGGGTATGTTACGTCCAAGAGAGATGACCGTAGTCATCAGAATCAATGAGGAACATTCTCATCAGAAGTTTGGCCTTTGTGACTTCAGCCAAATTTCAAGACTACCTTCAACAGAGATTTGCATTAAAATGCTGCAATACTAACCATTTCTTCAGGGGACGGAGGGATTGAAATCACTAGGTGCCCAATGTAGATTGAATAAATTGAGCTCTTCTTAGTAGATACTGGGATGTGTTTCTTAATAGCATACTTTAAAATTTTTTTATGGGTATGTTACAAGAGAGAAACTTTCTCTCCAAGGCACACAACTAATTTTTAACGTTGGGTTGGTTGAGGTATTATGGCCGCAAGGGCCATGTTATGACAAGCTGCACCAAACACAACACATATAACACCAAGCAATGGACAAACAGTCACAATGAAAACCTGACTGACACACAAGGTGGAATTGAAATGGACAGGAATTGAACCTACACCACCTATAACAGAAGTTGCTAGGTGCAGTGGTAAAATTTATAAATTAAGCACTTGATGCAGCGGATTTTTTAAAAACTGTTTTTAGTTACACAGGCCTGGTCGGTAGGGCATCGAGCTCGTGACTGACTGATCATGAGTTCGAGCCCAGCTGACTGAAAACTCCCGTGTACGCTAAAGGTGACTGGTGCACGAAAAATCTGTCATGGTCACAAAGTCCTCCATGTTCCCATAATAAATCAATACCTCTGGGGGTGCCGAACCAGGGATTAGTTGGTCTCTGGTTTGGATCAAAATTACAACCGTGTGCCTGAGTATGATTGAATGTTGTAAAAATGTGACCTCTCCGTAAAAACGAGACGTGTCGATGTTGCTGCCATCTGTTGGCTAAAAAAAATTCGAGCTAAGTCGGACTTCCTCCCAATGGGTCTCACTTGCATGGAAGACGCACCCCCCTCACCTCTTGCTATCTTCGATGGGCCTGGCACTCCTTTGGTCTGCCAGTGTAGGCATAAGAAACAACAACATAACAAATATACCTCAGTATCAGGACTAAAAGGTTAAGTCGGACTTTTGATAGGTCCACCAAAGCAGTCAAGTGCATCCTTCATTTTCAAATACTTAAAATAGAAACTAAGAATCTAAATTACAATTATTTGTATTCTGATATGATTCTTCTTCTTCCTGAATATTTGTGAGAAAAAGTAAAATGTTCAACTTAACTTTCTCAGAAGTAGTCATTTTGACTTAACCCCCCTTTTGCCTTGACACGGAAGATATATCAAAAGCTAATCTTTACTCTACAATAAAGAATCTAAATGTTTAGTTCCAAAACAAAAATGTAATGCAGACCGATATTTCTACCATATAAATGGATAAAAGAAGCTACCAGTAAAGTTACCTCTATATTTGACTGACTTAGGTTTTGATTTATGCGAGCACAAATCATCTTTTTGACTAGAGATCTGCTTCGGGGGTGGACCAAAAATGTCATACGCATGAGTAATCAGGACTTCTATGACTCTGGTCTGATGTACGGTGTCAACAAGCGAGCTAAGAGAAGCACTGCCTTCACTGCAAGCAGAAAAGCAAGATACATTAACAGGTAATCACAATTCATAAAAAATACACAGCACACACTTCATTTAAATCTCATAAAAAAGAATGCATTACACGGGCCGTCTTATTTATTTCCAAGTAATCCATTGAATAAAACAAATGGAAGCTAAACACAGAAAGAGCAAGACTGAAATAAGAAAAATAGTTCTATGGCAGGCCTCGAAATAGATTTTTTAATACAGGTGCACCCAAGTTTATAAATTAGATGCACAGGTTATATTTTAGGAGCACACTTAAAAAAACGTAATATAAGAGCATTCATGTAATGTAAACTACTTTTTTAGTTAGGTATAGTTTAGTAGGTTTAGTTTTTTAGATAGGTTAGTAGCAGATAGTAAATAAAAATATTTAAACATCTAAATTCTCCCTTCTCCTGTGCATGGCTGTCGCGACAGTCGCTTCAACAGAGCTATTTGGAAAATGTTTCGATCATAGGAAAGTTCTTATGGCAGTAGCACAAGTAAACCTTCCTCCTGTATAAACCCGTTAAGGTCCAGAGATTTTGTTTTCTCATAGTGTGTATTTAAGAATTTGAAATACGTTTCTTTGGAGCGAGAGAGTTCGACACTAATATTTTGTTCAAACATCAAAATAACATAAAACACGTTCTTCCCCTTTTTTTAACGTTAGGTGCACTGCGTGCACCTAGTGGGAAAATTAGTGGAAAAAAAAATATTACAATTATATTTTCATGTGCGTAGTGCACCCGGGTATTTCGAGCCCTGTTCTATGGAATACAAAACAGAAATCTCTTAGTCTACTTTAGCAATGATTCCAATAGTTTATATAGTGGATGTTTCTATCAAAATTCTACACACTTCAGATATTACATAATGATTGGCAGAAATACACATGTGTAATCTCTAGATTACCAATTAGTGAAAGTAAAGCAATGAAATAAAAATATATATAACTACCTGGTTCGTAAAAGAGTTGGTCCGAAGACAATGCCTAAATTACTGGGAGGCATATTGTTGTGATTTGAATGTTCCGATACTCTGAAACAGGAAAATACAAATTAATTAAACTCACAGAATCAAGCACAATTACATTATAAGTTCACACATCATACTTCATGAAAACATTTCTTCATGTTTTGATAGAAACAGTATTATTAATAGCATGCAACGTAAATCTTCAGTGTGCACAACCTTCAAAGTATTGCAGAATAAGTGCTTTACCAAACATTTTGTAAAACTCTAAATCCCCAATACATTCAGTTCATTAATTAAAAATAATTTTTGCACAAAAATGAATCGTTGAACAGTGAAATATTCTAAGACAGATGTTAGTCACCTAAATAGTTTTAGTCCAGAAATTCAAAAATGTTATATATTGTGGCAATGGTGCTTAACACAAAATCTCAATTTTTTTAAATTTGTTTCTTTCCTTATCTCTATCAAAATTAGTAGTTTGACTAATCAGAGTGCTAAAATTAAGAATCTAAACCTGATAGATTCAAACCGTCATTTATGAATGACAGCAACCAGATTTTTTTAGCATGAATTATTTTTAGAATATATACCTAAATGTACTTTTAAAACGGCACTTCTTATTTCTAGATTTTTTTAATGTCATGCAAAATCTCACAAGTTTTTTCCAAGATTTTACAGTTAAAGATGAAAAATTTCACAACCTCTTTGTTGACTGAAAATGCAATTTGCAACTCTGTCTTTTGCCTCTTGCATATTTACATTTCCTCAAAAAGAGAAAATTTGGAAATGTCTTTGAATTTGAATATTGAAATTCTTTTACCAGTTCAGCAATTTTAAATATAATGGTAAAATTAATCAGTCTTTCGATTAGTAAACACAAGTTTAAATAAACTGATAAAACAAAGCTTGAATAAATGAAGAGGACCTCAAATCCTGTTCACAAGCAGCTTAAAATATCTTAATTCACAACTAAATGAGAGCTATTATTAAATGACATAAATTTGTTTTAATATTTATATTTTAAATCTAATTACTTAAAAAGAAATCAATTACATTTCCTGATAAGTGATACACAATACTGAACATGATATAACATTATAAGATAACATGATATCATTGCCTTACAAGTGAAACACACTAGGTAACAAAAGGTGGAAAATGTAGAGGGAATAAATGCTAGTCATTGTATTTTCTGAGTAGAAATCTAACTTTCATGCAGTGACTTCACTAGTCTAGAAATTATCACATTATATGATAGAAAGCTAAAGTACACCTCATTTCTTGAAATTTTGTTGACTTAATGTATTTTATTGTAAGCCTAAGATATACCATTATAATACAACACAACATAATATTTACTTATACAAGTGGTGCATAAGACATTTAAGGGTAGACAAGTGAACAGGTGGCAGTCGTTGTACAAGCTTTCTTAGTTCATCCACAGGTCCATCCGAGGAGGTGTTTTCTTCACATTTTTGGGATGGAAAATCCTTAACAAACAGAAAAATAAAAATCTAAGTATCTCTTTGGAAAACAGTACCAAATTTATCGACAGTGACTGGAATAACATCTTTTCAGAAACAAATTAAATGTAGAATTTAGGTGATATTTGTACATGCATCTACTCACTTTTGCCACCTTTATAAAATCAGGATACAATCGATATGTGAGAAGTGGCTCAGGTAGCTAAAAACAAGAAAGTGATTTAGAGAAGAATATGAATACAATTCAGTACTGAATATAGGGTACTCACTTTTCAAGCTAAAGATAAATATGGGCCTTTATAAGGCTATTTTTTATGTTTTTTAGGATATAATTCACAAAAATCGGAACCCATGAGTGCACAGTTGAAGGAACTTTAAAGAGTGACTAGATTTAAGTCTTACAAACCCAGTTTCTAAAAATAAATTTTTGTCTGCCCTATAGATATTGTTATTAAATTCATGAAAACATTTTTTTAATTCATGCAACGCAGAAATAATTGTTAGAAACTTACTTGTCTTAAATAAAGCTTCAAGACATTGGAAACGACATTTGGATGAATACCATCCAAGTCCACTAATTCAGCTCCATTTTCGAAACTCTGGCATAATTTTTCAACTTTTGACTTTACACCAGACACTCGATAAATGCCCTAAAAGGAATTTATGAATTATTAATTACACAGATATAAATTCAAAAGATTTATGTACATAGTTCTAAAAGTTTTTAGATGTTGATAAAATTTAAAGTTCTACCATTAAAAATATGCACATGATTATTGTTGACTTTGATAAACATTTTTTCTTGTTGCCACATACAATTTAATTAATTTTCATTTCTAGGTTTCAGAAAAAAAATTGTAAATTGTTGCAACTTAAATCATTCAACTATTTACTTTACGGTAAGAAATAGCATACTCTTGAAAAGATCTTTCAAACAATTGCATCATAATTGCTTCTCAAAAGGGGTAGATGCAGCATTTTATACACACACAATCTACAGGTAGGTTTTCCAACCGAATTCACTTTTTAATAAATCAGAAAAAAATGAATAGGTTATCAGAGTTGTGAAAAAAGTTATTTCCATAACATCACTTCTATGTTTAAATAACTACTATAAAATATTCAAGTTCAATAGTAGCTCCTACATAAGTTCTGAATAAGTTTCCATAACATAGTTTGTCGAATAACTTCTCTATAACACTTATATTTGTACTTTGAAATGGGGGGAATCGAACGATAACAAAACAATTACACAACCTTTAATGCATATAAAAATTTTAATTTAATTTTTACCTTTAAACAATAACCTTTTTCTTCTACTTCTGCTATGCATTTATTAACAATGTACGGTATCTCTTCCCCAGACTCTTGGGCATGAGTGGTCAAATCTACACCAAAAGTTGTCATCTTTCGAGGCAAACGCTTCCGTCCACACTGAATTGCCAATGCCTCAAGGCACTTTTTGTGACTAGCAAGACCACACTGCATAGTAAAAAGAGAGAAATTATAAAATCTTCAACATATAACATTCCACATAGTACTTATTTTAAGATTAAATGAATAACATATTCAGTTGCATTTATAAAAAGTTATATGTATGTATATTTCGCTAACATACATGGCTCTGTAATCTCATCATTTGTTTATAGTCAAATGGCAGCAGTGGATATAAAATCCAGCTATTGGATTAATTTATTTGACTATTTCATCATTCAGTTTAAATGTGCTTGATTTGAAGTGAGGTACACAATATTGCTAAAACTACACAGAACTCGCTACTCTAATGTAATTCTTCAACAGTCCGATTACAGAAAGCAAGAAATTTGGAAGATAGAAGCACAGGAGACAAGATTAGAGCAAATGTAAAAATAGGCTTAGTGTCGAAAATTGCTGAATTGTCTGGAACAAAGGAATGGGATGTTCGGAAGCAAATTGGGGTAGCATATAAACACCAGTAAGACGTATATCAAATTCTGTTATACAGTAAAGCCTCGATAATCCAAGCCCCGATTATCCGAGTTTCTGCTTTAACCAAGCTATCAAATATTTATAGAATTATTTTTTGGTTCTACATTTTCCATTTTTAAAGATACCGAAAAAAATTCTGAACTTGATCTCACAAACACTCATGAAAACAAAATCAGTGACTGGATAAACGCTGATGAACAAAAAGAGATTACAGATAAAATTATCGTCATTAAGGATAATGAATCAAGCGATGATGATGAAGACAGTGACGATGAAAATCGACATATGAAAATCTACCATACAGATGGACTAAAAGCTATCGAAAATGCTAATGAATATATAAAACAATAAGAAGCGACACCAGCAATTCTGTTATCCTTAAAAAAATGGCGAAACATTGCAGCAGAAATACACCACAAAGTAACGTAAAACACAAATAAATTAAGGACTTTTTAAAGGAAGAACTCTTTAATTATCGTAACAATATGAATTGCATGTGGTGTATCTGTATAACTTTTGTATTTGTTAAAATATACATTTAAAGCAACACGATTTATATTATTTAGAATTTTCGCTTTAACCGAGTTAGTCTTGGTCCACATTAACTAGAATAATCAAGACTCTACTGTATATAGTATTTGGATAATTTTATTTCAATTGAAATTATGAAATGTGAATATGGATGCAACATTCATTATAAATGGATTTAAATAAGGTATGAAATATGAGCAATGATACTTTGGAAAATAGATCTAAGCAATTAAGTTTAGTGCATATCCTAAGCTCGGGTCTACTAGTATATTTATGTATTTGAGAAAACAAAATATGCAACATAAAAAAATGAATTAGTGAATCTGTAATACAAATGCTTATAATGAAACTGCAAATAGCTCAGATTCTTTTTAATGATACGTTTTCTCTTTTGGATAGACATGTTGTGTAATTAAAACATAAAGTCACTTAAAATACAATAACATTTACCTCAAAGCACTCAAATCCGTGAAAATAAACATAGGAGTCACATTCTCGACACCTGGAGGGGGTCTTTAACCTTCGAAATGTATGAGTTTCGGCTGCTTTCGACATACAAGGCCTTCTTGCTTGTCCAAACGTGTCAACTTTGAATAAATGAAACAAAACTATTATCAGAAAGCAGTTCACATTTTGTGCACATGAATAGGTGATAAAAATATTTCTCACACATTTCATGCGATCAAATTAACAAGTTCATTATTCTATACCCACAATATAATCAATGAATCCTTAATTTAAGACTCCTCCAGAAAAACAGAATCTATTTACCATTGTCATGATCAGTTTCCAATTCATCACCAGATGATATGTGGACGATTTTCCTTGCTGAAATGTGAGGACTAGCAGCAGGACTGGTATCTTGAGATTTATTACTAGGACAACTACTCATACTGTCAGAGTCACTTCCCATTGTCGGTTGAGTGGAGGAACCCCAAGCCTTTATAGGCTGTTGATTCCTCAATTTCTCTAAAAATAGAAAGAAAATAAATGTAGCCTAATTCCAAGTAATCAGACTAAATAGTTCTTTGTTAACATTAAATGAGCAGTATTATTTTTAAATTGAAAAAAATTTGAATATTTTAATTACATTTTGTTTTACTAGCTATGAATAATTTTTATAGTGCTATACCTCTGCTATCTGTAGATAACCTAGATTCTAGAAGTCCGTGATTTAGGATATCTTCACTGCTTTCTGTTGAACCATTCGATTTTCTCGACTTGTCCAATCTATGAAAATAATTGAAAATTGTACTTTTATTATGCATTTCTGAAATACATTCAGTACCAATTTAAATTTCTTGATAACATAAAATTTTTTCATTAACAGAGCTTCATAGCAATTCCCTGTACTGCTTTCCTAAAAGAAATTCTAGATTGTGATTGATGTTTAATTAATTGTGAGGAAATTGTATTTTTTTATTTGTTCTGAAGGCACTTTTAAATAGTATCATTAGCTTAATTATAAACAGTATAATTTCTAGAAAAATCAAATACAGTAGAACCTTGACTATACATATATCCAAGCTGAATTTGGTAACTTTGTTTTTTAAGCTTAAAACAAAGCTTTGATAGTGGGTGTGTGCCCATTAGCCTTGACTGGCACTGTAGTCAGAATGCTGTCTGTCACAACCTGAAATCCTTATATTATGTTACATTCAGTAGCAATAATACTAACATGTATTACAGTATCTTTCTCTGTTTCGTATAGGCTGTTTTGTGTTATGACCATTTCAAAAGTATCTGCTTATACGAGGGGGCTTCACCTCAGATAATCAAGGTATAATCATGAATTACTAAGCTAATAGTTAATAATTCAATTTTAAGATTATTGAACAAGGAAACAGAATCAAGAAGTATTATGTGTAGAAAAGGTTAAATTATTATTCTTGACTCTGGACTAAGGTTCGTTTTTGTTAATTGTGTTTGTGATCAAGGATCCTTGAGGTTTACATTTCAAATTTTCTTTACAAACTATCACACCTCAATTAATCTATTAGTTTTATTCCAAAACGTTTACACACATTTTAGCTTAAGTTTGGATCTTGGGCCGATAAGTGAATAAATGATAAACTTGGAGACTTTTCAAAGATCACAAATATTTGCTGTTTAAGGAACTTTATTATTTTTGAATAGCACCAATTTTATAACGAAAAAATACGATTCATTCTTTCTTATCATTTTGCAGAGAATTTGTTCAATGTACATAAATACATTAATTTTGAAAGCACATTTGTCTTTTAATTTTTTTAAAATAAAACATCAATATGTAAATTTATAAATGTTTAAACATGTTTGCAATATTTTTTTGAAAATAATTGCAATATTTTATGAAAACATTCTGTGACATTTATAAAAATTCAATTCAATTTGTACCAAAATAATACTTTTTCACACATCTGAACTGAAGCCAATAAAGCTTAAAATCTTTATAGTATCTTACCGATTATCTGAAGAATAGGATTCAAATGTAAATGGCAAAGTTCCATTGGTAGTTGGGCCAGTAGGTTGGGGCAGTCTCTTGACAAATTCCATGTACTGTGTGCCAGGCTCATACAAACGACTGCTTTCGCATAATGTTTGAAACTAGATACAAATTAAAATTCTATAAGATAAAAATACCCAAGTATTTAAATTTTTGGAGTATGAATTTTACAAAAAATACTGGTGACTACATGAAGAAGAACTGTTTTTAGAATTATTTTTTATTTATTCACAAAAGCAAATAAAGAATGAAAAGAAAATTTGGAACATTAATTTGTGTGAATGAATAATAAAAGTTTAATCAGAATCAACCCATTTATATATTAAACAAATAAAGAAAATACAAATTAAATTTTAAATATTTTTTTAGACTTTTTCTTAAATAGAAGTTTTAACACAAATATCAGTCTATGCTGTGAAAACATCAAATACAAACAAAACTGTGAAGTTAATGATGTTCAAGTTAAAATTTTCATGGTGGATATGCATTTTTGTAGCTCAATCATTAAAAAATATTAGTGTATTGTAAATAACTCAATGTCTCCGAGAGCAATAAAATAGCTGTTTAGAAAAGTTAACATGCATGAAAATTACTTACTTGCACTGGTGCATGAGCTGATAATGTGGACTGCAGTTGAAAATACCCAACTGTAACAGCTTTCATTGTCTGATCACATTGATATATTAATTCACGTACTTGTTGCAGAACTTCACACTAAAATGTACAAAATTATGAAATGCCTCTAAAAACGTTTCAACAAAAATTTATTTTACTAAATTTTCAAGGAAAACATACAATTTAATAAAATACAATAAAAATAAAGGAGTAAAATATATACTTAAGTAGATATATCAATTTTACAAAATGACATGAAAAGCATTAACGCTTACTTAAAAAGTTTTTTAAAAAATTATACTGAACAAAAGTAATTAAATAAATAAGTATATTATGCAACTATAACATTAAAATATTTTTACATGCAGGTGTAAAAATTAGTTATTTTAGATTTAAAAATTAATTAAATTAGATTTAAAAAATTATACTGAACAAAAGTAATTAAATAAATAAGTATATTATGCAACTATAACATTAAAATATTTTTACATGCAGGTGTAAAAATTAGTTATGAGATGCTAAATTACGTAATGAGCAAAGGCACTATTAATAAAGGTCCAGAGTGTTCTTTTTATTTACTTCAAGATAGTTAACTTTTATTTAATAAATACCACTAAAATGACACTCACTATTTCCTACATAAACATTGATATGCAGTAAATAAGATTTGAAAATTCTTTCTGACAAAACTTAGAAACAACAGAAAATTAAAAAAACACAATGTCAAGTGGAATTTCAAAAGAAAATGCAGTGTTAATCATGTCTTAAAGTCTGCATCTCTACTATTATAAAAGGAAGTGTTTGTCTGTCTGTTTGTTTTGCAGACGCAAAATCCTGATGATCTATGACACTTACAGCAATGAGATTTGGCACACAGGTAGTCCGCAATTTTTGGGTCACGGCGAATTTTAAAATTCAATCTAGAACATTTAAAAATGAATCCAATAGTTTTATTCTCTAACGGGTTCTTCAACGCGTTTCTTACCGGCGAGAGAAGAATAAGTTATACTTGCATGTAAAGATTTAACTCCAAATAAGAATTTTGAAAGGTAAAATTTAATGTGATATAACCTTTATTCAGTTGATAATTTACAATAAATCATTTTAAAATTACCTCTTTTTTCTCAAGTGCAAGTTGTCTTTCATTGGCATCAAGAATGCATGATTTGTAGGTTGTTTCAGCTTCCATGGCCTTTTGCAAAGCATCGTCTTCAACCCGTCTCTTTTTATCCACTTTGCTAGCTTCCATCCCTTCATTACTCTCAGCTCGCAAAGCAGAGTCCTTAGCTTTTTCATACTCCTGTTGCCGTTGGAAGTACAGGGCTCTTGCCTTGCGAAGATTTGCAATGGATTCATGCTAGAATGGTTTTCAAAATTAAAATGGATACCACATTAATATAATTTGTATATAAATAAGTTACCACTAATGTCAGACACAATTGAAAAACAATAGATAAAAGTGTCCACATTCAGAGAGAAAAGCATGTGTTTCTAAGAGAAACTTCCTGATTGAAATAAAGATTTTAGCTTTTAAAAATTAATTAAAAAAACCTAAAATGTTATCAGTATTACATTCAATGTTTCACAATCCTTCATGATTTTTATAGTACAATTTATACTTTATCTGGAATGCAAAGTTAACTTCTGAATGCAATCATTTTAAAAAGTGTAGCCCTCTGTTAATCTCCGCTTCCATGAAGTGGCCCCTGAGCCAAAACAATTGCCCACCCCTGATTTAGAATGTAAATAAATGTTGACTATTTTGCATTAAATTACCTATTGATACTCGACCTTATCATACACTTTTTAATTAAAAATACAGGCTGAATTTCTGTACAGTAATTTTAGTAAATTCATATTGATTCTGAATTATATTTGGCCTTATAATTTTGTTTAATAAATAATTTTTCAGAGAAAAAATTAAAAAGGTGACATACTGTTCGTTTTAACTCCCTGTGCCATGTTTCTTTAATTTGCTTTCTACACCGTTCATGTTCATTTCTTCTCGCAGTCAGAGGCTATAAAAGCAAACAAATATTTAGAAATATAATTTAAAATACATATACAGCAGAAAACTTTAATCTAGAAATTGTTTACCTCATTTTTACATCCTTTTAGAGAGCAGCAGTGAAAGATAAAAATAACAATAAAATAGAAAAAACAATACTGTTGCATAAAAAAAATTTTAAATTATGAAAGAAAATTAAATAGCATGGAAAGAATTCAAAACATAACACAACAATGAAAATCATTTAAAATTCATTCAAATATTATGATCAGCATTTCTAGGAAAATGATAATATAACATTGATTTTAGAAACAAAAGAAATAGAAACATCAATGGCATCACAACAAAATCATGAAACTAGTTCTGACAGTTTTTACTTAAATTTTCTATATTGTTATTTGATGTTTAATACTATGCTAAAGGTATGATTTCTAATTTTCAGCTTAAATTGCACTTTTAATTTGATTTGTAGTATCAATGTACAGTTGCATTACAATGTATGAAATGTTGGATTAAATTTGTTCTACAGCAAACATTTAAAAATGTGTCTTCTGGAAACAATGTTGTAGATTTACACAGGGTTTATGGCATGATAACAGATACAATAAGCTTTTATTTGCCTTTGTTTTCCTCGCATCATATAAAACAATATTGAGGAAAGATTTAGAAAACTGTCTCATCATTATTTTTATTTTATAAACTTATGTGAAATAGCATTACAAGTCCCAAACTTAACGTAAGAAAGACAAGTATCACAAGTTCATTCACAAATATAACAGGATACATCTTAAGAAATGTTTATGTTTAAAGTTTTAATAAATCATCTTATTAAAACAGCTTTAAAAATATGTACATTAGTTATGTGGAAAACTTATGATTTTGAAGCCTTACACAAATCATGTAACTATAAATCTTTTTATCAGAAAGAATGAAATATTGTAGTAGTTCATAAATTCAAAACAACTCATCTTAAACCAAAACATTACAAGTTAAATATAGCAAGATAGTTTATTTATGGTAAGATAATATTTCAGGAGCTATCAATCACCTACCAGTAGTTACTTTATTTATATTACAAAAAATATTTTACATTTGAGCAGCTAAAAAATAGTCTTAAAAGGCATTTAATTAATAGTCAACAAAATGAATTTACCCACCTCAATAAACTTGTGCCCCTGAAGTACTGCACAGGTTTTTAGACTGGTTTGCCCGTTATCAAAATCCTGGTCTAGAGCCATATAATAAATGGATTGAAAGGGCAGGAAGCTCTATAGAAATTAAGAAGTCATATAAACTTCAGCACAATGAGTAAAAACATTGGTAAATAAGTCAGTTAACTCAGCAAAGAATAAATACCTCTTCCTTCAGAATAGGCCTCATGGTTTGTGCTAACTTGACTAGGTTTTTGGCATGTTCAGCTTCTGTAAAAAGATAAAATTATTGTTTAAAAAAGAATAGGCATTTAATAAAATATTAATAGAACATTAGTTTAGTAAGTTCAAACTGAGATTTGCAAACTTAAGCCAAAATGGTGAACATTTCGTAAATTTGATTGCTTTGCTCACACATTCATTCAATCAAATGTTTTAAATAAACTTAAAACTTATACCCACATTTCAAGGCTAAAATTATATAAAAATAGTCACTATTAAAAATTACAGTAGTAAAACTGCAAACAAAAAATTGGCATGGCAACATTTGATTTCTGCACTATAAAAGTTTGGTAAATTTTGAACGTATTATAAATTTATGGATTTGGTTCATTACTTTTCTACACAAGGGAAAATTACATTTATAATTTTCTAAGAAAAACTACCCAAACATAACAATACAGACATTTTTTTTTATTTGTTACTCTAGTTAGTTTAACATGTCAGACAGAAAAATGCACAAGTACATTTCTCAGATTTTGCACATTTTCAGACAAAAACTTTTATCTAGATCCTAAACAATGTTTGTGTGTGTGGGTAAGGATCTCTAAATTTTAGTTTAGTATGTTTGTAATGGGCATATATGCAACATAATACAGGGTATGCAGGCTATAGTTATCCAAAAATAATGGATTAGAATGCGAGAACTACTCATTATATCTTCTCAATTGATAGGAAGTCTCTCCGAGATTTGTTTTGTCACTCTTTCAAAGTCACTAGTACAGGCATTTCACTGAACGTTTCTGAAAATTCTGATCTTGGGATTGGAAGATGAAGCCCAAGTGCCTGAGATCAAGGGATTCGACTCCTTTACACTATTTTGCATTGGGCTACATTAAAAATTGTGTACTTGACAAAAGCTCAAAATTTGCAGTTTAAAACAGTGCATCATTAAAGCAGTTGTTTTAACAAGTCTCAGATGTATAAAAACACTTGGCAAAAGATCAAGTATCATTTTAAGATTTGTGGAGCAATAAAAGGTTGGTTGGGTTTTAAGGTGCAAGGGCCACATTTGACCATGCTGCGTCCAACATCAGACAATGTCAAGCAATGAACATATATACACACAAAGAAAGTTTTAATGAAACAGTGGAGAGATAGGCAGGAATCAAATTTGTGCTGCCTACAACTCACAGGTTGTTAGAACAGTGCACTCAGTCAAGATGATACCAAGTTACTAAAGGATCTCACATTGAGCTTTACTACTGTTTATAAAAACGTGGTCAGTTTGTATAATTATTGAAAATATTTTTAATAAATCTTATGAGTGCCGAGATATATGTATATTTGGATACCTGTAGCCAGGACACTATATATAATAAATAACATTGATGGCAAACAAAATGTAAAAAATTATAATTTACACTTGAAATAAAATCTGATTTCTGGTTGCGTAACAAAGAAAGGATAAATTAATGATATACCTGCACAGCAGCGCTTTTCAATGTATGTGATGACATCTTTTGCATATTTTGACCAGACTTTAGCTCTCCTTAAAGCTAGATCGACACCATCAGTCAGTCTTGCTAATCTAGAATCAATTTCTTCAGGGGGAAGAGTGCTAACTGTAACCAAAAAAAAACAACCAGAGAATTAAAAATTCACTCTAGATAAAATAAACCAAAGAACAAAAATTTTTGTTTCTCTTCCCTGCTTCTACTTCATCTAAGAGCATGTAAAGTGTAATCTTGCCCTACTTAGTATTTAAAAACTGGTAATTTGCAAATATTTTGTTTGTCTGAACATGCTATTCCCAAATTTTTTCAACAATGTAATCCTTTAGATAGTTTTAAAGTGATTTAACCAGTATATCCCAGTATAAAACAGTACTTTTTATTTATAACAATCAGATTACTTACATAGTTATAAATATGTTACATAGTAATAAATAGTCAGTGTAACAAGTGCAATGTTTTATTTGGAAACATTCAAAAGATGTGAGTCAATGGATATTCATAAAACTACCTGTGTGTTTATTCAAACAGTGATCGTTGATGATGAAACAGCGATGAAAGGTTGAATGTCTCATGTGACTTACACAAAAGCATGAAGGAACCTCAATACCACATATCTAACCATCTCAGCAATAACACAATTTTGGAAGTGTGTCCTTCATTTTATTGAAGCCATCTCCACAAATACGTATATTTGGATTTTCAGTTACTTTCTGTTCCTCAATGTCTGCAGTAAGCACTGAATTTCTGAGACCATGGGTGGGACAAATCTGATTTTTCACACACTGTTGTTGTAGATCAGTAATGGTAAAACTGTGACTTGGAAAGATATTTTGAGTGATACGCATTGTTTATGTATGGTTTTCGCCAAAGAACAGTCATCACACGCTGCACTTACATCACTTGTAGCGTGATCAGGTGCTTACGTTAAGAGAGGGAAGAGGTAGAACAAAAAGAGACAGTGCTCGACGAGACATTCTACGAGTCAATCGTATGTTTTACATCACTACAATCCCTATATATTTGTTGTTTGTACGCAGTGTAGGTGCTTTGAATTATTTTTTACCAAGAGTCAGTCCAACAACAGTTGTAGACCTTTTAACCTTTTACAAAAAAAATGCAGTGATTTTGATTTATTTATTGCACAACAATAGTTTTGTTTGAAAAATCGTGTTAATTTAGTTTCAGCTTTTTAAATAATTATGATTTGGAGATGCAACTTTCAGAATTTCAAGACAGCTTCCAATCTCAAGTGTTAGTCAATTTGAGGTCAAAACTTGAGAATCTGGAATGAAATCGTTTAGAGAATGAAGAGTGCTATGAACATGAAATTTGGAGTGCTTGGAACCGATAAGTGGACACTTTTAACACCCTGAAAAATCTAGTGATGGCTTTACTCACAATTTTCTCCTCTATGTATACTACATTGAGACACACTGTTCCTTAGACCTTATTCTTGGTGTTGATCAATATTAAAACTAATAAAAGATCTCGACTGACAGATGAAGTTAGTAGCGCTTGCTTGGGCTTGAAGTGCAAGAAATACCAACCATCAGTTGAATATTTAGCAAATGCAATTCAGCAACAAAAAGTCACTAATGTAAAGAATTATTAGTTTCTGCTTTTTTAATAAATGTATCAAAAATATAACTTTCTTTTACTAGGGCTGCAAATATCACAAAATTATGGATATTTCTAGATGTGACATAGCACCCGAGTTAAGCTAGGTTTTTACTGGTTTTTGCCACGCTGAGCTCAAAAGGTTTGACATCACTGTTGTAGATGTTTTGTTGAGGTGCTACAATCATAATACAGTCAGACTACAGCAAGTTGTCATGTATTTTGGAATGAGTCTATTTGTTAAATTTGAGGGCATGTTTTACGTATACAATGCATTCCCATAATGGGCTCCTTTAGCAAGATTTCTGTCTTTATCATGATCCAAATTTATCGTTTAATGTGAGAAACCAAGCAACAATTGTGAGGGCAAAATGATTAATCACTTACTGTGATCATCATACATGATTTTGATTATGACTAGGTAAATCCACACTCGTGCGCTTTCATTTTCAATTCAACATGCATCAACGCTTGCCTTATCGCGTGCGCTTAGAGCAGGGCTCGAAATATCCGGGTGCACTGTGCGCATGAAAATAAAATTTTGCGAATAATTTTTTCCCGCTAGGTGCACGCAGTGAATATTTAAAAAAAAGGAGGGAACGTGTTTTATGTTATTTTGATGTTTGAACAAAATATTAGTATCGACCTCTCTCTCTCGCTCCAAAGGAACGTAATTAATATTCCTAACTACACACTATGAGAAAACAAAAACGCTGGCTCGTAACGGGTTTATACAGGAGAAAGGTTTATATGTGCCAGTGCCACCAGAACTTTCCTATGATTGAAACATTTTCCAGATGGAATTGTTGAAGTGACTGTCGCTACAGCCGTGCGCCAGAGAAGGGAGAATTTAAATGTTTAAATACTTTTTTATTTAGAATCTACTACTAACCTATCTAAGCATACCCAACTAATAAAGTAGTCTACATTACATTAATGCTCTTACATTACGTTTTTTTAACTGTGCACTTAAAATGTAACAGTGCACCTAACTTAAAAACTTGGGTGCACAAAATACACCTGTATTAAAAAATCTATTTCGAGGACTGGCTGAGAGGCATGCCCTTCACCTGTCCACACTCGTACCTCACTTCAGTTGTGTTTTCAAGATAGATGAAGATGATGCTATTCTGTTAGGAGGAATCAGTGCTGCATATTTAGCGATTAGGCAAGTAAGTAAGCGTATGAAAATAAGGTGAGCAATTTTGATGAAAGAGTACTTCAAAACTTGTAACGAGCATTTATTAATTTACCTTAAAATTTAATAATAATTGAAATCTTTCCAGTTATTCCACCAATAGATGTGGTTATTTAGTCATTATGTGTGTTGTGGAACCACTAAAAATAAATTTAAAACACAATGTATAAAGTGGTTACAAAACAGTTAAAAGTAAAGGTTGTTACCGATTAGCTGGAATTCAAAATTTTACTGCTGAAATCAGAAGATAAAACCTAATTGTGCATTTTGTTATGCATACGTACTTATAAATATTTTAGTTAAATATGAATCATATTTGCATATAATCTATGCTTATGAACTTAGATTACTTTTAGTTTACATATAATTACATTAATAATTAAAGGATAAATAAGTGTTTAAATGAAGTACATTTATCATATTTCTCCTTGCCGGGTTAAAAATAAATTTGTTTCATATTTCATCCTTATACATCTTTAGAACCTGCACTATAACTAAGAAAACTTAATTGGATCCAACACAATGTTAATATTACACCGGTATAATAAAAAGCTTAATTTGTCAGTTTTTAGTTCATTTACATTACATATGTTTAAAAAATGCCAATACACATAGTCAGATTTTAACTCTTGATATTCTTTCTTTAAGTTTATTTATGAAAATAAAATACGTATAAAAAATATTAACTCATTTAGTGCTTCAAAAAAACAATAATTTGAAGTTTGTAGAATAGTTTGTTCATTATTCATGATAACGCTAAAAAAAACCAAACACAACAAAACTTTGGTTCACCAAAACACTACAAATTGAAAGTTGAAACGTACAGAAATCCAAGACTGGTGGAACTTCTTGCGCTACCCTGTGCGCTATGAAATACTGCTACTTCTGACTCATCTTGTGCATGCCTTGACGCATGCGTCCCTTGAGTCGAGGCATGTGCTTAGCGTAAGCAAAATATGTGCAAATCATGTGGACATAGCTACTGTCCTTTCCCCTGCAAGCCTAATCACTTTGGTACAAATGGACTTTCCCATTGTCATGTGCCTTTTCATTCATGTGGTGTCACCACTATGTAAATGATCGAGCCTGTCAATAGTAAAGTTTAGTTTGGTCTTCCAACTGTAACCCGAGTTAATAAAATATATATTCATTTATCAACATACAAAGGTTTTGATGAAAATATTGAGTGTATCAAAACTAAACATAGTTCAGTTTTTTCACTTAATTTTAAAAAATCATTTGATATAAAGGTTTAATGGTCTAAATCAAGTATTTATTGATTCTGATAAAAATGTAATAAACTAATTAAACTTGAGATGCATGGAAATTGCATCAAATCTGGAATATATCTGTACTACACTTCCAATGTTTAATTTCAAAATGTTGCAGCTATATCTCTGTGTAAGGTTTGAAGGTATATTTTAAATTCAAGATTTTAATACCATTTAAATTACAAATTGATATAGTAACTAGAGTATAAAAAATACACTACAAAGGGGATCAAGATCTCATGAGTAATACCCAATGTAAATGGAGTGAGAATATTTTTTTGTAAACTTTACTGTACAAGGCATTGTGAAAGAAACATGTGAAATTATACTGATACAAACATGAAATAGTCACTCTTTTCATACTAGATTTTGAAAAACTAATATTGAAATGACTACAAACACTTTTGATCCAATATTTGCATCCCCCCCCCCAACAACAACAAAAAACATTTATGTTGGGAGTCACAATAGCTGAAATTTTTAAGTGAAATCATTTTCTATATTTAGAAAACAATGAGCATACTATAGTTAGAAAAATAAGGCACACCTCATCAAATTCATTTTTCACAGTTAATGTATTTGAGACTCCTCAATTGCGATATATATTTTTAACAACTGAACAGAGATCATCAGAGAGGAAAACTAAATCATCAAGCAAACTGAAAGTCAAATTAGGGATTCATTTAAAAGCATGAAGAAAATACAAATCATTAAAGAACTAATTCATTGTAGCAAAACAATGCAAATATTTTAGGGATACGATCATAAATCACAGGACAAAGACAGATGTGGTCTTTATAAGAGAGTTTACTTCCTTCAAGTTCAAAATAAAAATGTAAAACTCACCAAGTCTTTTGTCTCGGACAAAAGGATCACATTCACCTTCAGCAGATAGTAGGTTATCACATGACTAAATTTGAAAGGAGATTAATTAAGACATGAATATACTAAAAGCAATTGTCATGTCCAATAAGGTTTAATAAAAAAGTCAGAAGAAAAACACATATTTAGTTCATACTATTAAAAGTAATAAGTTTACAAGCCATTACTGAGCCGAGTTGAACAATTGATTTGATATTAACACAATTTGACAACACTTTTGGCTGCAGCAAAATGTTTTGGTTCATACCAATATTGGACAATAAACATGGATCATAGAAAAATGTAAAATAATGAATTATTTTATGTTTTTCAGAGTATTGCGGGTAATGCAAGAACAAAAGATAACTACATAAAATTGTTACAAAATGAGATTTCAGTTGCAAACACTGAATTTTTCAATTACTCTAAAACAATTTTATCTACATAGTAGAGCAAGGTGCAGTAATTTTGCCCAGTTAAGCACTCTTTGAGCTTTTGATCACAATTATTATTCACTACAAGGATAAAAATACTGAGCTCCAATTTAAAACATTGGGTAATTCATTATTCCAAAGTCCTAAATCCTCCTGACCTCATCTATTCCGTATTTCGGACCATTTGCAGTTTTTTTGCCAAACTAAACTAATCTACTCCGACATGCGAATTTGTCCGTAGGTTATTTATGCCCGAAACATGTTTGCAATACTAAAATAGCAGAAATATAAATAAAATAATTTTTTTTTAAAGGAAAAAACTTTAATACAATACAACAAATTTTACTTGCAAATCTAATTTTTTTGTGTAGCATTTACACTGAACATGACCATTATTTGGACCAGGTTGAATGCTTTATTCTTTAAAATTTGTAGCTAAAAAAGTGAGAGAAAAAACCCGCTGATTAGCGAAATATACAGATTTGGGACTTTGTGCTGTATAAAGTGGCATAAAACGGAGCTTCGTTCACACAGCTAATTAAAAACAGGTGGCTTGTTATAGACCATATTTTGATTAAATATTTTCTTTAAACGAGGATGTCATTCTTGTTTTGGATGGTATGTAGTATCCGATACGTTACAACTTTCGAGCGATGTATTGCCAATTGTGGTAACCTTCCCGTTTTCGAGTTTTTCTTTGTTTTAAGGCAACCCTAGATATTTTCTCCTGACGATAATAAACGGGTCTCATGATTGGTTAAGGAAGAAAATACGCTTTTCCACTTTTATTTTTAATGTAGAACGGAATTAAAATTTAGACAGTCTTTGAAATTGTTGGGTGCATATGAATTTTGCTCTTGATTTATAAAATCGACTTGTTTTATTAATTTTCAAAATTTTTAGGATAAGTTTGGAAAGCAGATTGTAAGTTACAATTTTTTAAATTTGTCACTTTATTTAAATTTCAATTAAAATTTCGAAAAAAAATTTGGATTAAATTTGATTTTTGAAATTGCAGATTGGAATTTATAATTTTTTTCCTCTTTTGGTTGCTCATTTCCCCTTAGTTGATTTGATATAGCAGTAGATAGTTTTATTGAACGTTAGAAAATGTTTTTTTTTTTTTTTTTTGCAAACATGTAGTAGCTTGATTGGGAAGAAGGTGAAATGTCTTTCATGTGAGAATGATATGATTTTAACATTGAGAAAGGATGCTGGTGATAGGTAGGAGTGGAAATGTAGAAAGATAGGACAAAAATTTGGCAAAAGAAAGTATAACAGGAGTAAGAAATTGGAGGGTAAATGGGTGTTTGGAGGACTTGAACGAGGGACGGATAAATGTTTTATGGTTGAGGTGAAAAATAGGAACCAGAAAGTTTTGGCTGAGGTAATTCAGAGCTGAATTTTGCAAGGAACTACAAAAATTTCTGACTATTGGAAGTCATATGCTGGTATCAATACCCGAAGGACAAAGAGTTCAAGGGTTATCGATTCGAGCATATGACTGTTAACCATTGTCAGAATTTCAAGGACCCGGCTATGAGGGTAAATTTGATTTTTGTTTAGCTTTTGGTTATATTACAAACACTGGACTATGCTTGGGTGGGCACCCAATCCGGTGACTTATACGCATGGAAGCCAACGGTGAAAGGTCCTCGCCGGCCCCGGAGGGGCGGCGAGGTAGCCGGCAGGCGGGGATCGCGCGTTATACGCTGTGACTTATCTACAAACAAATTTCTCCCGGTATACTGGTTTAAACGCATTGAAACCTTAAGCGCAATACGCTTTGACTTCTCTAAAAAACAATTTCCTCTTGTAAAGTCGTTACAGTAAAAATATTTGTCTTGCTTTTCCATATATGGCTCTATAACCTGGAATATCCCCATTGAGTTGCTCATTCAAAATTGATGAAAATCCGGACGTTTTAAAAAAATCACGGTTTTTTATAATTATTATTATTTTTTTTTTTAACAATTATAATTTTTTTTATTTTTTATTCAATATATATTTTTTTTAAGTGACAAAACTAGGATGAAATTGACGCAAAATTGCGTACATGTTCGGAGAAAACCAGACTGAAATATTAGAAAATTTTCAAGTGAAATTTATATTGCTTTTTTCTTAATTTTTAAATAAATTATTATTATTTATGCACTGTATGCAAAGGTTCACGTTGTATATGGCGGCCATTTTGGAATTGCTTACATCGGCCGCCATCTTGATTTGGCGTAAACAATCGCTTTGGCGGCCTAACGTTGCGGATGCTACCACTCCACCCTTGTTTTTTCAAATTACTTTTCGAAAATTACCACAGTAATAGCCAAAAACAATCAGTCTTTTTAAGTAGTTAAGTAAACAATATGTGGTTTTTAGTACATTAAAAGCTCTGAATGTAAAGTACAGTCCCAAATCCAGAATCCTCCAGACCTCAGCCATTCTAGATTTTAAATTATTTACATTTTCTGTCAAAAAAATCTAGACTACCCCCACACGAATTTTGGGTTTGCAATAGTAAAATAGCAGATATAAATACAATTAATTTAAAAAAAAGAAAAACCTTTTTAATACAATGCAACAAATTTTACTTGCAACTCTCCAAATTTTTCTGTGTGGTATTTACTCAGAACACGTCCATTATTTTGCATTGTTTCATCAATTAGGTCTAGGTTTAACTCCTTGTTTTAAAAAATTGTCGGAAAAGTGAAAAAACAAAAAAAACCGCTGGTTAGCAAAACGTCAGGATTTTGGACATTTCCAGATTTGGGACTATGTACTGTACTGTATTTACATATATTTGACTCTAACAAGAAGGCAGTCGATCTTGGATTAGTCAATTTTTGAAAAGGTGCGAGAGCTCCTTAGAAAGAATCCATACACAAAAGTATGGATGGCGATTGCAATGGATGGTTTTCCAGGCGGAAACTTGTCAATACTGTCGTTTCCAGCATCACACAATAAACTTATAATCAGAATTCACAGTATTGATGCCAATTGTAAAAGGGCCTCGTTTGTACAAAAACATCGCTAATTTAAAAAATCGACGTGTTCACAGTCACATGACTTGACTGACAACTTCCTAGTCACACAATACCCAGATGTATATGGTGATGTGATGACAGTTATAGCATTCAAAGAACAAGATATTTTCATTATACTTATTGATAGAAATGTGTTCTATGTTGCAACATACAGTGAAAGTTCATGATCAAGTGACAAAACAAAATAGGTTAAAACATTTTTCTAGGTTCAACAAAAAACGCATTGATACTAAAACAAATGACTGAACTATTAATGGACATGAAACAAACATTTGTAAAAAAAAGCATAATAAAAGCAGCTTACTCTAGTTTTAGGTACAGGTTGTGATGAGCTATCCAAGTCACCCATTAAATATTCGGATACTCTGGAAAAGAAACAAATCATAAATTACAGTTTTGAACAAAAATTGAAAATGAATAGTTAACTATTGGTGGAACACAAAATATGAATAGTATTTTTTGGCAATTTAGTTCTAAACATGCATTCATTATGATTGTCAATGAATTTTTGGTTTGTTATAAATTTTGTAACAGATTTTTCAGTCACTGTAGGATTTTGCAATTACTCGTAAAATCTTCTTTCCATTTGTTAGGCCTTTAAAGAACTTAATTACTGTTAGTGTGAAGGCGAAATAATTTTTCAGGTTAACAGTATTTGTTGACCTTATTTCCTTAGCAAAAGAAGTTTTGATTGCTAAAACATGATTTACAGTACAATTATAATCTGGAAAATGTTATATGCTAACTCTTGTGTTTGAGATTTGGTATGTTATCAGATTATGACCCAAAGCACATGATAAAAATTTTGCTTGAAACAGCAGATCTTGTTAAAAGCAATGTGATTTGTGTTGTGAACAAAATTCTAACTAAGTTTGAAGTTTAAGTACCAGAATTTTAGTTAAATATTTTATAATTATGAAGTTGACACAAATTTAAGAATTCAACAACACAAAATTCCTTATATAAATTATGTGTAAAAAATATTATACCAAAATGAATGCCTATTTTTAATGAGATTGTGTTTGATTTTGCATCTAAAATGCCCGTAATATGTAGCAAAGATAATAAAGATTAAATAGAACAGAAAACATGTCTAACATTCTCTCAAAGGCACAATTTAAATCAAAGTGTTTGTGTCAAACCGATAATTTTCCTTGAAACTCCATGATCTACGATGCCGGTAGCATGACTTCATGTTGAAAAAAGTTCAGAATAACTTTATTGAGAGTTCTTTGTTTCAAAAGAATTTATAGAAACAGAAAATTATCTGAATCTTTTATTACATTCCTGGAACCACGCTTTCATTTTTTAAAGTTTGTTTTCTTTCCTATATCAACACATAACTGCAATTTAATTGGAGGAAAACATGTTGCCATTCCGCAAAAAAAGTATTTTGCAATGTTTACCCCAGTTTAATTACGTCATGACCGTGGTTAAAATTACGAGGTGTTGTCCTCGTTCTTTCCCTTAAGGGATTGATCCCAGACCGTCGTCAATAGCCCGTTGTATTGCTCTTGTACGACGTTAATTACAAATTACCCGCATTATTTAATAAAAACAACATACAATTTCATGTCACATGAACATTGTATATCCCCGGGAGGCAATTTGTAGGGTCCGCAAAATACAGATTCAACTTTTATTTGTGCAACACGAAAAAAAAAGTAAACGAAGCATGTTCTACGAAAATAGAGCTGTCGCCATCCACAAATTTACCCTTTCGGTGGGTATTTAATTAGCGTTTCAAACGTTTCATTGGAGCAAAACAGCGGCCCTTTGGCGATGGCCCGGGATCCACCTCCGAAGGGAAAGATCTTAGGTAATTGGTAAGTATTAGTTAACGTCCAACTAGAGCAACACAACGGGCTATTGACGACGGTCCGAGATCAATCCCTTAAGGGAAAGAGGAAAGATCTTAGGACAACACCACGTTGTTTTGAACCACGGCCAGAAGACGAAGGTAGGTAGGTGTTTAGTTATCATTGCACGGGTACAATACAACAGGCTACTGTCGACGGTCCGGATCAATACCGAGGGGAAAGATCCGATGCCTTTTTGGAAAAACCTTATGATTTCCGTTTTCTTTAAGTGAGAGAATATTTTCATTTATTTAGATATTTAGTAAGAAAACGCTTTTCATGTTAACTATAGAATAAATTTGATGATGTCACGCATTTTTAGTCATTTTTAAAAGCTTACATCAGAGGGTTTTCAGTGTACGAAACAAGACAAACAAAAAGCGAAGGTTTTACATCCACGTTATGAAAAATGAAGTTTATCACAGTTTCTGCGACGTTATGGGTTTAATCTTATTCCAAGTGACGTCGCATTCGCAATACGTAAAAAAGACACAATCTACCGCAGAAACACTAACGATACCTCCATTTAGCTTATCAGAAAGAGCCTTTTATATAAGCCGCAAATGGTTTGATGATGCAATTATTAGTATGAAATAAATATTTATATAACATTCAATATAATTTTAATTTTTTGTGATTAGTCTAGAAAAGGTGGGTAGGAAGTTAAAATAACGTCACACTGAAGCAACACAACGGGCTATTAGTCTGGAAAAGACGTGTCTCAGATTAACATTGCAAAAGGCATTGTGTTTTCATAAAAGCATTTATTCATCCCTATTTTCACCGTTTTGTTTCACTAAAATAGAATGATTGCGCCATATCACAGAATGGAAAGGAAAAGACGAAGATAAGATTGTAGATGAGTTTTCATAACTCGAGAGAGAGAGAGAGAGAGAGAGAGAGAGAGAGGACGCTAAAACTTCCATTCTTTTCAAAATCAACAGATCGTAACGAACGGTCACATAACTGATGAAATACAACTGTATTTTGTTTTTGCATTAACGTAAAAAAGAAAGAACATAACAGCTTTTATTTTGTTGTAGATTGGCATGCTTGGATGCCTCTCAAAGGAAAAACTAAACACCAGGTTTCGATATTTTTAAATGACACCAAAGAAACGGATTGAGAAAATTTGAACAATCACCCTCCAAAAATTCCTCATCAATCTGCAGCTACCAAACTAATATAGAAGAAATAGTGGTTGAATTTACGTCGCACTGGAGAATCACAACGATTGGTGGTGGTCCGAGATCAATCCCGAAGTGAAAGATCCGAGGTGATTGTCATTAAACCCTGGTGGATATGACTTGGACAAAACAATTTTGTCACTCCATTCTCCGAATTTTCACACCACGCCAACGTGAGCACATTTTAGGCCATGCCATATTTAACGCATACCAGCTCCCACATACACATGGCAGTCTTTGTTTAGAGCTAATTTCGAATTTTTAACCTCAAGGTTACAAACCCATGACTCTCACAACTGGGTTTCCTCGGCCCGCCAACCTCTTAAAATTTACCACAGGTGGCGATGTGAGGAATGACTACGTCACAGAGAAGTCTTAAAATTGTACACAAAAACACTGGAGACTGGTTTGTTATTTGAATTGCTCATTACCTGAGTTTAACGAAGCAATATACAAAACTCATAAATTGGGCACCTCAACACTGCCAGATGATAAACAGGGCCGCGGGGGCCCTCGTCGGTAAAGCGTCGAGCTCGTGATTGACTGATCATGAGTTCGAGCCCAGCCCACCGAAAACTCTCGTGTACGCTAAAGGTGACTGTTGCACGAAAAATCTGTCGTGGTCACAAAGTCCTCCAAGTTCCCACAGTAAATCAATACCTCTGGGGGTGCCGAACCAGGGATTAGTTGGTCTCTGGTTTGGATCAAAATTACAACCGTGTGAATGATGATGATTGAATGTCGTAAAAATGTGACCTCTCCGTAAAAATGAGACGTGTCGATGTGCTTGTCTGTTGGCTATAACTTCGAGCCAAGTCGGACTTCCTCCCAATGGGGCTCACTTGCATGGAAGCCGCACCCCCCTCGCCTCTTGCCGTCTACGACGGGCCTGGCACTCCGATGGTCTGCCAGTGTAGGCATAAGAAACAACAACAGAAACAACAGATGATAAACAGTCGTACGGTTATCCGAATTGCAGGGTTCATTTGGACATCAACCTTCCAATGACATAGACGGAGCATGCGCGCACAGATTCTTGTCATTTCTCCCGATCGCTTGGTTTCAGGATGTCAGAGTGAAGATTACGTGATATTGGAAGAAACCAGGAATCCTAAAGTAGGACTAGAGTGCCGAGCGTGATGAAAACCATCGTCCTTCTAATTAAGGCCCGGTGCACACATTCGGTTTTTCAACGTGCGGCGCCGCTGCGGCAGCGCATGTGCTGTCTGAGATACATTTGATCCAATGGAGTAGTGCACACATGCCTCCTTCGCTGCACGTTCAACTTGGGTGCAATTTGTAATTCAGTTCCCCACGGCACCGCACGGTCGCCGCACATGAGTCTCCGTTCTGAAGTACCATGTTTTCATAAATAAATGGAATATAATTAATAATTAATAAATGGTTGTATCCTGTAACGTCTATTTTGTTTCAAAATATACTTTTTTTTACACCAAGTAAGCGAAATAAACACGTTTTCTTTGATAGAATATTTATCGCAAATGGCGCGAAAGAAGTACTAGCGTCATTTCACGTATATGTGTGCATAGTTGGGCTTCGATGCCGCAGCAGCGTCGCACGTTGAAAAATAGGATGTGTGCACCGGACCTAAATAGGCGGAGTACGTGCGTGCAGCTTCATGTTATTCGTTCCGGTCTTTCGGGTGTAGGATGTCACTTGGTTGTGGGGAATAGCCATGAATCCTAATGCGGGACACTTATTGATCGAAAAAAGTGATTTTCCTACGTGTGTGGGGCAAAAACAATAGTTTTTGCCTCGATAGCCAATCAGCCCAAGTCGATTCGTAAGCACACGTGACTCATCCTTCTAAGATCTTACGACAGCGACTGCGTACACATACTCTGTCAGAAGTTCGATGCGAAAAACATTAGTTTGCTCTTCGATAGCTAATCTGCCCATGTCGATTGCCAAGCCACAGCTACTCCGCCCACATGATCCGTCTATTCCAGGGGTGGCCAACCTGTGGCGCATGCGCCAAACTTGGCGCATTTGATGATTGCAAGTGGCGCATTGCATTCTTGCGCCTACATATTCTTTGGTTACAAGTGAACAAGCATTTTCATCCATGAAATTCATTAAAAGGAAAACGAGGTAGCGAATGAATAATTCAAATTTGAAAAATTCTCTGTTGCTCTCAGTAACAACTTTACACCAAACATTGAAAGACTAGCGAAATCCAAACAGGCTCAAAAGTCTTATTGATGATAAGTAATGTTTATGTGCTGCAATAGACATTGTTTTACGTACAATAGTTAAAGCATTTAAAAATGTTAATTATGTCTATAAACATACTTTTATTAAAAACGTTATTAAGGATATGGCAGGACCATGAACGTAAGGTAGAAAAGGTGCTTGAGGAAAATGGCGCATCGTAATTCGTATGTGAAAAAAAATTGGCGCATGGTATGTAAAAGGTTGGCTACCCCTGATCTATTCCATCAGAAGATCGATTTAATTTGGACAGATGACTTATGCAGGTTAGTGCTTTTTGCGATTAAATTTTGCGATAAAAGAAAACTAATATGTTCATCTGACTGTGCGATTTCTGCATGGTCGAAAAATAATTTGTTCTTTATTTTGATACTGTTCAAGAAAATTTATTAGGCAGTCTGGAAAAAAGGTTGGTCGTAAGATAAACATGTCCACATGTTCTGGCAAAATGAGTGGCAGACCAGGGGTGGCTGAAGACCATCAGTTCAAATAATGGAAAAATTAAATTTCCGTAGATTTGAAAGGGGATTCGTTAAAAATATCTACCCCATCTTCATCTAAAGCTTGGATTCATGCTCAAAGTTAGATACGCTATATTCGTTCCATTATTCAGCGGTTTCTTTTTGTTTTCCATATATTATGTTTCAGGTGGTCACGGTAGCCTAGTTGGAAGAGTGGGCTGAGAGTTGAGATGAGAACCGATGGGCTGAGAGTTCAAAACTAGGTCCAACTCTCAACTAGACAGTCGAGTAAACAAGGGCTGCTGCACGTTCAAAATTACGAGGCGCTGTACCTGGATTTTTCCTTGGGGATTGATCCAGGACCGCCCCCAATAGCCTGTTTTGTTGCTCCAATGGGGCGTTAATTAACAACCTCCCTCCCTCAGATCTTTCAGCCGAAAGGAATCGTATGCAAACTTATTGGCACGTTTCCATAGAAAAAAAAAGAAACTTTGGAAGAATGAGTGTAGTAAATCTGCGACAAAAGAAAAATTTTTGTTTTGAAATTTTGGTTTAAAATAGTGCGTAATCTGCTTTTTTTTGCAAAATTTTAGGTGTTTTAGTAAAACACGTTTTGAAGCTTAACAATTGAAGGATTGCCAAATGAAATTAATTTTATTTAAATCTATATAAATTATTTCGAGGGTTAAAATAAAGATACAACATGGGAAATAAATACGCTTGAGACTGTTTAATACGTTTAATATGCTTAACGATGACACTGTTTGCTAACTTGTCAAAAGTTTAATCACATTAACCAATTATATTATATTTTACACATAGCTTAATATTTGTGTGCCAAACTTATAAACTTTTCAGAGGAAAAAGCCAGTCCGTTTAAATGTTACAACAATCGGATTAAACCATCATAACTTCACAAATTCGTTTTGAAAGTCCATTGTCACTATAATATAACAAGACTACTGTTATTTTAAATAGCGATGATTATATGGTTAAAATGGGGAACTTCAATATTACCAGACCACCAAGCATTAAAGTAACAATTGAAATGATAGAAGATCTCTCTTAAAAGAGCGAGAAATTACCACCGTCTTCTGTGAAAGATAGAAAACAAGACTGGATGTGTAGCAATATCGATGTCATCTTCTTCAATTAACTTATCATTTGTAGGTCAATACCCCGATTTCTTTTTTCATTTACCAATTTCAGATTGATCTGACCTTCTACAACCAGTTCGAGAGAGCGGTCTGTTGTCAGTGGCAAGTTCTTAACAATGTCCACATCGCAGATTACTCGTATTCCGAGGGAATCGTTCGTCGAGACAAAAGAGGTTTAGCGGATATTCCTCTGCAATAAATCGATGATACAGATCGATTCTTTTATTGCGTGATTGAGCGAAACTTTGCAATCTAATTAAATTACATAGTTAAAAGTTAAATGGTGTGCAAAGAATAAAATGAGATGAAATAAAATTCATTCTCTTTAGAAGTCTGTTAGTTATTTAATAAGGTTTAAGATGTGGAACTCATTGTAGATTTCCCTTTACCGAATAATAGTTCTACAAATTAGCTAAACATCTGTCCTTAAAGATATAAAATATTATAAAGATCGTAATTCTTTAATTAAAAATAATAATAGAACTTTACATGTAATAATTTAAACTAAAAATAATGATACAGTAAAACTTTGATTATACTATGTAATATGGACAGAGGCCACTCGGTTGACACAAAACTTGGAAAGTAAGGAAGTAGTCACACTAAACAACCTATACGAAATACGAAAAAAAATGTACTGTTCTACATTTTACTACTATTGTTACTAAAAAATACATTAAGCAAGGATTGCAAGGATCTCATGTTGTGATAAGAAGCATTTTGTTCGACAAACCGTCAAGGACAAAATATGTACTCCAATTAACCGACTGTCTGTAATCCGAGCCGAATTTGATAGCAAGTTTACTTTTAAAGTTTTAAGTAAAGTTTCGAGTAAGGGTGTACTCACATTGTACACAGAGACGAGAAAGTACTGCGAAACAGCAGACTGTTAAAGAAGTTTTCCCTTTACCGAAGAGTTTTCAAGGGAAATTATAAGGGTACGCGTAACTCTCATCCAGACATAAAGAAAAATTATCACACTAAGTACAGACTGACGAATCTGAGTACATATTATTCTTAATCATATCTTTATGAAATTTTCAGTACAAATATGTAGTGCAGTAAATTTTTTCTATGTTTCGTATAGGATGATATGTGTTACTACATCTTTAACCGAGCTTCTGGTTATCCGAGGTGCACATTACCTCGGATAACCAAGGTTCTGAAGTGCGTATATTCATGCTTTCATTCTACACTCGGATTCATGTTGAACACACCTTAATTATATAAGAAACAAAAACAAAAAAAGGTCATAAAAGGCACAAAATCATCTGAACACAACCTAAGCACACTATTCCTTTGTGGTTCATTTGATAGGGATTCTAAATATGCCATTTCTGAAACAACGCATAATTGAAAAACAGCCCGAACTGGGACACTTCCAACGCTTTCCCCCATTGGAACTCTCAGGGTCAACTTTTTCGCACACCTACTCATCAAAGGAAGCAAAAAAAACCTCAGTAATTTAAAACTCAAAAACAAACGAGGCATCATCTTTTGGCTTTTCTAGCGACCATCACTCATCTACGAGGCTCGTATGATTCCTTGCTGAAGAGAGTGCAAGTCATTACCGGGTTAACTCCTTTTCTTGGCTTTGGAGCTTGGTCTCATACAAATACGACACAGACAATAACATTTGCTACTACGACGACTGCGTCGTCAGGAAATAGTGGAATGACGCATTCCTTGAGCGTTTCGCTCTTGCAAATTAAGCGAAGGACATCTCTGGCTGATGACATTTTTTTTCTGACGGTATAATCCTTTCTCCTCCCTCCTAATTTTTCGTCACAGTCAGCTTCCCTAATTTTTATTCTATTACCTCGCGTGATTAATAAAGAAGAGGGGTTTCCTTGTTGTATGGGACGTAATTGAAGTTGGGTGTAGTGGGCTGAATGTGAAGAGCTCGACTAAGGTTGTTTTGCTTGTGAAGGCCGAGTCTCGATAATAGCGTTTTAAGAAAACGTGTTTTGTGTTTAATCCCCTTTTAACGATTTACATCCGGATACGTGTATCCTTAGAAATGTATGCGACCACCATTTCCTTTGTCCATGATTATCTCCCTTTTCTACAGGACCATGGTGAGGGCTATAGGGTACACGTTGCCACAGATTTCTTTTTTTTTATTATCAAAAGAGCCCTTTTGGAAGAATGTCTTCGTCATGGAAATCAATGGGAATTTTTTCATGATCATATCTCCCGACCACCAAAACAAAAACAGGGAAAACCAACATGCGACTGTCAGAAATAAAAAATTGCCTCAATTAGTTCCGAAACAAAAATTATTAAAAGCTCCAAATTAAGAGAGCTTTATATAAGAAATTCAAATAAGAAAAATAGCACTTCCTTCTACTACTGTTAATATGCTTGTTAGTTGATCAAACCTGGCGAAATCGATTTGAAGATATTTTACACAAAATTGATCAATTAAACCTTTTATAGTTCTTTAGAGGTATATTTGTACGTTTTTCCTTGAAAATTTGTCACCTGACCGTGGTTTAAAATTACGTGGTGCTGTCCTCGGATCTTTAACTTCGGGTTTGAACTCGAACCGTCACCAATAGCCCGTTGTGTTCCTCAAGTGCGACGACCCACCTTGAAATACCTACCTACCTTGAAAATTTGTGATAAGGAAGGTTTTTAGCGACAACCTAGCAATCACTGATGCCTATCTTTTCTTTCATGTTTGTCACAGCTTGGCACATAATTTTTTTTTTTTTTTTTTTGTCTGGTACAGGAAAATCCGGAAAGGTTGGCAAGTTTGCATGACCAAGAAAACAACGAGTCAAAATTACCTTAAATATTCACCATAGCATTTTTTTGTTGCTGTTAAAAGTCCCATTCGAGTTGGGGATTTTTATTGGTTGTAATTACAATCTCCGGGTGTTAAGTACTGTCTTTAATGCTCCGATACATTTAATTTTTTTTTGTCTCGACAGCTTTTAGGTACAATTTTTCTTGTAAACATAGCTGCATGTCTCTTGAAAAAATAAATCTAAGTTCCATTTCTTATTTTTCATAAGCTACAGTTGATTGCATGTGTGGAGTGCGTCCACGAAATAATACGACAATTATTTCATTACAAAAATATACAACGTAGTCACTTTTTCAGCCCCTAACCACCTTTATGCATTGCATTTTTGCAGGGAAATAAAACTTATAGTGAATAAAAATATCCCTCTTTCGAACAGAAGGGTGAGGATTTACCAACACGTGTGAAAGATAGTGCAACCTTGTCTTTAAAAATTACTTCATGGTGGGGAGATGAAATATACTGCTATAAATATATACTGCCGTATCGTAAATTAATTTTTGTAGTGGTTGTTAAGTTCACCTTAAGGAACTGGCTGATGGCAATTGATCGTAGATATTTTCGATGAATTTCTTGTTAAAAGGTGCCTGCTATTTAACATTAAGAACATTTTTGAAAGACATCGGTAATATGAAAAAGTTCAGGGGGATATTTGGTTTTATAGGGCAGATCTGGGGTCCAATCGCATCTGAAAAGGTTATGGTTTTACATACTTGGTATATAAAGGTTGCTTGGAGGCACAAAAAGTACCTCTTGATTTTCTGATGTCAGAATGCTTTCGATGAACTATGTCGATCGAACCTTACCTTGAAACATTACAAGCACTAAACTATTGCTGCGTACAAAATAGATTTATCCAAGGTAGCTATTTTCAGCAAGAACCCCAACTGTTATATCTTACGGATGGAGAAGCGGTTTAAATTGTGTAAGATTCATTTTAAGGGCATAGTTTGGAACTTTTGACCAGGTGTGTTGACAAATAATTTGAATTAATAGCTTTTAGAATATTACTCGGAAAATTATTTTGAGTATTATTTTCTTATTACTAAGTATAAATAAATTTGTGCGCTGGCAACCTGTAGTTGTAGGGGGCACAGGTTCGATGTATTTTTCTTGTGTCAGTGAAACTTTCTTTTATGTGCATGGCCATTACTGTCTTGTGTTTGGCGCAGCTTGTCCAAATATGGTCCTTGCGACATTAAACACCCAAACAACAATAAGCAAATTTTTAAATTTTTTTTAAAAACAGTTCTTGAGCAAAAAAGATAGGCTTTTACTATTGGCGGTGTTTTTTTTTTGTAAAGAAATCAAAATTACACCCTTTTTGTCAGATCTGAGCATAACAGATTTATTTGGTGGGTATCAGAATTTTAGTAATTAGTTTATGTGTGCCTTGATCTGAAAAGAGTTGAAAATCTCGGATCAAAATGATAAATTCATCCTCCCCATAAAATTGTTTAATAAAATTTCTTTTCAGCATAGTGCCTTTCAAAGGGTTAATACTCAGACTTCTAACTGTCACATGTCATGAGTAACAGATAATAACAATGCATAGACTATCATATTATAGATTTCTAAAATAAGAAATTTTTCTGTCTAAAATTTGGGTTGAAGTTTTACGATCATTTATTGCTCTCGATTGCTATAACCCCCAAAGTACTATAAAATCGTTTACATAACAATATAGGTTTTAATTAATTTATCGATAGAATTTGATTCAATGTACTTTGGTCCACGCGAGAAAAGACGACGGATTCCATATTCATCTCTTGTATGAGAAGCACAAAATGGAATAGAAATACATTGTTCTAAAGATACCTGAATATATAATGATCAGTTCTCCATCATTAGTCAAAAGTTTGAAAGTAAACTCACTCGTTATGATTTGTTCCAATCCTTCTTGAGCGTACACGCATGAACAAGTACGACTAAAAATATCCATTTCACACTAACGATAAAATATTCACGCAGAAAGATCGCAATCGTAGAATTACGGTGTCTTTAAATAGCAATTGCTAGGAAAGACTTCCGGTCAGGGACCTCTCTCTCTCGAGGCAAGTGTTACAAATCCTCTTCACAGTGGCACTTTCCAAACACTGGAGAGCGCTAAAAATCGCAGAGCACAGCTTACTTCTTTTCGGCTTTAGAAACTTAAGTAAATAAGTAACTCGAAGCATTGGAGTGAGAAATCGCTTACTCATGCAATCAGGCGTTCTCTCCTTTTCACAGATCATTCACAGTTATTAGAAGAACGCCCTCTCTTGCTCAAATAGGTGTACGCCCGATGTGAAATCACTGGTCTTACTGGGGGATTTCGGGATGAAAGCGAAATGACGCAAAGATGAGTCGGTTTTTGGACTGTATCCGGAATGATTATCTATGAGAACTTCTTGCTATTGTATGCATATGAAGTTTAATACGAGCTGTGACTTTATAATATCAGTTTAAACTTAAGGGTCTGTTTCTTTTGGCTGTTAAAAATTGTTAAAATTGCTGAATGTCCCAATCCATAGACGTGAAGTATAACAAGACGGCAATTTATTGAGAGATAGGGAGGTAGTTAATTATCGTCCCACTGGAGTAACACAACGGGCTTTTGGTGATGGGATCTCAATTGTTTCAATCTCGAAAGGATCCGAGGACAACCCTTCGACATATTGAACCACAGTCAGATGACGAGGTAAACACTTCTTCTGTCACCACATTCCCCAAACTTCCACAAACACCATTATGAGGGCATTTGAGACCATGGCAGATTTGACGTCACCAGCCCCCACACACTAGGAATGCGACATCGATGTCGATGTTTACAAAACATCGATGTATTGGGGCCGATATTTTTTTTACATCGAAGTTCATACTTGTCGATGTTTTTACGTTGTCGATGTTTTATTTTCAAATGAAAAAAGTACCATTACAAAAAATTAAAAAAATAATCAAGTAGATTAATTTTTATAATCATTAAATTGAATATACTTTTAGGTAATATATTGGTAATTTTTAGTTAACGTCGTACTAGAGCAACACAACGGGCTATTGACGACGGTCCGGGATCAGTCCCTTAAGGGAAAGATCCGAGGACAACACCTCGTAATTTTGAACCACGGTCAGATGACGAAGCAACACCTGAGCTGGCACCCCACTCTCCAAACTTCCACGCCAACCCAACGTGAGGACTTTCGGCCACGACAGATTTAAGGTGCACCAGCCGCCTCTACACCATACGCTTACAAACATCCATGCCCGGACCCGGATTCGAACCAGGAACCTTCCGATCTAATACTTTTAGGCCAAAGTGGCAAAGAGTGAAGGGTCTGAAAAGGTAGGGATGCGACATCGATGTCTATGTTTTCAAAACATTGATGTATTTACCATCAATTTATTGGAGTCGATGTTTATTTAACATCGATTTATTAGAGTCGATGTTTGTTTAACATCGATGTTTTAACATCGTCGATGTTTTTACGTTGTCGATGTTTTATTTTTAATGAAAAAAGCACCATAGGTAAAATTAAAAAAAAATAACCGCGCAACTAAGTATTTGTTAGTGATGGCGGCATCTATTCCATCAGAAAAAGTTTTTTCCCTAACTGGTGGGTAATGGTAATTTTAATTAATGTCGTACCAGAGCAACACAACGGGCTATTGATGACGGTCCGGAATCAATCCCCTAAGGGAAAGATCCGAGGACACCACCACGTAATTTTGAACCACGGTCAGATGACGAGGCAAGACCTGAGTTGGCACATCACACTACAAACTTCCACACCAACCCAAAGTGAGGACTTTCGGCCACGACATATTTAAGGTGCCCCAGCCACCTCTACACCATACGCTTACAAACATCTATGCCCTGAGCCGGATTTGAACCAGGAACATTCCGATCCAGAGGATAATACCTTAACCACCAGACCGGTTGGTCGGCCCCTAACTGGTGGGATATTTAGTGAAAAAATAAGCCGGCTTAAGGTGGAGAAAGTTAACAAACTTCTTTTTTATTACAAACTGTAAATAACAAATATTGAGGAATGTAATAATTATAGGCCACTTTTTATTTACAGTAAATAAAAAATAAGTTTGTTGTGTTTTCCCCCATAGGTTGATAAATAATTAATACTAACTAACAATGGTTATTATTACATACCAACCTAATAATACTTACAGTTAGCAGTACCTATGTCAATTTGTTGTAAAATTTATTTTCGTTTATATTATTCAATTTGAAAATAAACGATTTGTTAATTCTTCTTATCAATTTTTTTTCTCTATTTCGAGAGTTAAAAAAAGTTTTTGTTTTAAATCAATAAACAAGGCAAATGACAAATTAAACTTAACCCCCCCCCTCCCCCCTGCGAACAGTACTGTTTGAGGCTGTTAAACCAGTTTTAAGAAATGGGAGAACAAAAAAGTTTGAATACACACTGATGATTAAAAACATCGATGTTTTTTGAGCGATGTATTACCAACATCGATGTTTTAATTTTGAATATGGATGTTTCAAAACATCGATGTTTTGCTGTCGATGTCGCATCCCTACCAGACACACGATGGTCTTTGGTTGGATCTAGTTTTGAACTCGCAACACCCCCCCCCCTCCGGTTACAAATTCATTGTTCTTCCAACTGGGCTTCAGGGGTCGGCTATTGAGAGGAGCTTCAAAATCTGCGACCAACACGTCGACTAATATTGATTAGTTTAGTCGACTGCTGTGTATTAAGTAAGTAATGAGTGTACTGAGTTACAAGTTGCAAATAACTTTGTCTGAAGGATTTAATAGACTGTTTTCGTGAAATTTTCTGTCACAATATTGAACTTTTGAAATTCACCAAAGTCAACACTAAAGGTGAAAATTAAGAAATTTTGTAAGTGGTCAGTGAACGCTGAACTTGTTTCATTCAGTGGCCACATATGAAGATTCATATATTTTGTACACTTTCTCACTCAGCGAAATACCAGCAGTATGGAAATACCCCAGGTCACATGCACGCACACGCATGTGTTAATCTTCAGCCTTCTTTTTCTACATTGCTTTGGTTTTTCCCCCCTAAATTCTAAATACTATTTTCGATGTTTATGTTCCCGTGCTTTTTTTCTTACTTCGGAAGAAATTTTTTTTTTACGGTCCTCAAAACCCCCCCCCCCCCCTCCCCCTCTCTAAAATCGCAGGTTCGACCATATAAACTAATGTTTTCAAGAAAGTGTTGCGACAATGACAAAATATTTTAGTCACCATTCAGTCGCCACGTGGCGTAAGGTGACCTTTAATTTTCACCTTCAGTCAACACTACACTACACCTCAACGGAATTGGCATTATTGTATTCCTGCAAAGACAGTTATTTTGATAGTTGTTGTATTGATAAAAAAAATGTGATGTAATTGAACTGAACGCCGGCATAGGTATGAGAGAATCTGTCTCAAAATCAATACCATCCAGTCAAGAATTTTCTGTGTCAAGCATTGATATTTGAATAAACCGAGAGGCCATCTTTGTATATAATTAGCTAAATATTTTCCAATTGATGTACCCATAATTGATATTTGATCGATCCTTAGCTTTGAAATTACAAGATGATGAGTCTCCGGCACAAAATTAAAATTATGATTATATTTCATCTTTAATTTGTTCTAGCTGATGAAAATAGCACATAGAAGGTTTCTTTTTTATTTAAGGTGTTTAAAACTAAGATTGAAGATAAACCGACACAAAAACCGGATAGCTTATCTTTTCATGGTTTTCAAGGTGATGGAACTGTCTGTATTTTGCTCCAGGTACTGATATTCTTCTCATCAGTATTCTCTCAACGATACATTAGATCAATCAATTTTATCAAAATTTTTATCAAAAAACATAAAACTGTTTTCCATGTTCAATCGCACTCAAATCTTGTTTAGAATCTTCACTAACGGTAAAAACCCGCGAAACTTCTTTTATATGTAAATAGGTTTTATAATGGGGAAATACAATATATTGTTAGAAATAGAAAAAATTGACGAAAAATCATGAATCCTAATTTTGATTTAAACCAACGTCCTCAATACCTTCAAAGTAATGTTGTCTTAAATTAAGGGAGCAGGTATAGATACACTACCCTACAATAATGGACAGGACGCCAGCGGATTTGTATCCAATCCGACTACTTGTTTGGTGGTGTTTTTCGTGGAATGGCCTGGGACCTTTGCATGTTGTTCCTGGTCAATTGAACGCCGACGCCAACATGAACCTTTTGAACAATCAAGTCCTGCCTACGCACTGGAAATTTTATGGAATGGACGAATGTTACTTCCAGAACGACAACGCTCCATGTCATGTTGCAGCCTCTTTCAAGCAGTGGTATGAAGATATGGATGTAAAACGTCTTCCTTTTCCCTGACCTGCTCAGAGTCCCGACCTAAACCCCCCTAGAACATTTGTGGGACGAGTTAGAGCAACGCTTACGGACCAGGGAACCACGTCCAAAATCTACAGCTGAGCTGTCGACTTTCTTGCAGCGGGAATGGACATAAATACTCATAGCTGTGTATCCAAACCTTGTTGAAAGTATGCCCAGAAGGGTTACTAGTGTCATTGCAGCACGTGGGGGACCACCCCCCTTTTAAAGCATTTATTATTTCCTTATACTTTCACATCTTGTTGTCCGGTCCATTATCGTAGGGTATTGTAGTTGGTGAGTTGGGTTTTTGGTTTGCGAAATTTTAATCGAATAATTAGTTTTCAAGCGAGATAAAGATTTCTATGAACGCGAGGAGTTCTGGAACAATTAATAGTTTTTGTAGGAATAGGGTATTTATAAATACATAATATGACCAGTATAGATGTTATTGTCAATACGGTTGGTAAGTAATTTCATTCCTACATTACATTCAATCTCACAAATATAATATAAATTAATATTCAACTTTAAAAGCAGTTAACCACAATTTGATATACTTACAGTTCCTGTCGATAATCAGGAGATGTTTGCTGATGAAAGCCTTCCCAATCGATTATGTCATTCAAGGATCGCGCATTAAAATTGTTTTAAAAAGCGAAAGAGAACTTGAAATTCGTGCAAAACTAGTCGATTATGGTTTTAAGATTTATAGTCATTTTGGGATTCTTCAGTTTCAATTGAAACTGAAAACATGAAGTCGGTATTACAAAGATCACTGAGTACTACGAAAAGCTCGCTCAAACAATTTCATAAAACAAAATTTATATCGCGTGTTAGTCAGCTGCCAGAAACCAAGTATTACGTTATTCTCCGTGGCAACAGTCATAACAACTTCCCCTTACTGTGGGAGAATAAACAGCAATTTCCATCATGTGTGGAGTAATACACAAGGAAAAATATAAAAAAGAATTCGACCTCTGTTGTAAGTCTTGATTAGGTTCTCAATTGAATCGTTTTAAGCCGCCATTGTTTGGGTCTTTAAAAAAGATTCAAAATTCCTAATAAAAATCCATTGCGACGATTGGAATTTTACAAACCGAAAGGCGGTGTCCGTGGATATTTGTGATTTACGCAGGCGTTTATGTGCGTAAATCCCCGAAAAGCGGACACGGTTCGATAGCTCGGATAACGACCGCCGATAAATAGGCAAATGAAGAAAGATGGAGAATTTTCATCACCCACAAACAACAGAACACAGCAGAGATTTTCCTTCAGAAAAAAAAGATATGCAGAATTTTTTTACAAGAAGCTATAGCTGTCTTATTCTTTTGGAATGAAATATCGCCGTTAATTTGTCGCGGCAGAAGGGGATGCTAAATGCTGTAAAACTGAAGAGTCACGAACGTCTATAAGTGTTCCCCGTCAGGGATTCATTGCATGAATGCAAATTTTTGTTTCCAAGGCCTGAGAAGAAAGTGAACAAGGGCTTCTTTGGGGAAAAGCTATGATAGTGTGTCAATTAACTGTGTCCTTGCCAAATCATTTCTCAGAGTTACCCTCCAACGACGAGACATCCAGTGAATCTGACCAATTTTGCCAATGGCGAGATTTATCGTCAAGATACTATCGATTTTTTGATGATGACGCAATCTAGATCTGGTGAATATCCTTCAATAGAACAAGATATCTCGTCCATCAAGCTTTGGTCAATTTTCTTAATGACAAGACACCTCGCCGAGATAACCACCAGTAGTTTCGGAAAAATATAAACGTTCAGGAGAGGAGACCCCGAAAGTGTTGCAGTCAAAAAATAGTTATTTCACTAAGACGGCTTGTTCCATATATATAATGGTATTTTCTAAAGGTGAAACGTATTATAGTTTAATCTCGCGTACGAACAAGGTGAACTGTGGACGGACATCCATATTTTGCGCCAGTATTCTTTTTCGTCCCAGGAGTGGATCTCCTCAAAATAAAATCAAGATTCTTCGTGGATCATATTTCAAGCTTTCCGACAAAGAACCATTTTTATCACAACATATAGCAATAACCGATTGTGTTGCGAGTTCATGAAAGTTCAACACACACACACAAGGTACATCTAGTTTTGGGAATACATGGTGACAGTAAAAAGTTTAATTGCTTTCAGACCTTGTCACAGAAGGCAAACAATTTTACAACCCTTTTTGATTATGAAATTTACTAAACACAAAAAATTATTAAATGAATAAGAATCCACTCTTTCCAATATCATATCCTCTCTAATGCACATGCTTTGAAAATGATACCGGAACGTCACCGATAGCCTGTTGCGTTTCCTCAGTATGGCGTAAATTCAACTACCTACCACAAATGAACATCGAGCTGCTTTTATTGAAGGTCGTTGATTTATAATACAATCAAGGTTCACCTGGGGAAAAAATAAAACCACCCCTTTTATTCTCGTGTCATTCAATGTAGAGTAATTGAAAATTTCAAGAGGAAATAACATCTTTTATAAGTTTATACAGGCAAAATGTGCATAAAAACGCCTGTCTGCATATCAAATTACGCTCTAACTTCACTATTTCCAATGAAAACAATCGATTTTGACACTAAATGTCGAATCTATATCAAAATTTAACATTGTAGGTTTCATTTGGTGCAACTGTTGTTAGACAATGAGTATGGGAAATTTGGAGCATTTAATGCTAAATTGGCTTCCTAGACATTTATTTTTATCTTCCACGAAATAATCTTCCTAACTTCCCTCAAAATTTCCATAATGTTACCACTTAAAATCTGAAATTAAATCAACGTTTCCTTCTTTGTATGTACTATAAATTAGGAAATGAAAACATTTTGAACAGTGTGACACAGTGAGAAACTCCGTTGTGCTAGAACTTTAAGAAGGGTTACTTGCAGGGCAGTTGCCTACTCCACTGTGTCATCAGAATTTCGGAATGCCGAATGTATTCTGATTGTTCATATTTGGCACCAGCTGCTGTTCTGGCGTCGCGCGCCTTACAACGACTTGAGAAGAGCAGGTGAAAACAGAGCGTCCTTTGCAGGTGGTGTTCGTCCAGATGAGCTCTGATTAGTTAGTGAATTGTACCGTTGGGTTAGTTTTGGACTGCGGAAAACCACATTAGAAACGACGGTTAGAGACGGCGGAGAGCGAGAAGCAGAGGTTGAGGTTGGTTCCCCTGGCTTGCCGGTGATATAAATACTTGTATGTATGGGAGTATACTACTGTGATGATGTTAATGAGATTATGTAAATATTGTATATATTCTTAAGTATCTTGGAATAATAACTTATCTTAGCTGTTGGTTGTCTTCTCCTTGTATACGATTCGTACTGTTTTCACGCTACCGTTTTGGAGCGACGACACAACAATAGAAACTTCATATATTTTAACGGAAATTGATTCAGAGAGACTTTTTGTGACCATGCAAAATTTCTTCATTTTACAACCGGTAGCTTTTAAACTATAAAAAAAAATTATTTATTAAAAAAAAGTTATCCAAGTAGCTTTTTGAGTATAGGTAGATATTTTAATTAACGTCGAACAGAAGCAACACAACGGACTATTGGTGACTGTCTGGGATCAAACCCTCGAATCTGACTTTAAGTCTTTAATCTTTATAAAAAAACCATAAGGCCCGGTGCATACATCCGGTTTTTCAACGTGCGCCGCCTCTGCGGCATAGAAGCCCAACTATGCACACATAACCGTGAAAAGTCGCAAGCACTCATTTCGCGCCATTTGCGATAAATATTCTATCGAACAAAACGTGTTTATTTCGTTTACTTGGTGTAAAAAAAGTATATTTTAAAATAAAATAGACATTACAGGATACAACCATTTATTAATTATTATTTATATTCCATTTATATATGAAAACAAGGTACTTCAGACCGGAGATGCGGCGCCGTGGGGATCTGCGGTACAAATTGCACGCAAATTGAACGTGCGGCGCCGGAGGCATGTGTGCATTACTCCATTGAATCTCAGACCACACTTGCATTGCGGCAGCGGCGCCGCGCGTTGAAAAACCAGATGTGTGCACCGGGCCTAATACTTTTAATGCTGCAATTCTCCAAAAAGGAAAGCTCACATATTAGTGGCTTAATTTTCTTTGCGGTCATAATAATTTCCTATCTGCAAATACGATAATTGCTACATCAGAAAAGCTTGGGTGACAATAAAATATTCCTATCGACTAAATCTTGGCTCTACAACAAGTGGAACAGGATATGGAACTGAAGAATATTTGTCACGCACTGGCACGATTCCCTTGCATGCAAACTACCCATTCATAAATCATCCATCAACGGTTTAGCTCTCGATTCCAAATTAATGAACCCATTTAATAGTTAAAATTCTTTACACGCAGAGCCTTGACCTACGGACTGAAGTGCAGGATTGAATACTGTCGAAAGCGAGTGTGTTTTGATCCTCGAGGGACGAAATGAAATTTATGAAAGTAATGTATGGAGCGTCACGCAACCACGCCTACTGGAAAGAGGACTTCTCCAAAAAGAGTAATTAAATCTACATTGCTAATCAGGTATACGTGTTCGCCTCGAGATTCCACAGCAAATAAATAGCATCGTCGAAGATTCTCCATCAGGAGAATTCGAAAATAATAACCTCTACTTTCTTTACTTATCCTCGAGATTTTCAATATTTTTTAAGGGTCAGTTGGAAAATCACAAAATTTCTTCGAATTGTGAATTTTTAAATACAGGGTGCGGCAGAAAGTACGTTCTGATTTGATTTCGAACGTCAATAAAAACAAAGCAAGATAGAGAAAGAAATCTTTTAAACCTAAAAAGTACACAGAGTATGCCATTGTCATCCATTAAGTTTTGAAGAGTACATCAGTTAAATGGCGACCGTCAATGTCGATGCAGTTTTGAAGTCGATTTCGGACATTTTGCATTGATTTGTGGACTATGTCCCGCGGAGTCACCGTGATTTCTTGCGTAATTGCTGCCTGTGGGGTTATCTCGAATCAAAAGTGTACCAACACCGACCAACAAATTTGTAAGCTCTCAAGGGAGCAATTACGCAATAAATCACGGCGATTCCGCTGGACATGGTCCGCAGATCAATGCAAAATTTCCGAAAGAGACTTCAAAACTGCATCGACATTGACTGTTTCCATTTAACTGATGTATTCTTCAAAACTCAATGGCATTCGGTGTACTTCTTAGGTATAAAATATTTCTTTCTGTATATTGCTTTGTGTTTTTTTTTTATTGACGTTCGAAATCAGAACGTTCTTTGTATATTATACAATTTATAATGAGCACATTTGATAAAAGTAAGGTAGGTATGAATTAACGTAGCACTGGAGCTATACACCGGGCAATTGGCGACGGCACGCGATCAATTCCGAAGGGAAAGAACCGAGGACAATGCCATTGTCATCCATTAAGTTTTGAAGAGTACATCAGTTAAATGGCGACCGTCAATGTCGATGCAGTTTTGAAGTCTCTTTCGGATCTGCGGACCATGTCCCGCGGAATCGCTGTGATTTCTTGCTTAATTGCTCCCTGTGGGGCTATCTCAAATCAAAAGTGTACCAACACCGACCAACAAATTTACAAACACTCAAGGGAGAAATTACGCAAGAAATCACGGCGATTCCGCTGCACATGGTCCGCAGATCAATGCAAAATTTCCGAAAGAGACTTCAAAACTGCATCGACATTGACTGTTTCCATTTAACTGATGTACTCTTCAAAACTGAATGGATGACAATGGCATACTGTGTACTTCTTAGGTATAGAAGATTTATTTCTCTGTCTTGCTTTGTATTGTTTTTATTGTCGTTCGAAATCAGAACGTTCTTTCTGCCGCACCCTGTATATTATACAATTTAGAATGAGCACATTTGATAAAATTAAGGTAGGTATGTAATTAACGTCGCACTGGAGCTATACACTGGGAAATTGGCGGCGGTCCGCGATCAATTCCGAAGGGAAAGAACCGAAGACAACAGCGTAATTTTTAACCCTCATCTCACTCTCCAAACTTCCACAACACACGCCAAACGTGAGGACATTTGAGACCGTGGCAGATTTAACGTGCAAAAGCCCCCTTGTAGACGACGGTGTTAGATTGAATTCGAATTCGCAACCCTCCGGTTGCTAATCCGTTACTCTTCTAACCGGGCTACCGAGGTCTTATGGATAAAAGTAATTAAAACACACATCATTTATGTTTTTATCAATAGAATACAGTTTCACTGTTTTAGTACATATTTTTTGTCTTTTTTGGGACACATTATATTCTATAGCTTGTTTATACTATAGAACCTTGTTTAGCTGAGGAATGTGGTCCAAGGTCACATTGGATGACCAGAAACTCGGACAATAGAAATGAAGTTGTAGAAAACAGTTATGGGGACAGCGTATCTTTGAGGCGTTTTAAAAATGATTGTGGTAGCTTAGAATGTGGTAATTTGCAACTGTCAAAAGAAGTAGTATAAGTCAGGGCTCGAAATACCCGAGTGCACAGGTGCACTGTGCACATGAAAATAAAATTGTACAAATAATTTATTCCTATTGTTAATTATTAATTGTGCACCTAGCGTTAAAAAAAGGCGGGAAACGTGTTTTATGTTATTTTGATGTTGGAACAAAATATTAGTATCGACCTCTCTCGCTCTAAAGAAACGTAATTAAAATTCCTAAATACATACTATGCGTAAACAAAATCGCTGGGCCGTAACTGGTTTATACAGGAGGAAGGTTTACTTGTGCCACTGCCACCAGAACTTTCCGAGGATCGAAACATTTTCCAGATGGCGCTGTTGAAGCGACTGTCGCGACAGCCGTGCGCCGGAGGAGGGAGGATTTAGATGCTTAAATATTTTTATTTACTATCTACTACTGATCTTTATAAACATACCCAACTAATAAAGTAATTTACATTACATTAATGCTCTTATATTGCGTTTTTTCTTAAAATATGCACCGAAAATATATACTGTGCACCTATTTCGAGGCCTGGTATAAGTAGTCAATTTCTAAGAATTTTAAATATGCTGTAGGATTGGGTTCGTTAAGTATTGTGGCTCAACATCCATATTTGGCATTGCTGGGTCAGACATACGACAATGTCAAGTCATGGAGATACACGCACAAGAAAAAGTTTGCTGACACAGAAGTGAGAAATACACGCAAGGAGGAATCGAACCTGCACCGCCAACTCGCAGGTTACTCAAGCAGTGTGGATACCCACTAAGCCACGATGGCCCCGCTGTTGGATTGGGATGGGGCAAAGACAGAGTTTGCCTTGATGTTTAAATTCTAAGGTCTTGGAAATAGAGTGCACAGAAAGGAAAGATGTTGAAATAAAATAAGAATTTTAACAATGCTCGCTTGAATTGAAGATAGAAGTAGACTGAGTGATTAGATATTTACGTTCTATGATTTAGAAACGGGAGTGCAAAAAAGAAAAGATCGGTTGAGTGAAATATAGAAATGTATCTAATGAAGAATAGGCCATATGGAAGATCCAAATGTGTATCACGAGTCTGAATTTTTTAATAGCAAATTGAAAAGTCAAATTCATGCTGTAAATGCCGAAACATTTCATTTAATAGAAGAAAAAATAGCTCCCGTTCTGATTGAGCTTACAATATGGAGCATAGGGCACGGCTTGCAGATAGGAGAGTTGAAATCAGCTAGTCGAGTACTGTTCACATAAACCACAATATTGTTATGGTTTACCCCCCCCCCCCCCCCCGATTTTATTAACTGTTTAGTTAAAACCACTCGTTAAAAGCTTTATATTTTTACACAGACACCATGCAAAATTTCAAAGGTATGTAGTAGATGAAGAATATTTTATTCAACAGTATTTGAGGTTCGAATTTCCACTCACAAAATAAAAGATTAGAGGTCTAAACAAACTGTACCGAAAATAAATATTTAAGTAAAGCGCATGCACGTGAGGGAGAGACACAACTGATACGGAACAGTTGCAGATAAAGGTAGACATAATTTGTTGATAACCTTTTGGCATACTTTTACGTTGCGCATCTTTGTGACGAATTCAGTTTTCAATATTTATCTACTATTCAAGAGTTGTGTTACTATTCAAGTTGTCTTTTTTTTATGAGAGGGATCTTCTGACAAGATAAATATAAGTGACTGTAGTGTTTGGTGATCTTTTTTTCCTGTACGCGTTCTGAATGTGACATCAGTTGGTATGTTTTTCCGAATAAGATTTGTAACATTTCCCCAAAAATAATTCCAAAGATTGGTAATTGGTACATGTTTGCTGATTGGCCAGAGCCAATAAGATCAAACTACAAGCATTGGCAAAACGACAATTAGTTGCATTTTAAGGTACCCTCGATATATATCATGCGACACCTTCAGGAGCACATCACCTTTATGTGTGCACGGGCTTCACGATCCCGAGGTACTCTAGTGATCTTTTCTTTCTTGGCATTTCCTGTCTTTAGTTAGCACGGGAGTCATGCTCCCGGTAATGCTCCCCATTAAATCGGATGTATGCACCGGACCTTAGGTGTGTTGGGGCTTGACGAGCCCGAGGTTTTCTAGTGATCTTTTCTTTTCCATGGGGTGTTATTTTGCTCCAGTGCGACGTTCATTATAATACCTACCAACCCATGGGGTTTACAGTTTTTACAAAACAAGGGGGTTGAACTCCCGGGATTCCCAAGTGAACTTTTAATGCTTTCATCCCACTACTCTGTTTCCAAAGCCATCTGTTTTTTCCTTTCACATTTTCCTCGTTTCATGATCGTGGTTCAAAATTACTTGGTGCATTCCTCGGATCTTTCTCTTGAAGACGGATCCCGGACCGTCGAGAAAAAACCCGTTGCGTTGCTCCAGTGCGACGTTAATTAAAACATCCCATTTCACGTTTTCTACTTGACGTTGTTTCGTGTTTGGCGCAGCTTGGTCAAATATGGCTCTTGCGCCGTAAATCCCCAAACAGAAAAACCGCAACGAATCAGGAATCTGCTTCCTTCAGGGTTGCCGCCATACACCGAAGGACTAAGCCCCAAAAAGAATACATTATCTGATACTTTCTATTTCCCCAATACCTATTTGACTAATCACCGCAGTGAGCAAATTATACGTCGTCTGGTTTCTATCTAATTAGGCACCTGGTTTACGTCTCTTCTCCCCCGCTAAGCCGTACATTAATCAGGAAAAAATAAATAATCAAGGTCCCAAATGTATTCCAAAAAATAAATTCTAAGCCAAAAATTATGCACTCGCGGGCCATTATTTACATAAAAGCGCACGCATCTGTATCAACGCGTGGTAAAAAAATGTTTCCAACCAAGGTTGAACATTCTGATGAATGCGAAAGTTATGGTAAAAAAAGTAATTCGGAATCTTTCTTGACCACCAATTAAAGCACCGATGGACTATAAATCTAGCTCCGTCGGATGCGGGTGTGTAACATGCTGATACTAGGAACATGGAAACTGGGTTATGCAGTGCTATCGGGATCAAGGAGAGGAGCCTTAACAATTATATTTAATCCCGACGCGTGTGTTAATGCCGGCATCTAAGAAAACTCGGAACGTAAGCCAGCTGAGCAAACATGCAGCATCAAGGTCGCTATACTCTCATCCCTGCTTGTTCCATGCCGATAAATCTTGGGATGTGATATGTTGGGATCCAATAAAAACACAGTTGTAAAAAAGGTATTAAAGGAATACAGCTTTCGAGAGTGGATGATAAATTACTTCGAAACTTTTTTAGATAGAACCTTGGTTGAGGAGTCTTTGGGGCGTAAAGTCTGTGTTGGGAAATATACAAAGGCATTAAAATTCACGTTTTTAATACCACTATATTAGTGGCTTACTAAATTCCATATCCTTCAAAATGGTATTCAAAACGTTAGGAATCCCTCACAGAGGTCAAGAGATATCCGGGTCATTTTTGGAAATCTCCCAGAAAATTAAAAAGAAATATGAAAATTAAGCTAATGTTAAAAAAAAATTTGAATTTGAAGACTTCTTATAGAATGGGCCAGAGCCAAATAACCATGCTGGTCATCTATAGAGGCTCTGACAACTAGGTTGGTAGGTATTCTCAATTTTATAAAATATTGACCAGGATCACATTTTAGTTTCTGAAGACCCCAAGTGAATTCAAAAGCGAGTGCCGCCTGCCTAGTTTAGTCGTCGAATGTTTAATTGTGACCAAGTAGGTTCCAGGTTCGAATGTTAGTGATTGTTCCTCCTAAAAGCAATAGTGGATAACCCAAAGGGTGCTCTCTCACAAAAAACCTCCAAACAATAGTGGTTGAGTAAAAAAAAAAATTTTAAGTGAATTTTAAGGGGCGCCGTTAGAATGAGACCCTATTTCCCTTTTAACACAAAATAAAATTTCAGCCCGACTCAACCTCTTCATTTTGGGTTTTGGGAACAAAAAGAGCATATGCTTTCCATAGAAGAATATTGAATGGAGAACTTTTAGAAATTATGAAACATTGATGCTTGGTATCTTGCAAAGAACGAAATGTAGAATTGAATCACATTTTAGAATGTTCCATCCAAACCACTACAATACAAATAGGATGGTAAAACCGTTGAAAGAAATACTAAATAATTTAGAACTAATTTAGCACAATAATTCCATCTCATCCACACTTTTAAATACATGAATCCTTTTTACCACTTCACTTTAGGTTGGTTGGTTGGTAGTTGAATTTACGTTCTCACTGGAGAAAGACAACGGGCTACTGGCGACAATTCGGTATGAATCCCGAAGCGAAAGATCCGAGGACAGTACCTTATAATTTTGAGCCATGTTTTGATCCCCTGAGATTTCACTAAACTCTCAAAGCTTCCACATCAGGCCAATATTAGGACATTTGAGGCCACTACAGATTTAACATGCTCCAGCGCGCTGGCACGCTTGTCTTTGGTTGGATTGAGTTTCCTCGAACTCGTATCTGGTTGCTAATACATGAGTCCAACTGGATTACTTTGTCCCTACTTCACTTTAGGATAGTTGATTGAATCAATTCACTTTTGAGTTCCGAATTCTAAACAGACGGATTGAAGACAAGCTGCTAAATTGCTTAGCAATCTATTGTACAACGGTGGTATGAACGCAAATTGAAAAAATGTAATAATGGTTCGCGGATACTAAAACTATTTAGGTAATTAGTATGGGAGAGAAACAGTCACGGGAGGAATATTGTGGCTAATTACGTAAAACTACGATACAAAATCCATGGTAAAACTTTTCAAAACAGTACTAGATACGGTGGATTAAATGGCAAGATTTCCGATCCACACTTTAAGCCATCCAAATCATTTTCACAACTTCATTTTGGGACAACTGATTCGATCGGATGACTTTTCAGATCGAAGATTTCCTCAAATCAAAAAATCACCGCTGACGAACAAAAGAAGAGTGATACATCGAGGCGCTTTACAGCGAGGGGATAGCGGTTAATCAAAGAAAGCGCACTGACAGGCGAGATCACAAACCGCGTCAGAACGTCTCGTCGAACCAGCAGTTTTGCAACAAACTGCATACTTTTGTTGCAGTCTCGGGATCTCGTGCAGAAAGAAACCCGAGTACCTATCCATCCCCAACCTTCCAGACGGGTTTCCACGAGATAGCGTTGTCCCACCTGTACGACACCTCGCGACGTGACGAGAAAGAGAACGAGCCTCCGACTGATACAGTTGCCGGGGAATCTTCAGGGGGCCCGACACAAGGGCCCCGCCGATAAGATGCGCGATGTTTTATGGAAGTACATCACTTCCAAGGACTACATAAAAGATAAGTGCGTGATTGGAATGCACATTTGTGGCGTAAGATGCTGAGGAGGTGATACAGATACGGAAAAAAATGTTCAAGAACGAACTCTTCTCTTTGGTACATTCAAGGAATCTGGTGGATTCAAGGATAATGTTGATAGTGTTTTCGTTTTATTCTACAACGGGGGGCATTCCACTGTCGAGTATGAGAATCAAGCGCATGATTTAATCGTGAAAATAGCTGCATCTAATAATTTTTCTATCGATCAAAAAATCTTTTGAAACCTTTTTTTTCCAAGCCTGATCACTGACCTCTCGGTCTTCGGAACTACATGGGGTGAACTGACGGCTATTTGTAAAGGAGCGCTCAATGAGTGAAGTAAAAATTACATCTCTCCTCAATGATGAGAGCTAAGGGGAATTAACTCTACGACTATTAAAGTTCACGGAGCAGACCTGTGGTGGTTCGAAACAAATATGTTTATTCGTTACTCTGGATTAATTACAATGGTAAGAATATATACATTTTAATAACGATGAAAATAAAAAGTAATAACGATACCCAGGGATGCATCCGCTAAACCTATAAGATTAGTAGAAGAGAAAGCGTTAGTATAAAGATTTTAAAGGGTTAGTGAAATCAGAGCTCGATGCCATAGCGGCAAAATCGGAGCCCTGGGAAAACGCTAGCTTTCTCGAGAGAGAAAGCCTAGCTACCTAAAGAGGAAAACCAAAGGAATGCCCTCTTTCGGACTGGGGGTTTTCCCCTCCCAAACAGATTGCAACTACGCGCACTTAACGCCAAGCGCATTACCAAGGCAAGTAATTATCGTCCCTTTTGGGATTGAACCCTACAAGTGAGATGCCGCTACTACGAACAAGGACAATCATCTACAAACCGGGATTCGAACCCACGACCTCATAGGTGGCAGACAAGCGTTATGATCACCACCTTTCCTTCAAGTACGTTTATCCCAAATTTTGGATACACAGTAGAACTTTGATTATCCGAGATACCTAATTCTTCTCTTTGGAAAAGTGAAATTCAAGGATTCGGAACATTTAGGACTATTATTTTTGTTTGCGTAGTTGCAATGTTGAGTATGAGAGAATCACACAAAGATTTCAGTCATGAAAATAGTTGTATCTTTCTCATTAATTTTTATCAATAAAAATTTTTTTTTGAAAATTTATTATCTTCCCTTCAAGAACGTTTATCCCAAATCTTGAATACACAGCAAAACTTTGATTATTCGATATGCCAATTCCTTCTCTTTGGTATATTGCAGAAGTTTAAATTCAAGGATTCGGAACATTTAGGAATATTATTTTTGTTAACGTAGTTGTAATGTTAAGTATGAGAGAATCACCCAAAGATATTAGTCATTGAAATAGTTTTATCTTTCTTATTAATTTTTATTAATAAAAATGTGTTTTTGGACATTATAATCTTTTACCTTCAAGTACGTTTATCCCAAAAATCTAGGAACTACAGTAAAACTGATTATTCGAGGTACTAAATTCTTCTCTTTGGTATATTCAAGACATTTTTGGCGAATATACTGTCATGGAGAAACATTGTGACGAAATATTATTGCTGATGAAATAATGTGATGAAAAATGCGAGGAAGTAAAGCAAATTCAGAAAAAGAATTTAATGTATCCAACCAACTCTTCTGATTGAAAAAATATATGGTAAATTCAAGTACTCGGAAAAAAGAATGTTCAAAACGACCTCTTCTCTTTGGTACATTCAACGAATCTTTGGGTGAATTCAAGGTATCGGAGAATTCAGGAAATATTTCTGACATTTTATAAGTTTGTAGCATTTAAATTAATATATTTAACAAAATCTTAATGTCTTATGTTGTACCAGATTTTCAGCACCTCTGCCATTTATAAACAACCCAAGGAAACGTGACTAGCAGAGATCATACAAAATTTTAACTTATTAATGAAGATACAAAATCTGGAAAAGTGCTTCATTTTAGAGGATTTATAAATAATTTCCTAAATTTCCGAATATCCTTGTATAAAGTCAGAAAGATAGTAGCATAAATTTGTGCATTTAATAAGGTAATAAATAGTCTCCAAATCACATAAATTGTTCTCGTGATTTTATTTTTGTTTCAAATTTAGAGTGACAGAAACTAGAGGAGCGGAATATTTCAATGTAGAATTTATGGATCAAAAGAACGAATGAACCTAATCTGCAGGAAGATAACTCAGCCTTATTGGCTTACAAAAATAATATATGACGGAATAGCTATCACATTGTTTTTGTTTTGACTGTGTTGCTTCATACTATTTAGCAAAAATAACGCTAGCACTTAAATTACGCAGGAATATTTTGCGCGTTTTGATAAATGTAAATTAAATAGAAGTTTCTCACTCATTTGAAAGTGAAATAAAAACTGATAAGTGGTGTAAAGAACAATAGAAAGAGAAGATCTATGTATGTGTATTTCCGGTGATCTCATCTCTTTAATCCATAGTTTAGTCAGATCGAAAAACCGAAGTATGAATTTCGTATATTAAATCTGGAACTGGTTTTACCGCAGGTGCAATAGTTCCATACTTTAAGATATGATTAGTTAATGTAATGAAAATTTACAAAACTCTAAATTCCCCTAGTATAGATAAAATAATAAAATTTATAAAAATATAAATTGAAATATACGTAATTTAATGATGAAAATCGACAATTTTGATAATTACATTTTGTTTTAGTAATGTTTTCAACTTTTAATAGAACAAACATTCAATTGTTTTGTAATGACCCTTGAATAAGTAACGACCCTTTTTTACATCTAAAAGACATCAGCAAAGTACGATGCAAAAGTAACTTCGCCACATCGTTAATTTATAGCACCAGAGCTTCCTTTTCACTCCAATACGATTTTCTATTGATAATTAAAATAGATTAAACGCTACAACACATTTTACATTTTTACCTCACTACAAACCTCAATGAAGCAATACTGATTAACTTGCAACTTCAAATCGATTTGACGAGAGAACTTTATAGACTGCGATACCACGGGAGGTACTGTCACATTACACTCAACGTGAACTGTGAGGGATGCCTTCTTGGAGGACATTGGGGAAGATGGCCCGAATTTAAGTATCATCTTTAAGAAACCAGGAAACTTCAAGAAGCGATCCCGACTTCGAATGGCAACGTATGTCATTCGAACTAGTTCAATTCTTTCAACTGTAAATTCCCGATTGGCCTCGATATTTTCAGTACCATAAGTTTTCCTGAACTCTCGTTTCACAGGTGGATGTGCAACCTGTTTAGGAAAAATGTTCTGTGTATCAACTATTATATCAACTAAAATCAACTATTTTGTAAATTCTGATACAATTAGATTTGGTCTAGTTCTGACTCAGAAAAATGTTTTAACTTCAAAAATTTTCCAGCCATGATCGAATTAAATTGCATTTGGTAAAAAGCTGTGAAGAGTTATTCGCAAAAAGAAAAATTTTGCATACCTGAGCATCGTTATCCAAAACAAAAATTCCAACACCACAAACCATCAGGAAGCGCATGGTCGAACTCCGTGAAATACCATGACCGTTCGCAACAAAGTACACACGCACACACAAGGCACCACAACGCGGGGCAGACGGAGGCAGCAGGTGTCAAAGGGTGCAGCGCTTGTCAAATGAACATAAACTTCACCTTCACAATCGTCGCCTCCTACAGGAGCATTGCACACGATAAGGTGGGGAACAACAAAACGAGAGAAGGAAACCCGCGAGCACAGAACGCAGAAGCCTCCGCTCGTACCACGCGGCCTGTTGGGAGCAGACGACCTTCCATGGAGCGCACTTTCTTCTGCTCTTCGCATCTGGCAACATCGGCTATCTGACGTCACGGGGATCGAGATTCGCTTATTGCGCTTCGATTTGCCAGCCCGTTTGCTCTCGGAGCGGTTTGTTTTCGTTTTTGTTTTGGAGGGGTTTTCTTTCTTTTTTGTTTCTCCAGAGATGTGTTGTCCATGGAAATGATACGTGGTAATTTTTTTCATTTTCTTGGAGTCTAGCTCGGGATATGTGTTTTGACTGCTGTGTGTTACAGTTTACGTTTTTATAAAATCTGTTTCATTGTTGTGCTATGCAGGTTTAGCATCAGAATGTGGGTTTTAATACTTAAGTTTCTACCCGTCATCAAATAAAAATTTCAATTTATATATTTTGTGAACCTTGAATTGAGGTATGATTAGAGCACACAAAATAAAAATCTTGAAAAATTGTCTCAATACATTTATCTTTTTATATTCTTCTGTACACATTGAAATTAAATTTCAATCTCATCTCAAATAAAACTAAATAACTAACTCTCTGACCGTCACAAGATTACCCAGCCTATCCAGTTTTTCTTATGAAATACTTCAAGTTTGTCAAATTGGTGTACTGAATGACAACTTGAAAATTTTTACGTTAAGATTTTTACTTGTCACCTAGAAAACTAATACGTGTAAACTTGAATCTTTCGACCACCAACATTCCTGAAAAACGGAATAAAATAAAATCCTTCCTGTGAGTTAACCCTACTCGAAATGAACGAACCCTGTTTCTATAGGAACCGCTACTACCCAGACTTATAGGTAAGTGTCGGGAGCAGTTCTCTGGGTAGACAGACAATAGTGTAGTATTTCTTTGCTTCCACACAGAATGGCTAAAGAGCCACGCCTATTGGTTGAAAGAAACATAGGAAAGATTCTACTGGTCAAGAATGAAAAATTGGTGAGAAATCATACAAAAAAAGACTGCCGGTTACTGAACTGATATATGCGTGTGAGTCCTTCTGAGTATTTTAGTATTTAGTATTTTAGTATTTAGTATTTTAGTATTTAGTATTTTAGTATTTAGTATTTTAGTATTTAGTATTTTAGTATTTAGTATTTTAGTATTTAGTATTTTAGTATTTTAGCATTTAGTATTGCTTCTTTCCACGACACTTATAAATACTAAATAACAACTTGAATTGGTTGAAAAAAATCCTAGTGGGGATTCCATTGGTCAAGGCGGTCAAAACTAGTGAGAAGTCATACTAGGAAGAATGAAGTTTGGAGAGGTATACCGAGTTGTTTAGTACTGATTCTTCCTCACAACACGTATAAATACTAAATAATCATACGTATTGGTTGAAAAAAACTAGTGTGGATTATCCTGGTCAATGCAGTCGTAACTGGTGAAAAGTTATACAGAGAAGAATTCAGTTTGGAGAACGAATGGGTCTAACGTGTGAACACCTCAGAGGGTTAAAAGAAGTCAGTAAAACTGGTATAAAATCTGGGCTGAAGCAGAACAATGATGAAATTAAAATATTCTTCATAGAAAAATTCCTAATGTTTCAATTTAATCTGAAAAAAACTACAAAAGAAGGGACATACTTTTCATCACTTGCTGTTTCCCATCGACGGAAAAAATTGACAAGAAAATTTGAAAGATACTACGCTTGAAAATATAAAGATTGTTCAAATTAATATTATCTAACTAATCATCCAAACAAAAATGGTGTCACCCATAATTATATCTGCTCGTTATTTTAAATATGAATATTATTTCACCATTATGATAAATGCTTGTGTGATCTGTTCCACTCAGATAACACAAAGCTCCGATAATCGATAAAGAAGTCGCATTTTATCTTTTTTCCCCTCCTCCCCTGCATGGATACATTTTTTTTTATTGAAAGCAGTCGAATATTTTCGTAGGAAATTTACATGGTGGTAAGCGTAACTTTTAATATATGCTGTGTCATGTTCTTTTCGAATCTTTTAGAAACTGTACACAACGGTATTTACGCTTCACAAATCCGTCCTCACCTTGGCGTGATATGAATGTTTGGAGAGAGTAGTACCAGCTCAGATGGGAGCTTGTCAAATGACCGCAGTTCAAAATTACGAGGTGGTGTCCTCAAATATTTCTCTTCATAATTGATCCCAGACCGTCGCTAATAGCTTTTTATGTCTTGCTCCAGTGCGACGTTAATTCAATTACCTACCTCAACACAGTTTACACAACTTACCACCCCTGATACTCTTGAAAGATTTTACGTTTCATAAATATTGAAACATAAACATAGCTGAAGGATTTTAATTTACAAACTGCGTTCGGTTGGAGTGTAAAATGTTAAAAGCAGCATTAAAAAACAGCTTGATGAAAGAGAAAATTGATATTTTTTGTACAAAATGTTTTTATTGTAGACGCTTTTGAACTCAAAAGACTCGTCTTCATTCTATTATCAGAAAAACCAAATGGCATAGGACAGAAGATGATAAAGTCAAGCAGATTATTCATATGTATATTTGCTCAGCGTTATCAACAGCCCATCCCCCCCACCGAACCTATTTTCTCTTTGTGGTGGGTGGAAAACGCCTGTACAGATTTTGCTGGATAAATCAACAGGTGTGATGTCGCTTGTCAATCATACATCTCATAAGGATACATTAAACGATGTACAATGTATTCTAAAAACTAATAAAGTGTATTTTAATTCCGTGGGTTTTAAACTGAAACAGATGATGATATTTTTTTCATGTAGAAAGATGCCCAGGGTTTAATGCAATGAGCGTTGTATCTTATCTTAGCAGGAATTTATTACAGAAAATTTTATAACCGTTATACAAAATATTTATATCACCGTATTAGTGTTTTGCGTTTTTGATTTAGATGATGTGTCGGAGAGAAACTTTCATTGCGGATTGATGATACAGTTGATTCATACTATAATGCATGCAGAATTATAGGGAGAAGCTAGAACCCTAATAGAAGCAGATTTAGCTAGCACGCACCATGATGGATACGCATTAGTGAGCCACAATGGCTGCAGAATCAATGATCACGTACCATAATGTAAACAACATCGAAAAAGCATTTTTTAGTTGAGCAAAATGTTGGTATTTTCTCCTATATTTTATAAGAAACTAGCCGAATAACCAGGCGCTGCTCGGGTTTCAAATATGACAGCGACATTTCTGTGTTAACTCAAATACACAAACACTGTAGAACGTGTTTCCTTATCCATGTCCAATTATTGCAGGAAAACAAACTTAAGATTTTAAAATTGGGGCTTCAAGAGGTACTCTTAGGACTACCTGCATGCCAATTTTCGTGGCTACAGATTGGTCTGAAGACTGGGAAGAAATAGCCTATGCTTTCCGCGATGTTCTAAAGTATGTGTACCAGAATTTGGTGTGTATTTTAGTCAACCGGTGTAGATTTGGTATAGAGAATACACACACATCAGTTTTTATATATAGGTTTGCCATATCGCCAATATTTCTGTGAAACAATTTAATCCATTCAAGTAAATATCATACAACTTCGCAAACAGGTGAAATACATTTGAAAAAATATAATTAAATTTTGTTCTATAGTTTCAAAGAGTACAGTAGAATCTTGAGTATCCTAGTTGCGCATTAAAGGAGTGTCCGAGTTATCTGAGCCGAATTTTCTTTAAGATTCCTGAATTATTGTAAAAGTATAGCAATAAATACACAGTGTGACACAAATTCAAGTATTCCAGAAACAATATCAACCCGTGCTTTATGAATCTAGCAGTAGTAGTGACATCTAATAGAGCGAATAATTTTCTATATTTCGCAAATCTATTTTACACTATCCAAGTTCCTGGTTATTCCAGGCGGTCTCGGTCCATATTACCTCGGATAACTATATCAGATAGGTACTACTATATCAGATCAAAAGAGTGTTTTTTTACTCTTAACAATCAAAGCCTTTTCACTACAAAATAGCTTTTATTATCTTCAAATATTGTCATGAGTGTCTTAATTTTTATTTCTTAAACTTCACCACGAAAGCATTCCAGTATTTACTCTAAGGCTAGGCTTTCACTTGCGATTTCTAGTCGCACGGTTTTTCAGTCGCAAAAATAAAACTCGTAGTTACAAATACAAGTGCACAATCGTGCGACTGAACAATCGCAGCGATTAAGAAGTTGCAACCTGTCCTATTTTCGCTGCGATGCGATTGTTGCTCTACCCAATGAATCACACAGACATGCATAGACCTACACCCACTTGCGATAGTTTAGTCGCAGTTCTGAAGCAGTCTTGTTCTGGTCTCTGCTTAAAACACTGCAAATGCTTGTCTAAAATGTCTGACAACGAATCTACCGGAGGTGAGGATGGACGAATATTAATAGCAATTGATACTGAGTTACTTATTAAAAAAAATTTGAAAAGAAGAAAAATTTATAGATATTGAGATTGCAATTAATGTACCAATTATTCCCAACAATTCATCAAAACTACTTTTTGTCATTAGGTAATACTGGAAAAACTTTGCAGGGTGCTCACATAAATCATTAAATAGCTTGTAAAACTACCTTTTCAATGATCTTTGACTTGTTATTGGCCCAATGTACCAATAACGATAATTCCTCCATTTACATCTATTAAAATAGTACCGGTTGCATGTAATTGATACTGAGTTACTTATTAAAAAAATTCAAAAGAAGAAGAATTTAAAGAAATTGAAGATTGCAATTGATGTACTAATTATTCCCAACAATTCATCAAAACTACTTTTTGTCATTCGGTAATACTGGAAAAACTTTGCAGGGTGCTCACATAAATCATTAAACAACTTGTAAAACTCCCCATTCAATAATCTTTGACTTGTTATTGCCCCATTGTACCAATAACGATGCTTCCTCCATTTACTTCTCTCCCGAATTAAAAGAGCGATCGCACAAGTAGTTTCAATGACATCCATTGGAAAACTGTATTAATTCAACGATACATCTATCTCAGTGTGTGCACCTTGTAGATTTTCTGCGGCAGCGATTTTTTGGCCACAGCGACTAGAAATCGCAAGTGGAGTCCTATCCATAAGCGACACATGCAGATATTTATCAACAAAAACTGAAATGTTTTCCGAAGCAGAATATACTAAATTACCTTTGTGGTTAGAAGGAAAGTTTGTTGACTTTTCCCAGCACATTAGCGAACGAAAAATAATTTTAGTCAAAACAGATTACTACCTGTCCCCCTGATAACATCCGCTTACCATCTGCATAAATCTTTCACCAAAAGAGATCTCTCGTTTCCATTTCAAGGCTCCAAGTTGAAACTCCTTTAATTATATATCAGTTCATCAATGATGATGCTGAGATTCAATATTCATTGCTATCCTCCCTGTTTGTATTATGTTTCGCTATGCGTTGTTGTTATTCCGTCTTATGATGAGCTATTCTTCGTATTTTAGCATGTAAGAAACGTTTATTTATTCCATCCGCAATAAATATATAAATATTTTGTGAATCGTTACTGCAGAAAAATAGCATTAAGAATGTTCGAAGATTATAACCTTATCTTTTCAAAGGAACAATCGCAGGAAAGATATTCCATCCCTAAATAAGTGAGCAACAATAAGACAATTTACGAATTCTAAATTTCCGAATTTTTATATTGCCTATGAGTTTTGAATTTTTAGATTGCCTTCGAGTTTTGAATTTTTAGATGAAAGGTTCGCTTGTCGTATTTGTATAAACAAATAATTTTTTATCATCTTGTTAAGGGTGATAACAAAATATTTGTTTATGCATTTTTCGTTAAATGACAATGCTTCAATTCGGTCGTGCTAGTCAAGGAAGTATTTATAATACGCTATTTACAAACTTAATGATTTTATACAGAATAATCTTGATTACCAGTTGTGACTAACTTTATGCCAGTGTTACTTGAGTTGAATTTTATATCGAATTTCATTGCTTTATAAATCTTTTAGGTTGGTAGGTATTTAATTAACGTTACAATGGGACAACGCAACGGTCTATTGGTGAAGGTCTGGGATCAACCCCAAAAGATCCGATAATCTTATTGGAGCAACTGAATCAAAATGTTGAGCACACAGTAATTTTCTCTATGTCCTATGAGACTGTTTTGCGTCATTATGGTCGATAACTCTCTATATGTCCCCCACAGATCAAACTTCCACACCACGCTATCATGAGAACATTCGAGACCACAACAGATTTAACATGTACCAGCCTTCTTGTACTCGACGGTTTTGGATTTAATTGGAAGTAGCAAACCTCAGGTTACTAATCTGCTACTCCTCCAACCAGGATAACACGGTCCCGGGCAGTAGGGCCACACTAACTGCTACTATAAATACAACAAATATTACCTTAAAAATCCAAAGAAAATGGACAACAGATTACAAACAGTAAAATAAACTTTTCGCAATGCTCGAGTCCCCTCTAGTTCTCGGAACCAGTGTTTCCCCGCCTATGGTGTGATCTTGCATTGCACTATTGAAGTCAATGCCAATGGGACAAGGTGTTCAGACACCACAATGGAAATGACAGGCTGCAAACTCGTGCAAATAAAAACCATTTCCTTCTGTTAACGTGCAAAGGGGAGGGCAAAGGAAATAGCAAGACCACATATTTTCCCAGAAAAGGGAGTCGCCGAAGATTCTGTATCTCGGAACCAACTCACGCAACCCTTTCCCGATCACCGCAATGGGCCATCCCACTGCTGCCACCTGTGCAGAATCCAGAAGTTCCGTTACCAGCCATCGGGTGGTCGAGGAAGAGAGAGAGAGATGTCATTTTTGTTGTCTTTTTTTGGAGAGCGGTTGTGGAAAAGCGTGGTCTATTCGCCCACGCGGTCGCTGCTAAGAAAACAAGGCGAGGCTGTTTTAAAAGTTTTCACGAAATTTTAATTTGCATGTCGCCGAAACAACACTGAAATTATCGGGTCTTTTGTTCTCTTGAGGCATTTGTCTTTTTAGGTTTTCGCTGAGATGAGGTTAACGCTCGGGGTTTCCAAAGAGGAAGGTTCTCGAGGAAAACGGAGCGTAGTTGGTTCGCCTCCTTTGGCCTTGTGTTTGTTTGGAAAACAAGCGGAATTTCTTTTTGCCTTTGATGAAATGAAAAGATGTCCCGGAAAAGAATGCGATGAAGTCAATTAAAATCCCATCAGAAGAAATGCATTGTACAATATAGTTAATGGTTTGGGAAATAAGTCGCGCCCCAATTTAAAAGTGTACCAAGAATATATTAACCCTCTCGACAACACGAGTTTTCCATATGGCATAGTATTTCATTTCCCTCACAATACACATATGTAAATAACAACATCGATTGGTCCAAAGAATCTAATGAAAGATTCTATTGATCCAATTAGTGCTAACGAGGTATAGAAGTTTGGAGAGTGAGGTGCCACCTCAGGTGTTGACTTAACTCCATCATGGGATACCGACCCTACAATTGGGTTTATGGTAAACAAAATTTCCCATAACGTGAAAGAAGACCAAATGAGAATCAATATGGCATGGTGGAAAGCAGAAATTTTGAGTTAAGAAATGCACACGCAGGTGCTGCTTAAAAAAGTTTTCTATGATGTTAAAGAGGCGGCAATTAAAGTGTCGTAGTCCAAAAGAGAACTTAAACCGCTTGCTTGAGTTCAAACTCCCTGGAGGCCACAAATCGTACGATTTGTATTATTTTACTTTGTAGCAAGGGATGAACAGCCAGGCGTCGTAGTATTGAGGCTCAGGTGTTGGCCTCTTCATCTGACCCCGGTTTAAAATTACGAGGAGTTGCCCCAGGATCTTTCCCTTCGCGATGGGTCCAGGACCGTGGCCAATATGTCGTTGCTCCAGTGGAGTTAATTCAGATATCTACCTAGTGGTCCAGAAAATCATACCTGATTAGCAGTCATGCAGGTTGCAGAACGGATAGATACGTGTGAATCGTAAGAGGGTTGAGAAATTTCACATCTTCTCCAGAACGCAACTAAAAAGATTTGTTTACACGGGAAGGCCAAAAAGACTTTAAAAATCTTTTAAGTACATTCAAAATGTCGTCAGAGCGAAAGGGGTTAAGTCTGACCTTTGATGAGTTCAAAGGAGTCAAGTGCAGCATTCTAATTTAAAAAATAATATATGCTTAATATCAAAATTAAATAAATCGACGAAACTGAATTACAATTGTTTGTTTTATCATGGCATTCCTTTTCCTCCTGAATATTTGTGAGAAAGAGAAACATTAAAATTAAGATTCGAAGAGAAAAAAAGCCCTTTTGACATAACCTCTTTTGCTCTAACATGGAAAATACGTAAAGCAGAAAAGTTGTATGAACCAGCAAAAACCTCTCGAACGCTCTTTGGCGTCATAAAATCTTAATTTGCCTGTAATTAAACAGCTTAATTTGCCTGGAATTTTTCTAGCTCAACTCAACTATTTTCAACTTGCTATGCCGTGTACAGACACGAAATTAAAAAAAAAAGCGTTACACAAGAGATCAATAAACACAGAACAGCAAAAGCTGTTAAAAGTCGAGCCATCGGAAGAAGAAAAACATAAGCAGGTGAAGCGGACAAAGCTCAAAAAGCTGTTCGATAACGATATGAAACTCCTTGAGAAGCACAGGCGCGACTTGAGGTTTGTCTGAAGCAAAAACTCTTAAAAATTGCTGAGAAAACATATGCGAGATTTTTTTTCTTCTGGAGCATAAAAACTCTCGGTCGTAGCCGCATATAGTAAAGATAGAATTTATTTAATAGAATTTGTCGTCTGAGATGTCTAGAGTCAGATATATATGAATCTTAAAAATTACAACTCGGTTTCTTTGTGCACAAAATACTAGGGTGATAGATTTGGATATAGAACATTTAGTATGGAACATAGCGCTCTTCAAAGAACAAAGATAACGAAGATTGAAAGAACAAAATCTACATTTAGAATTAAAATCAAGTCAAGAATCTTCAAAATCTACGCTTTTAATGCAAAAGTGCAGAACGTTATGATAGCGCGAAACAATTCTCTAAGGTGCTGGTTTAAGGTTAGGTTAGTAATTAATCTCTTTGGATTTTTTAGAGCGCCTTTTTCGATTCACTGCAGTTATTAGTTTTGCATCATGAATCACTTACATCACACAAAGATAGAAAATAGCGAATTTAAATACTAAAGTCACGAACCGCATAAGTTATTGGACAAATCCTTTCGAAAGGTAACAACTAATCACGATATTATAATCCATACAAATTGCCCCTCCTCACAGAAACCGCATGAAGAAACCTCTAACGGATTAAAAACCAATGTAATAATGCAGCTTACGGGCACAGGTTACTTTTCAAGCTATATATAAATGGAGCTACTATCCGGAATCAATAACGAAAGAAATATGAAATAGAAATGTAGGAAATGAACCTGGTATTATGTAATACGTGCCTCTAACTGTAAGGTCACTTGTGGCTACGTATTTTGTTTTATTCATCTTGACCTTGAATAGATACAAGGGAGCGGCTGTTGTTTACACATTTTTTTACGGCTTCTAATGAATGAGAGGAGTTTAGAGGAGGAGAAGGAAAAAAACATTGTCTACGTGCTTGCTTGCTTTCTACGTCGTTGGTCACCCTTTCATCTTTCCGATACCTGATTAAAGATTTTCCTGCGTGTAGAAAGGGAATACATGATTGGACCAAAACCGAGCAGAAATCCGTTCGCTTCCCTGTTGTTGTCCAATGCTAAATGTGCAATAAAATTTTTACGCTCTCCGAATGGGCCAGTAAAAGCGAGATACAGGAAATTCCTACTTTATTGATTAAAATCTTCCATCGGATTTAATAATCAATGTCTGGATCCATTCGACTCAGAGCATTATATTTCGAGGTCATCAATTAATAATTTAAATGCATTTCCTAATATATATTGTGTTGAACGAATGGATACATAAGATTTCTTTGGGCCATATAACGTCTAACTTCCGCTAACAGAATCCCAGTCAATTCGAGTAGGTAATTGGTAATTATTAGTTAACGTCGTATTAGAGCAACACAATGGGCTATTGACGACGGTCCGGGATCAATCTCTTAAGGGAAAGATACGAGGAACCACGATCAGATGACGAAGCAACACCTGAACTGGCACCCCACTCTTCAATTCGCGTAGGAAGGTATGTATTTAATTAACGTCGCACTGGAGTAACACAACGGGCTATTTCGCGGCAATCTGAATTCAGTAGAAACTGAGGAGAGCCACGCATACGAAATAGCTTGTTTGTCTTGAAAATTTTCACACCTGCTCACTTCAATGTACCTGAACCTAAGTTAGTCAGTATCTACTGGATTCAGATTGATTCGGATTGGCCCAGATTTTTTTATATGAAGCGGCCATTAGGCTCCATTCACACCAACAGAATCCGGATCAATCTGAATGCAGTAGAAATAGACTGACGAAAATTGTGTGAAAGCCGCTTTGATTTGCAACAGTCCAAAATAAGGAAGGTTCCTCGTTCGAATCCAAGTGAGTGCACGGATGTTTGTAAGCGTATGGTGTAGAGGCGGCTGGTGTACCTTAAATCTGTCGTCGTCGAAAATCCTCACGTTGGGTTAGTGTGGAAGTTTGGAGAGTGGGGTGCCGGCTCAGGTGTTGTCTCGTCATCTGACCGTAGTTCAAAAGTATATGGTGTTATCCTCGAATCTTTCCTTTGGGTTTTGATCCCGGACCGTCGTCAATAGCCCACTGCGTTGCTCTAGTAAAGCGTTAATTAAAAAATTTTTTAACGTAAATAATATTTTAGAAATTTCACATCAACACCATATGTTCCATTATACGTCGCTAATTGGCTGGATTTTCATGGCGCGAAGACCATATTTGGCCAAGTAGCGCGAAACACAAAACGAACGATGCCAAGTAATAGGTATATACTAGGGGGCCCGCCCCCTGCTCGATAACGCTCGCCAACCCCCGGAGGATTGCTTCGCAATCCGCATTGGATCGCGGCGCGAACCTTAGCTCGCTTCGCTCGCATCAATGAAGACATGTGTCCTAGCAGAAGGAAATGTTTACAAAATATGATTTTCCAAATCTAAATTTTTTGCTGTTTTTCAGAAAAGGGTGGAGGGCGAGAAAAAAAAATCTAATCCAATCAGAGCACGTTTAATTTCACTTCAAAACACGGTTTAATTCCAATCAGATAACGTCTTTAATCCTAATCTTCTTAATAGGGTTGCCATAAAAACAGCCAAAGGAAAGGTTAACACTTTGGCGAGAAAAAAGACAGTCCCGTTTGCTACCACTCCACCCAGAAAAGATATATACACACACAGTACCTCTAAAATCAGAATTCAAATGAAAACCTTGAGCAAATTTTGACTCGAAATGTGAGCGCTGATTTGCTGATTTGAATATTGAATACCCAGCATGTTGTTTGTATGTACATTTACCCCTGCACTTGAGCCAACCACGCTTTTTCATTGAGTTTGTAGTCGAAAGTTGTAGTGCAAGCGTCTTGTTGAACTATAATTGTTGACCCTGAAAAGGACCTTTTTTTAAATGTCCCTGAAAAGATCCTCCGCTTTATTTGATTTCTATTATTAACTGCACAGCTCGACTAAAATTCATTTTTTTTTCAATAAAATTTCATCCGATAACGCTATAAATTCAATTGAAGCGCGAGGCTTCGTGATAAGCAAACAATCGTACAATATTGCCAAAACGCAATAACTAATAACGTTTTTTTTGCGTGCCACGTAAGAGAATTATATATATAGATAACAACAAAGAAAGTTTTGCCTATAACGTGCCATTGGACTTTGCCATTACCCCCAAATGTTTTTTCACAGACTCAATGCCTTCTAGTATATATTTTTTTACACTGGGATAAGAAAAGAAGGACGTTTATACCGACACATAAGAATTGCTTGGTCTGTTTATCGCGCAAGGACCATATTTCGCCATGTTGCGCCAGACACAAGACAGACAACAAAAGGTGCAGAAAATGTTTCAGGGCCCAATATTTCCGCAGAACACAATTTATTTTGTCCAAACTTTCCCCGAAAACGTCCCCGTATTTTCATTCCAGTTTAAGCGACTGTTAGAGTTCAATGTTGATGATTAAGAACTCTCCTTAAGACTATTACTTACGAATTAACAAACAAACTAATATTTGTTCCAATAAAAAAATAATTTTACATTGATGGATCGTATTTGGTGTCACCAAGAAATGGCAGCCTTCCTGTCACTGCAAAGAAAACAAACAAAAAAAAGGGGAGGGGGCGTAAATATAATCGCTAGCCAAAATGTTTGTTCGTCGCTGATAACAATTGAATGTGTAGAGGTTTTTTTTTAATAAACTTGGGCAAACAATTTCCCTACAGTTGCCTGAATTTCCCCCGAACCTCGTTCGCGCGTTCGAACATATTCTGCACCCTTGCAGACAACACCAAGTAATGTACGTAATTGCAAGGAATGTTTTATTTACACAGAAGTGAGGGGTGAATCGAGCCTCCACCGCCTATAACTCGTAGCTGAGCTGCCTTAGTGTTAAAATCAGAATGAAGGAAGTATGTTCGAAAACACACACAAAGCGCGGGAAAGGTGTCAAATCAACAAATTGACGTGTTGGTTCATAGGCTTCTGAATTAGAAATGTAATGACATGGAATTAATGAATCTGTGCTCGGGAATTCACTGGAGAAATAAATAGCGAATATAGAGTGGTTAAAAGAAAAGTGTTCGGATTTAAAACAACATACGTGTATGAGTTAGGGATGCGACATCGATGTCGATGTTTTCAAAACATCGATGTTTTTTCTAAAAACATCGATGTATTTAACATCGATGTATTGGAGTCGATGTTTTCGAAACATCGATGTTTATACGTGTCGATGTTTTTACGTTGTCGATGTTTTTACGTTGATGTTTTTACGTTGTCGTTTTTTTATTTTTAAATGAAAAAAGTACCGTTATAAAAATTTAAAAAATAACCAAGTAGCATAATTTTTATAATCAGCAAATTGAACATACTTTTAGACCCAAGTGACCAAGGGTGAAGGGTCTGAAAAGTAGAGAAACGACATCGATGTCAATGTTTTAAAAACATCGATGTATTGGAGCTGATATCACATCACTAGTTGCTAAACCAGTTTTAAGAAATGGGGTAAAACGTTTAAATGCATTGAATTTTAAAAACATCGAAAGTTTGGGGGCTATGCATTATTAACATCGATGTTTCAATTTTGAACATCGATGTTTTGCTGTCGATGTGGCATCACTAGGTGCTAAACCAGTTTTAAGGAATGGGGAAAAAAGTTTACATACACTGAACTTTAAAAACATCGATGTTTTTGGAACGATGTTTTATCAACATCGATGTTTTAATTTTGAACATCGATGTTTTGCTGTCGATGTCGCATCCCTAGTATGAGTAACATATACATTTTGCACTGCCTTTATGGAACAGCCAAAACTTAAACAAAACCGAAAACTACAGTTTTTGGTTGCATGCGAATTTCAATCCTCACCCACAAACCTGAGCTGAGTTCCGTTTTCTTGCAGCTGCGTGGAAAAACAAGTGTTGAGCTTCACTTAGATGTGATACAATACAAAGTGCGCAGTGCTTCAAAGAGTAAAGAAAGAGGAAATGACAGAAATGTCAAAACCGCCCATTCATGTGCAAATAAACAGAAAAAAAGTGAGAGAAGGAACAATTGCTATCCACAAGTGAAATTATTCCTCACAATTCAGCACCTCATTATGTGAAAAAACATTTTAAGCACGGTGTAAGTACATGGCACTTAGATGACAAGGACACGGTCGACAGTTAAGATGGGGAGAGGAATGCGAAACATAAGACGGCAGCGCTTGTAAGAAAAGGAGACAGACTTGAAGGAAGAGAGTAATTTTCCCCACATCCGACTTGGATGGTAAATAAAGGATTTAATAGACTCGCAAGAAATTATCAATTTGACTCTCAAATAAATTCAGTCACTTATCCCCTTAGATTGTGGAATAGATAATTCATAATTGAAATTTTTTTAAATAAAAGTAATTTCATGATGTGGTTATAAATTACTAAAAACCAGGATGTTACCTTTAATAATATTCAGAACTTTTGCGAACATGTGTAATTAAAAAAATAGAGATATGGGTAGATTACAAGCTCAAGGATATGTCTCGGCTTAGAGCAAAAACTCATTAACTGACAATTTTTCGCAGACACTAAATGCTGATTTTCATGATTAGATATACATAGTCATATTGAAATCTGTTTAAGATATAACACTATAAAGATGATTATACGTATTTTTTAAATCTAAAAACTAAGTCTTTAAACAGCTGCAAGTAAATGAGTTTCTGATCTAAGCAGAAGGATTATATTGATTGCTTATATCGCGTTGTAAAGATGTTTTCTACAGAATGTGCGTTAAAAGAAATGCTAGAACAAATTTCTGAAATTGATTCTAACTGAAAATGGTTACATGATTTAAAAGATTGAAATTGTATACTATAATAGCATATCGGCGGGAAGTTTTTATTCTACATATACGAATTACCATTCGTGATCGCATATCTTGAGATGATTGTTAGAGCTTAAACTGCCATTACGATCATTATTTTCAAAAATTCTTATCAGACCGTGTGTAACGAAAATTGATAGTTTTCAAGGAGTCACTCACAGACCAAAACTATGATTTTGTGCCTTATTCTCTTATAAAAATTTAGAAATTAAAACAAACACTAAAATTTTTTATTAAAATATCCAGTATTAGATATATTTGCTAGAAAATGCATAGTTATATTCGTAATAAATTTCTTAACCAATTATTGACGTTGCAATTCAGAAATTCAGCGATAGTTTATGGCCTATTTCATTGTTCATAGTCAAATTTCCAAAACATTAAACAACAAGGAAAATAAAATCGACAGTGTTAAATATTTTTCAATTTTAAATAACTAACCTGTTCAGTAACTTCAAAGTTTCAACCTTGGAATTCACTAACAAAAAGCAGAACATTTTGCATTGAATAAATTCCATAGAACTGGATAAACGTTGATGACAAAAGAAACTGTTTTCAAACAAATTGTTACCGCCGTTTAAGCAAATGATTTCAAACATTTGATCATCATTATCGCGCATCCTTATTCCAGGCACGATGTTTCCGATGTGAAACTGAAACCTTTGGAACAGACATTATTCGAAGATTTACAAAAAATAACTCTCGACACGTGACAGTAACACTGTGAGCAAATACACAAAAGATCAAACGATTTTAAGTCAACGAACTTTTTCTATACCACAGATGGCAACAAATGGATATATCTTTCAGTTTTCGTGCATGGCATGACGTTCGAAGTCAGGCAAGATTTCAACACACGTTCTACTATTTTTATCTTTTGTGCAAAAAATATACGCTTAGCTCATATCCGGATGTTTACCTCCGACTATTTGTACAAGAATAGATAACTTTCAATTGAAAGTTACTTCCGGAAATATTAAAGCAGACGCAGTGAGCACGCTTTACGTACGGAAACCACAATATGAATTTGATATACGCATATTTGGAACCAACACACGCATATGAAAGGTGTGGTTGAACTATCTGATGCAACAATTTTATTGGATAAAGATAAATTCATAAGGTAGGTATGTAGATAGCAGTGTTAACGTGCAACACAAAGGGTATTGGCAACGGTCTAGGGCAGCACCTGGTAATTTTTAACCACGACCAGAAGACGAGGTCAACAACTGAGCTGGCACTCTCCAAGCGTCCACACTGCGCCAACATGAAGACATTTTGAAGTTACGAGAGATTTAACATAGACCTGTCCCCCTCGTCTTGGGTTGGATCGAGTTTCGAACTCACAATCTTTCGCTTGCTAATATACAACAGAATATCCTTAAAGCATTACACTTTGTAGATAGAAATGAAACTTTAGTCAAACTGGCAGTCATAATATTTAAAAATTCCAAAAAAACGGCAAATCTGGTTATAAAATTCTCAATAGCAATCTAAGTAGAGCAAACACTCCGTCATCACCTTAGTGTTACCTTAGAAGAGTGTTGTCACGCTTAGTTTTCTTATTTCAACATCTAAAAAGCTAACATCTAAACTCGCGTTTTATTTTCATTGTTAACTTTTGTTCTGCTGGTGGTGAACGTTTCGCTCCACCAAATTAAACGTGACAATTATACCATTTGTTTTAGTTTTTAAATGTTAGATTACCATAACATTGGACAACAATAACAGAAAACTTTGTTGGAGAAATAATAAGAAGGTTTGAGTAAGGCAAGTAACACTGGAAAGGTATAGTGTACTCAAAAAAGAATAACATAATTAAAAGAACCTAAATACATATTGTAATTATGAAGCCCGTCTTACCTTATACCATCCGAAGAAGTACGTTCCCTATAGGACGTCATAACTCATTTCTTACAAAGTAATAGCAAAACATATTCGTTCACTGGAGCACATAATCCATTGTACCGACCAAGGAACACATCCTTGTAATTTAAATTATTCAGATTTCTACAGATACTGTGAATCCTATGTTGATCATAAAACAATTTGTTGTTATGAATCACACTGCTTCAAAAAATTTTTGAACAGTTAATCGATTCATTCTACACATTCTCTTTTGAGGCTTGGAACGACAGCAAGTAGTATCTCAGCATCAACCATCCGCATCATCCCACAAATTAAAGGTTTCGTGCAGCTCAGGTAAACTGTCTACATCTCCTGTTTGCAAACAAAGAAAAAATGTGGCATTATCTGATAATGATACTGTCCCAGTAACGATATCCCTATTTTATCTCTGTTCAACTTGTAAAGCACTTAATATTATCTGAGCATGTCCCATTTGGATATTACTGGAAAGTTAGTCGAGCCATCAATTGAAAAGAGACACTTTAGCAATGGCGTGGCCAAAATTGTTGTAAACGTAATTATTCGATATCCACGTAAGAAGTGGAAAGTTGAATAATTTTTTAGACTGCGTCTCGGCGCAGGCCTCTTATCGAATGCATTTGAAATTTCCCAAGAAAGCATATTCGGAAAGTAAAATGCTTAAAGCACAGATAAATAATTTGGAATGAAAGTTGTGGAAACAATTGTGTCAAACAAAATTTAGAAATCTCAATAACGCCAAGAAAAACGATTAGTAAAATACGATAATTCTCGGAGGACTATTCGGGGAAAAAAATTTATATACTGCTTATGCTCTTTTGAAAAAATTTAACCTTGCAACCCGAATTTTTTCGAAACAGGGATCGAGTTTGAACAATTGAAGTCAGAAGACAAATTATATGGAATAAAAAATGAATGTGGAAACACTTGTGTAAAAATTGTTTTAACAAATCACAATTACGACTGTAATTGATTGTTTGAATTTTTACGGCACTAGGAAAGGTTAGGCCAAGCTGTGCCAAACTATGTTGGAAACCTTGGACAAAATTTAAAGTGGCTTGAGTTTCTCCGAAAAAAACCAGTGTAATTGCATGTAATTCAGAATATAAGATTTATAATGGGGTTAAACCCTAACATCAAGTATTAAATTACCTCCATAACTAAATGACAGTGCCTTATTATCTCCTCAGGGGTATTTAACATTCGGGAGTTTAAAGTATAATCTCTTTACACATTCAAATATACTCCACGGTCACTTTTCTGGCTTAAAACACATAACAAAACATAGGGTGTCATAGAGGAATCTAGAAACATATTTTTCATTGTTATATGTTTCACGATGAAGACATAATTTTTTAATCATATCGACTGTTTATTATCCTTCTTTATATCAGATACTAGCTGAATAACACGTCGTTGCTCGGGTTTCAAATATGACTGCGACACCTAAAATATGATCGCGCGACATTTCCCTTTGTTAACTCAAATACACAAACCCTGTAGAACGTGTTTTCTTGTACATGTCCATTTATTGCAGGGAAACAAACTTTAGATTTTAAAATTAGGGCTTCGAGGAGCACTTTTAGGACTACATGTGTGCCAATTTTCACGGCTACAGATTGGTCTGAAGACAGGAATGAAATAGCATAAGGAAAGTAACAGCACAAGACAGGAAAGAAATAGTATCAGTGTATCATATTTGGTGTGGATGGGTGAAACAGTGAAGATTTGCATAGAGAATATATACAAACGCATACACACATCCTTTTTTATATATATTATATGGATTTCATTTCAATAAAATATTTATTCACATTTTATTATCTTACATAAATTATTTTTACATTATAAACGCGTTTTTTCAAAGTTTACAAGTCTGATTTACTTTTTTTATGTCCAAAATTTAAGTAAAAGTATGTTTACAAACACTTGAAAACATTTCGAGCCCCAGTCTAGAAAAGATTGTATTTTCTAAAATAATTCATTAAAATAAATAACTCTCCAAATAACTTTATAAAAATTTTATTTTCATATGTGTGATTACGCTGAAAGCCAAAGAATCCTTCAGATAAAATAAAATACAACTTAACTTAACCTCATAACTGCGAATAATATCAGACTATCGTCTATACTTTTAAATCTTTTGTATGTTCTTTACCAACTGCAATGTAATAATAATGCATTAAACAATTTTTTTAAGAGCTCAAAACGAACTACACAGGCATCAATATTTTAAGTCTCTACTGATAAGTAGAGTAAAAAGCTAAATGGCGATAAGTATTTCAAAATTTTAGCATCCGCTTGCTAAAAAGTACTATTTTCTCAATCATTAATTTTATCCTCTGGTGCAACGAAGAGTTCAAACCTAAAACAAATTGCCTTATTTCTAATATTTGTATTTGATTTATTACTATGTAATATATTTAACAGTTTTAAAAATCCTATACATAACTTCCTACGTTATTATAATACAAGGACTGATTACATAACAACTGAAGGGAAAGCTTAAACCGATCTGTATATGCAGAGTAAGAGAGTGTAATGAATATTTTAAAGTGTGCGTGTGTCTTAACACTGTTCATTTTACGTTTATAAATCATTCTCACCACCATTAATTACCTTGAGTCGAAATAAGTGGCTTCGAAAAAAGATAAATGACAATTATGAGCAACCTCTCCCAGAAACTTAAATTGCAAAGCAGGGAACAGAGAAAAAAATCACTTAAATTCATTCCTGTCACCCAAATAGCAATTTTACATTGATATATCTTTATTTCTTCGACTTAAAAACCTTCCAATAAGTATTTTAAGTTGCGCTATTTATATCTTAAACGATGTGGCACAGATTAAATGCCTTTGAGACGCAGACATATATTTTACAGAAAGAGTAATTTATAAAATTAATAAATGATTTATTTTTCTCCTAAATGAGTTTCCTATTTTTCTTCTTCGGCTTATGCTTGTTTTGGGGACGCGGTGCCCGATTGGAGGAACCTTGGATTAAACAAATTGAGGATTGCGAGTTCGAGACTCGATCCAACTAAGGACCATCGTGTACGTGATGGCTGGTGCATGCTAAATCTGTCATGGCTTCAAATATCTTAACGTTAGCGTGGCGTGGAAACATGGGGTTGCGAGTTCAGGTGTCGACCTCGTAATCCGACCGTGGTTAAAAATAACGAGGTGCTGTCCTCGGATCTGTCCCTTCGGTTTTGTTGTTCCAGTGGACGTTAACCCGCTTGATGGTTGTCCCGATGAGGTATCAAGTCATTGGCAAAACTGACCAAATTTGATGGGCGAGCTATCTCACCATATGAAGAAACCTGAACAGATCATGTTTTCGTCAAAATAAAATCGGAAATAAATATCTTCAGGACGAGATATCTCGTCCTTAGCAAAATTGGTCAGATCTTGATAGACGAGACACTTCGTCGAAATCACTTGGAGGTTTAATTTATTTCTTAACTCTCTCGGATATTTCCTTTCGAGATTGATTCCGAATCATCGCCAATAACCCGTTGTGTTGTACTTGTGCGACGTTAATTCAACTACTTACCTCGCTTGTTTTTGTAATAACTCAATAGATATGATTTTTTCCCCGGGTAATCAGGACGCCAATTAAAGTTCAAAGAACTTTCTAGCCCTAATGGAATAAAGCCCATCGCGTACCTATATTCGTTTTATTTTTTGTTGCCTCGGCTTTTCGGGTTCGCGCCAACCTGTTTCTCAAGCCAGAGGGGTAGTCAACGGTTTCCTTTTTCTTACAACGAAAAGTTAACTGTCTAGCAGACGATCAGTATTGGGTGTCACTTAGTGCAATCAAGCGAGTTTAGAGGCGTGAAAGGAAATGAATTTCGGATGAAATTTGAGTCTTTATCCTATCTTCGAATCAATCAATCTCTGTTCAAGAGATTTTATTCGGAGATAAGCAAGAGAGCTCGATTTCTCTCATTAATATCTAACGGATTAATACCTGGGAAGTTTAGAAACATAAGTACCATTTGATGGTAATGGTAATTTTAGTTAACGTCGCACTAGAGCAACACAACGGGCTATTGACGACGGTCCGGGATCAGTCCCTTGAGGGAAAGATCCGAGGACAACACCTCGTAATTTTGAACCACGGTCAGATGACGAAGCAACACCTGAGCTGGCACCCCACTCTCCAAACTTCCACGCCAACCCAACGTGAGGACTTTCGGCCGCGACAGATTTAAGGTGTACCAGCCGCCTCTACACCATACGCTTACAAATATCCATGCCCGGACCCGGATTCGAACCAGGAACCTTCCGATCTAGAGGCTAACACCTTAACCACTATACCGGTTGGTCGGCAAGTACCATTTGAATACCTTGACAATCCTATCATGGTTGTTCAACATCAGAGCTGCAACGATAAATAGGTTGAAATACGCGCATGCATACCGACATGATTAATGTACAAAAATGGAATTCACATGTGCATGTTTCGTCGCATGTTCGATCAGTGCGTGACTTGCCTTTAACTTTTTAAATGTTTCGACTCGATATCTATCTAGCTATTGTCGACGGTCCGGGTTCTATCAAGAAGGGAGAGATCTGAGTACAACACCTCGTCATTTTCAACCACGGTCAGATGAAGAGATCAACACCGGGATGTCACTTCTCCAAATTTATACACCAAGCCAACGTGAGGATATTAAACAGATTTAACGAGCACCACCCCCCGGGTACACGACGGTCTTTGATTGGAGTACAGCGCTTGGAACAACATCGCAGAGTTGTCAGGGTTGGGTGCACTTGCGCCTCTTGAGCTTCTTTTCAACTTAGGGTGAAAATTATTTGTATTTTAATGTCTTCGAGAAATCGAAACAAAGGCGAAACTAGCTGACCCATCAGATTTTGCTGAAGCTAAGTATTAGATATTTGCTTTTAGTTTTCAGTTATCGTTTTTACTTGATAGTCATCTGACAGTGGTTTAAACTTACGTGGTGTTGTCCTGTGGTCTTCAATCCCTTAGGTCTAGATACTAGGGTCTAGGTCCTTAGGGAATTGATCCCGGACCGTCGTAAACAACCCGTTGTGTTTTATTCTAGTAGGATCTCTGTAAAAATTACCTAAACTACTTGAAAGAATGGTAGACAACCCAGAAATCGTTTTCTGAATAGGTTCTAAAGCCAGCTGCACAAATGGACGCGGTAGCCCCGTTGTAAGAGTAACGAATAGGCAACTGTAAGAGTAACGAATAGGCAACTGTAAGAGTAACGAATAGGCAACTGTAAGAGTAACGAATAGGCAACTGTAAGAGTAACGAATAGGCAACTGTAAGAGCAACGGATAGGCAAATGTAAGAGTAACGAATAGGCAACTGTAAGAGTAACGAATATGCATCTGTAAGACTAACGGATAGTTGGTTTGCGAGTTCCAAACTCGATCCAAACACTGTCGTATAAGCGGGGACTGGTACACGTCAAATTTGTTGTGGCCAAAAGTTGGTAGGAAGGTATTTATTTAACGTCGCACTGGAGCAACCCAACGGGCTATTGATAACGGTCCGGGGAATTTTGTAATTTTTGGTCATTTTTAATTAACTTCGTACTAGAGCAACACAACGGGCTGACGACGTTCCGGGTTAAATTTCCTAAGGGAAAGATCCGAGGACAACACCACGTAATTTTGAACTACGGTTAGATGACGAGGTAACACATGAGCTGGCACAACACTCTCCAAACTTCCACGCCATACCAACAGGAGGACATTTGTGGTTCAACGTGCATCATCCCCTGTTGTACACGGCGGTCTTCGTATGGAGCGAAAACATGAAAAAACGCGATAATCCTGTGGCAACTGAAGGACTGTCACAGCTAAATACTTGTGAAATAGCAGTATTAGTAGCATGGATTTTTAAAAATAAAATGAATAGACTGAAACACAAAATGCGCTAGTTAGAATAAAACATACGTTTAAAATGTCGTCAAGAAATTTAATTTTCAAAATTAAAAATCTAAATATATTTTTAATAAGGTTAAGATGAGAATCCCTTGAGCAAATGGATTTATATCCCTTAAATAATTTCCCTTAAAGAAAAATCCAAAAAGTATATTTTCCCGTCTGCTGCAAGTTTAAAAAAAGAGGCGTGGAAACAAATTTTCGTTGACGTTTATTGACTTTTTAAAAAAAAGGTGCCAAAATTTTGTGAAAGTAAGAGTTTTGAGAGGATTTTGCTTAAAAAGATATCTTAATTCGCCAAATAGCGCTGAAAATCACTTTTTATTTGTTTGCGGCAGCCCTGTAACTGAGACTTTAACAAGAGTTCCAGTTTTTCTCTTCAGCTAAGCTAGCGACACAATGATAAATACCTACTGCTTAGGAAAGCAATCGAACACGAAAAGGGAAGCTCCAAACCGCTGTTTCGTCTCGTGTTACGCGGAATTTCCCTGCCTAGACGGCCGAAACAGCAAGTCCTTCCCGACTCGTCGAATGAAGAAGGGTCCAGAAGGAGGCCGTCTCCAGGAAGAGAACGAAGGAGGTCACACGGTTGACCCTTCGAACACTTTCAATTGACCCCGGGTCGAGTTGAATATCTCATTAAGATCGGAGGACGAGACGGAGGAAGGAACGAAAATAAAAGAAATAGACGAGGAGAGAAATTCCTTTTTCATCTCTCTCGGAACATCGTGGTGAATCTGGGAGATGGGAACGAGAAAAAAAAATAACGAAAGTGAAGGAAGAAATGTAGGTTAGTGAAACTACCTACGGCGGTGTTGGGTGGATAAAATGAAACTCCCCTATTTCTTTATTTGAAATGTACCCTCCCTCTCTTCCTTGTTGGTGGAGGAATGCTGCGGGATGTAAGTGAGAGACAAAAAAAAATATCCGAAGGATGCGGTTTCTGCAGACTGCATGACGGAGTGGAATGGAATGGAGCGTTCGATGTCTTCCGGATGTTTCGAGAACCTTTAGGGGAGTTAGAGGTGTGCTGGGAGGGAGGATTACAGGGTTACCATATACAAAGCATTTGTGAAATCGTAGCATTAGTGGCATAAGTTTTTAAAAATAGTAGCAGAAAGTCTCCTCTTAAACCTTGTTTTGTATGCAATTTTAGTTGCTGTGTTACAAATGAATCGGCTGAAACACAAAATGTGCTAATTGAGTATGAAACAGCCGGTTAACCTTTTGACTACGGCTATAGATATAACAAGCACGATTCTCTCTTGGCGCGAATCTTATAATTTTCTAGGTATGTACTAACCGTTGTCTAAATTCTTCCTTGGCGCGATCATGGTACAACTGCTGTACCGGCCGTAGTCTAAAGGTTAAGGTCTTGCCCATAAATTCAAATTTATAAGCGAAATATTTTCTGTTATTGGTTTTTATGACAATCTTACTTCTACAAATTCCGATGTTTTTCATTCATTGCTGTCACGGTTTGGCGCAAAAAATCAGAATTTCTGTGTCCCTTGAAAAAGTTTTCTAAAATCCAAATCCTTCCCCCCTACGCTGTTTGTTGAAAAAAAGTCTAAAATTTCGTCGACCTTGAAATTTTTTTTTTGAAGTCACCAAAAGTTTAAAAATTGAAGCTTTTGAAACGATTTTATTAAAAAATATGTCGCTATGGATTGGAAAAATCGAAGCAAAAGTCGTCTTTTCGCCGCCTGTGGCAGCCCTGGGATTAATATAGACACGAAGACGAAGGCTAAATATACTTGTGAAATTTATTTTCACCTAACTGCATTTATTGGAGTGAGTCATGTCTACTTCCGTGTTCCGTAAGCCGTAGGAAATGCCTGGTTTCTAACAATAAAGTTTAGAAACCTTCCATTCCTATGATTCAAAGCAAATTATTAGAGTATACCTAACATTGAAGTCAGAATATTTCTTTTTATATATTACGTTTCTCTATTGTTATTTATTTACCTTTTTTTGGTTATTAAGAATCAATATCATTTATTATAAAACACTTCGTGTGTTTACTGCTTTTTTGGATGATTCTAACGTAGCGATTTACAACTTTTTTCATCTCAGCACCTATGAACTAATTCTAATGCGGAACATCAAAAATGAACACATTTTGTAGTCGATCTGATAAAATTTATAGGAACTTTCATTGATTTGCAAAATACACTCCATAACAAAAAAAATCGAAGCAACAAGAAGGAGTTGTCCGATTGCGACAAAAATTGGTGGATGTAAAGACCATACACAGAAAAACAACCGATTAAAATTTTCGAACAATTGAATTATTTGTTTCAGAGTTTGACCGTTACAAAGGGAGGAAGTCAATAAGGCGTTGGACCACCTCTGGCATGAATGCAAGTCGTCACACGGCGTGGCATAGACTGAAAAGGTTCCCTTATGGTGTCCTGCGGAATTTCTTACCAAATTGTCTCCAAATGTGGGGCTAAATTGTCAACATTCCGGAATGGTTGCAATCGCCTTGCCATAACGTCCCAAACGTGCTCTATGAGAGAGAACAGGATACCTAGCTGGCCAAGGAAGTGTTGGGAAATCTTGAGGACAATTAATATCAACACGTGCCGTGTGCAGCCGGGCATTATCTTGTTTAAAAATAAGTCCGGGATGTCGCAAAAGGAACGGTAACACAATCAGTCGTAGAATGTCGTCTACGTACCGCTGTGCTGTAAGTGTGCCAGAAATGACTACCAAAGGGGTCCAGCTATCAAAGACCACGGCACCCCAGGCCATAACGCCCGGTTGTGGGCATTTGTGGTGTGTAATAGTAAGGGCAGGACCCCCACGCTGCCCTGGACGTCTCCCGACAAGTCTGCGGTTGTCCTCAGGACACAGTTGGAAACAGGACTCGTCACTTGTACCATATGGTACTAGCCGACCCTTTTCCCTAACACGTGGATGCTGGAATGTTTCGAAATGCAAAAACAACTTCAGACTTTGCACGTACGGGTTTTCACAAAATACCAAAAGAGAGTATTTTCTCATCGGCGGCCCGGCGTTCCATTTGATCCATAGACACAGCTGGAGTTTCCGTCGGTTCCCTAATCCCATGTCTGGGATGAAGTTTTGCTGTGGGGAACTCAAGTCGGCATGACAGACGGTTTTCGCATCTGTGTGTGGGTGTTTCTGTTCTGGAGAGGACATAAACATCTCTAGAGGGCTCGGAATTCACCCCCCCTCTCGTTGGCAGCTGCGGTTCTGTTGAGCGAAGCGAACATGGATTTTAGGGAATTCGGATTCGAGAATCGACGAGAGACAGACGTTTCTGTTTGCCATTTTGTTACTTTGGCTTCAGGCAGGATTCGGTTGTCGATGGCTGTGCCCTTAATTATCTTTTTAAATTTTCTTGTAAATATTTAATTTATGTAAATAAATAGTTTAATTTTAAACCAGCTGTCCGTCTAATTCTTACATGACGGTACACACTAAATACTCGTCCGTCCACACACACTCGCCCCCAGTCTGCGAAGTTACAAGTTGATCAAGACCGACACAACTCCTTCTTAGTGCGTCGTTTTTTTGTTATAGAGTGTATAATAACAGTAATTGCGTATTGTCCTTTTGCTACTTGACAGGATTGATTTGAAATTATGGGACTTGAAATTATTTGTGAATACAAAACTAAATCTTCGGAATGCAATGAATTTTACACAGCTAAAACCATTTCACCCTTTTTAAGGCACATCAATGATATTCTTGCAGCACTCCAGTTAAAATTTGCTATTCTAATCTAAGAAACACTTTAATTACTATATATACATATGTTCTAACAAATTTTATATTAATTTTAATTAAGCGATGACATTTAAAGAGGAAACAGCTTTAAAATGCAGCCTTAGTAAAGAAATGTTTAATTTTTAAGTGAACTTTTAATATCTCTTGAATCTGAACCGTTAATCTTTCATGCGGTTAGTCACTGAATTTACCAATCATGATTTTTGTATTAATCAATAGAAAAAGTTCATTTAGTCAGCTTGCGAAGTCGAAGAAAGAACGACGACAAATAGTTAAAATATTTGAAACAGGTATGTACGTTGACCACAACAGGCTATTGGCGACGGTCTGGTATTAAACTTTTAAACAAGTATATCGTCGGCTAAGAACAAAAATTTATTAAATGTTTCCTTTCTTCATAAATGATTACCAGCAGGATTATATTTCTCAAAATGAAAATAAACATTAAGTGTCTCCGAAAACAAGACATAAATGAGTTTCCGCTCTAACACGACGATATGAATTTTCGGGGACTGTCTCAATAAACAAAATTAAATTTTACCAAATCATTGTTATGAATTATTTTACAAATATGTATGTATTAAAAGCGATTATAAGTTCCAGGCATACACAGGTTTACTTTACAATCCACAGGTTTACTTTACAATCCACAAGTTTATTAAAAATAGCAAAAAAAATATGGGTTGGTAATTTCTGAAAATTTTTATTGTTTTGTCAAAGAAACAACAAAATTGATTAATGCTTTAAAGTATAAAAATTTGTATTTTAAAACATTTCATTCACGTATGTGTATACAACCTAAGTAATCATTTATATTGTGGCGCCATCTCCTGGTATATATTGTAACTAAAGAATAACCCGAGATTCCGGAATTGCACTCTTTCATCACACATTTTCACGTATTATGCAAAATTTAGCTGATAACAGTGACACACAATCTCTGAATCAGATCTTCATGGAGCAATTAAAAACTGATTCTTACCTGCTACTGAAGGCTAAGGCCAGCTGATCGATAGCATCAAAAAAGTTTGATGGATCTGATTTCTCGTCTTCGTAATTATATCCTGAAAGTGAATGGGAAAATTGTAAATAGTTTGAAGAATTATGAGCACTTACTTTTTAAAACGCAATACAGAAATATATCGATAGTGTTTAATTAAAAAAAATTATGTCTTTTTTTTTTAAATAACGAGTTTGCTAGCACAAACTCGTAAAATCGAGTGTTAAAAGTTGGCAAGAGATAATTCCCATGCGTGATAAAATATTTGGTTTCACTTATTTTTTTAAATCCATCTTAACAATTGATTAAACTTGAAAATTTATTCCATGCAATGAATTACCCAAAGTATGACTTCAAATTATACCTTGATAATTCACTACCTGGAATATGCCACATTATTTATCCTTTATGAAAATAATGGATAAATTAACGTCTAGAGGTGAATTTCGCAATAAAAACAAAAGGTTATATTGCTTTCTGTAACATAAGGATACTTTTGTTTAGATTCAACATAGATGTACAATCTACAGCAAATCAGCTGCAAATTACAACAGATTTATTAAGCTTGTAAATGTAAAATTGGATTTTATGGAGCAACGCCCTATTTGGACATGCTGAGCAAACACGATTGACAACATCAGGTAATGAACGGGCTCACAAATATACAGTTTGACTAATGCAGAAGTGAGAAATAGACTCAAGGTACATATCAGGAATCGAATCAGCGATGCATACAACTCGAAAGTTGCTAGTGCAGTGGATAAACCCATTGAGCCACTCCTAAAAATTAGGAAATTCGACCAAATATTACTTTTCATCGCAGTTTTAAACAAATAAAAGCACAAATTAATTTGTAGTTCGAATCTGCATCAAAATTTTCAAATCAAATACCGTAATAATTTCTTTTATTGCAGTGATTTTTCAGTTTGAAAACTTTGTATTTCTTATCATAAATTACTACTTTACGTTGTTCGACGCACCTTGTTTGAATAAGGACCTTGTTCCATAAAATCTCAACAAACTATCAACCTTATCTTAGAGCACTATAGGACCGCTGTGGCCTGTGTATTGGATTAGCAAACGGAGGGTTGCATGGTCGAAACTCGATTCAACCAAACACCATCATGTACGTGGGGGATGCTGCACCTTAAATCTGTGTGGCCATAAATGTCCTCACGTTGGCGTGGAGTGGAAGTTTGAAGAATGGGGGTGCCAGCTCAAAATGACGAGGCGTTGTCCTCGATTCTTTCCCTTGGAAATTGATCCCGGATCTCGTCACCAATACCTAGTTGTACTGCTCCAGTGCGACACATTAATTCAACTACCTGACTTAGGTAATTGGTAATTTGTAATTAACGTCGTACTAGAGTAACACAACGGGCTATTGACGACGGTCAGGGATCAATCCCCTAAGGGATAGATCTGAGGACACCACCGAGTAATTTTGAACCACGGTCAGATGACGAGGCAACACCTGAGTTGGCACCACCACTCTTCAAACTTACACACCAACCCAAAGTGAGGACTTTTAGCCACGATAGATTTAAGGTGCACTAGCAGCCTCCTCACCATACGTTTACAAACATCCATGCCCTGACCCGGATTCGAACCAGGCACTTTCCGATCTAGAGGCTAACACCTTAACCACCAGACCGGTTGGTCGGCCTAACTAACTTAGAGTAATGTGTAAAGAGCTTCCGAATTGAAACTACGTATTCATCCTTGAATAAAACGCACTTCTAAGTTCAAAAACATCAGAACTCCTATTTACATATATATTTTTGGTACGGGAAAACAAAAAAGTTTTCACCTTTCTATGCCATTCCTGAAAGGGATTGCGATTTAATTGCCTCACAGGTTTCCGTGTATTTTCTTCAATGGAGTTTCTATTGATGATCTATTTCTGTCAAGCCACGAATGAGGAGAGACACTCTTCGAATGATGAATGGTTATGAATGAAGTTATGAGTTGTTTATAGAGCGTACTCACGTAAGCAGAACTGAAGGGTGAAATATGTAGAGAAAAGCGAGACCTGAAGGAAAGCTTGTTTTAGAAAGTAGCTGCCAGCTTTTGAGCTGCAAATTGCATGTGTACCGTTTTAAATAGGCCTTTTATGATGAAAGAAAACAGCAATGAATGTGAAAGGATCCCTTTGAAGAACGCGTTTCTTCAGGACTATTTCAGCTTCCAATGTATATCTAAAGTTTCTATTTTTTCATGTATATAGTTTAGAATCTCTGGACCACCCATAACGAAAATGTATTACCAAGACTGTTGATAGGGTTAGATTAGTGTTCCCCAAAGTGATAGCTTGTAGATAAAACATTAAATATATTACTAGTCAAAATAGATAACTAAAACAAAATATTCCATAATTTTCGCCGATTATTTTGTTCTTAAAACATTGTTATGTTCTAAAAATTATTATACATATTAACCTTCTGAGCAGTTCACACATACATCCGTTCTGCAAGTCTCAGTATGACCTAACCAATTTTGACCTTCTTGACCAATAAAATCCTCCCTAGGATGCTTTCGACGAACAGATGTGGTGATTTAGTCATTAAGTGTATCGCGGAGAAGTTATGCTACTTGTAAATCTCTTGACACTCCTTGACGACAATGCGAAAGTAAGGATCATCATGGTCTTACGTAGGTCTACATAAGACCTATAATCTCAAGGGGTCAGAGAAACTTTTTAATTTTCAAAAGAGGTCTATGACTTAAAGGCTTTCCAACCACTAGATTAGACTGTTCGTTCATCAGTTTTCTGCTTTATTTACATGTAGTTACATGTAGTTTTGCTCGGAAACCAATAGTTCTTTTGTAAATTAGTAATTTAAGTTTAATCTATCCAGCATCTTGAAACTTTTCTGTAAATTTATAACTAACTTGTAAATAAACCTTAATTTTAACTTAATTGATCCGTTCCTGTTTTAATTGAGCTTGTATTCAATGATTCCTTCAACATACCGCAAAATGGCCACGGCGTGTTCATCCGAGCACATTTGAAGGAGATAAGGAAGGAGAATTCGACTGCCATCAATACTACTTACATACAAAGCACTCTAAGAACTTTTGATTCCAAATACATATCTTGGAGATAACTTCTTTTTGACCAGCATGGCAGCTCAGGTCGTCTTGGCACATAAACGTTTCACAAAGCGTAATAGTAATACAGTCAACGCTATAAAAAATATTTACCTTTCACTTGCTGAATGAGTGTTCCAGCAGTCATGAGCAATTCTGTAGACTGTATGGGTGGATACTTCTCCAGGATGCTGCGCAGAATACGCAATACCTCTCCAAGCCGCTCATGAGCCGCGACTCGCATTGTCTCCGTTTTATCTAAAAAAAGATGCAAGAGAAAAGATATAACTATGCTGATCTTTGATCATTTTCTCTACATAAATCTCGTATGTGATCACATCAAAATTACATCAGCTTTCCTCAATTTTAGAGCATAAAAACACACAAGGAATTGTTGTAAATGTCTCAGGCATGATTTGGAAAGAACCTGTGATTTAATATGGGATAAATCATTGAGTGGTAGTTGGATGTTTATTGTTGATACTCATACATTGTCTTAATTATTTTAATATATTACGGGATATTTATGTGAGGTTCTCCTGCCAACACAAGGAGGAACTGTTGTTGGGGGGAATGGGACTTCCTCTAGGGACGTTGGCGGGGGTGTCAGGGTGAAATGTCACCCGGGCCAGGAGAAGAAAGGAGGAGAGCGGAAAGAAAGAAGGGATTCGACCCGCGGAGACGGCAGATAACGGAAGATGAGGGGCTCTCTGCTGTGTTTTACACTATTTTGTAATATATTCCTATATAGCCTAGAATGTCCAAATAAATAGATTGAAAAGATGTCTATGAAGTGTTGCCCTCTCCACTAGACAAACGAACCACACACACTCATCAGAAAGAAGGAAAAGAGGGTGGGGTGTGACAATTTATTTTATATATGAAAGTATATTTTCCCCCAGTGATAGCTTATGTATCGTATGATCTTTCATGTATTAATTGGCTAGAACGTAACATACTGCCATAGGGCGGAATATATATATATATATATATATATATATATATATATATATATATATATATATATATATATATATATATATATATATATATATATATATATATATATATATATATATATATATATATATATATATATATATATATATATATATATATATATATATATATATATATATATATATAATATATATATATATATATATATATATATATATATATATATATATATATATATATTTGGTATTTAACGGTATAATATATGAGGCAAAATTTCTGCAATTTTACGTAATGATAATTATACCCTTAAAAATCAGAACAGGATCTATTCTTACCTGAATAGACCAGAAAATCAGTCAATTGAAACGAAATTAATATAAACCTATACATGTTTTGTTGGATAGTGAAAAGATTTATGAGTTGAAGTACACGTGGACCAATGTTTAGTAATTGGGAATTGAGATATACGAACTTATAGTTTGAATTTCCAGTCCAGAAAAATACCATTTTATATCAAACACACAATTTTTTCTGTTTTAAAAGTAGCCCGTTTTCAAATTTTAACTAATATAAATATTAAAAATGATTTTGATTTCTAATTAATTGTTTATAAACTAGTAGACGACCCAATTCAGAATACCTTTCGCTTGCATAAAATAACAATTTACCAACATATTCTTCCCATCTCTCTTCTCTTAATCTCCTTCAATAACTATTTTTAATTCGCAAATCCTTCTTCCACGTAAAAAAATTGTGAAGCTTAGACTTCACAAGTTAAAAAAACTTTAAAAAATCAGTCGTTTGTCTCCTTTGTATTTTACAACCCATATAATCCGTGTGTATGTCTAGTTTTTATTTAGTATATACTGTAGATGGACCCAAACAATACAAATATGGGGGGTCCCAAGGGGGCGGGTCACTAGGAGCATGCTACCTTGTTAAGCAGGGCCACGGTAGCCCACTTGGTAGAGTCGCGGATTAGCAACCAGAGGGTTGCGATTTTAAAATTTGATCCAGTCAAAGACCGTCATGTGCGTGGAGTCTGGTGTACGTTAAATTTGTCGTCTCAAATGTCCTCACGTGGGTGGGGTGTGGAAGTTTGTAGAGTGGAGTGTAAGCCCATGTGTTGACCGAGTTTCAAAATTACGAGATGTTGTCCTCTGATTTTTTCCCTTCGGAATTTATCCAGGACCTTCGTTAATAGCCCGCTATGTAGCTCCAGGGTGACGTAATATAAATACTTACCTACCTTCCCTTGTCAACCGATATTGTAAGAACGGGCACAGAAGAAAAAGTGTCTTCTCACCTCTCTCGGGATGAAATATCCTCCTCAGCTTCCCCAAGGCCTCCTTGAAGCTCCGGACATCGTGTGTGAGAACGATTATGTCCTCTTGCTCCACCACGTGGCTCTCGGCCGACCCCTCGCTGCTCACCGAATTCATAGAGAGTGAGCGGGCGGCCGCCGATGTGGCACTCGTGCCGCTGGCACTGCGGCTCTGCACCGTCGGGGCGTCCCCGGAGGGTGTCGTCACCGCGCTCGGCGCAGGGCCCTCCATCCTCGCGGGGTAGTGTCTGCGGACGGCGTACACTTCTTCGGACGGACAGCTCTGGAAACGAAAGAAACAAATGAGTAAGTCGTAAGAAAGATAAGTAAATTAAAAACACATTATTTTGAAACTTATATACATATCATATCAGTGTAATATTCTGCTCCTCTCCCCAACCCCTACTTGATGGGGTAAATAGTGATGCGACATCGACAGCAAAATATCGATGTTCAAAATTAAAACATCGATGTTTTTAAAATTCAGTGTATTTAAAGTTTTTTCCCCATTTCTTAAAACTGGTTTAGCAAATATTGATGCGACATCAACAGCAAAACATCGATGTTCAAAATTAAAACATCGATGTTGATAATACATCGCTCCAAAAACATCGATGTTTATAAAATTCAGTGTATTTAAACTTTTTTCCGCATTTCTTAAAACTGGTTTAGCAACTAGTGATGCGACATCGGCTCCACTACATCGATGTTTTTTATAAAACATCGGTGTTTTGAAAACATCGACATCGATGTCGCATCTCTACCTTGGCCGCTTTGGTCTAAAAGTATGTTCAATTTGCTGTATATAAAAATTATGCTACTTGGTTATTTTTTTTAATTTTTATAACGATACTTTTTTTCATTTAAAAATAAAACATCGCCAACGTAAAACCATCGAAAAGTATAAACATCGATGTTACAAAAACATCGACTCCAATACATTGATGTTAAAAACATCGACATCGATGTCGCATCCCTAGGGGTAAACAGAAGCTACGGGTCACGTGATCAGAGCGAGAGATGCAACCACGCGACGTAAAGTGGGGTTTCACTTGTGGGTGGTAGGAGTCCAGATAATATGATAGGAAATGCGAGAGTTCGTCGGGTACTGAAGATCGGTCGCACTTTGTGAGGCTCTTCTCTGAGAAATACTGTCATTGCTCGTAAGTTTCCTTTGCAACTTTTATTCAACTAGGGGGCTCCGCCCCCTGCTCGCTTACGCTCGCCAACCCCCGGGGATTGCTGCGCAATCCCATTTGGTTTGCTTCGCAAACCAACACTCCTGTCACAGATACCATTTGGTTTGCTTCGCAAACCAACATTACTTTCACAGAGTGAAACTATCTGAATAATTCGTATTATGCTGATTTCACTTTCCGGTTCATGACGTCACAGCGAGGGCTTCGCTGCGTCTCGCTTACGCTCGCCGACCCCGGGGATTGCTACGCAATCCGTTTGGTTTGCTTTCTCAAACCAATACTTCTTTCGCAAGTGATTTAACTTTTTTTTGCTTTAACACTTAATGCACCCTAAACTAATAGCCGCATCAGTAAAAAATCTTCTGCATCTTGTTCCCTGTACAATTTTAACTAAACATTGTTAATATCCAAACTTTACGATCTGTACTTTGTCGGTAAACTGTCTTGAAAACAGAGGGAAAAAAGCGAGCCTTTTTCCTCGCCAAATAAAAAGAAATCGTTTTTATGGCAATTGTTGCTACGATAAATTTGATATCTGGCAAACCCGATAGTCAAAAGTGTAACCCACTACTGCTTTCGGAAGCAGCTATGCGAACTGAAAAATACGAAATTTGTGTCACCAACTTTTGATTGCATCGAATTTATTTATGAACCAATTTTAAAAATAATTGTACCGTAAGAAAGAGTATATTCTGAGGTATACTGCAATATTTTTAAAATTAAAAATTAACAGTAATACTATACAGATATGACCATTTTAGTTTTGTATCGGAAGTTACGATCTGAAAGTTCCGAAAATTGTATGACACACTTTTATTTGCATCGATTTTATTTATTAACCAATTTGAAAAATAATTGTACCATAAGAAAGAGTGTAATGTAATGTATTCAGTGATGTTTTCAAATGTAAAAAATAATGGCTTTTGCCGTAGACAAAACGGTTTTAACAATAAGTAGCGAAAATATCCAAAGATTCCGAATTTTGTATGACGAACTTTTGATCGCATCCAATTTAATTATTAACCGATTTCAAAAATAATAGTACCGTAAGAAAGAGTATATTCTGAGGTATACTGCTATATTTTAAAAATTAAAAACTAATAGTAATTAGATATAGATATGGCAGTTTTAAAAAAAAGTAACAAAAATGTCCCGATTTTTCCTGAATTTCAAAAAAATATTATCAAGAACCAAATTTAAATTTAAAAAAAAACTCGACGAGCTGCAAAAATTTACGTTGAGAGGTACTCTTAAAAAAAAACTCACGACTAAAGACTGAAATTTTGAATGTGTTTTGCTCACTCGCGGAAGAAATTTCACTTCTTCAACTTTAACACTTAATAAAACCTAAACTAATAGCCGCATCGGAAAAAAATCTTAATAATTATCCAGGGAATACGATGAAGAACAAAGCATGTTAATTTCATATTTTTCCGATCAGTACTTTCTCGGGAAACCGTCTAAGAATGGAGCTAAACAACAAAAATTTCAATTCTTCGGCGGCGGCGGCGGCGGCGGCGGTAACTTTTTTTTAATATAGAGAGATAAGCGTATTGTTAAGTTTCAAGTGTTCTTTTTTTTTACCTTCGTCAACAAAAACCACAGTCAATATACGTCTGCACACACCCAGGTACTAAATCCCAAATGGAAATTCTTAATGCTGACAAACAAAAAGCAACCAGGGAACACGAAACAGAGACAAAGTACGTTGCATACATATAGTGGTACAGCTACAGTCTGCGTTTATGAGCGGCGGCAACGTCATTTGCGATTTTTTTTTTTTGGCGCACTTCTAAAGTTGCCAAGGAAAGAATTATTTCAAAACCCTTTTTCTTTCAACCGTGAAGAGAGATGGGTTGCCTTAATCTACCGTAAATCGCTACTAGAAGTGCGCCAAAATATCGCCAAGACCGTTGCCACCGCTCATAAACGTAGAGTGTAGCTGTACCCATATGTAATAATACAGTACAATCGAAGGTACTTAATCCCTCCCAAATGAGTTTTTTCAATATGAAGAAACTAAATGCAAGCTGGAAACACAAAGATACGAAGTGCGTAACATATACATATCATGATACACATGTATATTCCAAGGTATTTAAGTTATATTAAGTTATATTAAGAAACTAAAGACACTAAAGGAAAAGGAAGCAAAGATATAAAGTGTTATGCCCATACATATAATGAATAATTAATCACTATACTTTCAGCTATCTGATTCCATTCGAAATTTTTAATGTTACTAGGAGAATCCGCCCCCTGCTCGCTTTCGCTCGCCAACCCAAATTAAAAAAAAATACTATCAAAAATCAAATTGAAATTTTGAAAAAAACTCGACGAGCTGCAAAAAATTTACGTTGAGAGGTACTCTTTAAAAAAAACTCACGGCTTAAGACTGAAAATTTGTATGTGTTTTGCTCATTCGCGGAAGAAATTTCTCCTTTTCAACTTTGACACTTAATAAACCCTAAACTAATAACCACATAAAAAAAAAATCTTTACAATTGTCCAGGGCACACGATGAAGAACAAACCATGTTAATTTCGTATTTTTCTGATCCGAACTTTCTAGGGAAACCGTCTAAGAATCGAGCTAAACAACACAGTTTTCAATCCTGCGACGGCGGTAACTTTTTTTAATATAGAGAGATTACGAAACTAAAAGCAAACAAGGAACACTGAAAGAAAGAGATGAAATATGTTATACATACATATAATCATAATTGACAAATGAATTTTCATATATCTAATCCCAATTGAGAATTTACATATTAAATACGAGTGGCTACAAATACACACATAAATTTAATCGTGCATTACAAGAACAATGCCGTGGGTGTAATATATACATTTATTAAAAAGTTATAAGTCTGTAATGGGCGATTCGTATGTGTCATGGAAATGGTATGGATAGTTCATAATCCCTTGTAAATTTTAGACATTTTCTTGCATTTAACCTAGAATACATGCATAATTGACTTTGATTTTCATCTAAAATTAGATAAAATATGTGAAATATGAATCGATAGCGTAAGAGAAATTTATGACTTTCAATAAATTTTTGCATAAGTATAATTGTAATTGATATGTATGTAGCGTCCACAGTGCTGCCCCTGTAATCGAAATTGTGTTTATATTTCTATCGACATCAATTCAAACAGGGAAAAATCCTGATCTTGTATAAGAGGGTTTCTAGACTTTTCACAAAATTAAAATAATCCTTATAGGTTACAAGAGCACTATGTGAATACAACTTAAAAAGTAAACACTAAAATTAACATTAAATTGGGTATAAGACCGCACGAACTGATTTTTTAAAGAATTTAAAATTAAACTTGTGTTGTAGTTTTCTTACATATCTATAGATTTTTCAATTTCTTTAATTCAAGCCTGACTTTTAAACTATATTTAAAAATAAGAATAAATAAATAAATAATTGAGAATGAATTGAATAATATGGTTAAACAGACATTGAACAAAAAACTAGATTTAAAATTTATGAAATTACTGATTTCTACAGTTCTGATAGGTAAAAGTTAAAAAAGAAAAACAGTATAAAAGGATATTTTGTAACTGTCTTACTTCGCCAAAGTACAAAGCTCACAACTTCAGTTATTCTCTGTTCGATAGAAATTTCCATAAAAACAAAACTGTTAATTAGAAGTTAATGTCCAAATGTTTACTTGGTACTTTGGACTCAAGCTGCATGTATTGACTTGAGATCGGCAATCTTAGGACGCGTGTAAGCGTCTCCCTAAATTTGCTCGCACACATCATCACGGACAAAATGGCAGGTGTGCACGTCATTTGTTCTTTTCCCGAACAGTTGATCCACAAGTGTTTTCTTCTCTTTCTCAGTGCACTCTCTGGAAACGTGCCAGAAAATGCTCGCCGTATTCTGAAGAAAAGTTTCAGGCTCTCGGTATGATATAAAATTCTCTTTTAAAATGATTATTGTCAGAGGATTGGTATGTGATCGATTTTTCATCTACTGAAGAATGACGTGAAAGAGATGTGTTAAAACTGCGCACTGAAGACGTGCATCAAAAACGAATGGTGTAAAAATTGAATTCAAGGGAATGATAAATTGATTTCTTTGAACAATTAAAAGGTTAAAAAGACATTTAGAACAATGAACTTTTGTTTGGGTTTAATCATTGATGCTCTTTGTATTCAACGAAAAGACAGAAGAAAACCATCAAAAGAAATTAATAATCTAATCAGTTATTAAAGTATTTTATGATGAGTCATGAAAAATTATATTCCTCTAAAATAAAATAAAAGGATTTGAAAGAAATGATCGATTTTTCATGTATAGAAGAATGACGTGAAAGAGATGTGTTGAAACTGCGCACTGAATGCATGCATCAAAAACGAATGGTACAAAAATTGAATTCAAGTGAGTAATAAATTGATTACTTTGAACAATTAAAAGGTTAAAAAGACATTGTATTTCACCAAAAAAAACCAGATGAAAACCTTCAAGAGAAATTAATAATCTAATCAGTTATTAAAATATTTCATGATTAATCGTGAAATGTTATATTCCTCTAAAATAAAATCACAGGATTTGAAATAAATGAACCTCTAAAACACTTGTAAGTCTTCCCTTTATTGTAGAGGACGCTATGACAGCACGTGGATGTTACTGAGAAGCCAGAGGAACAAAAAGCTTTTGTTCTTTCGACACCTTGTTACATTTCTTATTACTGAAATATTTTGTAATAAATAGGTGACTCATTTATATATACAATCCTACACTCGAGCTATCGTGTCAACAATGTTTTTTTGCTTATCTACAACCCTCCGGTCGCTAATCAGCTACTCTTTCAACCAGTTTACCGCATCTCCTAGAAATAACAAAGTAGTACAATGCTAGATACGGAATATTAACGATACTAGTTTGCATTCTATTACTTTTTTCTTGACAAGATCAGAATAAAATTTTTTCTTCTAAGGGAAGAATATAATTTACGGATAAAAACGTAGCAAATTGTTAATCATTCAAGAAGTAGCAAAGGAAGTTATTCTTAAAAGCATATTCATTTTTAAAGAAACTGAAAAGAGTGAAAGCAATTAATTTGCGTTTAGTGAAGAAAGTCAAATGTACGTTTCATATTTATTTCACTAAAATTACAATTCCCATCTCAGAACAATAGCTTTCGAAGCATTAAGACACGAACAATTCACATTACCCACGATCGTTTATAAAAAAAAAACGATGCAAACAACAGCACACAAATTCGAAATAACAAAACACAACGATCGTTTCCAAGTAGAACCGGATAGCAATACAACCATCGAGACAAAAACGGTCCACTCCCCCCTCGTTGCGTTATTTCAATAACCCACTGATCCATCATTTCGAAACGAAACGAAAACAAAACCGAACACCCCACACTTAATGATTTCCCTTTCCTTTTAAGCGAAAATGGGAGAATGAAATCCAAAACAAAATGATCGCACACAGAAACGCTGAACAAAAGCTTGGAAATATGCTACTCCGTGATGATGTGTACCTTTTTTAACCTTTCCCCCCTACTTTCCACATCCTGCTGCTTACAAGAATATCATCATGAAGCCACACGAATAACAATACTAAAAATGAAAAGACCGTTTTATAGTTTTTTTACTCTTGTTGCCGTTTCGGATTTGAAGGTAATCCTCGTCGGTGTCCCTGAGGAACAGGAAGAAGAGTTAACTTTACACCTGTGCGCTACACGTTCATGCGCATCAGTCCGTTACCGGCCATTCATTCTGTTTCCCGGAGTTAGTGTTTCTTTATTAAAAAAAGCCCTTTTTTGTTGCAGAGTTATTCTCTCATGGATACATTCGTGCGTTTTGCTGCTTTTTATTGATTTTCGGGAAAAGTGAAAAACGTTCGTACGGGGATTTTAAGGAAGTATCTTTCGAGTACAGTTCCAGTGAAGAATCTTCGATGCCATCGTACTCCGGATCAATAAAAAAATGTGTCGGTCGTTGTGCTTAGACCTCCAACTGGAAATAATTTAAGGTCTTCGGGTAACTTTGTGTGATAAGCAACCCAGAAATACACTGACGAGCCAAAACATTATGACCATCCACACATTTTTCAATGAACTCGTCTGGATGACGTGGAGGGCAATTGATTAAGTGAGAATGGTATTTAACTGCTGCTGGAGAAGGTAAGTAATCATTCTTGCACTTAATTTTGCGAGTGATGGGAGAGGCTGCTGATCTAAGCGAATTTGATAGAGGGCAGATCGTAATGGCCCGAAGACTCGGAACGAGTATCACCGAAACTGCACGACTGGTAGGTTGTTCACGATCTGCCGTTGTTAGTATTCATGCAAAGTGGATAAATGATGCCAGCAGTAGACGAAAAGATGTTGGTCGTCCACGCGCCATCAAGGAAAAAGGACGTCGGAAACTGTTCCGCTTGATAAAGCAAAATCGGCGCGAGACAGTGGCTCATCTGACAGCCCAATACAATGCAGGTCTAAGCGCAAGTGTTTCGGAACACACAGTTCAGCAGACACTGTTGAATTTGAGACTGTGCAGCAGACGTCCCACTCATGTGCCTCTGTTGACCAAACGTCATTATCAGCTACGCCTACAGTGGGCTGGGGAACATCGAAATTGGACCATGTATGCGTGGAAGAGCCAGCCTGGCCAGATGAATCCCGATTTTTCATTCATCACGTCGATAGTCGTGTCAGAGTACGCCGTCTGCCAGGCGAACAGTTGATCCTCTCTTGTACAGCAGGTCATACACAGGCTGGTGGTGGCGGTGTTATGCTTTGGAGGACGTTCTCATGGGCGACACTGGGACCCGTAGTTGTGGTAGAACAGACCATGAACTCTGCGAACTATCTGAACATCATTGCGGATCAGTTGCACCCTTACATGGCTTCTGTCTTCCCAACTGGAAAAGGAATATTCCAGCAGGATAACTCCACTTGCTAAAAGGCTCGGATTGTGTTGGAGTGGTTCGAGAAACATACTGATGAATTCCACTTAATATCCTGGCCACCTAACTCGCCGGATATTAGTCCGATTTAGCACATTTGGGGTGTCATGGAGCGGCAGCTCAGAGCTCAAACACCACCATGTCCGAATACCTCGACTCTGCGTGACCTCTGCTTAGACATTTGGTACAACCTGTCTCCAGTCATGTACAAAGAACTTGTGGCATCTATGCCCAGGCGAGTTGCAGCTGTTATGCAGGCCAAAGGAGGCGCAACGCGTTATTGAGTAGGTGTTCATTATGTTTTGGCTCTTCAGTGTATGTTCTAAAAACACTAAAAACTAAATATTCAAGAGGGTAGGTAGGTAATTAATTAACGTCGCACGTGAGAACCACAACGTGCTATTGATGACGGTCGGGAATCAATCCACAAGGAAAAGATCCGAGGACAAAACCACGTAATTTTGAATCATGGTCAGATGTCGAGGTTAACACCTGAATGGTGCCACACTCGCAAAACTTTCACACCACTCCAACATTTCAGGCCAAGACTAATTTAACTTGCAGCAAACCCGTGTACATAACGGTGTTTGGCTCGATCTAGTATCGATCTCGCAACGCTGCGCTGTTGTGGGTAAACCGACTGAATCACGATGGGCCCTAGCATTTTTTTATTGAAAAAAAAAAGCAAGCTCCCGTTCACCACAGAAGTAAAACACGGAGCTTACAGAAGTAAGTTGATTAAACAATGAAAATGAAAGTGGAAAAAAAAAGATTTAATGTACCTAACAGAGGAACCCTAGCATATTTCGAAGCTCATTTATGTGTGCTAACTAATTTACCCTTCCAATAAAATATTATCAGATTCTTCCTCTCATTCTTTTCACTAACATCCGCCTTCCGCCTACCTGGTATAGTTATTAGTCATAGCGTTTGTCTGCATCCAGTAGGTTTAGCGGGCGAGTCTCGGTTGTAAGCGCATGGGTGTTAATGACTGTCCTTATTAGGAAAGCCACACATTAATCCAACATCAATCCCGTTAACCCGGGAAAACCTAGCGGTACCATATGGTACCAGAAATAAAGGTTTAAAATATTACAATTTTCTTCGTTATAATGCAAATATTTTGTTTGTTTGTTAGTAGATGGCACCACACAAGAGAGTGAAAAATCCTGTCCAGGTAATAATTTAAGTGAACAACACGTCAGATTTTTACTTTGAGCGGAAGAAACAAGAACATTTTTGGGCTATGACAAAATGACGCATCGAAAAAGTAAGTACAACCGTTCTCTCTTTACTGATACATATAGAAATGAAAGTTTGATACAATATTTATCATTTATGTCTAGCTATTACGTGCACAGTGTTATTACGTGTAAGTTACTTACTACAATAGCCACCAGTTCCCCCTTGCATGCCGAAATTTAAAAAGGTCACTGGACGGGAATTAAAACCAACTAAACCCTTTTATTTAAACTAAAATACAAGGCCCCTATTTGTTCCCAATCCGACCCGAAGCACTTATGAAGTCGAGCACCCCTGATTGAGGGAAAAAAACACAACCGGGATGCTCCAAAACCACGCACTTCGGTTGTGTCGCGTCAACAGGTAAGGTCTCGACATTTTCCCGGCCTTGAATATTACGCACATTCTGTTAAGCAGAGGCAACGTACGCGGCAGAATTAAACTGCAAGCCCAGCAGAGTCTAAAAACATCGTAATTTCTTGGCCCGAGAACTATAATTACTCCTTAAGTCGATAGAAGAGTCAACAAAACACGGTGAATGTGGAAAGGTGGGATATTTTGAAAGGAAAAAGGGAGGGAGCGTGAATAAAAAAATATGTTTGACGAGGCTGATGGGAAAAAAATCCTTTTAATCGCGAGCAGAAAAAATTCGATGCTAAGGTGAGCAAGATTTGCAGCAAGGGGTAGATTATTATGGTAGGTAGGTCATTAGAATGTAAATTTACGTCGCACCGTAGCAACACAACGGGCTATTGGCGACCGTCCGGGATCAGTCCAGAAAGGTAAAATATAAGGACAACGTCGCTAAATTTTGATCCACGGTTGGTTGACGAGAACAATATCTAGGCTGGCACCCCAGTCTCCAAACTTCCACACCACTCCAACATGAGGATATGACAGATTTAACGTGCACAGCCCCATGTACACGACGGTCTTTAGCTGGACCTAGTTTCAAACTCGCAACCCTCCGTTTGCGCTGACCAACCGGCATAGTAGTTAAGGTGTTAGCCTCTAGATCGGAAGGTTCCTGGTTCGAATCCGGGTTCGGGCATGGATGTTTGTAAGTGTATGGCGTGGAGGCGGCTGGTGCACCTTAAATATGTCGTGGCCGAAAGTCGTCACGTTTGGTTGGCTTGGAAGTTTGGAGAGTGGGGTGCCAGCTGAAGAGTTGCTTCGTCATCTGACCGTGGTTCAAAATTACGAGGTGTTGTCCTCGGATCTTTCCCTTAAGGGATTGATCCCGGACCGTCGTCATTAGCCCGTTGTGTTGCTCTAGTACGACGTTAACTAAAATTACCATTACCCTCCGTTTGCTAATCCGCTGCTTGCGAATCTCGGATCTTTCTTTCTTAAGGTATTGATCCCGAACCGTCGTCAATAGCCCGTTGTGTTGCTCTAGTACGAAGTTAATTAAAAAATACCAATTATATACCAAATACAGCCACTCTTCCAACTGGGCCTACTGTGGCACATACATTATTACAAGAAATAATAGTTTCGATACTCTTTAAGTAGAGTTGCAACCCAAAAATTAAAAAATATATCGAGATCAAGTGATATTAGGGATTAGGATGGTTTACCACGAAAACTGCTCCCACAACGAAGTCTGGATGTGATGATCGCTATAGAAACAGGGCTCGTTCATTTTGTGTACGCGGACTTTGATGGATATCTTTATTTTGTTTTCGGTGATTGTCGGTGGCGAAAAGAGGTGTAGTACAATTCCCACGAGTGTGCGCCGACCAACCGGTATAGTGGTTAAGGTGTTAGCCTCTAGATCGGAAGGTACCTTGTTCGAATCCGGGTCCGGGCATGGATGTTTGTAAGCGTATGGTGTAGAGGCGGCTGGTGCACCTTAAATCTGTCGTGGCCGAAAGTCCTCACGTTGGGTTGGCGTGGAAGTTTGGAGAGTGGGGTGCCAGCTCAGGTGTTGCTTCGTCATCTGACCGTGGTTCAAAATTACGAGGTGTTGTCCTCGGATCTTTCCCTTAAGGGACTGATCCCGGACCGTTGTCAATAGCCCGTTGTGTTGCTCTAGTACGACGTTAATAAAAAATTACCAAATTACCCACGAGTGTGCACTTGAATCACGTGGTTTTGAATGTTTCTATAAATTAAATTTAGGGCTGGTGGTCACGTAAACAAAGCGCTTCTACAGCTGGCGTCATTAGAATAGATTCTGGCTCTAATTATATCCTTCGGTGCCGAAAGGGATAGACACTAATAACGAGTTGGCAGGGGGGAAACATCCACGGTGATCGCCATTCAGGTTTTTGCGTACGGCAGCCTTCCTAACGCGCTTTCACACTTTTTCTCAAATCCACTGAACCATGGTCGATCGCTTTCTTATCGAAGCCGCACAAGAGTTTTGTTGTTTTCGTCTTTGCATATGAAGAAATCAACAAATTTATTTAAAATTTATCATTAGAACACCAACGGGAAAAAGGGTATGCTTCTACTGAAACAGTCACAGACTATTCGCATGGTAGACATACTTTTTTTTTTGCTGAGTACTTTGTTTTATCAATGATACAATTTAGTTTGACACATATAAATAAAAATTATAATGTACTCAATAACATAAATTGATATTTTAGATTTTGAACTTCCTACTTTCTCAAACTGGATACTTTTCTACTTTTTCTAAGAAACTACTTGTGGAAAGTAAAACTTTTCCAATTGCTTTACGAACATCGTATGTTATTTTGAAGTGATCGTTTTGAATATGCAAGGAAAGTGATTATTTTGTAACAACCTTTTCTTTCAACTTTAAGAAACTTTTTCTTCAACTTTTAAACTTTTCAACTTTAAGAAACTTTTTTCTTAACTTTCAGAAAACTAAAACCAGAATTTTCTTGATTTTCTTGTTAATTTTATATACATGTTTTTGATTTTCGTGTTGGAAATATTTGCTGTTTTAATCAAATCAAACTCGAAAAGGTTTCAATGTAAAACATTCGATATAATAATGTGATATTGGGATGGACGTTTGAAATATCCTTTTCATTCTTTGATCTTAATCATCCCTAAAATTGCCTAAGAGGAACCGATGAAATGAAGAAATCAATTACTCATATTAACACAAAATAAACAAAATAATTCATTTTAGATTCTAACAACAAATTATCATATATTTTTCTGTATGCATACATATTTATATAAGGATACTGCGATTTATTATTTACTTTATGATTGTCTGGTAGATAAGTACTTTAATTAACGTCATACTCAAGCAACAAACGGGCTATTGTTATGAGTGTCCGGAAACGTATACAGAAAGCTAAAATAATTTTGTTATATCTTCGCTCAATATATCAGTAAGATCAAATCCATAATCATACCGCTTTCAACATCTTGGCCAATTCATTTAACCACATTATTATTTGATAAATACATACCGCTGATTTATGTGCCTTCCACAAATAATAGCTCGCGTAAAAATTCCACAGAAATCATTCAACTCTTCATTTCTTTTACTTCTTTTAAAACGCTCCTCAGCCATAACTACGTTAACCGCTGAGAAAATATAAACAGACGAGACAAAACAACCTAGATGTGAATTCTTCGAATCAGACGTTTTTCCGATTCGACGTATATATTTATACCAGTGGCATATAGCGAACAAAGAAATACGCGCAGTCATTATGATGAGCAAGGAAAAATGACGAAAAAGAGATTTTATTTTGAATCATTAGCCCTGTCTTTATGTTTTACCAGAGGTTTCATATCGAAATGCTGTCACAGGTTTTTGTGGTAGGTCAATGAACTGTCATTTCTGCAACAGATATCGAGATAAACGAATGTAATTGACATTTTGTATTTGATAGACGAATGTAAGTCACATTTTGTACGTTGCAGTACCAAAACCAACCAATTTAGTCTGAAATAAAATATGCGCATGAGTTGTGTGAAATCTTACTTGCAATATATACATCTAAACCATAGTTTTCCAAAGTAGGGACCCCAAACTGCCCTACCACTTGTGGACGCTATAGGTTGGAATTAGGCTTTGGTTTTATGGTGAAAAGGCCATGCTGCGTCAGACACAAAACATACAATATGAAGTACACTCAAACCTGTTTTTGTGCGATCTTTTTTTTTGTGCGATCTTATTTTTGTGCGATCTTTTTTTTGTGCGGTATATGAAAAAAATTTATTCAGTACAATCTACTTACAGTCCTTTCAAAATTGCAATCAAATTAGAACACAATTGACGAAGTTATCAATAAAAATTACTTAAATAAAAGAATTTTTAATACGTACTTAGATTACTTTAATAGTACTGCTAAAAGGCAGTTTTTTCCTAAAATTATTTATTTTTTATGGAATTACAGCTCTGATACTTTATTTATTTTTAGTCGTATTTTTGTTCTTTGAGCAATGTAAACGATTTCCGAATATATGGGACAGACGATATTTTTCAACGAACGAGAAATTCCAATTAATTAATTCATAATTAAAAATTAATTCAATTTGAAAAGTTTTGTGTGTGTAAAATAAGTACATATGTAAATAAAATATTTAAAAATGTTCGCATGTGTATTTTTTAAATGAGATTTCAAAAGGTTTGACGAGTTAGGTTTGAGTAGTTGCAAAGCCTCGTGTCTTGATTTCGCTTAAAAAAGCAATTTCTAGTTGTTTCGTAAGGTTTTGAGTTATTTTCTACATGATACTTTTTTTATGCGGTCCCTATTCATCGCATAAAAAAAATACTTTTTAAATGTGTTGCGAAAAATATTTTTTATAGCAACTCGTGAAGTTTTGGAAAAATTTGTTATGCGTTTTCTTTTATGCGGTCCCTATTCACCGCACAAAAACAGGTTTGAGTGTAATAGATATACATACATAGTGAAATTCTTACTAACACAGATGATAGAAATACACACAGGGAGGAATGCACCTGACAGGAATCGAACATGCGTCGCCTACAACTCCAAGGTTGTTCGCTATTCACTGGGGCCACGACGGCCCAAAACGATAGAGGAATATTGCGGGGGTGGGGGGATTCTAGACCCAGGTAAAGTAGGGACATTGAGAAGCAAGATTGGGCAATAGGATGCTAAAAATATTTGTCGCCCAAAGATATTTTAAGCAAACACGTATCCACCTGACCATACACTCTCACTAGTGATGCATTGCAACTAGAACATCAATATTTTGTTGAAATTCGATAAATAATCGAATTTTGAGGAATGACGCTATGCTGGTTAGACTAGCCATCTTATTATGTTGATTTCCTTTTGATGAAATTTTATTAAAGTTACTTTATGTTTTTTACATGCCTCGTTAATCATTGATCCAGACAACATTTTCATATTGCTATGAGAATTAACACTTACGTAGATATACATTAGCCTTGATGTTAAACCTATTTTGAAAACAGACGCTAGATATTCACTTCTTCAAGTTACTTATGTATTCAAGTTGCTCATATTTTTTTACCTGCCTCTTCATTCACTCCGTCAAGTCGACATCTTTATATGGCTATACGAATTAACGCCTAATTAGCCATACTACTACCATACCGTAGAAAGTTTCAAGGTCATGGAAAAAACATCCCGACAAAGAGCAATTAGAGCTTCAAAAAGCGTTATAACGAATCCGACTTCCTTTTCTTTACGCTGCATTATACGCCGTCAAACACAATCCATCGCGAAGGAAGGTCCTCTTCCATCTTCCGTCCGTCGAGAAGAGAAGAAAATAGCATCCCGCCCGAAGACAATGAAATAGTAACTCCTGCGAGAGATAACAAACCATCGATTCCATTGTTTGATCACTACAACAACGACGCTCGGCTTCACAAAAGAGGCGGAGGTGGAATGGGATATCGAGATCGAGTGGAGAGACAGTCATTAAGTGGTCAATCGAAAAAACTCGGCGGTTAAGTGGGCAAGAAAGTGATCGAGATGGCGAGTTCGGATAATAAGGTCCGAAGCGCAAGCGGACTGGAAAACCGTGACCGATTAGTTTTATATAGGTCTGAAGGACGGTTGGAAAAATCACCCAGTATAAAAGCTATTGAGATCGTTACGGCTACAGAGACGGTGCTTGCATACGTAATTAGGATACTTGGGACTTCGTTGTGTTATCGTTTTCGAGGTTGTTGGGTGCATATGGGTTCCGAACAATTACCCACTAGTATCAAGTCTGTAATTGATTTAATCTTCTATTAGAGGATTTTTCAGTGTTCACAAACGAGCCAAATGGAAGACGGATACTTTACTTCCTGTTTCACAAATAGCTTTACTATGATTTTTTTTCGTGGTTAACCTAAAATGCAATTTATTTTTAACCTATTTTATTTTATTAAGTTGTCGGCTTACTAGTGAAACTCACCGTCAGAAAACAGTTCTGAGGAAAGGAAGAGGAAAAATTCTCACTAGGTGTGTTTCTTAAGAAATCAAACCTTCATGCAAAGAAAGAACGAGTTCCACTTTAAAGATTTCCACATTTGGTCTAGAAGAGCTGAAAAAAACTTTACCTTGAAAATTTAGACACATTGTATTTCGCTTGTAAATAAACGCTACAGCACTTCGAATTCAATCTTTTGAATTTCTATTGGCTATTGCTGAAATAGTATTCTAAAAATACGCTAAGTGTCGTCATGTCAGAAATACTTTCAGAATGCTCGCTATACCACAAAATAACTACCACCACTTACATTTAACTTGACAGAAAATGCCTCTTATATATCACTTCTAGAACAATAGCCCTACATTTCTTATATTTCATTTTGTTATAACATTAGGTAGTAAACAGGTAATAGTATTTCACTGCCGTGGTAGTCAAGAAGGCAGTCTCATCAGGTTTTGTCTTTTAAAGTTGATGATTATTAAAATGCTGTGTAAAAAAGTATCTGACGATTCATAACCCTTGAAAATATTAAAGCACACTCAATCAACAGTTGTTTGAATGGAACAGTTTTCTAATGGTTGTCAAGTATTCGATGCTTATATGAACAGCATGTAACAATCGTCGACCCAAAGACTAAATTTGAGGGTCCTGACTTTTTGACTAATACGGCTAGTACGGTATTTAATATTTTAACTCGTAATAGTCATGCGGACGTTTCTTTTACGAAACGAATACTACAACATTCAATGTCAAAAATGCTAAGACATAAAAACTAATTTGAGGTTTTATTAGACAGTTTGATAGTTATAATATTCGGATATACAATTGGTAGAATATTTTTTGATTATCAACGTTAGTTAGATATAGAAGTTTAATAGAATTGTTTGCTAGTTGAAAAAATATATAAGTTTCGTTTTGTGTGGTCACTTTTTAAAAAGATACGATTTACAAAAAAATATTTTTTTCCGCAATTATTCAACTTTTAACTGAACAAATATTGATTAGAATCTAACTGATGTTAGATATTTTCTGAAAATAGTAAGCCCACATATAAAGATAACTAGAAAACTTCATAAAGAATTTTGAATGAACATCCAATTACCATGCTTCGAATAAACTGGTACATGTGAATAAAACATATTATTCTAGCATGTGCTGTTGTATAAAAATTGCATGTTTTGAATATAAAAAAAGAGGGAAATCAATGTCAAGTATCGTATTTTTTTATTTACTTCACACAATAGGTGTATTGAAGCAACATCCAAATCACATCACGGAAGCTCAATTTCCATTGTTCTTCGATAGTTAATCCACATTTGGCACTCACGCACTGAAGAATATTCAGTGTTATGATGAATAGCGACCTTGAATTGTTTTCTTGATTTGTTTCTTCAATTATTACGTCGAAATATGTTGTAAGTTTAAAACTGAACCCGGATAGTTATGATAAGGAATCAAACCTATTAATGAACAAATGCTGTTTGTTCCTTTTGGTATTTTCAAGAATACAAAGGACACACGCGGGTGTCCATTCATTTTGTAATACAATTACTTAAGTTCAATTCGATAAAGAGTGTTTTAAAAGAATATTGAGAAATGTAAACACAAAATTAAACATAAAATGGGGTTATACAAAAAAACAGGCTGTAAGTAGGTAGTAGAATTTACGTCACACTGGAACAATACAAAGGAGTGTTGCCAATTGTCCGGGATCAATCCCAAAGAAAAATATTTTGTATTGTTTCTTTTATTATGGTAATTTTTTGGGTTAATCACACTCTAATGACGAGGTCAACATCTGAGCTGGCACCCCACTCTCCAAACTTCCACACCACGCAAAAATGATGTTGTAGGTGACGCTTAATTCTGTGAACTTCTTTTTGTTCTAATGTTTTTAGTGTGTCAACTCTTTGGAATGAACACGACATTTTCACTTGGCGACAAAATGTCACCTACTCAACAGAAAAATATTTCCTTTGGTTTGGCCCAAAAACCTTTTGAAAAATTTCCTTTAGTTTGGCCAAAGTTGGGCCCAAAAACATCAAGTAAAATGGACATACACACACATGGAAAGCTTTACACAAATGAGAGAAATGCATCAAGAAGGAATCGAAGTTGTATATTTGTGTCCATTGTGCTAGCAACATGAGAGTTGAAGGAACTGCGTCGCCTATAACTCCTACATTGTTAGTGAACAAACTCACTGAGTCACGGCGACCCCATATTTTCTATCGGAAAACTGCAACCGAAATCTTTTTAAAAGGAATAAATTAAAACGAAATCTAAAAAACATTTTATTTGATTCTGCACGATGGAAACAACAATCAACAGCAGTGACACTTGTGTAACAGTAAAATAATTTCGGGGTCTTATAAACACAAATTTACCTCCATTGCTGACATACATATAAAAAGGGTTAGTTGATTCGGGTTTTATGGTATATAACAAGGGATGCACTTAATCAGTAAGTTAAAAAAGAGCTAAAATCTGCACTTAAGGCCCAAAAATCAAGCATAACTGATGAACGTGTGTTGAACATGCCCAAAATTATGCATACCTGATGAACGTGTCAAACAGGTCCAAAATTATGCATACTAATATAATAAAATATAACAAGTGCAAAAGCATAAAACAAGTAAAGGAAATAATTATATTGCGTTAATTATGTCATTTCAAAATCGATATTTACAATGTTAGTCTCATAAAGGGAGAATAACTGCAAAATTATGACCAATACCATTTGTAACCTTGAAGTATTAATACCTTGTGGTTACTCCTTACCCCTTGAGGTAATAATACTTGTGGTTACTACGACTATTACAACGCAAGATGGCAATACTTCTTTCCCAGTCCAAAAGCTATGTGAGATCAGACTTAAGAACACGGTGCCATCCATAAATAGCGTTAATTTTCCATTGTCAACTGCCAGTAATTTTTGAATATGGTTACCCGTCGTAGACCTATCGAATTAGCTCTTAGGTTACGAAAATTTTACTTGGAAATTGGCAGAAGACAGGTTCTTGAATTTTACGAAAATTTAGAATTTGTTTTCATGGGGTTGTTTAGTTTATTTTATTTCTTCAAATAAGCGTGTAATTTACTTTGAGTGAATATATTTGGATGAGGAATAGATCATAGAGTGTTTGAGAGTTCGACTACGCTTTGCTTCACCAACGAAAGGAATTCCGTTATTTAATTACTTGGGCGTAATTAACGAATACCAAAGAGGAAGACGAAAATAAAATGAAGCGGTTTCCTGGCACCTAAATCATAATGATTCCTCTGGTTGAGGAAAGGCCGGTGTATCACTTCCATCTCATTACAAGAATGTCGTCCGCTGTGATATAGATTAGATTGACCGCCCTCTAAATGGAGCAGTGAACGGTTTCCAAGCCACCGCCGGCCGTAATGAAGAACTACACACCTGCATAAAATTTGATGAGGAATGTCGCTGAGGGCCAAAATATCTCGATGATAAGAATTGGCTGAATTAGTTAATATAAATTAGGGTTTATAGAGTAAGTAGAGTTAGCATATAGCTTGCTGGAAATGTCACTCTGAATGTCACACCAGTGTGTAGTAGAAATTACTGTTTTTATTTACTCATCTTCTGCACGATTCTCACGGTAGCAAACAAGCATGTAATGTTTTAAAATTCAGATCTGGGCAGTATACGTATTGGTGCAGTCAGAGAGATCATTAGAGGCCAAGGCTTCTCGAAATCGACCTATTTCTTATTTTTATATTTTAAAAAATTAAAATACTAAAATCTCACATTTGTGATATTAAAATATCAGTTATATTAGATTAATTTATAGTTAATTAAATTTACCATTTACAAGGAAATAAGAAAGAATGACTTGTATTCATTTTTATTGCTATTACCATCTAAGGCCAGGTGCACACATCCGGTTTTTCAACGTGCGGCGCTGTTGCCGCAACGCAAGTGTGGTCTGAGATACATTAGATCCAATGGAATAGTGCACACATGCCTCCGGCGTCGCTGCGGCGACGCACGAACAATTTGTACCGCAGCTCACCGTACACGCTTCTCCGATCTGAAGTACCTCGTTTTCATAAATAAATTTAATATAAATAATAATTAATTGAAGGTTGTATCCAGTAACGTCTATTTTGTTTCAAAATATGCTTTTTTTTTTTGCACCAAGTAAGCGAAATAAACACGTTTTCTTCGACAGAATAATTATCTCAAATGGCGCGAAATGAGTACTTGCGTCATTTCACGGTTACGTGTGCATAGTTGGGCTTCGGTGCCGCACGTTGAAAAATCGGATGTGTGCACCGGCCCTAATATACACTACCCTACAATAATGGACCGGACAGCAAGATGTGAAGGTATAAGGGAAATAATACATGCTTTAATAGGGGGATGGTCCCCCACGTGCTGCAATCACACTAGCAACCCTTCTGGGCTTTCAACAAGGTTTTGATATACAGCTATGAGTATTTGTGTCCATTCCTGATGCAAGAATATTACCAGTTCAGCTGTAGATTTCGGACGTGGTTCCCTGGTCCGTAAGCGTCGCTCTAACGCGTCCTACAAATGTTCTATGGGGCTTAGGCCGGAACTCTGAGCAGGCCAGGGAAGACGTTTTACATTCATATATTGATACCACTGCTTCACAGAGGCTGCAATATGACATAGAGCGTTGTCGTCCTGGAAGTAACATTTGTCCATTTCATAAAATTGGCAGAGCGTAGGAAGAACCCGATTGTCCAAAATGTTCATGTAGGCGTCAGCGTTCAATTGACCAGGAACCACATGCAAATGTTGGCCATACCACGAAAATCACCCCTAAAATAGCAGTCGGAATTTATACAAATCCGCTGGCGTCCGATCCATTATTGTAGGGTGGTGTATCTACGTATTGTATCAATGCTTCTAAAGTGACAGGAATTAGAAATTAACTTGAAAAAACAAGATTTGGTTGTTTGGGTTAGGTTTTATGGCACAAGGGTTATGGTTGGCCAAGTTGCACCAAACACAAGACAGGCAATGTCAAGTAATAGACAGGTGCACGGAAAGTTTTACTGACAAGGAGAAATACACAAAGGGTAAGTTACAGCAATCGGACCTGCGACGTCTATATCTCGAATGTTGCAAGTGCAGAGTGGGCAACCCACTGAGCTTTAGTGGTCGAAACGAAATTTGGATAATTATTGATATAATTCAATTGAAATACATATTTTTTATTGAATAGAACAATTTTTAAATGATTCCTGTCCTCAAATTAAATGGGACGCGTCACTTTTTATGCTTGCATGTACATACACACATTGAATTGCCAACTTCCCAGTAATATTTCACGAAGAATCCCATATTACTTTTCAATTGATCCCGTCTAACATTTTCATCCCAGGGAATGAAACAGTCGACGAATTTACAGCAGACTGTATAATCTGGAGCAAAGAAGCTACCTGGAACCAACATCTAAAATAAATGGTCATAAAAATAAAAATTAGAATAAACAGTATCATCCATTAATAGGATCTTGTCAAAAGTTCTCTCTTGAACAGAAATAAGTTGAGTTCCATTGTCACCTCTATGGTCAAACAAACAATGTACCTTCCCGAATCAACAAGATGAAACCAGTATACAAATATTTGAATAACAGTGTGTCCCAATCTGGCTGCAAAAGTGGCTTCTGACCGGGGGACACTTAAAGTATACACGATCATTAGGACACATGTAACTCCAGGAATTCGACCACCTGAGTTTAACGTGTACCCCAATTCCGAGATCTAGTCCCGTGTTCTAATACACCTCTTGTACGACTCCCTGTCTCAAAGACCACATTTTATTGGAACGAATTTTTGACCCTTGCACTCAATGCAAATATATTTCCATTCATACTATCAAAAACTTCCAACTCTCCAGAAAGAACACATTTTTGGAGAATGAAAAACATGATATAATCCGAAGAATGTTATAATGAATATACTGACATTTTACAAATGTTGATTCGATAGTTGGTGTAATTTGGAAAGTTATTTTGAAAGAGCTTGGATGACATCCTTACTATATAAATAATGAAGTGACGCTGATGAGAGAGATGATGAGGCTCAGTGAGCTTTCCCACTGCCCTAGCAACCTGCGCGTTCCAGACTACGCAAACTTGATACTTCTTGGGGTGTATTTCTCATATCAGTGAGTAAAACTTTATTTGTGTTGATGTGTCCTCTTATACGTCCCTTGCCCCAAACCCAACCAACCAACTACACTACCCTACAATAATGGTCCGGACAACAAGATGTGATGGTAAAGGGAAATAATGCATGCTTTAATAGGGGGATGGTGCCCCCACGTGCTGCAATTACACTAGAAACCCTTCTGGGCATACTTTCACCAAGGTTTTGATACACAGCTATGGGTATTTGTGTCCATTCCGGCTGCAAGAATGTCGATAGCTCAGCTCTAGATTTCAGACGTGGTTCCCTGGTCCGTAAGCGTCGCTGTAACTCGTCCCACAAATGTTCTAGGGGGTTTAGGTCGGGACTCTGAGCAGGCCATGGAATACGTTTTACATCCATATCTTGATACCACTGCTTTACAGAGGCTGCAACATGACATAGAGCGTTGTCGTCCTGGAAGTAACATTCGTATATTCCATAAAATTACCAGAGCGTAGGAAGAACCTGATGGTCCAAAATGTTCACGTAGGCGTCGGCGTTCAATTTACCAGGAACAACATACAAAGGTCCCAAGCCATACCACGAAAAACACCCCCAAATAAATATGCAAATCCACTGGCGTCCGGTTCATTATTGTAGGTTGTCGTACATGAATAATGAGCTTGGAAATATTAACAAAAAAGAAATCAAGGGCATAAAAAACGATCCTGATAATGTAGAAACTGCTGATTTTGCTGTTGAAAGCTGTCGAATTTCATTTTGGATCAAGTAATAACCGAATGTTTTAAATTAAACACCCAATGCCGGTAAAAGCTAATGGATTTTGAAAACAATATCAGAAAAATGAAGCATAAATCGTAATATGACTTTTAAAAAGCTTTGCGAAAATGTATGGACAAACAAATTGATTTATTCGACTAAACTATTGGGATTTTAAAATACCATGAATTCAGAAAAAGCCTAAAGATATTGGTAGTAGTTGAATAGATAAAATCTATAACATCGATATAAAGCTATTTACTGTCTTCAAAATGCAATTTTTACAACACAAAAGAGTAAAATGAAAAACTTTATAACCATTCTTATTTAAATGATAAATTCCAGTATTCGGTTTACTTAATATGTTTGGAAAAATATACCTTTTTCTTCACATGATGTATTTAAGTGAAGGTATACAAATTGAACTCAAGAAACTCATACTTAATGATGCTCTTCTTTCTTACGTCATTTAATATAAAATTATTTTAGTTAAAAAAAAGAAATACCACTTCAAAATTTATACCTTTAGTCCTTTTTAATCCTGCCGGGATCAACTGAAAAACAATGGATTTTTTAAGGAACGAAAAATGAGAATCAAATCCATCAGTAACCATTTCCATCTTATATTCACATCGAAGGATAAAGCAGATGGAAAACGTCAATTCATCGGCATAACAATGTGTATGCGTCATTTCTCGTTATATAGCTCAGAGACTCTTCGTGAGAATAGATCAGAGTATGCAAATCTTTATTTCTCTTGCCCACTGTTTAAATATGTCATAGGCATTTTAAAAACAAGAAAAAAGAATTTTATATACTTTTGAATAAATATTGAGTTGAGAGATAGCCCAGTTGGTTGAGTCGTTCATTAGCAACAATAATGTTGGTAGTACGAAACTAGATCCAACGAAAGACCATCGTATACTTGGGGCTGGTGCACGTTAAATCTGTCATGAACCTAAAATATCCAGAGTGGGGTGCCAGCTCAGTCATCTGACCCAGGAATTCATTACTGTCTCCAGCTGTGTTGCAGCTGTGCGACTTCAATTTAATATCTACCTACCTACTCTAATTCTGGGTTGTAATTTTCAAAAACTTTAGTATGATTTTTAAAGTGTCCAATTCATCATGAATTGAATTCTTACTTCAAGAAAATTCAATTTCGGTCATAACAAATAGCACCGATCAATCGAGTGACACTTACTTTAGTCGTTAAGCAATGTGTTGGACATTCAAAACACTCTCAAGGCAAGGTAAAAAACCTCGAGCATAAATGATGGCTGATAATCCTACTACTGAAAAGGACGGTGATTCTTATCGGGTTATAAATACTGCACTTTCGAATCGGTATCCAGAGCTCTGTTTGGATGATACGGTCTGATTACTATCAGCCATCAGAGTTGAATTGATGAACCTGAGCACGCATACGTCGTCCATCGAAAAGAGTGCGGCTAACACGATGGCCATACGAATTGGTAGTTTTGAATATTTCGATTTAGTTTTCAGTGTGCCAGGGATTTTCGAAAATAGATAGAATAGAAATAGAAACAGAACCATAGATGAATATCGTTGTAATACAAGTGAAAAGCACAAAAAAGAAATACAGTTCGGAGAAACGAAGAGGAAAATATATATATATATATATATATATATATATATATATATATATATATATAAATCTAATTTTTTTAAAGCGATGTAAGATTGCAATTTTTTTACTTCTACATTCTTAATTACATTTTGTATACTTATTAATAAAAAATCATAACGAATAACATGCATTTATTCATTTGTTTATGTGTTTCTCAAGAAGAAATATAACCTTCATACAAAAAAAGAGACGGTGTAATATGATCTTCCCATTCTTATATCGTTGTATTACAAGTGAAAAGCACAAAAAAGAAATACAGTTCGGAGAAACGAAGAGGAAAATATATATATATATATAAATCTAATTTTTTTAAAGCGATGTAAGATTGCAATTTTTTTACTTCAACATTCTTAATTACATTTTGTATACTTATTAATAAAAAATCATAACGAATAACATGCATTTATTCATTTGTTTATGTGTTTCTCAAGAAGAAATATAACCTTCATACAAAAAAAGAGACGGTGTAATATGATCTTTACATTCTTATCCAGAAAAGGAAAAAAATTGATATTTGGACAGTATTTCGCTTTCTTAGACGACAATATAGTCTATTGCAGTATTGAGATTTTCCAGCTATTTCATCAAATTTAAATGTTCTTGTATAGTTAATTTTCTAATCTATTTTTTACCAAACATCAAACTGATTTTATGTCCAATTTTAAAATATTTTTTTAAAATATGCAATACACAGTTATCATTATAATGTGACTAAATGCAATTTTAAGTTGTAGGTGAAAAAAGCTGAATTTTCTGACTAAGCAATTTTTAGAAAGAAATTATAACAATGAAAATCTTCAGGAAATTAAAAGGATTTTATTGTTGGATTCTAATGATGAAGCCTATGGATAACTAAACAGTATTTGAATGAACTATATTCTTAAAAAAATGCAAAAAATATTTATTAAAATATGCACATCAGAAATGTGCTTAATATTGGGAAAGGAAAGGTAATCCTGTCGTCAAGTAATACAGTAATATCTGTACAAATGTGTTTTATACATGAAATTGCAAACTAAGTTTATTAAAGAACAATAATTTCAAGCATAAGTAAAGCTTTTCCAATTTATGTGTTCTTTTGATTCAAAAAAGAAAAATACTGCGTATACCGAGAGTTACAAGATTTTCTAGTACAGTATTGTTGTAAACCCGATTCATATTTTTTGACTAAATAATTGTACCTAAATTGGTTGAAATAATCCTTGAATACTTTCTATTCGTCAAGAAGTTTAAAACTGATTAGAAGTCATGCAGGGAAAATTAAAATTTGCCGGACTCAGTGCGTTAATACTGCAACCATCTGGTGGTTCTAACCGTTCTTAATAAGAACATGATATTTTTATTAATTTCGATGAGGCTCCATCATTTTTAACGGAAATTGTTCTTGATATTTTGCATATACATGTGGCCTAGTAAACTTTAAAAGTTGGTTTATTAACAAAATATAAAGTCATTATCAAAAGGAATGACAAATACTAAACCAAGAATGAGGCGTCCAAAAATCACCGAATTTAGCTATAAAATATGAAGTGAAGTATGGGGTGAAATGGCAAGCACAGAGCATGTGAAAAGTGCGCTATCAGCAAATTTAGTTTAGTTAGAACTCTTAAATTCTGAATTGGAGATAGGAATGACGTGAAGCTATATTGATAATAAATTAGCGTTGGAAACTTCGATTGAGAAATGAATAGCAAGTATAATATGTGATAAAGTGAAATATTTGGGGATTTTATTACATACACATATCAAAATAATTTTTTAATACTTCTCTAAAGTCTTCTGAATAGAATGATACATGTGTACGTGTTTTGGAAAATCATTAATATTCGGTCCGTATAACAGGCTTTTTTCAGTTATGTCTTTGTGAACGAGTGCAAGCGCTCAGTAAGTTTAATTTTAAATTGCCTGCGTGCAACTTCTACTAGCGAACTTGTAAACGATGTTCTATTGTGATATATTATTACTCACGTGCAACTTTTACTACAGTACTTGTAAACGTTTAAGTACTTGTAAACGTATTAAGCACGTGCAATCTATAGTAAATGTATTTTTAATTATGCACATGCAAACTGTAACCATCATCAAAAATTAATTTTGCAAATTGGAAGAAACGGAGGAGTGTAAAGCCCGGTGCACACATCCGGTTTTTCAACATGCGGCTCCGCTGCCGCAACGCAAGTGCGGTCTGAGATACATTAGATCCAATAGAGCAGTGAAAATTTGCCTCCGGCGACGCACGTCCAACTTGCGTACAATTTTTAACGCAGTTCCACACGGCGCCGCAGCTCGCCGCACATGCGTCTCCGTTCTGAAGTACCTAGTTTTGATAAATAAATGGAATATAAATAATAATTAATAAATGTTTGTATCCAGTAACGTTTGTTTTGTTTCAAAATATTTTTTTTACACCAAGTGAGCAAAATAAACACGTTTTCTTCGATAGATTATGTATCGTAAATGGCGCTAAATGAGTATTTGCGTCATTTCACGGTTATGTGTGCATAGTTGGGCTTCGGTGCCGCAGTGGCGCCGCACGTTGAAAAACCGGATGTGTGCACCGGGCCTAAATGAGAGTTGATCCGCGATTCTTGTAGTTTTGTGTCGTCTTTAGTTTATTAATAAATGTCAAACATTTTCTAACAAGCGCTTGTTTTCATGTGTACAACAGAAAATCTAATCTACAATTATTGAATCCCAATGTTGCTGATACTGGGAACAACCCGAAAAGGGACTATAGAAAGTTTTTATCTTCATCTCCAGGTGAATTAGAAGTCGACTGAAATCACCTCTCGACAGTCTTCTAACGAAAGAAGACTGTAAAATGCTAGCTAAGCGTACTGATGATTGAATTCGGTAAAGCTACACTCTACGTTTATGAGCGGTGGCAACGGCCTTGGCGATTTTTTTTTTGGCGCACTTCTAGTAGCGAGTTACGGTAGATTAAGGCAGCCCATCTGTCTTTTCGGTTATTGTGGTTTTCATGGCAACCTCTGCAAACGGTAACTTTTAATTTTCATTTTGAATATTCTAAAAAGTTCTTCCAAATCCGTTAAAGTCGTTTGATTTCATCGGCTCGTTCGAAATTTGTTCTTTGCTTCCATTGGTTATTTTGATTTTAAAATATCTTTTGATTGCATTGGTCCTTTAAAAAAAAATTTCTGTGATACCATTGGTTGATTTATTTGTATTTCTACAGTTGTGGAATTTTTATTTTATTATAATATTTTTCACAAAACGTTTAAGAGCGTTAAAGTTTTGATTTCTTTGCCATTTGTGGAATTTTTGTTTTTTAATATTTTTTCCCGGAACAGTTCTGGCGTATCAGGTCGTATTCTTTCTTGCTTTTTTTCTTAAAAAAAATCTTTTTATTTTTCAACATGCCCATTGTATTTATTGTAATTGATAAGTTTTAAAATATAATTATTTCCTTGGCAACTTTAAAAGCTCGCCAAAAAAATCGCCAAGGAAGTCATAAATGTAGATTGTAGATGTACCCTGAATTCTAACAAGTAACTGGTACAGATATCTTAGATAAGGAGGCACACTATAATTTTCAATTTAACGTACGTATTGAAGTCAATGAGATCTCACTTATGAGTCCCCTCTTCTTTACCATTGCCCTATTAAACAGAATCTCATAGACAACAAACGACCATAATGACATGCGCACCCGTACACAAGCAACATTTCCCTCGACCCAATTCAGGGGTCGAAGAACCCCTACGGAACAGTGCCACCGCCATGGGTTTTATTCGAGGCACAGGAGGGAGGACTTTCTCCTATCGTTCGAACTCTCCCTAATCAGACACGAGTATTTAAATACGGTTTAAGAATAGATCACCCGAGAAACAGGCCTCCTCTAGCCTCCCTTTGTCATCCTTATCGAACGGAGGATCTCAAGAGCGTATGTAGGCCTTTGTGGAGAATGTCGAAGAAAGCTGCGAAGTTTTATTTTCAAACTTTGCTCGCTAACGTCGATGGGGTTCGAGTTTTTGGTGGCGGTTTTTCTGCTACGAAAACTGGTGGTTCCATAAATGCCGCAGTCAAGCAGAACAATGAAGACATCGTAAGCGTCGGGGCTGAAATTATAACGGGCATTGTTTTTGGAGGAAGAACGATTTGCGACATAATTTGAGCGAATTTGGAATAAATTTTAAATAAAAGTGTAATTATATTTGAGATGCCTTTTCTGTTAAACTAGATGTGGCCATAGAGTGAACAATGATAACCCTTTTATGTGCCCAAGATCATGTGACCAACTAGTAGTAACGTGACAGACTGCTTTAGTTTGCTGGGTGGAACCTAACAATCACCGTCTAATTGGTCCACATGATGGGAGAAGACGCCCATATCCAATTGTTCATCATCTGATTGGTCCATTGACAGTAGTAGACTTTGTCGATTTCACCAGTTTTCTTACCACTCTATAGAAATGCGGATTCACATACCTACCCTGTGAAGAGATGTTGCATAGCCAATCGAGGCGATAGATTGAAAAATCGGCTAACCAAGACAAATTTTCATAGAGTAGTTTTACTTTTCTACACTTTTGAAGCTCCTCTGCATAACAATACACAGCCAACTCCGATTTTACATTAATGGATGTGGTTGTTCGAGTTTTTGAGGTGTACGTATTCCTGACATTACGTCATTTGACTTTTTAGAATACTGGTTTAAACACGTCGGCAATAAAATTTCAATACAACGATAGTTTTTACAATGATAGTTCAAATACATTGATAGTTTATTGTTCAATATTAATAGTTAGATTAGACGCCGATTGCCGCCTGACGGGCGATGAACTACAATGGTAACAGGAACTAAAATATCCGTTTTATGTCTGGTTTGTTTGAAAATACAGAAATATCTCTGTGAAGGAATAAGAAATGTAAACTGAAAGAGCAGCTAAAAATTAAACAATTAAGGGTATAATGGACAGTGCTTAATATCAGATTCCGCAGTTTATACGTACAGAAATCTTTTTAAATAGAACTATGAACAAACTGATTAAAATATTACTAAAGGTTCGTAGTTGTTTTGATGAATAAAAAAGCATTTTTGAGCATCTCTATAACCATTCAGGGGGATAGAATTAAATCTGGTTTCTTATCACCTCGGAAGGTGAGCTGATCAATAATGCCCTATAAAAATGGACTCTGACCCCAAAATTAAAAGATGCTATTTAAAAAGAGGAAGAATACTTTCAATATTTCCTATGCAAGAAAAAAAAAAGCAAACCTATTAGAATAAAGTAAACTATACATCTATCATGTTCATACTTCACTTCGGAGAAATGCTCTTCCTGATTGCTTATAAAAGAAAAACCTATTTAAAAAATTATCCATTATCGCATTCCATTCAAATTGAAATATTTGAGAAACTCAGGAAAACAAAATAGGTCAAACTATTCGGTAATGAAGAAATTCCAGGGCAGTATTTAAGTCAAGAGGTATAATAAAGGATTTAGAATACTTCATTTTTTGCAGGTTATTAAACTCCAGAATCCTCGTCATAAACCATTTTCAAATTACTAACAGACAAGGAATGGCATGTTAATAATAATTAATAGAATGATAAATTGGAAATTATATTTAAAAAAATAATGATGAGAATACCACACACACACACACATTGAGGCTTGAATCTAAGTCTATATTGTTTCTGGAAGTTGTTTGTAATGCTATAATCGATGAAATAGACCAACCTCAAATCATCAATTTAGATAGGATTTAATTTCAAAGTTTCAAGGGCTTTAGAATACTTAATTTTTTGCAGGTTATGAAACTCCAGAATCCTCTTCATAAACCATTTTTAAATTACGAACAGACAAGGAATGGACATTGAATCTAAGTCTATATTCTTTTTGGAATTTGTTTGTAATGCTATAATCGATGAAATAGACCAACCACAAATCATCCATTTAGATAGGATTTGATTTCAAAGCTTCAAAGGCTTTAGAATACTTCAATTTTGAAGGTTATTAAACTCTCCAGAATCCTCGTCATAAACCATTTTCAAATTACTAACAGACAAGGAATGGCATGTTAATAATAATTCATAGAATAATAAATTGGAAATTAGATTTAAAAAGTAATGATGAGAATACCACACACACACACACATTGAGTGAGGCTTGAATCTAAGGCTATATTCCTTTTGGAAGTTGTTTGTAATGTTGTAATCGATGAAATAGACCAACCTCAAATCATCAATTTAGATAGGATTTAATTTCAAAGCACTCAATTTAAAGCTCAAAAGAGTTGTCACTTAATGAATGCGGTCATTTACAGTTTTACGATCACCTAAACGCCGGTGGATAGCATCAGTTTCCCCCTTCAGAAAACAAAGGAAATCCAGAATCCCTATAAAGTTCGGACAATCTAATATAATTTTTCCGTGAATTCTCGAATCAGTGCATTCCTATTTTTGTAAACGAGAAAATTGCAGAATCATGAGAGCAAGCAAGTTAGAACACACACACACACACACACACACCTTTTGACCAGTTGCCTAATCCTCATCATAACCATCTCTAAATTATTAATGAACACGGAACGACATATTAATAAATAAAACTTAATAAATTGAAAATTAGATTTTAAAAAGTAACGATGAGAATAACCATGGAAAGACTTGAATCTACGGCTATTTTTTAGATTCAATTTGGAAATTGTAAGTCTAATATAGAACGCCCTCAAATCACTGATTTATAGAGGATTTAATTTTAAAGCGCATAATTTAAAGCTCAAAAGGGTTATGGAGAAGTCCTACATTGCGGTCATTTAGCATTTTACGATCACCAAAACGCAGGTAGGCAGCATCAGTTTCCCTTCAGAAAACAAAGGAAACCCGGAATCTCATAAACGTACGGCCAATCTAATGTAATCCCTCCGTGCATTCTCGAATCCCCGCATTCCTATTTTTATAAACGAGAAAATTGCAGCAAATTGCAGAATCTTCGGTAAGAGAGAGATAGAGCTGCAAACACACCTTTTGACCTGTTGCCCTCCCCCCGAAAAAAAGACACAAATCCCGATGTCAGTTGAAGAGTAAGTTCCTGCGCTTGTAAGGACTAGAAAAAACAAACAATGGGCTGTAATTTAAACCGCGAATTTGGTACGAAAATCGTAATAGAAATTTTTCTGACAGCTCTATTTCCGGAAAACCGACGGGGCGTGTCATTAAAAAAAAGCCCCGCTTCGGGCCGAAACGTTTTCAACCCATTTTCATGAAATTGTCTTTCTGGGACCGTTCCGAAAATTATTTTATATTTATTTGTAGGATGTTTTAAAACTTTTCTTGATAGGGGTTCGGTGACTTTATACTAGCAGAGGTAATTTAATTTTATGCCGCATATAGATTTCAATCATGGTGGGCTGGTTGGGTTTTATGGCGCAAGGGCCTGCGCCAAACACGAGACTAGTGCACTTTAAAATCTACTGTGCCTTCAAGTGTTCTCATATTAACGTATTGGGAAGTTTGGAAAGTGGGTGCTAGCTCAACAGCACCTGTTGTTCTCGTCATCTGACCATAGTTCAAAATTATGAGTTGTAATTGGCTCTTTTCCTTCGGAATTGATCCTGGACCTTCGCCAATAGCCCGTTGTGCTGCTCCAGAGAGTCGTTAAATATTACCTACCAAACACAAGAGAGTGAACATCGAGCAAGGGTTGGGATTTATAGCGCATGGTCCAAAGCTGCGTCAAATTCAAGATAATCCAAAACAGTAAAATAAAAAAAAAGTTACAGTAGTCCGATCAACGATAAAAAGTGTAGTTAATTTTTTTATTGCACAGATGATAGGTAGTTTAGATGATATAAAAGATGCAGGATGAAATACGTAATTCATGTGAGTCACCTTTGGTAAAAATAAATTGTGAAGGCTAAAAATAGAAATGGAGAAAATTGTGATAAGATGGGGGATCCCATCTAAGTCCATTATTAAAATTGTAATGAAATGCAATTAAAAATGATGAATTACAAAACAATGGTAAAATGCCGCGGCGATGTAAAAAGGATAAGAGTGATATATGTGGTGGATGACCTAACAAGGTCTGATAAAATTGGTGTATTAAAAAATCGTCGATAAAAATGTTAGGTATGAACAAGTTAATATATGATTGTTGGAAAGCCGTACTTGGCTATGCTCGCACGATGTAATGATTTTCCCGACCACACCAAGTAATGAATTATTTTCTAAGGTAGAACAAAACTACTTACAAGGATAGTTTGACGCAATTGGATTTTAAGTAAAGCGTTTATAATAATTTGCATGAATTTGAAGTATCCAATGAGATAATTTGTTAGTGAGTTATCAGGTAGCTTAGGTAAGGTAGTTAAATAAGGTCGAACTGGAGCAATACAACGGGCTATTGGTGACGGGGGAATGTTGTCCTTGGATCCGATGTTAAAGATCCGACAACCTTTCATCATTTTGAACCACAGTCAGATGACGAGAACCACACATAACTGGCACCCCCACTCTCTAAACTTCCACACCACGTCAACATGTGAACGTTTGAGACGCCGACAGATTTAACGTGCAGCATCCCCCGTGTACACGTCGGTCTTTGGGCTGGATTCGAACTCGCAACCCTCTATTTGCTAATCCGTTGCTCTTTCAACTGGGCTCCCGTAGCCCCTAGTGAGTATAGTAAGAAATAACTAGAAATAACTGAGAAAATATAATACTTTTCTGAGAGCTGTGGAGATTGTGTCCCTGAGGAACTAGTGGACTAGTATTAAGGACTTGGCTATAATGTGGTCTGAGCTACCTCCAAAATATTTTTGGAGTTAAAAACAATAAAAAAAGAAAATCAGAAATTAATTTACTCAGAGTATAAATCGGAGAGTATCACTAATCACAGATAAAATTAAACTAGACATGTGTAAAAATACACGAAAAAGGTCAATGGACAATATGTTGTCTTAGAAGTATGACAGCTGGATAGGAATAGGTCAGTGGTTGGAGTTAAATGATGTGTGGTCAAAAAACGAACGAACTGCGTCATATAGGTATCTAAGATAGAAAAGACTGATTTAGTGTTGTGAATTTTTTCTTTTAAATACCAGGGGGCTTCGCTCGCCAACCCCCGATGATTGCTATGAATCATATTTAGTTCGCTTTGCGAACTATACTTTTCAACAATGAGGGGGAGGGGATTGATTAACAATCCATCCCCATTTGGATCGCTGCTGGATTAATCCCGCACCTCTAGTACGACTTTAATTGAAGGTTCCCTTCACTTACCATTGCGATATCTATCGCATGCGCCCGAGTAACGGAAAATTACCAACTTTTTTGCGAGATTGGCGGATCCGTATCTAAGCCGACTCCCGTACTTTAGCTTGAAAAGTATCCAAAAATTCTCGACTTATACAAGGCCATATATGGTAAATAAAAACAAAATTTTTTTTTAATGTCAAGTACAAAACATCTCATTTCCACATTGAAAAGGAAATTGCTAAATAAGTCACATAGTGTTAAAATTCAGAGGAAATCTCACCATAATTTTAAATGTTTTAGCTGATCCGTGTTGTAATAGTACTTTTTAAGATTTTCATATTCGACTGTTGCTATGGGAACGGCGATCGAATTTGCCGGTTCTTCTGAAAACATTGCGAACTTTCTAGCGCGTACTCTAAAATTTTTTATGAATTAATTAATTAACAAATATAACTGTGTTTATCGCATGCGCGTGCTCCAAATTTATAAGCCCGTTAAACCACAAGACTCGCTACCTCGTGATTCGCTATCTACCAATCACAAAGCGAATAAAACTGAAAAAGAGCGCAATTTTTTTTTACAATAAGAAAGAAAGATGAGACTTTAATGGAAACATAGCCGTGAGTTGGCAACACAATTTATTTTTAATCCACAAACAATTAAGTATCGAAAATGGCTCTTCACCAGCATTTATTTCCATTTTGAGAAACAGGAGTTTCATGGAACCATATTCAGCACAACTGAAAAATGCGATAGAATTCTTGATTGAAATTATATCTCTTCCTTTCAAGTGCATTAGAATAACAAAATAATCCTAATACCATTTAGAAAATTGACAAGAAGGAATTTACACTCTCATAATTAGTTTTCTCAATCATTACAAATTATTAACTTAACAATCAAGTAACTTCCTGCTTAATATGCATCAGCATATAAATTAACCCACAAATTTTTTTTTTACTCTTACAGTTGGAGAACGGACCAACGCGTAACAACAAAAATAGCATCGCTCAATCATGAAAACTACATTTTGAAATGCATTTTGATTACATACACATGAAAAATACATAAACTACATTTTGTGGTCTTACTGATAATAATCAACGGATTATCACAGAAAACATTTCAAAAAATGGGATTTAATTTATCTAGAGCAGAATCTGGTGATATTTAAACTAGTGATGTATCCACTAAGTCATTTTCCCTTACATAAAGGTTATATTTTTTCATGAGAAAAGCACTTAGGGAGTTAAGCTTTCTGAGTAAAATTTTCTCATAAGTATTTAATTCACTTAGTGTGTTTCACTTGTCAGCTGATGAAATAAGGTTTTATTTTTTTATTTACATGTAACAAAATCCAAAACAAAAGTGAGTTAAATAAAACTACTAACTGCCAGCTAGACTGCTAAAAATAGGAAAATTAAAAAGAGATAACATCCTAGATCTAAAAGAAGTTTATGTACTCTCCAATTGGTACTATTGGCTGAATGTGAAAATAAACTCAAATGTCGCCATAAAATGATACTCTTCCATAAAATAAGTTCCGCAAAAAAAAATGGAGTGTTATAAGCTGCGAAACGAAATCACGACGACGTGTGGCACAAGCATCTTTGAATGATTTGATATTTATGTGATACTTGTTGCACACTCCGCCAGTCCTTAACAGTAGCAGTCTGCATTTATTAGTTTTCTGATCATAATGTTCACATTCTGATCAAAAGGGGGAGCTCCCGATCCTTTACAATACCAAGATAAATAATCGATTAGAACTAATTCCTGCTCGTTAACGCCCTCAGGGCACATCATCTTTAGGTGTGTACGGGAATCACAACCATGAGGTGTACCCAAGCGATATGTTCTCCCTTTTGTTTTACCCTGGTCTACCCTTCAGCTTTTTGCTCTTTCCCTCCCTCGTCTCTTAATTGGAGCAGCTTGGCCTAATACACTATCTACCAATAAGTATTTGGACACCCATGCAAATGACGATAGCTGCAGTACTGATATACGTCATGCCCTCCGACGTTAAATATCGTGTAGGAAACAACATTGGCATTAGTCGCATGCAAGATGCCACGAAGTGCAGTTATCTGATTTCTAGAAATGTGTGTAATCGATGGCCTTTGATCTGTGATTGTCGGAATGTGCCCGAGTCGGCAGACCCACGAAACTGGGAGATAGAGACCGACGGGTGTAGTACAGAGAAATTCGGAAGAACCGCACCCAACCGATGGCCCACATACTCCAGGAGTTTCAACAGGCATCCGGGAGTTTCTATTATACCATCGTCCTATTAATACCATCTAGTGTATAATGGTAATAATAGTTTCTATTAATACCATCCGTAAGGAAGCACATCTTCTTGGTTTTCATGGTCGTGCTGTCGCCCATAAACCTTTGATCACAAAGTCCAACCGCGCTGCTCGGTTAATGTGGTGCAAAGCACGTTGAAAGTGGACTGTAGATCAGTGGAAACGGGTTCTCTGGAGCGACGAATCAAGGTTCACCGTCCACCGTTCGGATGACAGGGTCTGGGTCTGGTGTCTGCCTGGAGAACGCCTCCTGCCAGAATGCATTGTGCCTACAGTAAAGTTCGGCGGAGGTGGAATTATGGTCTGGGGTTTGTTTCTCCTTATATGGACTGGGATTTTTGGTCCAAATTCATGGTAAGCTCAACGCCGAGGCCTACTGCATTATTTTGAAAGACAGTGTGCTTCCTACGTTGTGGCAGCTTTACGGGTTGGACCCATGTTACTTCCAGGACGACAACGCCAGCTGTCATGTTGCGAGGTCCACCACGGATTGGTATGGTGACAATGCGGTTAACCGAATGGACTGGCCTGCCCAGACCTGAACCCTATCGAGATCCTCTGGGACGAGTTGGATCGCCGAATTAAGGGGTGCAACAATCGTCCAAAATCGGAGAAGGAACTTGCATGTCTTCTCCAAGTCGAGTGGAAGAAAATACCTCTAGCCGTCATACTAGGACTTGTGGAAAGCATGCCCCGGAGGGTTAAGGCTGTAATTGCCTCTCGTGAAGGCTCTACCAACTACTGAATATGAATAAATTTTGTTTTTCTTTTCTATCACAGGTGTCCAGATACTTTTTGGTATATAGTGTAAAGTCTTTGCGTCACAAAACCCAAAATAAACAAAGAAACCCGTTCGTTCACTCTTAACAAACACCATGTATAGAAAACTTTGGTTTTGTTTTCAAGAAATGCTGTTAAGACGTAATATACCGAAAAAGTAATTCGATTTCATTTGAAAATTCTATAAGAATATTTCGGAATATTAACAAACTCACTTTTGGTGAAAGAGAAAGTAATCAATGAACCAAAAGTTCGCTCTTAGCACTGTTACGAAACCTAAGACAGAGCCGAGAATACATGGTTGCGAAATATTCAACTGTCATCACTATACCCGACTTCCTTAACTTTCTTATTTCTCGCAAATTGCTCGAACATGAATAGATGTTTCTTTTCGTTTTCAATTATCTTGCCTTTTGTATTTTTAAAGTGTGTTTTCTGGAACAGTTATAAAAAGTTGTCGTCTAATAGAAAAACTCATTAACCGACAAAACAAAATTTTTACTTTAAAGCTCTTTAAAGGCTGTTAATTTTTATGTCAAAAAATAAAAAATATCAGTTAATGAGTTTCTGCTCTAAGCACTTATGTTATAAGCATTTTGATAGTGTTTTTGTTATATTTTTAACAGATTACAACGTAACAACTTATTTCTAATCTTCATGAAATAAGCAGTTTATATCTCCGGGAAAATGTTAGTTAATGGGTTTCTGTCTAAGAGGACGAAATATAAGTCCACTATGAGTAATAAAAAAGAAGAGATGAGATTATTCTCGCATTCACATCTGAGAAATGGATTGCAAAAATTTTACAAATCAAAGTAAAACTGGAATTGTGCAAAAATTGTTTGAGATGTATGCATGCTCAAACCATCTGAAAGTGAGCATACTTTACACTGAGCTAAACAATAATAAAATAAAACTAATATATTTCATTTTAATATCATATTGACTCTCCAAAAAAGAGTATAAAAATTTCTGTTTTAACACGTATCACAAAGACTGTGCCAAAAATAATTACTTATAAAGTAATGATCCGAATGTATGCTCAAACCATCTGAAAGTGAGCATAATTTACACTGAGATAAACAATAACAGAATAAAACTAATATATTTCATTCTAAATTTGTATTGATTATATTTCAAGCCAAATATCTTTTATATATAAATTATATTTCAAGCCAAAAACCTTTCTCGATAGCAATTTATATAAACTATAAATATTTTTTTCTACATATCTCCTACACATCATCTTCACACCTCTGTTTTAAACTACTAAAAAATAAACTTTTCAAAAGCTCTTCGAAAAGTAAATACAAGAAAGAGACCTTGTTAACAATACAAATGTTTTTCAATACCAGAACTTCCTAAACAAACAGAAGTAACGCATTCTTTTCGCAATACTTGCCCGCCCCCTTTTGAGTCACAGAAATTCATCCATCCATACCTGTGTGTCCCCAAACACGTAAAAATAACAATAAAATTCCGATAAAAGTGAATAAAAGGAAAAAGAACTATTATTACTTGGGATGTATAAAAAAACTTCAATGACAGTTGTAGATCAGTAGTTGTAGGTACGAGAGAAATAGCATTGTGCTGCTTTTTCGCTCTTTCTTTGCCGCACAGTTCCGGATCATATGTGGCGTTAATATTTCAATAACAGGTGGTCAACGCTCAGGACTTTTTGGAAAGTTCGGGGTTTCTTGGAAAACAAACGGTCTCCAAGAAACACTCTTAAGTGCTTAGAGATAGAAATTTGACGCAAGAATAGGAAATCGAAGTGTTTGGAGAAATGTAAGAAATGAATTTTGTGTTGGATTATTTGTCTATACCACCACCCATTGATTCATCAAAGCAATCTTCAACCGTTTTCATCTCGTGGCGTTTTCTTATTATATATATGCCGCATTAAATCTGACAAAAAAAGTTGGAATTTTGATTGATTTATAAATGGGAATTACCTACCCAATTTGCTCTCGAGAGAAATTTGAAGAATCTTTTTGAAACAATTAATTCGTGATACTTTGCAATATAAAAATAACTCGAAATTATTTTTATAGTTACTAAAATAAGGGTATTTACTACAAATTATTCGTAAATACATAATTAACCCGTTGAAATGAAGTAAATCTTAACACAATTTAAGCCGTTTCATCACCCGTAAGAAGTTGTAAATTGCTTCTCTTACACTAAATAGGCTGGAATACATATGCGTACCTATATATTTTCTGCATCGAGACCGACACTACACGCCAATGCTGTATATTTTGTCGCATGTCCGATGAATGAATGGGGCTTTCCTTGGAATTACAAGAAACATCAACTTTACTTCATTATTTCTACTTAGGCTGAGGGCCGTGGTAACCGGTTGGAAGAGTAGCGGATTAGCAATCAGAGGATTGTGAGTTCGTTACTCGATCCAACCAAATACCATCGTATACGTGAGAGCTCATTTAACCGCTAAATTTGTGTGATCTCAAATGCCCTCACGTTGGCGTGGTGTAAAAGTTTGTGGAATGGGGTGCCAGCTCGGGTATGACCTCGTCATCTGATCGTGGTTTGAAATTACCAAGTGTTGTCCTCGAATCTTTTCCTTTGGGATGGATCACCGAAGGGTAATATCATAGGGTAATTACATAACGTCTTAATTACGTTAATAAAGTATATATATATATATATATTACTCAGAAGAAATAATATAGAAGAAATATTATATTGTAACAATAATAACGTGACCAGTAGCTCGTTGTGTTGCTCCAGTGAGACGTTAATTCAACGACTTACCTGGCTCTAAATAGACTGAGTAGGCTGAAACTTAGAGAGGCAAAATTAGATTGGGGTTAGTACTGTGAAAAAAACAAATACTTAAAGTATTATGTGTAATTCAAAAAGTATTTTTAAATAGTCTAAAACTATGAATAAATTCGTTATAAAGAGCAATAAAAGCGGAAGACTCAACAGAAAAGGCCATTTAGCAGGCAAATTTGGTAGGATTCAAAGTCATGAAACATATTCTTAAAGCTTATGATCAGATTGAGAATGGTAAGGTATGAGATTTGAAGGTCTGTCTCCAGGAAAGAAATATTATAAGCCTTGCCATGATCGTCTTTATACTTGATCGAACCCTTAGCCCCGGTGCACACATCCGGTTTTTCAACGTGCGGCTCTGCTGCCTAAACGCAAGTGCAGTCTGAGATACATTAGATCCAATGGAGCAGTGCACACATGCCTCCAGCGCTGCTGGTGCGACGCACGTCCGACTGTCGTGAAATTTGTACCGCAGTTCCCCACGGCGCAGCAGCTCGCCGCACACGCTTCTCTGTTCTGAAGTATCTTGTTTTCATAAATAAATGGAATATAAATAATAATTAATAAATGGTTGTTTCCAGTAACGTCTATTTTGTTTCAAAATATACTTTTTTACACGAAGTAAGCGAAATAAACACGTTTTCTTCGATAGAATATTTATCGCAAATGGCGCGAAATGAGTCCTTGCGTCATTTCACGGTTATGTGTGCATAGTTGGGTTTCGGTGCCGCAGTGACGCCGCACGTTGAAAAACCGGATGTGTGCACCGGGCCATAATGAGGCATCCATAGGTGGGCATCACTATGTTTTGAAATAAAGTGTTGAATGACAAATTGAAAAAATTAATTATAATTGTTAGCTAATGCGAATTTGTAAACTTGACCTATCTAAATGATAAAATTTAATATTAAAATACTCTTTCTTAAAATTCCATTCTCCCTATTTTTATGTTTACTATACATCTTATCTTATGTTTGAAAAATAAATGCCAATAATGTAAAGTCTTAATACTGATCGTGCTTAACAAGTGAAGAGGTTGCAAGATATTATTTTCCACATAAGGTGGACTACTTCGAGGAAACAGTAGTCTGCTTATCGTTGTAGTCGTGCAAAACGTAAGGAACGGTAAGATTTCAGATGTTATTTTGCAGTAAAGGAATGGGAATTAATGGGGAAAAGGATACGAAATGTACATCGAGAGTTAACAAATCGATGATTAAAAACCAAACCATAACAAGAACACAAGCGAACAACAATAAAAGCGATCTTTGAAGTAGTGGTACTTGCACTGGGTGCCCATGAGACAGAAGGACCAACAGTAAAAACCTATAAAAATAGAGGATCCTGTCTCCTTTATAGGCTGTATGACCACTCGAAACATGGATACAGGCTTTGCATGGCATTTGCAAGCAGATAATGATGTTGCTGATGAGTTCCTGGGGAAGCAGAACCCATTCCTATGTTACATCCACTGATTTCCTGTTTCCAAAATTTGAGTATGCACCAGCTTTCAACTAAATATCCTCGGTTTTGACGGTTTGTCTTGACATTTTGAGACTGTGACACTTAAGAATAATGATGTTCCTTATGTTTTGCACGCCAGTGTAGTAGTATAGCTGTCATGTTGAACTGTTGTCTTTCATAACAGTACCTCCATTTGATCATTGGTCAACCGTATAAAAAAAAGGATTATCAGTTGAATAAATATAAGACGGATGATAACTATGAATTCGGAAGGATTTCCAAGGGAGCCCATTGAACTTAGATATCGCACATGTGAAAAGGGGCGAAATATTAATTGAATATGGCATATAACTTTTTGCATGTTTGCATACTACGTCATGTGAACACATCATGGTTCTTATCAACCTGTCTTGCGGTTTGCCCACCGTTGTCACTCGTCTTATTAGTAAGAAACAACAAGCATAGTAGCCTAAAGTATAAGCAGTTAACCAAAAGTAAAAATACATTAAAGCAATTCACTGTCTGAGTGAATGTTGCTTGAATTCTGATTTGGTTTAAGTGATTAATCAACCAGCAGTCATGAAGAAAATCTATCTCTGATGGTTTTTCGTTTTGGCGTTTTATGGCGTATGGACCATATTTGTTCAAGCTGAGGCAAACACAAAATAGCGTCTAGTAAAAAATATCGCGAAAGCAACGAAAAGAGGCATTGGAAACAGAGTTAGTGGGATGAAAGCAGAAAAGATCGCTTGAGTATTCCAGGAGCGCAATTCCGTGTTTACTAAAGACAGTAAGCCCCATGTAAAAAGAAAATATCACTATAAAACCCACGGGTCCATGAAGCCCGTGCAAACCTAAAGTAGATGTACCCTTGAGGACAATCTTGCATTGTATAAGTCCCTTTTATGTATCCCTGCGCACAACTACACAGAAAATACTTAAAATTATGTGTACGGTGTTTTAGCAGAGGGCGTCTCTTTTAATGACGCTGGAAACGACAGCAAAGGGTGGTGCTGCGCAGGTCACCTTTGAGTCCAGCAATTAAATACACTTACAACCTGACATTTTTTGTTGTCGTGCGTGTACTAGAGAGAGTTGTTGGTGGATTTTTAAACCACAGGTGGTTTTCCTCTTCATAATGAAATGAAAAGAGGAGGAAAACCGTATTTTATGCGGCTTTTGTGAGTTGTTTAAAGTGAAATAAAAGAGCTGCAATTGACTAGAACGACATGAAGGAAATAATCTATTAAGTAGTTTCTTTGTTCATTTATGGTCGTAATTCCATACACGACTCAAGAGTAATAGTTTTACCTTGAAACTTTCTCTTTCTAAAATAATGTTTGGACAAATGCATTAAAAGTTATGCTTAGCAAACTTCCATACCTTTGCTCTGAAAATAGAGTTTATGCTCTATCCGCGCCCATTGAACAAACGTTTTTCATCGAAGTGAATGTTATGTTCCGCCTTACTGTAACAGAAAAGTTAGAAAAATCTGCAGGTTTTGTTTAGCATATATTTTTTTTGTTACCGGTCAATTGAAAATTGCTCATTATTTTACAGTATAGGTGCGGATTTTTTAACCACTTAGCAACAAGGTAAATTCCCGTTCAACGTGGTGCAACAAACCTTGTTGCACCACGGGGGCAGAGATCATGTTCCATCTCACATAACTACCACACGCTCTAAGAACAACCTGCCTTATATAGTTGCCATATATTCATTCCAGATAAAGGGCCGTCGTAGCCTTTTGGGTATACCAATAGCTCTAACAACCTACGAGTTGTAGGCGACGCAGATTCGATTCCTCCCTGCGTGTATTTCTCTTTTCTGCCTCAATAGAAACTTTCCATGTGTGTGTATGTCAATTACGAGATATTGTATGTCTGTCCGGTAATTAAATACACTTACAACCTGACATTTTGTTTTGTCTTGCGCCTGTGCTAGAGTTGGTGAATTTTTAAGCCACAGTTGATTTTCCTCTTCATAATGAAATGAAAAGAGAATGAAAGGTTACTGCATATTTTGAAATAAACAAAGGTGACGTGGATGAGGTCACTGGAGCATATATAGACATGATCCCTCCAAAACTCTAGATTATAACTGCTTGGTAAAAAAGCAGTACACATTCTTTTCTAAAGATAACGTATATTTGGTTACAAAATAGGACTTGGGAAACTAGGCGAAATAACGACACAAATAGCTATGGAAAGTATCTCGCATTCCACAGATATATAAATCAGTTTTATCACTAACCTTACAAATACTTCCAACAGCATATCAATTTCACGGCACATGAAAAACCAGACTGCGAGACACAGATAGTTCTCAATCTGTTGTCCCTATACAGCACCGCCCATTTTAAAAACAACAATACGCTCATACTCAAATCTTATCGAACTGATCGAGGGTAGAGATTTACGAAGGTGAGAGTTGAGCTTTTTACTTAAGTGCGTCTCAGTTACATTAACCATAGATAGCAATGGCTAAACATTGTTGGGATGCTTTGGCAAAGGAATTTGCCTTCCACGATAACTTTGAACAAAAACTTTTTTTATTTGAATACATGCCGTTCTCAGCATTTTGCAACACTTCGGTGTGCTTTTGAGCATCTATAATATATGTTTAACTAAAGTAATTGCGCAGAAATCAACTTTATTCGTTTATTGCGAATGGCAATAACGGATATAAACAATATAAAATCGACTCGTTCACCAATTTTGCCGTTTAGTATAATTATACTTTATTTGAGCTGTGGAGCTGCATAACATTGATAAAACTAAACAAAAGAGCTTGCTGTTCTAACAAAATTCTTCAACAGTCTGTTTACAGAAGGCAACATGAGAAAACTCAAAGATGGAAATCAGAACAGAAAATAAAATATCAGCGAGAGCAAAAATAGGTGTTACGTTAAAAGATACCAAATCCGCCTTTGGGATGAAATTGAAATAAAATCTGTCTTTGGTAAAAGGACTGAGGTGTACTTTATTCCCCTACATTTTATTGGAAATAAGAATTGATACCAGCAAAAAATATTCGAAATGTTGTTACATATTTTTGGATAATTTTATTTTATTTAAAATAATTAATTCAATACACGTATGTGAATATGGCCGATATATTAATTATAAATGTATTGGAATAAAATACGAAACACGAGTTATTGCACTTTACCGTCAAAGGATATAAGCAATTGAGAAAGTTTAAAGCGCAGATACTATACACAGATTTGTTAGTTATAATAAATTTAACATATGAAAACGAGGTCGTACTACAAACTCAGTCCAATACTTTTGAAAGTTTGATTCTTGTCTCATTCAAACATCTAGCATGACGACATAGTTTAAGATTGATCTCAAATATTTTTTCATGCATCATTGATGTATAGGTTGCATAACACAGGTACATTTTTTGTATTTCTAAGTATTTTATTACACAAATTGTACAAATAAAATACATGAATGATGATTCAAAACTTTTTTACCTCCGATTGCTCCGAATATGTAACAATCTGTGTTCCTTTTTCCTCTGCATTTTAAATGTACGCTATGTTTACCAGGTTTTCCCATTGAATTCAGATAAAGCACTTAAATCGTTGGTCTAGTAGTTTAATTTAATCATTTGAAGCAATGAAGCAAAACGGAAATAATATATCTATGATTTGAAATATTCTGGGAAATTGAATAACGAAAGTGGTTATTTTCTTTTCAAAGGAATGATTTATTCACGATATCGGCATCTTTTGAACTAGAGTGAACAAATATTTACTTTGTTTAACTGGTTAGTATGAATTTGCTTGGGGAAACTATATTCACTATCAGTTTCGAATAATTTTTGCACCTCGATATTTCCTTTAAAGTAAATTTCTAGTTTCTTTTCGCATCACACACATTTAAACATTAATAGTTACTTTGTAACCATTTTTATTTTCAAGGTCATACTTTTGATTTATGAAAGCAAAATTCCTCAATGTGCCCTTTCCTTTTACCTAAAAGCATTCTGGCCGGATGGTACTTTGCTCTATTGTACAGAATAGAACAGGCTTCGAAATAGATTTTTTAATCATCCCGTTCTGCTACAATTTTATTTACATAATTCCCACTAAACAGAGCTGTAGTGAAGGGTATACGAAGGTATACGTCGTATACCCTCCACCGTTTTCCCGCTAGGTGCACAATTTTATTTCATTTGCATTGTGCACCCGGGTATTTCGAGCCCTGGAATAGTGAAATTATAAAATAAATGTCTTTAAAGAAAGAATGTACCTTATGTCTTATGATAAATTGAGTAATATTTTCACATTGTGTGCACTCAGGTGTACTAATTTCCCCATCCCGAACGTTCATCCACTATCTTTTTTCAATGGTATATCGGTTATATATTAGGAGCCAAAACGTTGGAATAACGATCGTCAATGTAAAAGAAACTCAAAAACACATAACTGTTTTAACCAGGTTAAATATTATTGCAGTAACCATCACTCAAATAATATGAAAAGTCAAGTTACATCATAGGTTTACCGGAACAATTGAATTCTGATACGTCGTATGCATGGCCACCAACGATTTAAAGACAAGGATGTTCAAGAAGTTTGATTATAAATGTTAAAAGTATTTAAGTTCTCAGTCAAACACAAGGATTGTAGATTTTACAAAAGGACAATATTCAGAAGCAATTAAAACCACAAAATACAGGTGCGTAGTTCCGAAGAAGTTCAGGCTTTGAAAACTCTAAATCGAGTCAATTTAAGTTATTAAAATTGTAGGTGTTCCTCAGATACCTCTTGCATCTTCAGCTAATCATGATTAATGCTCCATAACATTGTTTATCTCCATAAGGAAGAATGTAGTCTGAAGCTTTTTAAATTAATTATAAGCTGTTTACTGAACATCTAAAAAACTCCTCCAGTAAAAGTGATTTCAACGAAGTATTCATCCAGAAGTCCATCAACATCGAACCAATTTTTATAATGACGATATATTTTGTCATTAACGAAATTGTTAGCGTATTTCTAAAGACGAGGTGTCTCGTCGAGACAAGTACCAGGAGGGTTAATTTGGTTATAATTCATTTTATTTTTCTACAACTATTATTTCAAAAGTATGGGTACCTTTACGAAATGATAACAATCTGGTAGCCAAACCCTGAACCTATGACACTGGAATTCAACGTGCAACTCGAAAACTTAGTCGTTCGTGCTCATTGAATTTTTTAAAGATTTCCAATGATTGTTGATTAGCGTTCCTGGAAAAGAAACGCTTCCCGCTCGCTAGCTTTACGACGCCGCAACCTTGAGAAGGGCTCTTTTAAAACACTTAAAAGGAACTTGAAGAGAGAGAAAGTGCCGGCTTGAGGTTCCAACGCCCACACTGTACAAAAGGAAGCTGGAAAACAAACGCTTCCCAAAAGCTCAATAACTTGTTTTCAGAAACAAACAGCATCGATGGAAATCACGATCCGTGCAAAAAGGAAACAAAAAAGAGCCAAAAAATTGACAATAGACCAAAGTCATCTCAATCCTCCCCCTATGACTCCCAAGACAAAAACCAGCCCGCAATTATATCCTTCACTAGCTTCGCAGAAAATTTTCTTCAACCCTCGGAAAAGAGTCCTTGGAAAGGTCACGTACTCTGGGGAAACGATTTACACAAGCATTGTAACACAAATAAAAATTTCTTTAAAAAAATTAGTTTTTGAAACCGTCATTATCTCTTATAAACGATTGAGAGATGAGTCTCCCTGACATTAGACCTTACCATAACCCCACGAAGGCCGTATTGCACATCCACCATTTCCATTTATCAGAAAAGTAATAAGTGCTGAAAACTCAAATGAATATATTTATGTAGGTCAGGCCACGAAATAGATTTTTTAATACAGGTGTACCTTGTGCACCAAAGTTTTTAAAATAGGTGCACAGATTATATTTTAGGTGCTCATTTAAAAAAACATAATATAAGAGCATTAATATAATGTAAACTATTTTATTAGTTAGGTATGTTTGAATATGTTACTAGTAGATAGTAAATAAAAATATTTAAACATTTTTTCTATCTGAGAAATTATTATTTCAAATATTCAGTCATAATCAGATATTGATGTGCAATCAGAAACGTCTACGTTTTTGTCAGATCTTTACCCATAAGGTTTAGTGTCAATCCTTCTTTTTGTATTTTTCCTTCATTGCAATATATCATATTCTAGATTAAAGTTTTCGCATAGTGTTTATTTAGGAATTTTAATTACGTTCCTTTAGAGCGAGAGAGGTCGATACTAAAATTTTGGTTCAGGCATCAAAACAACATAAAATACATTTCCCCCGCTCTAGGTGCAATGCGTGCACCTAGAGGGAAAAAATTAGGTGCACAATTTTACTTTCAGGTGCACAGTGCACCTGTGCACCCGGGTATTTCGAGCCCTGATGTAGGTGAAGCATCATAGGAAAACTGAGCAATAAAAAGTTAAAAAATTGTTATGAATTTCACAACTGATTTAAATTCATTTACAATGAATTCAAACATCGATATGTAAATTAGATATCGCATTTAAATAACATTGATCAGAATTGCAGAAGGCGGTCCTGGTATGGTTTACCCTATACGTATTACATGTGTGGTCAACTGTTTCCAAACGTACCCCGCAAGTGCATATGCTTATATTAGTTGTAGAATCTTACCTTATAAGTTCAAATGTCAGGTTCAATGTAAGTATTCTGTCAAATGTTGCATTGATTGGTGGTCTGTATTATTATTTTTATGGTTAACTTGTTTGAGATGTGCCGGTATATTTTCCTTTTTAATTAATATTCCATAGATATTTTGCCATTCGATGTGAACTTCCTCTCGGATATTTTCAACCTGCATGGATGTACTTAAGTTTTACAATGCTATCGAAATGCGACTTCTACAAAACTTCTTTGTCTTCTCAATAGATGACCATCATCAGAAGTTCCATAAATTCTCATAAAGCTTTCAACTCCAAAAATGGGATACATTTTCTTAAAAATTATACTAATAAGTTATTTTATATCTTAGATATATAGAGTAAGCCATTTCTGGTCACGTCCTTGCTTATCTAGTCTGTCTTGGGACGAGATTTGTATTCTTATCCTATGCGCGTCTTGGACTTTTTGAAGGTGTATGAACTCACGGATTTAAGGATAACGGGGATCATGGACTGGGAAAAGAATCAACAATATCTTAAGCGAGATTTTAACCCTCCTGGTGGTTGTCCTGACGAGATTTCTCGTCATTAGTAAAACTATTAGCAGATCTTTATGGACGAGATACCTCATTATTAGAAGAAAACTTATCTTATCTTGATCTCGACATCATAAAAAATAATGCCAACTTCTTGGCGGCGAGATATCTCGTCATTAGTAAGTTTGGTAATATCTTGATGAACGAGATATCTCGTCTTAGAAGAAAACTGACCGTAACTTGATCTCGACATCATAAAATATAATGCCAACTACTTGGCGACGAGACATCGTGTCATTAGTAAATTTGATAATATCTTGATGGACGAGATATCTTGTCATTTGTAAATTTGGTAATATCTTGATGGACGAGATATCGCGTCATTAGTAAATTTGGTAATATCTTGATGGACGAGATATCGTGTCATTAGAAAATTTGATGATACCTTGATGGACGAGGTATCGCATCATTAGTAAATTTGGTAATATCTTGATGGACGAGATACCTTGTCATTTGTAAATTTGGTAATATCTTGATGGACGAGTTATCTCGTTGAAATCTATTTGAGGATTTATTCATCACAGATGTTTTTTAAATAATTTGAGAGAAAATAGAAGTATGTACGTTTGAAAGATTGATGTAGGTGAAGTCTTCCGAGTGTACATAGTACATAGGGTAATCTGTCGATTAAAAAATTTACGCGCAAATAGAGTTGACACTTGGAAATAAAGAATTGCGTGCAGATGCTCTGTTGGCTTGGCAAATATTTAGGCAATAACTACAATAATAATCCTGTCAGTTGGAAGTCCAAACGCCAGGGAGTGTTCAAAACAGGTAGATCCTCGCGGCGAATGATGATGCGACACACACACTCTTCCAGAACAAACACAGGTGTCAGTCCGCCGGTGCACCGGTGTCCATAACAAAACGAACGCATGGAATCTTAAGTGTTTTCTCAAAACAAATAGATTGGTTTAAGACGTTTTCTCGGAATTAAAGGTCGCCCGTACGGTTTTGCGTGATGACACAACATATACGCGGTTGGGAGGGGGGTACGAGCGGGGGTGGAGGATGAAGAGAACAATCGGATTTCGTGTCGGGGAATTGCTGAGCGATGCACTAAGTGTCGGTTTCGTCGCTTTCTCGCCCTGTGACGAAACGAGACGAGTTTCGGAGGCGTCTCGGGGGAAAGATGCTACCTGTTGATGATACGCATCCAGGCTTTTGGAATTTTGCAAGCGCGTGTTTAGTCAGACGATATCGTGAATTTCGAAAATTTCTCAAGGGAAGGTTTGTAAAGCTTTGTTACTATCATTTGAAGATAAACTTTTTGAAATGTTTGGAAACAAATGCCATGGTAGAACTTCGTTTATCCTCGGAAGTCAATACGGATAACCAGAAACACGGAAATGGACTATCTAAAGCAAAACAGCATATAACTAAATGCAGAAAGGAAAAAATACTGTTCTACATGTTACTATTACCTCTATTGGAAGTCACAAAGCTTGGATTAAGAATAATCTTGAATAAGGCAATGAAAAGAACTTTCAGATCTACTACGTACATCAAGACACTGTTTAGTAGGTCAGACGAGTACATAATAATGAACGGTCCAGAGTTAGCAACATGGCCACTCAAATATATATTTCAATAAAATTTGTGAATATTTAAGTAAACATTACAAATTTATTAAATTTTAAATTTAATTGAACTAGGCGGTAAAAATATTACATCAGATTGATTTATCAAGAAACTAAAACTAAAAGTATGAGGATTTTGTATCTGTTTTGAAAGTTAATGGAGTTGAATAAAAATGTGTATCAGTAAAACTTTAACTGATTTTAGTGTCTTTTTGAGGCATGATCATAGTGTATTTTCAAGTCTTTTTTAAACAAATATCCTAAATGTTTTTTTATCAATTTACAAAATATTCAGCATTTGATCTGTATGACTAAACCCACTACATGTTTCACACATCCGATTTTACGAACTTCATTAACTAATTTCGTTAACTTCATTAACTTTCTTCAATAACAATTAAATTAACATTGAGAAATAATGAAACTCAATAAATGACTGCACAAACTACATTGAGAAATAATGAAACTCAATAAATGACTGCACAAACTACATTGAGAAATAATGAAACTCAATGAATGACTGCACAAACTACACGATGTGATTTGCCGTTGGCCATGTCTCAGCTATTTGGGCTCCCAATCGGAGGGATTCACAAACTATGGTCGACAGCGACCTACTTTATAAAACGGCATACCTCGGCGACCTACCTTTGTAGATATATTGTGAAAATGGGGTAAATTAATGAATTATTTCTAATATTATTCCAACGAACTAATTTTTAATTTCTTATTGAATTCACTTTCACCACATCTATTTCTCTGATACATAATGAGGTAAGTGCAAATGACACATATCTATGTATATAAAACACTAACGTACGTGGACCCGAAATCGACGTTATTTATGTATCGTCGAATGGCAACAATAAACGTAAATAAAATAACCCAGATATTTTGAATTTTTGCTGTTTTCAAATAGCCGAGGTCAATTTCTCTGCAAAATAAGGAATTAAATTTTAATATTTATATGTTTGAACTGACTTTTTATATCTTTCTTTGATGTAAAAGTAATTTAAACGTAATTTTGCTACCCGGTATCTGGCCGCGTCAGAATTGATGTTTACTTTTTTAATTTGATTTAGAATTCCGTGTTTGGGTATTTGAGTTGACTGCGAGATGTTGCGGATACATTTGAGGATTCCCAAGTAATATAAATATGTGTTATTTTTGTTAATAAATCATTATATCGTCTTTGTCAATATCGTTGAAAAGTCTAATGTCGCATTATTCTATTTCACGATATATTCAGGAAATCGAAATTCTACACGTTTGAATAGATACGTACGTGTTTTTTTTTCTCCAGAATTTTGCATTTTTTAAAGGATTGGAATTTTATTTTTGTTTGCATTATGTGTTCCGGTATATTACCTATTGCAGAAATATTATTTAGGAGTTAGATTTTAATGATATGTCTATTTCCTGCAAAAAAGCGCACTAGACATGGGTAATTTTGTAGCGGTATATGTATATTTCGACCAACTTTCCTTAAATATTTGATTGAATACGCAATGATTTAAAGAATTGTTTCATAAAAATAAATAAAATATACAATTCAAAACATGTTCAATTACGGTGTGTAGAAAAGATTAAAAAAAGCACTATTACACACATCCGAGCGCTAGCTGGCGCAGCCCGGCTAGTATATATATATTTCACTGGCGTACGTATCATGGAAATCGGCATTATTTGAATATTGGCGAATGGTAGTTAACGAACACAAGCAATATAATATATAAACCGCTAGGGAATCCATTTACAAATTCTCCCATTTCGTTCAAATATGCGTGATTTAAGCTGTGGGGCTGAATGTTTCTGAAACCCCACGAAAGAGCTCGGGAATTCGAATGTAATTCAAAAGTATGATGACAAAATGGTAGGGAGTTATTGAATTAACTTCGCACTGATGTAACACATCGGGCTATTGGTGATGGATCGGGATCTGTTCCGGAAGGAAAAATCCGAAGACAACACTTCGTAATTTTGAACTACGGTCATATGACGAAGTCAACATCTGAGCTGACACAACACTCTCTAAACGTTCACACCATGATAACGTGAGTACATTTGAGGACACGACAGATTTAAAGTAAACCGGTCTAATTTCGAGCCCGCAACCCTCCAGTTGATCCTTTACTGTTCCAACAGGGCTACCGCGTCTGTTGATGTCATTGAGAGAAATCTAAGCGGCGAAAAGAAAATATGATCGATAGTGAAAACAGGAGTAATTTTTAAAAATGTCGAATTACCTTTGAATAAGTCAATGAAATGAAATTGAAGTAGTCGTTATAAGTCAATTGGAGTAACATGACTGTGGAGTGTGTACTTTCTGCCATTTGCTTAATTGGAAACAAGAATTAACTCTCCAAGTGGTTTCGACGAGATATCTCGTCCATAAAGATCCGGCCAATTTTGCTAATGACGAGATAATCGTCATCAAGATCTTACCAATTTGTTGATGATGACAAGATTAAGATCTTGTCAGTTTTCTTCCAATGACGAGATAACTCGTCCATGAATATCCGGTCAGTTTTTGATATTGACGAGATATCTCGTTGAAACAACCACCAGAAAGGTTAACTCCAATAGTAAATCCACAAAATTCTATTTTCATTTTGATCAATTTTATATACATGTATACATTATAAAGTTATTTAAATTATGGTACGGAAATGTTCGTAACGCCAGTGCCAGCAATACATGAACTCGTTCAGATGCTTGTCGTGGGACTGTTACCTGTAATTCATTTTGTGTTCATAGCATAGCCTAAATCCAATCTCACGGATGTACGAAGCCATGAAAAGAGATCATCGCTCTCAAAGCTTCAGTAGAAAGAGATGGACACTTTTCTTGAATTGGGGACTGAATGAATTTTACGTGATTAATGTTCATTTCCATCAAGGTGTTTTCGGACAATAAAAACAGTAAAAAGTGTGAAGCCACGTTATGTGACGTGTGACTTGGCGAGCATTTTTACCGTTTTAGCTCCGCATCCGAAAAAGTTAGAGGCATGAATTTTTTAAAAATTTATAATTTCAAATTCGTTTTTTGTTGTTCATCTTTCGAAAAGTTTGTTTTCAAATTTTCTTCGAAAACTTTTATACCTTCCTTTTGAGCAATAAAATAAAAAATAATTAATATGTTTAATATAAATAATTAATTTTTATTAATAATAAAATTAATAGTTTTATTATTAATAAATTTATATATAGTAGTTTTATTATTAATAAATAAATAAAAAAAAATTAATTAATTAATAAAAAATAGTTTTATTATTAATAAATAAATAAATAATAGTTTTTTATTAATATAAATTATTAATAAATATTAATCATTAATGTTTGGTGTAGTCTAATCTTAAAATTCAAATTTCACAGTAGAGTTCTTTTTAGCTTGTAATAGTGCAATAAATTATGAAACTGCATAAAACTTGAAGAAAATAAGACTTTAAATCAATAAATAGAAAAGTAAGCTGGTTAACTTCCTTAAGAAATGGTCTAAAGGTTTGTTACTGTTTATATTCCCAATACGGCACAATAATGATTCAAAAGTTTAGGTTATTGTAAAAAAAGTTCACAATAGTATTAAGTATGCAACAATTTTTGGGAATATGACAGTGAAGAAAGATGCTCAAAAAAGTAGACGAGAGGAATAATAATTACTATACAAAAGAACAAGCCGGTTCAACTTTTTATAAAAACGTAATTTAAGAATATACAAAATTCACTAGATAAGTTAACAATAGCGAATGTCGTTTGAAGTTCCGAAAAGATATTCACGTGTTACTTTCTTACAGTTAATTGCCGCTACAAGTTGTATATTTCGTTTCATAAGACGTAAATAAAATCCATCCATTTTCACTAAAGGCAACTTTTCATCGGTGATTATTTTGAAAGTTATTCTGATGAACTTAGATAGGATAGCTTTCCCATTAAGTGACTGTAGAAGCAGCGGAACTAGTTATGTATACGGTCCATTAACAATAGAGCTAAAGACTAGATTATAAACCAGAACTTATATGTATAAAATTATATCTTCTACACTTCAATAAGACGATGGAGAAAATCTCAGTATTTCATATAAAAACAATGATAAAAGTAATTTAGTGTTCAAATATTCAATATTGTATTTATAATAATTATTAATTTAAAACTAATGTTAATTAATAAATAAAGAAAAAAAAAGAATTACAAAATTTTCGAATAAAAATGTATTTTAAATAACAATTTTGAATAAAACTTAATTATAACTAACAAATATTCTTCAATATTTCCGATAAAAATTATACCACAAAATTCCATTTCAAATATAGAACAAGAAATTTATCGTCGTATACACAACCTTTATGCAGGAATTAACCATGAATTCTAAGGTTGATAGAAGTGTTATCAAGATAAATACAACTGTTGTACATAAAGTTTACTCCATATTGTGTGATTTTTATCAATCTTGTTCTTTCTCTACCAACACATACCATAAGAGGCAATTCATAAAACCAAATCGGCTTTTTAAATAAAAAATCATAATTAATAGACATGTGCTTACCTTAATCTGAAACAGGCTGAAACTCCTCTTTGGCTTGCTTCTTTGTTTACAAGCCAAACACAAAGCTTTGGCCATGTCCAAAACATTGTTCATGCCGGGATTCCCGAAATCCACAGAGCCTGATCGTCGCAACTTCGTCATATTTCCACCTCTTTTTGCCACCGAATTCGCCAGTTTTATAGCTGGGTATTCACAAACACTTCGCAAAAAAATTATTTCGTATGGAACAAAAAGTCGATTTCGGTTGTGAATCCAAGAGTTTCCATCACATATTCATACTATATTGTTGAGATGGAAGCGGATAGTTTTAAATGTATTCAAAATTTACATTTCGAATTTTTTGAAAAACTTCTACTCCATTCTAAAGCAACTGTCCGCTTGGATGAACTTCAGCACTATTAAACTCACATGGTTTGCAGTTACAAAATTCAAATTCTGAAACAAATCTGAAATCGGAATTCAAGAATCGTCTGCTTCTATGATAGTTATTTTCCACGTAGATTGCATTTCAGAAAAATTGAAATTAATAATTTAAAAAAATCATTAATTGAGTTCTTGCATAATAGCGATTAAAATAAAATGTAAATTCCATGAAATATAATTCTTTTCCACGCATCATCTGCAAACTCCAAATAAATTTTGCTCGAAATGAAGCAAATATCCAAGAAGGAATATTCTCATTAATAAAATTATTAAAGAACAAACCAACAATTGTTGAAAAATTATTTTTTGAATATCCAAACGATTAATTCCATTGAACAATAACGCCGCACAAGAGAACAGAACACAACCGTCATCCGCGCGAAAGAAAATCTAACTCAAATCCAAGTGGCCGCGGTTGAAAATCGTCTGCCGCGTGACGTAAGGCTTGTGACGTCACAGCGGTGCCGGCGGTTACGGTTGGTTAGACGGCCATGACGTTCAACCCCGACCTTCGAGTTTGGGAAAATAAAAGACTCGCTCTTTTAGCTCTTCCGTAGAGTTGTACTACGGTCGTACTCCTTTTCATTGCAAATTCAGGCCAGCATCAATGGAGAAAAAACAAATAAAATAAACAGAGAAAAAAAATTATCTAAACGTGATTTCGGATCTAACCTTAAACTCCCCGGAGTGCTTGTTCTTTTCCGAAGAACTAACCTGGGTAATTAATACGAATATCGCCCAGTAAAGAGATTCGGGATTCTCTCTTTCTTATTCGTTTTATTTAGTGTGATCTCATTTCCGAGCGATATAGGTTTTGTTTCATACTATTCAATTGATTCCAAGTAGAAATTAAAATTAGATCATGATGGTCTGCAGGACGGTGAATAAGAACTTCCGCTAATTACGACAAAAACAAGTTTTTTACTTTTTTTTTATTCGAATCTTGCTTTTGGGTGATAACATGATAAAAATATTTTTGACGGTGAAAGGCTATTCAAATATAAATTTAAACGTCCATTTAGTTCCATATTAACTGACTAAAGAATAACTAAAGAAAGCTTGATATTTTGAAAGGCTATTCATAGATAAATTTAAATGTGCATTTAGTTCCATATTAGTTGACAAAAGAATAACTAAAAAAGCTTAATATTAAGTAAAAAACACAAAATGGGTGCGAAACCTTTTAAAAGTATGAATCCTACAAAAATAAAATTTGATAAATGAGAGACATTGTTCCATTTAAAATGCCATACGATTGTTTACCTTCGAAAAAAATTACCACAGTTGGCAAATGAAATAAGTTTTGGTAAAAAAATTTCTTGCATTACACAAATAACTCATCATTGCAAAAACATTTGATCATACATATTTTATTTCGCGCATTTTCAATCCGAAACAAATTTAACCAATATATTCCATTAATAATACAATTTTTGACATTTCTCACAATAACATACAAATTCATCTTTTTGTGAATATAAAAGTCAACGTGTAAGCTTTTAGAAATGTGCGCGATCCAGCAATTTTAAATTCCGTCTAGCTCATAGCGCGTGATATGCAAAGCACAGATCGAACAATAGAAAAGCTTTAAAAACCTTTGTTCGATTCCTAGTTCCTCGAATATTTTTAACGTTCAGGTGATTATATGGATATGTGGAGCACAGATGAGACATTTGACGAGAACACAAACCCCCTTTGATACATTTCCAAATGTCCAAAAAACACCGATTTCGTTCGGTCGTGCCCCTATTGTTGCAAACGATTATTTGGCTTTTAGATAACGAGAAGGGAAAACAAAAAAAAAATGATTTGAACACAAACAGCGGAACAATAACGGCTGAAGAGAAACAGAACTTCCTTTGATAGTTAAAACATTCAAACTATGAATGAAACAGAGTTTTTGTTATACATTTTTAGCAAGTATGTGTTCTCATTCGTAAATATTCTGTTTCAAAGAATCCGAAAGATACGCAGTTGCGACCTAGATAGGGCTAAATAGAAAAAAAGTAAAGAATTTTTCATTTATTTCTTTTTTTATATTTTCATTTTCTTTAGGGTGTTAGTAAAAACAACGTTAAATAAACTTTCTTTATAGTTAAAGGCAATTTGTGGATGAATAAATTTAGAAATATTTTTAATAGAAAGCATTTTGATTATTAGAATAATGAGAATTCAGATTCCTGATAATTCTACCATAGAAAATTACTGTATCTTGCCTTTTGGATGCTTTAAATAATTTTAATCGAATATTGGGGGAAATCATAATTGTCAATAATAAACTATACTTATCAAATTAAAAATGCAAATTAACGAAAATTTTATTTTAGTTTTAGATTCAGAATCATCTTTTATTTATTTCTTTTTTCATATTTTCATTTCTTTAGGTGTTTGTAACAGTAACGGGAAATAGAATTTTAGACTTTTTTAGCTAAAGGCAGTATGTGGACCAATAAAATTTAGAAATATTTTTACTAGAAGGCATTTTGATTGTTAGAACAGAACAGTGCGAATTCATATTCCTGATAATTATGAAAAAGAAAGTTACTGTAACTTACGTTTTCAGATGTTTTTACATCATTATAATCCATGAATGGGGTTAATCATAATCGCTAGTAATAAATTCTACGTATCAAATTATTAGAAGTGCAAATTAACGAAATTTATTTTTGGTTTTGAGTAATTTTCATATGCATTACACGAGCAAATATTTTATGAGCTATTCAATATTCTCACTTTCCGTGTTTAAGAACGTAGCAACAGTGCAGTGACTAAGAGTACTTTCATAGATATGTTTTGTTACAGTTAGCCCCCATTTGAATTCTTAAAAAAATTGTTATTCCTAAATAATCTACTCGTTAAAATATACATTCTAAAACGAACTGTGAATGTATAATACTTATCAGTTTAAGTATCGATTTATCACCTTCTCGAGCTAAAAATAACTTTCTATAAAAAATTTTAAAAAAATGTAAATATCAAATATGATTTACAAATAGCAATAAAAACTACAAATTTCATAACATAATTTAAAATCTTATGAATAAAATTAAAATAGACAGCTTGATTGAAGCATTTTCTCTAGATTTACTATAAAGGAATGAATACTATTTTATCAAAATAACTTTAAACATTAAAATCTTAATTTATGTATTAAATTATTAAGTTATACATATATAATCTTAACCCTAAAAATATTATGTGAACGAACGCAATCTAATTGACTGCTATAACTATATTATTACAAAATTCTAAAAATCTTAATGCCTTAAGGTCTTTAAAGCTATATTTCATAAAAAATGAAAATATATTGAGTGAGTTTACTCAATTATTTATAATTCTGTTTTTGTATTTTTAATAATATATTTTTGTCAGCTTTGTTTTGAACGTTCAAATTTTATCTACCACTTATCTAACGAATATACTAATAACAACAGCAATAACAAAACATTTCATCGGTACGCTTTTTTGGAAATACTAACTCCATGAGATTCTTGGATTTTCAATTACAGAAACGAACTTTTTGTTTCTTCAGTATCTTACTTTCCATGTGGACATCAAATCAAGTTTAATTTCACATCGCAGTGCAGAGACCCACATTTAAGTATGGGTTTAGAAAGTTTTTAAATTTTTGTTGCTTTCCACGGCAGTGAAAATTCTCACGTTTTAAATTAAAAACATCAATGCATGTCATGTTGCGTTGCCTGGAGCGGAACTGACTACAAAGAAAAAGACCGTTTTAATCTCTTGCGAAAAACATTCTCTAGGATGTTTTTCAACTTTCATTCATGGATTTACTGAACCCGGTTTTAATCTGAAAATTTTATTAATCCTATTATGGAAAGATGGTTCTTTTTGAGAGTGTGTGAATTTTGTTTTAATTATTCGCTCCAAAGTTGACCTGAATGAATGATTCAAAGAGAAAATTTTCTTAACATCATTACTCGTTTATAAAAACGTGTAATGACGTAAAGTGTTCATGTAGTCCATCTCTATTTGAGATCGTATTAAGGTAGGGAAACTTATCGTTGGAATAGTAAAAAACTCTTTTACATCCATAATCAATTTTTATTTGATTTTAAAAGTAAAAATAAACCAAGGAACCAATTTAAGGCTTTCAGCAGCTCATTATTTAATAAATACTTAGAAAATATTAGAGGCATTTTCAGTGTTCAAACTAGGGATGCGACATCGACAGCAAAACATCGATGTTTTGAAACATCGATGTTCAAAATTAAAACATCGATGTAGATAAAACATCGTTCCAAAAACATCGATGTTTTTAAAATTCAGTGTACTTAAACTTTTTCCCCCATTTCTTAAAACTGGTTTAGCAACTAAGGATGCTACTTCGATGTTGATAATGCATCGCCACCAAACTATCAATGTTTTTAAAATTCAGTGAATTTAAACTTTTTCCCCATTTCTTAAAACTGGTTTAGCACCTAGTGATGCTACATCGACAGCAAAACATCGATGTTCAAATTTGAAACATCGATGTTGATAATGCATCGCCCCCAAACTTTCGATGTTTTTAAAATTCAGTGCATTTAAACGTTTTACCCCATTTCTTATAACTGGTTTAGCAACTAGTGATGTGACATCAGCTCCAATACATCGATGTTTTTTATAAAACATCTATGTTTTGAAAACATCGACATCGATGTCGTATCCCTGCTTTTCAGACCCTTCACCCTTGGTGATTTTGGTCTAAAAGTATGTTCAATTTGCTGATTATGAAAATTATGCTACTTGGTTATTTTTTAAATTTTTATAACGGTACTTTTTTCATTTAAAAATAAAACATCGACAACGTAAAAACATCGACAAGTATAAACATCGATGTTACAAAAACATCGATCCCAATACATCGATGTTTTTTAAAAAACATCGATGTTTTGAAAACATTGACATCGATGTCGCATCCCTAGTTCAAACCAAACGGAAAGCACAGATTTTATTTCCACTACTCAAATGCTATCACATGATACATCTCAGGAATGCCATAAAATGTTGTTTACATCCATTTTGGCAACGTTTAGCGTTTAATTTAATTTATATTGATCAATAAACTATCTAATATCAATTCGGAATTCATTTTTTGGAATCTTATTGGCGACTTACTGAAATTGTGTTCGAGAAACAAGCCAAGTCACGTCACATTCGGAATACGCACAGGAACTCGTTTCGCCATAGATACACTTGTGCTACCCATTTAGCTTTCGCAAAAAATATATATTTTGTCGAACATTTCATTCCGCCACTCTTTTTTTCAATGGCGGCTTGTATAATACAATTAGATGAGTTCGTTTCCTTAAAAATTTATTTCTGTTTATAATGTAAACGAATTTTTATAAAAGTTTTCTAAATAATAGAGGATGTTAAATAAACAGTCATCTGTCAGTGAAAAACAGAATTAAAATAAAGCAGAACGAGCTACGTGAAGATAGAAAGAGAACTACATTAAGAATTTGAGAAAACTTTCGGACGGAGAAGTTCTGACAAAACTATGTTTTCTTTCCTATCGTTTTAAAAAATAAATAATAAATAAATAGAAAATCTTCAAGCGAATTTGGAAAAGATTATCATGTGAGCTCGCAGAAATCAACAAAGCATGGATCAACAACCTTCCCGAAGCAATATTCCATTCAACATTTTTTTTCTAAGAGGGGAAAGTATGTAGTTTACCCCCTTTATTCAGGGTTCACGGAACTTCAAATTTTTCTCAACTTCGAGAAGGTTAAGAGGAATGGGAGTAGAATAAATAAAATATCGTGGAAAATGGAAGCTTCTGTTGTTCTACGACCGTTTGCTTGGCGTGCAGATGAACGGTGCTTTTGTTCCAAAAATTGCAATTTCGAATTCATGCAGTTTATGATTTGATCGAAATCCGGTAGTCGAAAACAATAGTATCAAAGTAAATACTTTTATCGAAAACGTGACTTATTTTTTATTTTCATTGTAAAGTTATATATTTGTGTTTTCGACATTTTCCACCAGATGATATTGGGCCCTGTTAGTATCGGCAACAACAAAATCCTGAAAATCTAAAGACAAGAAGTATCTAAAAGGATCAATTATTTAAACACATAAAAATCTCATTAATTTCCCTATCCCCTCAGAAAAGAAGGCATCTCTGAAAATTTAATTCGAAAATTAGAATTTGATTTACAACAATGTAAAAAAAATCAATTTCATAGCGTTTGGGTCGAACGTTGATGTTAGCAAAAAATCAATGTGCTTCTCTTTATTTATTCCAAAGCATATTTAAAAAATAATTTCATTTAAAAATGCAATTAAAATTATCATGATGTAATCTAGAATATGTTCAATAACTACAACGAAGATGTGAAAAAAAGATTCGTTATTCATCACTAGAGATACAACAAAAGAGCATTGTTGAATCAATGTGATGAATGAATAATTGATGAATTGAAAATCAATGTGCTTCTCTATTTATTCCAAAGCATATTTTAAAAATAATTTCATATAAAAATGCAATTAAAATTATCATGATGTAATCTAGAATATGTTCAACAACTACAACGAGTATGTGAAAAAATTATTCGTTATTCAACTCTTGAGATACAACAAAAGAGCCTTGTTGATACATTTTTTAAAGTGAGCAAAATTCTTCAATTTTCTTTCAGAAACACTCCCACAATTTGGAACAGAACACATAAAGAGGTATCACAAACGAGGCTAAACCGTAAAAACTCGAGACATTTATCTGCCTATTTGGCAGTAAATTACTACCAAACAGACAATATTCCAGACGGAAGTAGAAAAATTCGCCACACATTTGGCAACATGCGCAGCGGATGTCGCAAACGCATATAAAAATCAAATCGCGGAGAGCCGTTGTATTACAAATCGTTTCATTATTTCCGAACGCGGAAATGGGAGAAATAAACAAAATACAATGAATGTTTAATATTTGAAAGGAAGCTCGAAAAACGCTATGAGGAAGAGGATTCCAAATGACCAGCGTTTGGCGAATATAGCTAGTTCGGACATATCCGCCCTAAGTTCGAAAAGATTTAACTGTGACATTAACTATCTAAAGAACCGTTACCCCACATACATTGGGGTCGCAGAGTTATAGTAGGCGGTTGTTTCAATCTTTTCTTCACTGTAAATAAGCTTTAAAAGAAGCTTAACAATTATGGGGTAACATGGATAGCATTAGATTTGGAAGAGTTCATACCAGTAAACATTTCACGAGCTAATGAAAATTAGGCAAGGAAAAAGGTTATTACAGTGCACCTACGTCAGGCATAATTGTTTTTGATTTATCATCCGTTTCGCTTCAAGAGGAAATGAGCAAAAACAAATGTTCTTTGAAGCGTGCTCAATCAGTTTCATCTCAGGAGAAACTTTTAATTTGAAAGCGACTACTTTTTATGCTAGAAATATACCTTGCTTTTAATACCTAAAATTAGTTTTTAAAAAAAAATTTTAGTGAAAATTGCTGATTTTTAGCAAAAACAACATTAAATATGATTGTTATTTCTATTTTTAAAAGAATACTTTTGAAAAAATATTAGTATTTTTAAAGATTTATAATAATTTTCAAAGTTTATAGAATAATAAACTTTGCAGTTGATAGAACCAAGAGAAAATACTCCTATTCAAACGAATTATCCAAACAGAACAAAAAGCTTTTATTAAACCATGGTTTAAACTGGAGATCAATAAAGAAATTGAAATTTTACGGATTAATTTTGTAACAGCTTTACGGGTTATCTCCATAACAACTTTACTCTTGTCAATTAACGCCTTTCAATTTCATTAATATTGGAGCTTTTCGATGGATTTATCAATAGAAAAATTATTTTTGCATTGACAAATAAATAATTAGAAATTAAGTGCAGATTTTGGAAAGATAGGCTGGTTATTATGTTTTTAAAAATCGTCGTTATAAATGTATTGATGTACAAGAATTTAAAATATGGTGTATGGATTGTTATTCTTGGCAATGCTTGCACGAACGAGAGGTTTCATCGACCAATAAATGCCAGAGTGTGACTTCAGAATCGCCGATGCAAAGACGAGTGATGTAGATTGTTAGTTGATTTAGGGCGCAATGGTCATATTTGACCAAGCTGTGCCTAACACAAGACACAGAATGCCAAGTAATTTTTAAAATATAGGATGGTGGGAAGCAGGGATGCTAAATCGACAGCAAAACATCGATGTTTTTAAGCATAAGTGTATTTAAACGTTTCCCCCCTATTTCTTAAAACTGGTTTAGTAACCTCAAACATTAATGTTCGCCGGGGGGAGCGGGAAATTTAATTTGTCATTTGCCGTGTTTATTTACTTATAAGTAAGACATTTTTTAACTATCAAAACAAAGTAAAAAAAATTTAATACGAACAAAAAAACAAACCTTTTATTTTCAAATTGAATAATATAAAAGAAAATAATATTTACAACAATTTGACATGGTACTACTAACTATAAGTATAATTAGGTGGGTTTTTAACAATTATTGTTAGCTTATAAATAGTTAATAGTTATTTTAGGGGGGAAACACAAACTTATTTTTTATTTACTGTAAATAAAAATATTGGGGTCTATAATTATTATAGCCCCCAAAATTTGTTATTTACGGTTTGTAAAAAAAAAGAAGTTTCTTTACTTTCTCCAAGTTAAGACGACTTCTTTTTTCACTAACTATCCCACCAGTTAGGGAAAAAACTCTTGCTGATTGGACAGATGTCGCCATCACTGACAAATACTTAGTTACACGGTTATTTTCTTAATTTTTACTATGGTGCTTTTTTCATTCAAAAATAAAATATCAACCATGTTAAACAAATATCGGCTCCAGTAAATCGATGGTAAATACGACAATGTTTTTATAAAACATCGATGTTTTGAAAATATTGACATCGATGTCGCATCCGTACTTTTCAGACCCTTCATCCTTGGCCATTTTGGTCTAAAAGTATGTTCAATTTGCTGATTATAAAAATTATACTACTTGGTTATTTCTTTAATTTTTATAAAGGTACGTTTTTCATTTAAAAATAAGACACCGACAACGTAAAAACATCGACAATTATATACATCGATGCTAAAAAAAACGGCTCCAATACATATATGCTTTTTATAAGACATCGATGTTTTGAAAACATGGACATCAATGTCGCATACCTAGTGGGAAGTAGAGAAAGATCGTTTGAGCACCCTGGTTTGAACATGCTACCCTTATGTTTACCAGAGGCAAGATATTCATTTTGTTTCTACCTGCTCAGATAGGAGTGGTCAGAAACGTAAACTCATAATTAATCAATGCACACAGGGTCACAGTGTAAACAAATATTCTGATATGCTATATCCAGTTGAGACTTAAGGATTTACGTACACATCCAATAACATTCCAAGTTCCATGGAACTCAGTTGGAAAAAAATGGCTCCTTTAGATAGGTTTAAAATATTAATTTAATTAGTGTAATTAATTCATTCATACAATAATTTCTAAATTTTGTTTCTGATTGCGCTCGCTGTGATATCTTGGCATGCGAAGAATCAAGAATCGTTTGCAGTTTTTTATATTTATTCTTCAGATGTCAGCTGAAGCAACATTGAAAAAGATATCTTTGGAATTCTTGTTAGTTAGAACTGCTCATTTGAGGAATTCTCCGAATAGCTGCATGCCTTAAAGCAAATTTTGTTGGCCGCATGGAATCATTATCCCACAGCCACGATCTCTGTTGATGAACATAGAATTTTGTAAATGAAATAGAGTTTTTTTAATTATTCCATTCCCTTACTTGAACCTATTGCATCGCGCTAGACAGTTTATCAGAAAAATTGATGATCGATAAGTTTTACTTCGATCTAAAACATTTCTTGGAAATATTGCAAAACATTGAAATTCTAAAAAAATAGTCTAGGGGGACAGAATAGAATGTTAAAAACTCGGGGCGGTCCCTTCCTTTTGTGGGGAGGGAATACCTCAAAGTTCACTGCCCTCATCTCGGCCGAACACACTACCGCAATCAATGTTTGTCAACTGGTCATTCTTATCACTTGCCAACGCCAGTATTTATATTCTGACATCACGACACTAACTTAAAGCGAGCGGAGTTGCTTCCTTCCTGCTTCCGAAAAAAATCGTTTGGCGTTCGGTTACAAAGCTGAAGTCGGGCTCGCATTTCATTTATTTCATTATTTGTTCGAGACGAATAAAAGAACCGAATCGGACAAAGAAGGCTTCTATTTCACGGACATTCAAAATTTCAACATCGAATGATTTGTAAACGGGCAATTTCACTATAATTTACCCTTCTTTTATTCGAGTCAAATGAGGAATCCGAATCGTTTGTGAACCGTAGAGAAATACCGTCAGTTCAATGGTCATGATTTAATCGACCGGAAGGTCAGTTTGATCGCACATGCCGGCAATTTCATTTTTAATGTGGACAGGTGATGCAGTAAAGCACCAAATAAATCACTCGACACAAAATTTACGGTCACGTTCGAAAATTTAAATTTCAAGGGAGAATAAAGGGTTTTTTATTTTGACATTTTCTGTTATCGGTTGTATCCGCGTTGGCAACAAAATCGTGAGATGAATTTATGTAGTGGCGCGTATATTTAGGCATAGAAGCAGTTTTTAAACTGACAGCACATTTAATTAGATTAAATTTACACTGCTTACTATGGTGAAATAATTTAAGGCAGAATTCGAGGCTAAATTAAAATAAAGATAAAATGGTTTCAGTCCTGCGGTTCCATCGTAGCACACCAGCTCTGCGTCCTTACACTTTCAAAACTACAACGAATCTTCCTGTCGAAGGGTCAAGAATGAAGGCAACCACTCCCCCAGTGACTCGCTAACGAACGGAGACAGGTGCCAAAGAAAGGGCCTGAAGAACACTCTTTAACCCTTCAAATTGTTTTGACTAGATATTTCGTCCATCAATATCTGACCCACTTTGCTAATGACGAGGTATCTCGTCATCCAGATAAAGACGATTATTTTTATGACGACGAGATAAAGATATGTTCAGTTCTCTTCTAATGACGAGATATCTCGTTCATCAAGATCTGGTTGTTTTTGCAAATGATGAGTCATTAGGAAACTTGATTATCGTCGAGACAATCACAAGGAGGGTTAATTCCATCCGCTCGTAAACTCACTTTCGCTAGGGAGGATTAGGCCCGGTGCACACATCCGGTTTTTCAACGTGCGGCGCCGCTGCGGCACCGAAGCCCAACTATGCACACATAACCGTGAAATGACGCAAGTACTCATTTCGCGCCATTTGCGATACATATTCCATCGAAGAAAACGTGTTTATTTCGCTTACTTGGTGTACAAAAAAGTATATTTTGAAACAAAATAGACGTTACTGGATACAACCTTTTATTAATTATTATTTATATTCCATTTATTTATGAAAACAAGGTACTTCAGAACGGAGACGCGTGTGCGGCGAGGTGCGGCACCGTGAGGAACTGCGGTATAAAATGCACGCAAGTTGGACGTGCGGTGCCGGAGGCATGTGTGCACTACACCATTGGATCCAATGTATTTCAGACCGCACTTGCGTTGCGGCAGCGGCGCCGCACGTTGAAAAACCGGATGTGTGCACAGGGCGTTATACTTCAACGTCCATGTTAGAGAGGAATTTCAGGTCCCCAAAGGCACCATGACGCTATAGTTAAGTGGAAAAATGAATGGGATGAAGGTAAAACAGGTCACTTCATGAATTGTTGCCTAAACAACATTGAAAGCAATAAATTGGACCGGGGAAGAGACTCTTCTTCACAGGACGTGGTTCATTTCTATCTTATCTGTAGCGATTAAAAAAATCAAGTCGGAAAATTGCTTCTGTGGAGTGAAATTGGCACACCTCTGCACTACATGGTCTGCCCTCTTGCCGCAGCATTATATATGAGAAGACGTACCGACGACCTTAAAATCGCGTGACGCGGGAACATTGCTTATAACAAGGGCTCAATTGTCAAAATTATTGACATGGTGAGATCCAAAGACTCGTAAGGACTAGATAATTCCAAGAGACTGACTATAATATGCATATTGTTTATCTAGCGTGTAAGGGCAAAACGGTATAAGTAAAAATAAAAAACTTTTCCGGAAACGGTTTTTATTGAATATATTCTTTCAGATACCCATTTTAAATCGCCAAGGTATCAGCAGACGTTAAAAAGGCCAATTTTTACGAAAATATGCAAGCATTTTGAATTCTACTAACAAATTCCCTGTACTTTTGTGCTTCTAAAACAGTTTAAACTTTCAATGTGCGACTAATAGAAATAAAGTTAGGTCAATTTAAAATTTGATCGAAATCGTTATTATACTGGAAGTAGCATAACGAAACCGGAACTAATAATAAGATTATTTTTTTACCTTAATTTCTACCTTTTATCTGTTGTTGTAAGTTAAAACATATAATAATTATGTTTCTATAAATTGTCCACTGCAATTTTTTAATAAAATGCACTTATTTGTTAAAAGAATTTCGCATCTTCTTTACGCTCTTGGATTTTGTTTACAAGCATTTTTCTCAGAATTACACTTTAGGCATAAGCAGTGAATTCCAGAAATGATAACTAAAAAAGTTATTGATGTATATTTATCACATTTTTTGTGCACATTCGAAATAGTGTTTGCAAGTGCATTCCCTAGAATCAAATTGATATCTTTATTTTTTTTTCTTATTTATGAGCTTGCATTTGAATATCAATGTTGCAAAAATGTCAAAAATCCTTTAACAATTTTTCAATGTTTCTTAAAATCTTTATTTTTTAAATATATTTCTACTTCAAGTGGAAGCACTAGATAACATCATGAAATTTACTCTGATTATGTTATTTTCCTGCTAATTTAAATTGTATGCCCTGTATCATTTTTCAGAATTTCGATAAGAAACTTCAAATTTACAAACAAAATTTCACTTTTTGTTAAATATATATTTTTAATTTTAATTATTGATAGTGCAAAATTAATTTAGAACACAAATAATTATAAAAATAATATTAAATTGCTTCTGCATAGCATTTAAAAAAAGTGTTCCGAACATACGCAGATACCTTAATCATTTCAACCAGCATTTTATTCATAGTTGACTGATGCTACTTCGAACAAATGAAAGATAATATTTTGAACATATACTCGTTTACTATCTGAATTTGAACAATTTTTGACGAATTTTGCCCCGTATGGCAGATATTTTAGTTAAGCACATGACCGGTGAAATTTTGTGTGAGTTTGTAACATCTAAGATTTTTTGAAGACTATTTGCATGGATGGAAAGACTTTATTTTGTAATTTGGTTTTAGGTAGTTGTTCCAGGGCTGTTGACAGGATATTAAACTGACTTTAAAATGTGAATCTGAAATCAATCATCGCATTTGTTTTCGTTTAAATCCAATAAAAAAGCGATATAATTCCGAGTGAAATAACATGATGAATTACCTTGTTGCCGAATAAGAAATATAATTTAAGTTTTTTTAATAATACAAATTCAGTTAATTAAGTTTCGATCTACACAAGGGAATACGCCCATATTAATCAAAATGGAGGAACACCTTTCCTTATCTTTAGAGTCGAAAAGAAAATTACAAGTTTTCAATTCTGATATATTTTAATGGAGTACATTTTACATTTTCTTCCACTTTATTTTCATAGTATGTCATTTCAAAATCTAACCAAATTCCATACTATTCCGACAGATAGATTATGAAACAAGGATGTACAAACAGCGACTCGATGGCCTCGGTTAATTTCTTTGCTTCCCGTCTCATCATGTGTAATTTTTACTCTAACATATCACATGATAGGCAATATAGGTTAAATATTCGTTGTTACGTAACGCATTAAAATACGCAAGCCTCTTTGGGACAGTATGTATCTGTGAACAAACATTTAGTCATGGTAATGGTAATTTTTAATTAACGTTGTACTAAAGCGAAACAACGGACGATTGACGACGATCGGGATCAGTTCCCTAAGGGAAAGATACAAGGACAACACCACATCATTTTGAACCACGGTTAGATGACGAGGCAACACCTGAGCTGGCACCCCACTCTCCTAACTTCCACACCAACCCAACGTGTGAACTTTCGGCCACGACAAATTTAAGGTGCACCAGCCGCCTCTACACCATACTCTTACAAGCATCAATACACTGACCAGGATTCGTACCAGGAACCTTCCGATCCAGAGGCTAACAACTTTACAGCCAGACCGGTTGGTCGGATAGTCATGAATATTAAGAAAGCGAAAAATTGGAACCGTTTTACTAGTGAAAATTTACAATCTATTTAAAGCTTGTGACAACTACAAAAATTGAACAAATCCTAAAACTGTTGTCAAATCAATGCTATGTCAAGTATCAAATTAAATTCTTTATTTATCTTTTATCTTTCTCTTTTTTAACAAAATTAAATTATTAGTAATACAAATGATGAATATAGATATAATTAATAGTATAGATCAATAACTTTCATGTTTTGATGGCGCCCTTCCTATAGGTTACATTGAATCTATGTGGCCATTGGTCACACGTCTGTGCATCTCTGCTATAAAACAATCACAAGTGCTTGTGTATTGAGTTTGTTTAACTTTTGAACTTCAATTTTCTGTTTTCGGGAGAAAAAATTTACACTGTCTAAGAAACACAAGATGAATCATTTTATTGCGAAGCATTTAAAATGGGATTTTGAACTTTTTCTACACATTCAGCATTACACCAAAATTGTAAGAAACGCTTCAAAAACGAGGATCCTTCTCCGTACAATACGTCATTTCTTGAGATTTATCGAGCTGTCTCGCAACTGTTTCTTTTCAAATACCCTTATAAATTTTACTCTTAAGGAAAGGAATGGGGAAATCTGCTCACAATGATTTTTGGTATTATTTGACACCATATATTCATTTCAGCGATTAAAAAGTAATTATACTGTTGATTGTGAAGTCGTTTCTAGTTTCTGCACTGCAAAAAAATGGACACATCACTTTTGACATCCGATTGTTAAATTAGGCAATTCCACTTTCAGGAAAACATCGTATGTGTTCCTTTAATTCATATAAAAATTTTATTTATTAGGTCAATTAGAGTAGTAGGTCAAAAGAAAGACAATACATTAGATGGATGAACTATGTAATGCAACGTAGTGGGCCGAGTGGTGTGCCTTTCTACAAAATGAAACAGCCTAGTTTAAAAATAACTTGCATTTATTTTGCAAAGAATTATATGTACACTTTGTACACACGAAATTTGCATCCCTATGACATGGGGTGGTGCGAAACAAGCGAAAATTCAACAGCCGCGGCCTCATCAACGAGCACCGCCAAACAAAAAAATCCGCTTCCCTCGAGCTCTGCAACCGATCTCCTATGTCGACAGACCCCCCCCCTCCCCATTCTGCCAGCCACAAATTACTGGCACCCCAAAACAAACGGGACAGCTGTTGCAACATTCATCAGCAGGGCTCGTGCATATGTTTCAGGAATTTGGAATCAAAGGTCAGTGGCAGTGTCTACGACGTTACAGTAGACAAGGACTTTGACATTTTTAAAACTAAAAACTGAAGAACTATTGTCAATAACTCATGAAGATGGAACATAATCATCGAAACGGTCAAAGTACACACATGGCTGTCGAGCCATTGAAGAAGATATGGAATTAAAGGTACATTTGGATACAGTTGTAAATTTTAAACCTTGCGTTCGGCAAAATTTTTTATGAATAATGAAATGTATTGTAGAAAGAAGGTAGATAGTCAGTTAACAAACGTCTCATTGGAGCAACACTACGGGCTATTGGCGACTGTTTGGGATCTATTCACAAGGAAAGATCCCAGGACAAAACGACGTAATTTTGAACCACTATGACACGTCAAAACCCGAGTTATCATCCCACTCTCCAAACTTCCACACCACGCTAACGGGAGGGCATTGGAGGCCACGACAGATTTAACGTGCAAAAAATTGGGGACCGCAATAGCCCGCTTGGAAGGTCAACGGATTAGAAACCGGAAGGTTACGAATTCGAAACTAGGTCCGACCAAAGACCGTCGTGTACAAGGAGCTGGTGAACGTTAAGTCTGTTGTGGCCACAAATGTCCTCACATTGACGTGGTGTGGAAGTTAGAAAAGTGGAGTGCCATCTCAGGTATTGGTATCTCACCGTGGTTCAAGATTACGAGGCGTTATCCTCGGTTCTTTCCCTACGGGATTGATCCCAGACTATCGCCAATCCCGTTGTGTTGCTCCAGTTTGACATTAATTGATCGTCTGCCTCAAAAATATTGAAACCCATTTCTAAAAATATTACAGGAAAGAAGTTTTCTGCATGATGAATTACTAAAGTGTAATCGACCTATGTCTTATAGTAAACATAAATCAAATGAACGAAAGGCACCATAGCTAATGTTCGGCGTTTTTAAACAACACAAACCCCTCAAGTGGTTGTTCGGACGAGTTATCTCGTTATTAGTAAAAGTTACTATATCTTTATGGACGAGATATTTCGTCATTTGAAAAAAAACCGGACAGATCTTCATCTCGTCATCATAAAAATATCGGTAATATATATCTTGATGCCGAGATATTTCATCGCTATCAAAATTAGTCACATTTTGTCGGACGAAATATCTCGTCGAAACCACTCAGAGTGCTAAACATAAATCACATCATCAAGAAAGAAAGGCACGTGGGATTGTATTTTTGAGAGTGGTGTGTACTTACGTGCAATCTCAGGGCCCTGCGACGATTCAAATACATGCTGATATCTACATCCAGAGTCACGTGGTACTTTTTCCGGCGTCTTTTGTTGATGCCGAAAAGCATCATGCGGTGGCGTTTGGAAGCTTTGAAAGATTCCTGCCTCTTCCCCCTCCTCAGCCTTTGCAAAGTTCCGAAAGGGAACTTGGAACAGATTCTCGAATACTTCTCGCAATCCACGGTTACGGTTGCCTGGGCAAACTTGGTCGATTCTACATATTTTCGAGTGTTCGAATATTGAGAATAAGGTTCGTGTCAGTTAGAGCTAATTCATCTTGACAATGTTCAAATATTGGGGGTTGAAAGTGGCTTCAGATGTTCTGAAAAGAATCTTGGTCACTGTAAATGTTCGGAAAAGACAGATTCTCCGTTTTTTACAATCGTCTGGAATCCGTAATGTTCAGGGAAGCTATTGCACCGTTGGTAACGTTCGGGAAAAGAAGTCGTCCGTAATATTTACAAAGAAAAGTCGCCATTTAATTATTTTCTAGACTTGTAATGGCTTCAGATGTTCCAAAAAGAATTTGTCACAATAAATGCTCCGAAAGATAGATTATCCATTGTTTGCAATGTTCTTAACATTTGTTTTGTAATTTGTGATGCTCGGAAAGCTGCTGTACCGTTTGAGGTTCACAGGAAAAGTTTTTTTTGTCGTTCGAAATAGTCACTGAAGATTCGCTATTTAATCTTCTTGTCAAGAAAATTCTGATTGTTTAAGATTATGAAGTTGGCAATGCACATATATATATTTTTTAATTTAAGAGTGATAGAATTAAGAGGAATAAAAATACTTTCTTGCTAAAAAAAATAATTCTGCAGGACGTTTCTATTTGAAATTGCTTTCAATTTTTCGCATCATCTGAGATAAATATTTCAGCAAATATCTCAGAAGGTACCTAAGATTTATGTAATAATTATCGCATCTTGCGAAGCATTTAGCACTACTTAAGCATATACCGGTACCCATACCTTCGTTTATTTGAATGTATTTATGAAAGAATTTGCGGTCAAAGATTTCGCCTAATCTAAAATTTAAATTTTGTACAACTTACGAATCCAAACTGTAAACAGACAGTATAGAATGTTGCACATTTAATATGGTACAATATACTGGCTCTATTATGTATTGAATCTTGGGTAAGCTTGCATTGTTAAAATAATTGAAAAAACGTGTATCTATCAGACCAATTTGTAACAACGTCAAGAAGACCAAATAAAGTCTAAAATGATATAATGAAGACAGTATGTAAGCATACATTTACAGTTAAAACGTTAGATAAGAACTAGTGATAGATCACAAGACTTAATGGTTATTCCCACATCTCTCACAGTCTAAATCAAATCAGAAGAAATACATCATTTTAATGCAACAAAATCCATGTACAGTGCTACTGAGCTTTGAAGAAAATAATTTTTAACCTAAATCTCGGTTTAAAAATATCACAAAATTTTAGTGATTGGTGGATTGGAAGAGATAACAGTTCGATTGGTGAAATTATGACTTTTCGAAGCTAGAACGTCACACTTTTGATTCTCAAGCCTAAGCACAATATTTCATAATAGATACAGATTGGTGAAATATATGAAACAATATTGAATTGGTAGACTGACAGCATAACACAGATTGAAAAGATGGAAAAGATGAATAGAGTTTTAAAATATCCGATTAGATTAACACATGAAGCGAATTTTATAACTATAGAAAATATCGTGAATCACTAAAAATGCTTCACTTTTAGATCCTATACGAACAACACACGATCAAACTCATTCAAAACTTATGAAAACTCAATTGATAGGTCCATGGAAGATCATTACACAGATGACTTAAAAATTCACAGGTCTCGAACTATTAGATACGGCATCAGATTGCTTTCCGAACACCACCGAAGACACCTAGCACACAATCAATCACTTCACCAAAAGGTATCTTCGACAAGACCCACCGTCGATGGATCATGATGGGTAACTTGTTCACACAATGACCATCCACGCTAGAATTGGTTCACACTCACAGCAAAAAAAAACTATGTCAAACATCCTCACCCACAGTATCGGTCCACGCTCCGAGAACTATGTAAAGAACTGTCTCACTTGGCTAAAGCAAATGTCACCAATGCCTTCCTTCCTTTGAAAAGGAAGCCTCTGTGCACAAACCAGGTGAACGGGCCATCAGCGGCGCAGGCATGCTTATCAGCGATGCTGAAATGTCGCGCGTGTCATGTCCTGTTGGAAGTCCATCCTGTTAGGGTTGGCGGAGTCTGTACAGGTGGTTTTTTTCCATGCTCTGATTTCTGGAGACGATTAGAACGCGGGGCTTTCTGTACTCTTAAGTGTTCGAATTCTTTTTTGTTCCTTCCGAGTGGGATCTGTAGCGTTACATGCTGTTGGAATGCTGCTCGAAAATATTGTGATGCATGTTTTGATTTTGTTGTTGAGTAAACAATTCGTAGAACTGTAGGAATTTTTCTTTCGGGATACCTGTAGCAGGGTATTCAATTATAAGGGAGATAAACTGTAGAGGGTAGTTGGTAGGGTTGTGTTCTATGGTACAAGGGCAATATTTGGACAATCTGTACCAAACAACGTGAAGTACATAGGCACACACACACAAGGAAAAAGTTTCATTGATACATAACAAAAAAAATACACTCCGGGAGGAAACGACTGAAGGAATTTTTCTTTCAGGATACCTGTTGTAGGGTATTCAATTCTAAGGGAGATAAACTGTAGAGCATAGTTGGTAGGGTTGTGTTCTATGATACAAGGGCAATATGTGGTCAATTTGTGTCAAACAACGAGAAGTACATAGGCACACACACACAAGGAAAGCTTCATTGATACATAACAAAAAAATACACTCCGGGAGGAAACAACTGAAGAAATTTTTCTTTTGGGATACCTGTTGTAGGGTATTCAATTCTAAGGGAGATAAACTGTAGAGTATAGTTGGTAGGGTTGTGTTTTATGGTACAGGGGCAATATTTGGTCAATCTGTGCCAACTAACTTGAAGTAAATAAGCATACACACAAGAAAAGTTTCACTGATACATAAAAAAATACACTCCCAGAGGAAACGACTTTAGGAATTTTTCTTGCGGGATACCTGTAGCAGGATATTCAATTCCAAGGGAGATAAACTGCAGAGGATAGTTGGCAGGGTTCGGTTCTATGGTATAAGGGAAATATTTGGCCAATCTGTACCAAACAACGTGAAGTACATAGGCACACACACACACACAAGGAAAGTTTCATTGATACATAAGAAAAAAATACACTCCGGGAGGAAACTAACCTGCACCACCTCAATTCGCAAGGTTTTTTGTTCTTCTTGAGTGAGATCTGTGACGTTACTAGCTGTTTCAATGTTCGGAAGCTATTGTGAAAGATGTTTTGATTTAGTTGTTGAGTAAATGATTCGGTTCAACAGGTGCTTACGCTGTAGGAAGTTTTTTCTGGAATACTTTTCGCAGGGTATTCGATTCTAAGGGAGATAAACTGTATAGTTGGGTACTTGTTAGGGTTGGATCCTGTGGTGAGCAGCCCGGTTGGAAGAGTAGCGGATTGGAAATCGGAGGGCTATGAGTTCGAAACTCGAGTCAACCGTGTGTATATGGGGGCTAGTACACATTAAATCTAGCGTGGTCTCAAATGTTCTCACGTTGGCGTGATGTGGAAGTTTGAGTGGGGTGGCAGATCAGGTATGACCTCGTAACCCGACCAAGGTTCAAGATTACGAGGTGTTGTCTCAGATTTTTCCCTTCGAGATTAATCCCGGACCGTAGCCAATAGCCTGTTGTGCTGCTCCAATGGTACGTTAATTCAACTACCTGCCATATTTGAGCAAGCTGATCGATACAGTGTTGAGTAAATAGAGATACGAACAAGTAAAATCTTTTTGAGTCATTGTCAGAAGAGAAAAATATACCCAGGAAGGAACCTATGCGGCGACAACTCACAGGTTGATAGTACAGTGGACAAATCCACTGAGCTCTTCTGTGCGGGAAGTGCTTTAAAAATTTAATTGATTTAATAGATGAACTGTTTCTAATGCTAAGGTTGGTTGGTTTGGGTTTAATGGCTCATGGTCCAACACTGGACAAGCTGCGCCGTACACAAGACGAAGTTTGACCCAGTAAAATTAATAAAATATTTAAAATTATATCGTCAAATAAAGGTAAATTAGAAATAAGTTAAGGAAGTGGGGAATTTAAAAGTATTTTGTTGCTAAAAATGAATAGGGTATGTATAGGGCTTCGTCATGAATATAATAAAATATATTGATGAAGTGATAGAGTATTTTGAATTAGAAGATAACAACTATTTACAATTTAAAAATTTAGAACATCGTAAAAAAGGAAGGAGTGCAGAGTGAGAAGGATTACCAAACAAGGCGGACAAACTAGGTGAGTTTTTGAGGTGAACATTTGAATGTAAAAATGCCATAAACCAGGACATGAAGTTAAAAAAGGCGAGACAGTAAGATCTCCGTTGAGTGGTTCTAATGCTAATGATAACGGATTATAAACATATTCTTAAATGTATAATTTAAGAGCTCTAAGCAAAAAATAAAATAATAAGCCATTTTTCAAATTTTTCACATAAAAAAAATTTTAAGTTTTAAAACATTTCAAAATATTTATGGTTTAGCCACTATCCAAAAGGCCATGTTATCTTAAACGTTCATGTATTAAGCAGTCATTCAAACAACCAGAAGTTATTTTGATCCTCGAATTTTATGTATAACGGCATATTAAAGAACATCTGGAAACATGTTATATTATGATTTATTGGATGAGAGTTGGGATAAATGACATAAGGTTCAGCAACCGACACGGGACTGTCATGGATCACGCCCATTGAGCTAGCAACCTTCGTATTGTAGGCGGTGCAGATTTGACTTCTCTCTTCTATGTCAGTAAAACTTTCCTTGTGTGTGTATGTCAACTGCTTGATATTGTATGTCTTGTGTCTGGCGCACCATGACCAAATATGGTCCTTGCGCTATAAACCCTCCAAAAACCAATCAACAACAAACTGTCCCAAACGCAAGATTTAAAAAAATGAATAAAACCTCTGTGAGATTCTTCGGACATTCACTTAGAGGATTGATCCCGGAATGTCATCAATAGCCCGTTGTGTTGCTCTAGATCGTTAATTAAAAAATTACCAATTACGAATCTACGGACATTGAGGAATCCTGACCGGAAGAAACCATTTGATCCCTGAGGGACGCTGGCAGGAGTGGCCATATTTGTCCATGCTGCGCCAGTCACAAGACATACAATTTCATGTAGTAAACATTCACACAATGAAAGTTTTACTGACAAGGAAGGAAGAAATACACCCGTGGAGTATGACTAAAGAGATCATTAATTTATTCCTTCAAAACGGGACATCTACCAATTTTTAGGTAATAATATGAATATTCAAGAAAACACATATTTCTTTACAGTTTTTATTTATCAATTAAAAGAACAGGAATGAACGCGAAAATAAATAATTTGTGTGGTCTTATATTTTCTGACGGTCAAATTTGCTTAAGTATATTTGATGTTTATTTTAAATAAAAATTAAAATTCTTGGCAGGATTTCTTAAAATTTACTTGTGTTTTATAAACGGGTACTTGGTTTATAAGTTAATATTAAAAGTGCACTTACGTTTAGGCATTGTTGAAATGAAAGTTTCACGTACAAGAAATTTAAATTGACTATAATAACACACGTTGATAAAAAAAAACAATAAGCACAATCACCATGAAAGAAGCGTACTCTCAATAGATGAGCCAGAGCTAGCAGGCTTTCTGACTAGGGATGGGTGGAAAATAACAATCTGTTCTTTTACAATGTGAATTCCAAAATTCTAGACGCCTAAAGTGTTTTCAAGTACAAAATCTACAAATTCAGTCCAATATCATCTCGTTTTCTTCTGTCAAAACAAGAGAAAAAAAGTCTTCCCGATCTCCCCAATAAAAAATAGTTGACCACGAAAACGATGGTGATAAATTTTTTGTGGTTAAGATTTTCCGGAATTATCTAAAACTAGCAAAATACCCGACCTTACTCGGTTTGAATTGGTTTACTATAGATTGAAGAGAAGATTAAAATATATAATGACTTACGTTTTTCGTAGAATGAAATAATATTTTAAAACCTTTCGGCCATCTTTAAAATTTCTACAACTTACTTTGGACACAAATCCTACACATGCATATCTATTCATCTAATACATTTCACATACATCGCACTCTTGCTGTATGACAATACTACAAAATGACGAAAGCTGACACTAAGGTTTCTACTACAAAAGACGATTTTGAGGGAGATTTGGAATTCCATTTCTTAAGTTCTTTTCACGTTCAACTCAATTAATAAACACGACGATTTACGGCGAGTACTCTCACACTTATAGTCAACATAACAATATTTTTTTTTACTTGTGGCACTCTTGTATCCGGCATGCGACAACATGGCATTGTGGAATTTCGCAATTTTCTCCTGTCTTTATAACAAAGAATATTTTAATGTTTGAAAAGTTCTAGTTCGGATTTTTTAAACATTATTATTCTTTCAATAACGGCATTATTCTTTCAATAATGGCATATTTACACTTACAATTTGTTTTATTCTGACTTACCTGCTACTTTTAAACGAATACTTTGTGGTGGTGTTGCGTGTGATGAAAAAGAAACACAATTGATTAAAATAATAAATATTTGAAAAGAAAACTGCATAATGAAACAAAATAAAAGATGTCGGGTAAAAGTTGTTCGAAAGATAATAATTTGTGATTCCTTTTTATGTCTTGATCTTGCAGTTGCCACAACTTACAACTAAAAAGTGTATAAATTTAGAAATGCGAAATTAATTCAGAGCGAAAGAAACACGAGTTTCCGTTTTATTCCCGTTCGTTGAAAAATATCGTCTATCCCAAATGTTCGGAAGTCGTTTACATTGCGCAAAGAACAAAAATAAGACTCGAAATAAATAAAGTATCAGAGCTAAAATTTCACCATAATTTTTTTTTTTGAAAAATAATTGGTTTTTCAGCAATACTGGTAAAGCAAATCAAAGTAATCGTAATATTCAAAATACATTCCAATTTTTCGAAAAATACCAAATTGTGGCAGATTTAAGTATACTTACTCAGGTGTTTTAGCATGAAACTCTTCTAAATATAACAATAAATATATGTTTAATATTGTATTCACTAAACTAATAGATAATGTATAAAATAAAACATATTGTAATCAAATATCTGGAATGATATTCATGTGATGCTTGCACAAACACACAAACACAAAATCGAACATAGAACAGAAAGACGGACAGACAGATTTTCGTAATCAATTCCACTCACTAAATGAAGATAAATACTTACTGTATGCAAATATCCATAAAAATATATTAAACCGTGTGTACATGTATAGGGCACATACATACAGACAGACAGACACCAAACGTGAAAAGGGCGGATTCGGCATCAGAAGGGTCCAAAACGGATAGAAAACTTAAAATGGGTCGAAAATATTGAATGTACAAACAAACACTCCATTCTTATTTATATAGATAAATACTTACAAAAAGATGTGGTCCGTCGAATTTGTTTTAATTTTCACGCCTCCTTTTGAAATTGTTACCGTGGGTTGATCACTTTCTGGAAACGGGACATTTCGGCGTCTCGAAGCTGTGCTTGAGGACAACAGGACATCCAACCTAAAAACGGGACGGTCCCGTTCAAAACTGGACGTATGGTCACATTAAGTACTACCTAAGTGAGCACCCTAAGAGGAATCAATCCTGTGCCACCTACAACTCGAAGGTTTGGATTACCCAATGAACCCTGACTACCCCCATCCGGGGAGAGGCGAAAAGAGAATGATGGGGGTTAGAGGAGGACTCGAGGAATGGACACCGATCAGAAAGGACGTAGAGAGGATCCTTCAATGTCATATTACAAAAGCCGACCAACTGGTCTTGTGGTTAAGGTGTCAGCCTTTAGTTAGCCCGTTGTGTAGCTCTAGTAAGACGTTAACTAAAATTACCATTACCATTACCAATTTTCGCTTTCTTAATATTCATGACTATCCGACCAACCGGTATGGCGGTAAAGTTGTTAGACTCTGGATCGGAAGGTTACTGGTTGGAATCCGGGTCAGTGCATAGATGTTTGTAAGCGTATGGTTTAGAGGCGGCTGGCGCACCTTAAATCTGTCGTGACCGAAAGTCCTCGTGTTGGGTTGGTGTGGACGTTTTGAGAATGAGGTGCCCATCAGATGTTGCCTCGTCATCTGACCATGATTAAAAATTACGTGGTGGTGTCCTCGGATCTTTCCCGTTGGGTATTGATCCAGGACCGTCGTCAATAGCCCGTTGTGATGCTCTAATTAAAAATTAGCATATCACAAAAGATTTGGAAGGCTTTGAAGGTAAATTGCATACATGATTCTGTGAATAAAAATATATGTATGAAAAACACACCTGTAGAAAGCATAGCTCTCAGTAATAGCCTATATATGGTTAAGAAAATAACCCCGCATGTGACAACCTCAAGAAAATCCAGTGTGAAGATAAAGGTGAGATACACGCAAAAAAATAATTCATTCAAACACAGAAATTTAATTAATGCAGAAAAATATTGAAAAAGTAGACGTTAAAATGGATGATAAAATTTGGATGAGGTTTAGAAACCAATGCCATTTTCCTTCATACCCCAACACATCTATTGCATGAGTCACTTCATATTTGTAACGGATATTCCCTTAACGCTTCCCTTTCCAGAAATGAAGATAAACATCAGTAAAGGAAATCACAAGGACGGATGTGTCAAAAGAACGGAAAATGGAGTCTCGAAAAACAAATCGTAAATAGATTGCTTTATATTCTTTTGATTTTTACGAAATCTCCTGTAAGCACAATCAGTTACATTACAGAATCCTATTTACAAATTTTTGTATTCTTTTCATTACCACATATATATATATATATATATATATATATATATATATATATATACAAATCTACACCGTTTGACCAATCCACGCCCCACAATATGGTACACTTAAATTTAGAACACTGCGGAAAGCATAGGCTATTACGTTCTTGTCTTCAGACGCCATGAAAATTGGCACACAGGTTGTCCTAAAAGTTCCCTCGAAGCCCCAATTTAAAAATCTAAAGTTTGTTTTTCTGCAATAAATGGACATGAATAAGGAAACACGTTCTAAAGGGTTTGTGTAGGAATTAAAAAAGGGAAATGTCGTGGCCATATTTTATTTCACTGTCGTGGTAGGAAACACGTTCTACAGAGTTTGTGTATTTGAATTAACACAGGGAAATGTTGCGGTCATATTTGAAATCTACGCCGTTTGACCAATCCACACACCAAATTTGATACACTTATACTTTAGAACACTGCGGAAAACATAGGCCATTTCTTGTCTTCAGACTAATCTGTAGCTATGAAAATTGGCACACAGGTTGTCTTAATAGTTACCTCGAAGCCCCAATTTCAAAATCTAAAATTTGTTTTTCTGCAGTAATTAGACATGGATAAGGAAACACGTTCTACAGGGTGTGTGTAGGATTGAAAAAATTGAAATGTCGTGGCCATATTTTATTCAGCTGTCGTGGTAGGAAGCACGTTCTACAGAGTTTATGTATTTGAATTAACACAGGAAAATGATGTGGTCATATTTGAAACCCAAGCAACGCCAGTTTATTCAGTTAATAAATGAATAAGAAAGTAGGAAAAACTCAAACTAAAATTATGCAATGCAGAATGAAATTTAGATTTCTTATAACGTTTTTAATGTGTGAATACTTTTTCACTTTTTTCTAAAATACTATCCACTCAGATGCAAATCTTTATGTGTGCACAGAGTTCACATACCCGATGTACTCTAGTGCTCTTTTCTTATGGGGTTTCCTGTTTTTAGTAAACACGAGGTAGTTATTCCCGGGATACCCAAGCTACTCTTTATTGCTTTTATCCTACTACTCTATTCCCAATCTTTTACTTGAAGTCGTCAAGGATTGGCACAACTTGGCTAAATATGACCCTGTATATACATACACACACACACACACATATATATATATATATATATATATATCATTAAAGTCGCACAACGGACTATTGGCGCAAGTCCGGGATCAATCCCAAAATGAAAGATTCCAGGATAACACCAAGTAATTTTGAACCACGGTCAGATGATGAAGCAACACCTGAGCTGGCACGCCACTCTCCAAACTTTCACACCATATCAAAGGGAGACCATTTGAGGCTATGACTGATTTAACGTGCACCAGCCCCCTTTTTACACGATGGTCTTTGTTTGGATTGAAACTCGCAACGCTCTGGTTGCTGATACGGGCTAGGAGAAATAGAAAAAAAAAGAACTCTAAGCAAGAAAAGAGAGTTTCGACCAACGGAGGTAGAGGAGGGTGGACGTGCGAGAGGGGTCTTTCATCGCTACTAGCTCCCAAAAGATTTGAAATTGTACATAGACTCAAGCACAATAAATGCGTTGTAAATCTACCCCTGAAATATATAATAATTGTGGAAAAAATAAAAAATAAAATAATGTGGAAAAAAATTGTTGAAAAAATTATTGTGGGGTAAAAGCAATTCTAAATTACTCGTAAATATTGTAACGCTCGGAAGTTAAACTCACCTTGTGGTTATGTCGACAAGGTACCTCGTCATTAGAAGCTAACTCATCAAATCTTGATGAATGAGATATCTCGTCATCAGAAGAATAGTGAGCAAATATCGATTTCGGCCTAATGGAATCGACAAAGTATTGATGACGAGATATCTCGTCATTGTAAAATTGATCATATCTTGATGAACGAGATATTTTGTTGAAACCACTTGGAGGTTCAAAAAAGAGTGCATTTGGCGACTGCTTCAGCTTTTAACACTTGCCACTACTAGAGAATGACACAATAAACCTCAGAGTTCTTCCTTCTTAACGCTCCAAATGCTTTCGACGAGATATCTCGCCTATCATCTGACCAATTTTGCCTATGACGAGATCTCTCATTATCAAGATTTTGTCGATTTATTTTGTCAGGCCTAAATCGAGATCTGCTCAGTTTTCTTTTAATGACGATGGGGATGAAGAGATCTTGATGAACGATACGTCTAGTCTACTAAGATTTGGGCAGGTTTGCAAATGACGAGATACCTCTCTGAGACAACCACCAGAAGAGTGAATAGAATGTTTTTAGGTACTTTTAACGGTTGTGGAATGCAAATTCGGAAATTTTTTTCGAAGCAATGATTCAAATAACAAATAAGTCTTAAGCTAGTTAACCTAAAGAATGTTTAACCTAAGATGCTTTAACCTAAAGAATTGATCTAAAGGGACTGATCCCGGACCGTCGTCAATAGCCCGTTGTGTTGCTCTAGTACGACGTTAACTAAAATTACCATTACCATTACCATTACCTAAAGAATTGAACTTTCGACTTTGATGCATCATGTACTCTAAAACGTACAGATACTTCTAATGAAGTTCGCCTTTCAATATCAAAATCCTTTTAGAAAATATAAATATATACGTTTGAAGGGAAGGAAAATTAAGTGTCGCTTTGAAGAAGTATGATGGATGGCATTAACTAGATGGCTTTAACTAGATGCATCTTTACCAGTGAAATCAAGTTTTCTGAAGCTTATATACTTTACATAAAACCAAAAATTATTTTGAGTTGCAGTTCACACAGGTGATCACATTTTATGAAGGCCATTATTCAGTCGTAATTCTCGATTGTGCAATTCTCTGAATACGATTGAATAACAATGAATAATGTAAAACTTTCCTCCATCTCTCCCCGCACGTGCATGACTTTGTTTTTATCTTTTAGTAAACATTATCGGCCGGTGCAACAGTTGTACCATGATCGAGTCAAGAAAGAATTTTTACAACGGAAAGTACCCTTGAAAGTTATAATAATTGCGCCAAGAAAGAATTTAGACTACGGCCGTTACAGCAGTTGTACCTTGAAAGTTATAAGAATCAAGCTTGTTGTATCCATAGCCATAGTCAAAAGGTTAATGCTTATAAATATCTAAATGAACAACACCAGGTACTTTCGCTCGATCTTTTTTTTCGATGGGCCATGGTAGTGGAAGTTAAAAGGGAAGAGTTTCTCAAGACAGGTGATAAGATTGGTAGAATTGGTGGAGCTGCAGAATTTCAGTCTACACGAAGAAGAGTTTTACGAGGTCTTGTTTTATTATGGGGGAGCGTTGGATCATAAATTTCTTCTACTGCAAAGTTTGTATTTCTTTCAATTCAAAAGTGGGATACCAACATAGCCGTCGGCGCTACGAGAGTTAAGAAGTTACTAGTAGAAGGGCACTATAAAATCTGCACCCCAGACATATTGCGAACTCTCTCCCCCTCGCTCGGTGCACATGCTCATTCGGTCCAAAGGTCATGTCAAGTACAGACATCCTTTGTTTACACGACGCTATATTTATCATCTGGATGTTTTTTCAAGTTCTGAAATCATAAAACAAAACATTTGTAATGCTAGACTTGTCATGGATGCCTTTGTACTGTGTCGATTTTAAATACGTATTTCACGTCAAAAATTCGTTCAAACAGGTACAAGGTTTTTTGCTGTCTTGAAATATTTCGTTCCAAGAAAATTTGGCCGTTAATGGAATTATTCGACCAGAGGAGTTTTACTTTACTTAGGTTCAAGTGTTCCTCTCGAATTGAAATACCTCGATCTATGTTTTTCCTTTGACAGTTTAAGGTCTCGTATTGCATCAAATTCATCTGCACGTCAAGGGATCGATGTTGTCGAACCTTGCAGCAACTGCACGCCTATTACATTTATGTTTGTGCATTTTATATCTCGTTTATTTAAACACCTACAATCTTGTCACGTTTCCAGATGGACATTCTGATATTCATTCACTCTCAAGCATTTGTAGATCCAAGCAACTATGAACGTTGCACTGCATATTCAACAAATACAGAGATATGAAACCGCACAGGTAGAATGCGTTTGGTTATATAGAGGAAAATAAATGTCCGAGAAAACGGTGCATAAAATTTCGCAATGAAATGCAAAACTTCTTCATGATATATTCTCATTTGGGGGTCACCACCTTTGGAATACATTTCAGGAACAAGAAAACATAATTTAAAAAAGCATAACTTAACAATGACAAATAATAAGGTTTAAAAGGTCTGACATTCAAACTCCTGAAAAAAGATATCTAAAACAAAAATTACAATTTTGAGTAAGAAAAACAAGAGCACAGTTGTCAGATGACAGCAGCTTGATAATGTTCTTTAAATTTGCATTTGATTGTTGCCACGTCTATTTATCCCTCCAACTAATTGCGACGGCATATCTCGTTCATCAAGATCTGAGCAATTGTTCCAATGCAAGGTACCTCGTCATCAAGATTTTGTAGATTTTTTTTAAGATGACGAGCTGAAGTGATTATTCTGCTTTCGTCTGCCGGATGTAACCTAACAATCATATATGATTGGACCATTGATTGATCATATGATAGTTGTATACTTTGGCAATTTCACCACTTTTGTCGCCACTCTATAGAAATGCGGATTCACACATCTACCCTGCCATAAGATGTTATATCGCCAAACGAGGCGATAGGATAACAAATCAGCCAAGTAAATTTTTCACAGAGCAGTCACGTGACTTCTAGTAGACATATTGGTCACATAAATTCAAGCTCCTCTCAATATCAATGCCCCGACTACGTACCTTTCACGTCTATGGGCCCACTACATTACAATATTGACTGACCAATGAACCATTTTGCGCCACGTAATGTGCTGTATTTCGTTGCTGTAAACAATTTAAAAATAAAAATAATTGACGGTAAAGCGATAACATCAACACCAGTACAGGGTGTTTTATTAGACAATAGCTGACTGGCTAAAAACCGATAAATATGTCCTTGTCTACGAAATGGTCCCATTCAAAAACATGCATTGAGCTTTTTAAAAGTTAATGCATGTTGTCATGCATTGACATTTTGATCAGTATGTCAGGGCTGATTAGAAGTCATGAGGGAAGACCACTGGTTTCGGAACAGATACATACGAGTAAACCCATCCGAGGCTTAAAAAATTAACATTTTATATTTTTCTGAATATTTACTGAACAATGTCTATTTAACAACACATTTTTCTGTTTAGAAACCCTTCTGCAAAACATCGTCACAGTCACGTGCTTTGTGATGATCCGCTCTGCAGCAAACGTTGAAAAACATGGTAAAGACAACAATTCTTTCATTATAAGCAAAAGGCAGTATCGTGAATTTTCCAATTCATTTTCTTTCGAGTTAAAGTCGGAAAGACAATTTCGAAACACCTTATGCATTTCTCGACAAATGAATTACGAATATACTTGTTTCTCAAATATATATTTTATTGTTTTGCTGAAATTTGTATCTACGCCACTCCAACTTCAAAAGAAAGAACAAGCAGTCTTAGTTTATTCCCCATTGTCGAAGCCATAACATAATCCACGATTCTCAATTCGCGCTGCAAATCGCACTAATTCACACCAACGTCGCCTCCCAAGATGAAGAGTCTCGAAGCAGTCGCATTTTTGGAAATGCAATTTATATATAGTTCTTTTGTCTACAGACCGTGTCGTACAAACGCTCCCACTACATTCTAGTCAGGGGAGTATTCGAAGACAAAAATAATCGATACTTAATAAATTCGTTGCACTCGATTCTTTCTTCTATTCGAATACAAAAGAACTAGTGTACTATATACTTAAAAACATTTCGCTGTACTCGTTTCTTTCTAGTATAAAATACAAAACTACTCAAGTACTCGATATTTAAAAGAATTTGTTGCATTCGATTATTTTTTAGTGTATTGGATTACAAAAGTACTCGTGTACTCGATTCTTTCTTGTTGTATTCGAATACAATAGTACTCGTGCACACGATACTTTAAGTTCGCTGTGCTCGATTGTTTTTTGTATTTGAATACAGAAGCACTCGTGTACTCGACACTTAAGTTTCCGTTATACTCGATTCTTTCTTGTATTTTAAAACAGCAGTATTCTTGAAAATAATTTAACATCAAAGTACTCAAGAACACCAAAGTATTCGAGTACTTTTGACACCATTCTAATACCAAATTACTCGGATACCAAAGAATTCATCCTTGGTATTCGAATACCTAAGTATTCGTCATTTTAATATGTAACCTAATTTTCATTTTTAGGTTTTATGGTGCAAGGGCCATGTTTGGCAAGCTTCGCCAAACACAAGATATCAAGTAAAAAAAAAGGCAAATGAATAGAGTGGTGTGACGAAAGCAGAAAAGGATCCCTTGTGTATCCCGGGAGCGAACCCCCCACCCCATGTTTACTAAAGACAATAAACTTCATGGTAATGAAAAGATCACAAGAGTACCTCGGATCCATGAATCTCATACACCCTTAAGTGCCATAAGGGCCCATTCACCTTTAAGTGCTTATTGGCCATCAGGGGCTCCTGTGCCCTTGATGACCAATAAGATACAGGTAATTGAGAAAGTTTATCGTAATAGCAAAGTGCGAATCTGCTAGTTCAAAAAAAAAAGCCTATTTGAAAAATCGCCGCAGTTGACCGATTTTTTTCTTATTGATTAATTTATTTACAGTGTATTCGAACACATATTCGATATTTGAAAGAACTCGAATGCGAAGCATTCGATCCTCGAAAACCATTCAAATGCCCAGAATCCGATTCTTAAAAGTACTCGAATACCAAAATGTCGATTCCTTAAAGTACTCGATTCCTGCCCATCTCTACCACACTGTAACCGAACACCTAGCGGGATAGTGGAACTCAACCATCTGCCCTCATCCGTGTACTTCAGTTTGCGCAGAGGGAGCGCAGACGATCGCTTTACACACCAGGAGTTTCCTTCAATGGCCGCATGCACTGTTTAATTGACCCGGAGCATTGAACAAGAGGCGATATTAACATGCTAAACTTATGAACTACATTTTGGTTCCATTGAAGCTGGCCCTTGTGTGGGGAACAAATGGATCTGTGTTCACAATTAATAGGCGTTGTAATTGAATGTTTAGCGTGGAGGTTATGGTCTGATGGAGTGAGCGCCCTGCCGTGTGGAAGCTTTTTCTCAGGGTTGCCGGGAACTTACTGGCTTCACGTTTTGCAGTATGCTCGCTTCGTGAAACAGTTGAATTGCTTCTTGAGAAACAAATAATTGAGTGGGTCGTGTCTGAAAATCACATATTTTCGGTTGGTAATGCTGGGGTGTTATGGCGCGAACCAAATTCGCACCGTGAAAGAGTAGGTAGGTATTTGAATCAACGTCGTACTGGATCATTACAACAGGCTATTGGAGATGGTCCGGGATAAAACCCCAAGGAAATGATACGAGGACAAGACCACGAAATTTGGAACCATGGTCAGATGACGAGGTCACACCTGAGCTGGCAACACTCTCCAAACTTTCACACTTCGTCAAAGTGAGGACGTTTGGGGCCACAGAATTACATCATCCTTCTCGTACACTATGGTTTTTAGTTGGACCTAGATTCGAACTCGCGACCCTCGAGTGTACGTTGATTCGAAGAATTACTCCAAAAAACATTTTTCATTATTCATCACATTTATCCGATGTTATTCGGTTATCATATAATGTAATTACATTTATTACAGTCACAAAATACATATCTGCTAAGTTCGAAGATATCTAGGTTGTGTTGCTACCGTGTGTCGTTGATTAAAAAATACAAATACCAATATCCATGATATTTAGAGATTCAATTTGATTGTATCATTCTTCTAAAATAGTTGCCACAGGTTGTAAACAAAAAAAAATGAAATACGAACAAATAAAACGATAATTCTGTGCTCAGATGGCAAAATGTTACAAGTCACTTTTCCCAAAAAATTGACTAAGCCACAGCCTGGAGTTTTTTTGTTGTTAATGTTTCGAAGGTGGCAAAATGTCGTACGTCTTTTTCTTTAAGTTTGATGAGATTAAGTTTGATTCAAGTTTGATGATTTTTTTCTATGAGAAAACAAAGGCGGGAAAATTGTAATAAATCAAAAACCACCGAACCAAGTGTTGAATCTTGAAATTGCTGTCACGAAAAATTAAAAAAGTGACTTATAACATTTGGCCATCTGAGCACAGAATTAATATATACTGATGTTTCGGTAGGTAGGCTGTTAATTAACGTCGCCCTGATGCAACACAACGGGCTATTGGCGACAGTTCTGGATCCATTCTGAAGAGAAAAATTCAAGTAATTTTGAATTACCATCAGATGACGAGGTCACATCTGAGCTAGCACCCCACTCTCCAAACTTTCCCACCACGTCAACGAAAAAACATTTGAGGCCACGACATATTTAAGGTGCGCCAGCCCCCTATGTACACGACGATATTTATACGGAGAAGCATATTCTATGAAGCTCAAAGCAGAAGGGGATAGTGTTTCTGTACGTATTTCAAACATAGCGTTACTTGACTTGTTTATCAAATGCGATTGTAGCTCGTCGCCAAAAGAACATTTTAAAGTATAATCCCTATTGATAAGTAATAGTTGATCAGTGAACATCAATCATATTAAACACCAATTTGCCAAAACAGCGATAAACTCTACAGCTTAAGGTAAGTCCGGTATGTGTGTGTGTATCATACTAGTACATACAGACAGGTGTAAAATTTTGCAGACCGTCGGGTTTGTTTTTACACTCTGATAATCTCTCATACTCAAATGAAAACGAAATCCAAACGATAAAACGGCGTCCATTGTCGTGGTTGGTTTAGGTTTTATGGCGCGATAGCGGATGTTGTCATAGAAACCACAGCGCTCAGTTCCAGTTAGATCAAGTTATGCTGTTTCGTTTGATTTGCATAAAAATTTTAAACCCTTTTAGTACAAATGGCATTCCTCAGTTTCCGATCTAGGCAGGGTGAATCAGGAAATATTTTTAACCGATCACTTCGACCGTAAAAAAAAAATATTCGTCCTCAAAACACGTGGTCGGAGGAGAATGACGAACCATAAGTATTCCACCGCAGTGATTCAACCAGGAAGAGAGGCCTTTTGTTTTCTTTGGTATGCAAAAACGGAATTGTGGCCCTTCACCTGAACATCTGCTCCACTGCGGAGTCTGCTTTATCCGAAATGGCGCAGCCTCTGCAATGATTCGAATGTAAATAGAATCGATAAAAGGAAATGGTCGCGTGCCTTGGGGATCAGCGGATGATAGCGCAGTACAGCAATAAATTCAAATCGATTTGGTCGGTTGCATCGACTATTGCATTTCAATTGACTGGGTTTGGATACTTGAGATAACGACACAGTTGATCAGTTGTTTGATAGGTTTAATCCCTTAATGATATCTGGTGGTACATTTATGAAAGGGAATTCATTCCGCGAATTCGTTGGCGAAGTGGAAGCATTGAGAACTGTTTCCAAACAGTATAGGTATGGGGGTTTAGTAATTATTTATGTTCTTCATTGTCTCGTTCAAATTGTATTTGGTTATTTTTACTTTGTAAATCATAATGGACAGTTCCCGATTAAATTGGGCGTAAACCTACAGGTTGATATTGATGTAGATAACAGATGAGGGTAAAATGGCAGATGTTTGCGATTAGGGAATGAATGGAAGTGTGATATAAGTCTAGAGTTTTAGATCAATTAGCAGTTGTCTATATCGAATGATGTTATTGCATAGCACATTAACCCATCAAGTCGTTTCAACAAAATATCTCGTCCATTAACATTGACCAATTTTGCTAATCTGACTAATCTAAGGTCTGACTAATTTTGCTGACGAATCAAGCCTTTTGTTTGTGTTAATTTTCTTCTTATGACAAGGTTTCAAATTCTGGTCAGTTTTGCTAATTATTTCGTTACTGATGAAATACCTATTCGAGACAACCGGGGGGATGGGGTCGAAACTCCACAATAGTACGGGTCTATATAGAAAGCAGATGAATTAAGAAGAGTATGCTTCTAGAAAAGTAATATCACCAGGAAAGTAAGGTGCCATACATAAAATAATGTGTGGCTATCGTCATAGGTAGTAGTTTTGTATTGTGAATAATAGAAATCACTATAGTGCAGCAATAATGTAGCGGCAGGTGACTTCAAGGGAGTCGTTATATAAAAAGGTAGTAAGTTCGTAAAGGAAAAGGGCTGCTATACTCATAGTCATGTATGGTAATCGCCATAGGTGGTAGTTGTCTATTGTGAATGATGGAATTACAAAGCTTTCACTATAGTGCAGCTCTAGTGAAAAGGCAAATGACTTCAAGGTAGTCAAATTCTAGAAAAGTGGTAAGTTCTTAAGAGAAGAGAGCTGCTATACTCATAGCCATGCCTAGTGATCGCCAAGTGTAATTGTGTATTGTGAATGATGGAATTACAAAGCTTTTACTATAATGCAGCTCTATTGAAAAGGCAAATGACTTTAAGAGAGTCAATTTCTAGAAAGGGAGGGACAAGGGCTGCTATACTCATATTCAAATATGGTGATCGCCATAGGTAGTAGCTGTGTATTGTGAATGATGGAATTAAAAGCTTTCACTATAGTGCAGCTCTAGTGAAAAGGCAAATGACTTCAAGGTAGTCAAATTCTAGAAAAGTGGTAAGTTCTTAAGAGAAGAGAGCTGCTATACTCATAGCCATGCCTAGTGATCGCCAAGTGTAATTGTGTATTGTGAATGATGGAATTACAAAGCTTTTACTATAATGCAGCTCTATTGAAAAGGCAAATGACTTTAAGAGAGTCAATTTCTAGAAAGGGAGGGACAAGGGCTGCTATACTCATATTCAAATATGGTGATCGCCATAGGTAGTAGCTGTGTATTGTGAATGATGGAATTAAAAGCTTTCACTATAGTGCAGCTCTAGTGAAAAGGCAAATGACTTCAAGGTAGTCAAATTCTAGAAAAGTGGTAAGTTCTTAAGAGAAGAGAGCTGCTATACTCATAGCCATGCCTAGTGATCGCCAAGTGTAATTGTGTATTGTGAATGATGGAATTACAAAGCTTTTACTATAATGCAGCTCTATTGAAAAGGCAAATGACTTTAAGAGAGTCAATTTCTAGAAAGGGAGGGACAAGGGCTGCTATACTCATATTCAAATATGGTGATCGCCATAGGTAGTAGCTGTGTATTGTGAATGATGGAATTAAAAGCTTTCACTATAGTGCAGCTCTAGTGAAAAGGCAAATGACTTCAAGGTAGTCAAATTCTAGAAAAGTGGTAAGTTCTTAAGAGAAGAGAGCTGCTATACTCATAGCCATGCCTAGTGATCGCCAAGTGTAATTGTGTATTGTGAATGATGGAATTACAAAGCTTTTACTATAATGCAGCTCTATTGAAAAGGCAAATGACTTTAAGAGAGTCAATTTCTAGAAAGGGAGGGACAAGGGCTGCTATACTCATATTCAAATATGGTGATCGCCATAGGTAGTAGCTGTGTATTGTGAATGATGGAATTAAAAGCTTTCACTATAGTGCAGCTCTAGTGAAAAGGTCAATGACTTTAAGCGAGTCAATTTCTAGAAAGGTAGGGAAAAGTGCTGCTTTACTCATTTTCGTATATAGTGATAGCCATAGGTAGCAGTTGTGTATTGTGAATGATGGAATTACAAAGCTTTCACAATAGTGCACCTCTAGTGAAAAGGCAAATGACATTAAGAGAGTCAATTTCTAGAAAGGAAGGGAAAAGGGCTGCTATACTCATATTCAAATATGGTTATCGCCATAGGTAGTAGTTGTGTATTGCGAATGATGGAATTAAAGCTTTCACTATAGTGCAGCTCTAGTGAAAAGGCAAATGACTTCAAGGTAGTCAATTTCTAGAAAGGTGGTAAGTTCGTAAGTTAATAGGAAAGTAAGTTGATAAGGGAAAAGGGCTCATAGTCTTGTATGGTGATTGCCATAGGGAATTATTTGTTTTGCCAATTCCAACTCACTGAATGATAAATTGAAAGCCAGTATTATGCCAGTAAAGCCAGTATGACCAGCCAAGGACTCAAATCGTGGAACTCATGTCTACGTTTACCTTCCCCCAACTCTTTAAGGAATTGACTCGTTCTCAAAACTAAAAGCTCAAATACCAACTCACAGTCATACTATTCTTTGTCATTGTGCGTTTACATTAGATTATGGACAGAATCGAATGCATCGTATTCTACTTTCGACTATTAGATACGTATTCGAATACATATTCAAAAACGATTAATTGACATTGTAATATTGGTTGGTTTGGGTTTTTTAATCCGCAAGGTCCAACAATTTATAGTAAAAATCAGTCAAATGCGATGCAAGATTATGATTACTTTTTCATACTGAATGCTGTATGATTACTAAATACTTTGAAAGCATTCTTTTTGCATCCCAATACTTCGGTATTCGAGTACTTTTGCATTTAAATACCTTGGCTGAATAGTTTTATCTCTTATTACTTTGGATAAATGCTGCTGAATTCAAATACAGCGAGAAAGAATCGAGTGCAAAAGAACACTGTTAAAAAGGAAATACACGATTACCTTTGTATTCGATAAAAATACTTTACTCAGCCATATCTAGTTTGCATACAAACTCCAGGAGTCGTGTTCTATAGAACTTGGTTTTTTTTTCGAAGAAAGTTTGAAATCCTAAATCGAAAAGTAAGTTTTCCGAGTGCGCGCAAAAGTAAAAAATTATTTTCAGAATATTAAAATACTCAAAAACACCGTCAAATATCTAGTTTGTCGAAGTAGAATTCGTAATAAATGCCAGAAAGATAAAAAGAAAATTCTTAAGTGAGAATAACCCCCCATCAATATTAACATTATATCATGTTCAGCTAATTTTTTTTTAGTTCTATTAGGTTAAAACGTTCTGTTTGAGTGGTGATGGACATATAGATCTTGTATACTTTCTTTTCGTTTATAAGAGCTTCGTTATAAATCTCAATTTCTTGCATTCCATTTTTCAAAATCAGAATTCGTAGAACTTCTGGAAGTATGGTTGATTTAGGTTCCATGGTTCAAAATACAGCGTTGGACGAAAAACGCCAATTACAAAATTAAATAAGATTCGACAAAAGTACATTAAAATAAATAGCAAACAAATCAACATTGAAAGGTACATTAAAACAATGCAGCTAAACTCAATGTAAAAATAAAGTACCGAGAATTTAAAAGGAATTAAAGAAGTTTATGAGTTGAAACATGTCCAACGACATGATGTATAATGTAAAAAGGTATAAGAATGAACTATAGAAATAATGAAAGAACAATATAAAGATGAAAAGATCAATGACTTGAAGCGTGGGAAGTTGATTTAAAACATGTTGGGCAGCACAATGTATTTTTTAAATGGAATGTGTGATATGTATATAAAAGTCATCACAGATATAAATACTGTCACGGTTAAAAACTAATAGCATTCAAAATTATAAAAGATTTGAATTAGAGCGCACATAAGTAAAATATTCTTTTCATAATAGTAAAATGCTCGAAAACATCATTAAATATCCAATTCGTCACTCACCAAATATCCTAAGTTTAAAATGGAATTCTTAAGAAATGTGGATAGATAGTTGGTAGAGAGGTAGGAGAATTAACGTCCCACTGTATCGAAACAACGAGCTATTGGCGTTGGTCCCGGAATCTATCCCTTAAGATCAGATAAAAATACCTTGTAAACATCTCAGACGCCATTTCAGTACTAATAAGGGGCCCGCCCCATGCTCGCTAACGCTCGCCAACCCCCGGAGGATTGCTTTGCAATCCTCATTGGTTCGCTGCGCGAACCTATGCACGCTTCTCTCACATCAATGAAGACATGTATCTTAGTAGAAGGAATTGTTTACAAAATATGATACTCCAAAAAAAAAATTCAAAACTAAATTTGCTGTATTACAGAAAATATATATACAATACCTCTGGAATCAGAATTAAATTGAAAACTTTGAGCCAATTTTTACTCGAAATCTGAGCGCTGCTTTGGAAATTGGATACCCAGCATGTTGTTTGAGTGTACTTTTCCCCAGCACTCGAGCCACCCACACTTTTTCATTTGAGTTTGTTGTCGAAAATTATAGTGCATGGGTCTTATTGGACTATAATTGATGGCTCTGAAAAGGACCGTTTTTTAAATGGCCCTGAAAAGATCCTCCGCTTTCTTGGATTTCTAATTATAAACTGCAACAGCTCAAGTATATTCTTTTTTTTTTCAATAAAATTTCATCCGATAACGCTATTAATTCAATTGAGGCGCGAGGCTTCGTGGTAAACAAACAATCGTAAAATGTTGCCAAAACGCGATAACAAATAACGCCTTTTTGGCGTGCCACGTAAGAGAATTATGCATATATATAGATGAACGATTACTGGCCAGATTCACACCGAACTATCGTTTCTATTGCTCGCTAGTGTATGCATTTCTGAATCTGAGTTATTTCCTTTCTACACCCTACAAGCATTGTGAATTACTATTGGCAAGTACACTCTGAACTGTGGAATCAACTGCTTGCTAGAGTTGCTAACCGAGTATTTTCCCTTCCTACATACTACTACAGTACTGAGAACTCTTGGAGGAGAGCTCGTTCTGAACAATAGCTTCTCCTGTTCACGTGTTACAAGCACAAAGGAAATATAAGTAGAGTGAGCAATGGTAACCTTTTTATGTACGCAGGATCATGTGAGCAAAACTGATAGTAACGCGATCTTTAGACGGCTTTCGTCTTCTGAGTGGAACCTAAGATTCGTCATTTGATTGGTCCAACGGACGGGAGAAGTTGGGCATCCATTGATTCATCATTTGATTGGCTAATCGATCGATCATCTGTTAGTAAAAGACTGGCGATTTCAGCACTTTTGTCGCCATTCTGCCAAACTGTCATGAGATTATTTGGGCAATAATGCGGCGATAAGATATCAAATCGGTTAACCATGGCAATTTTTCAGAGAGCAGTCACGTGACTACTAGCCGACATGTTGGGCATGCTTTTTGAATTTCCTCTCAATAGTCAATCTACTCATTCACTACCCTATAATAATGGACCGGACGCCAGCGGATTTCCATAAAATCCGATTAATTGTTTGGTGGTGTTTTTTGTGGCATAGCCTGGGACCTCTGCATGCTGCTCCTGGTCAATTGAACGCCGACGCCTAAATGAACATTTTGGACAATCAAGTTCTTCCTACTCTCTGGCAATTTTATGGAATGGACGAATGTTACTTAGATGACGACGACGCTCCATGTCACGTTGCAGCCTCTGTCAAGCAGTGGTATCAAGACATGGATATAAAACGTCTTCCCTGGCCCCCCTCAGAGTCCCGACCTTAACCCCATAGGACATTTGTGGGACGCGTTAGAGCGACGCTTACGTACCAGGTAACCACGTCCGAAATCTGCAGCTGAGCTGGCGACATTTTTGCAGCAGGAATGGACACAAATACTCATATCTGTGTATCAAAACCTTGTTGAAAGTATGCCCAGAAGGATTGATAGTCTCATTGCAGCACGTGGGGGACCGTCCCCCTATTAAAGCGTGTATTATTTCCCTTATACCGTCACATCTTGCTGTCCGGTTCATTATGGTAGGGTAGTGTATCTAACGTATATGATTGCAAAGCGGCTGAGGACCATCCACATTAACATTGCTACCGATTGCCAATGAATACGTGGCTTACAGCCATTCAATCGCCTGTGACCAATTCATATCAATCAGGGAAGTAATCGATACCAAACCTACAATCAAAACCATCGATTATCTGGACTTAAGCACCGCTTAGCATCGATTCGTGAATCCATTGTCCTTCCATCAGGACTTGCGACATGCATACTCAGACCTTCCGCCGGGTTGGAGAAACAATTACGGCGTGGAAGAATAACAATTACACCCTTTTAGACAGGTGAGTATGTAAAGGGAGTGTCAAAACATGTTATCAATAGAGACGCAATAGTGGTGAAGGCGTTGCGCCAAACAGTAGGACAGCAAAACTAACAAGCCGCAACCGGCCTCATTAGGAATTCTGGTCTCAGAAGCGTTATTGCGTTGTAAGACAGAGCTGCAAGATGCCTAGATTTGCATATGAATCGAGACTGTCTCGCATTATTTGAAATTATGTCATATTATTGTTTTCTTAGCGTCCGAGTTGTAAGGATGAAACTTTACAAGTGGATCTTCTGTGCTCATAGCAAAATATTAAAATACCCTAACATTAATGTTTATGTGATTTCACTCTACAAGTGGTTTCGACGAGATATCTCGTCCATCAAGATATGACGGTTTTTTTTTATCTAAATCAGATGTGGCAAATTTTTGGTGATGACGAGGTCAAGACCTGGTCAGTTTATTCTGAGGACGGAATATCTCGTTCATCTGGTCCATCCTAATGCTTTCGACCTAATGATGAATCACCAGAAGGGTTGAGTATTAAGCTACATATCTTACAATATATTTAACAACAAACTTAAAAAGAATATAAATTAAAATTTTTTTTTTTAATTTCGAAAATATTTTAGACATTTGGGTAGTCTATTTTATACTTTTTACGATATCTTAACTCGCGTTTCAACTATTATATATATATAAATGAAACCAATGCTAAACTTACTTAAATAAACTCTAATTTTGATTTTTACAAACTCGATTATCTCAAAATAAACATTTTCGATCTTTGAGAAAAGGAATTTAGATCAGCAAGTAAAACTTCGTATAGGTAGGTATTGAATTAGTTTTGCTACTTGTGCAACAGGCTATTGACGCAGATCCGAGATCCATCTCGAAGGGAAAGGGCGAGTACAACACCACGTAATTTTCAACACGGTCAGATGACGAGATCACGCCCGAGCTGGCACCCCACTCTCCAAACTTCTGCACCATGCCATTGTGAGGACAGTTGAGACCACGGTAGATTTAAATTGCACCAGCCCCCATGTACATGGTGTTCTTTGGTTGGATTTGAACTCCCAACCCTCCAGTTGCTAATCTGCTTCTCTTCCAACCGAGTTGTTGTGTTGCTCTAGTACGACGTTAACTAAAATTACCATTACCATTACCTTCCAACCGGGTTACTGAGGCTCAAATCCATCCAAGATTTTGAAACATAGATTATAAGGAAGACTTGTAAATTTAATAATGTACGTTGGAAAATATTTCAACTAGGTAGTTTTTGATGTCCTCTGGTGGTAAAAACTATAACTACCTCCTGAGACAGAGAAAGAGAGAAATCAGAAATAGAGAGCAGCTGTTGTGCTGAAGTTTTGTTCAGAGGAGTTAATATTTCCTGGATAACGTTCGTAATTATGAGCTACAGATTTCAATGTATTTTTAGTAACTTTTGATATTGTTTCTAAAAAAAAAATTATTGCACTAATAGAAATAACTTTTTATTGCGAGCCTTTCTGTACATTTACTTTTATGCTTCACATAACTTAAGCGTTTATACTAACGTTTAATACTAAACTGATTTCATGTCAACTCAGGCTTGAATGAAACGCATTCAATCATTTTCCTAACAACGTACTTGAGCAACAGTGGTAACGACTCATTCTTTTTAAGCTACACGGTGAATTGGCCGCGGTTCACTGAAACCTCGAACTCATAATCCGCGATAGTACTATAACTTCATTAAATTGGAAAAAATAATACAGTGCACAGATATATTTATATTAAAAAAACATTTGCGTAAAACGCATAAAAATGTAAATATTTTCGCTGCACGGATGCTCATAAAAGTGAGTTTAGAACATTGGGATTTAAAAATTGTTATTACGTGAAATTACTGTTATAAGCAACGTTCTTTACAGAATATTTAAGTTTCATGCCGATGTAAATATGTTTGTATGAAATCACAAAACAAGCAGAGTATAATAAACATTATTCTATGTTACTCATGCAAATCGAATAATGGGATTTTGATATAAACAATCTGTACTTTTATGATTGGACGATTAAGAAAAAATATGAACTTTAGAACAAAAACAATTAAACTGTATGTTATAACTTTAATACATGTTTAAAAGTGTTGCTTGTGAATAATTCCGAAATTATCACATTTGGAATCGGTTGCTTAATTTTCAGTGTTTATGAAGAAATGGAATTTTTATTTCTCTAGCTGCAGCTGGCAGTATTGTGTATATCGCTTGCAATAATCAAACAGAATCTGGTAAAATTATTTTTTTCCCTTAGCATTGAGGTATATTAAAAACGAGGTACATGATACAATGGAATATGCAATGATATATTAAAATTACATACAACGTTGTGAAAATTTGTGTTTAATTACATATCGCACCCCCAACAAGAAAAGTGACTTAATTCAAAATTGCAGAATTTGAGAAACGTCAACTTAAAGGATGCTATAAAACTTATATTGAAACAGTATAAGCTTCTTTTAAATTTTAGGTAAGTATTTATAGTGGTAACTTCAATTATATTCTATAGAATAGTAATATAACACACTGGGGCACCTCATACATATTATTCAATGACATAACATCAAAATTTTTATTTTTTTGAGTTGTGTCATTTTTCTTGCCAGGGTGCGATATGTTTGACGTTTGTCCAACCATATGTTTCTCAACAATTTGTATATGCTACTGATTCGTTATAAGATAAAATTTATCTGTTTGAAGTATTTTCAAATTATGTGATTACTTTTTTTATGTTATTTAAAGCACCATTTAACAGTAAACAGATTCGAATATTTTTCTTAAATTTAAGTATTCCTTCATTAAATTCGGCCGACCAACCGGAATAGTGGTTAAGGTGTTAGCCTCTAGATCGGAAGGTTCCTGGTTCGAATCCGGGTCCGGGCATGGATGTTTGTAAACGTATGGTGTAGAGGCGGCTGGTGCACCTTAAATCTGTCGTGGCCGAAAGTCCTCACGTTGGGTTGGCGTGGAAGTTTGGAGAGTGGGGTGCCAGCTCAGGTGTTGCTTCGTCATCTGACCGTGGTTCAAAATTACGAGGTGCTGTCCTCGAATCTTTCCCTTAAGGGACTGATTCCGGACCGTCGTCAATAACCCGTTGTGTTGCTCTAGTACGACGTTAACTAAAATTAGCATTACCATTACCTTCATTAAATTCATGGAACTAAAAATGTTTAGGTGGTAGGTATTTTAATTTACGTCTCACTGGAACAAAACTGTGGGCTATTGGCACGGTCCGGAATAAACCTTAAAGATCCGAGTGTAACGCCCCGTCAATTTGAATCACGGTCAGATGACGAGGTCAACACCTGAGTCGCCACATTGCTCTAAAAAACTTCACGAGGGTCTTTGAATCGAATTTTAAGCTCATAACCCTGCAGTTAATAATGCTCTACTCTACCAACAAGGTTAAGGAGACCCCAAAGATGTTTAACAACAAAATTTAACTTCAGTTATGCTTATGCCTAGTACCATTATTTAGCACTTATGGTAAATGGCATCAATGTATATAAAAATGCAATTTTTAAGTAAATGTGATCATATTAAAAAAAATAATCTGATTTTGTATATATCTTGATGATTATATCCTTAATGATATTAAGTACTTTATAATGTGAAATCACTGCAATCTCAACTTTAAATGTTTAAAAAAAATTTGTAAATCATAATTTGTTAATTTTTATAATGATGTCTAAGTTCAGAATATTCCTCTTCTAGAATTTAGCATGACTGAATATGAATGAGAGTGGACCGTGTGAGCTGTATTAAACTTCTTAGTACTTTCGACGAGATGTCTCGTCCATTAAGGTCTGGCAAGTTTTGCTTAATGACGAGGATACCTCGTCTATGAAGCCATCAGGAGAGTCAGGAATATAGATGTAATTTCGTGTGCTTTGTTGTGCAATCGATGATTGTGAGAACTTTCCGTGTTCTTCTCTGTGTTGCCCATAGAAACCGATTGTGTCAGGCACTATGTGAAGAGAAGGCTGAGGGCCATGAAGAATGAAGCCTTGACAGAAATAGAAGCAATACCTGCTATAATAGGGCTTTGTACAATTGTTGCAAGTAATTCACATTTCTAACTGAACTGTTTCGTTACCATAAGTGAACCCTCCGACGAATATCATACAAATTTAGCCTTCTAAGTGGTTAATACGAGATATCTCGTCCTTCAATAAGTGACCAATTTTGATAATGACGAGATATCTCGTCGAATGGACGTTGACGATTTTTCGTATGGTTACGAGATCAAGATCTGGTCAGTTTTCTTCTAATGACGAGACAACTCGTCCATCAAAATCTGATAGTAGTTTTGATGATGACGAGATACCTCGTCGAGACAACCAAAATTTAACCAACTCAACTCTCCTGGAGAGTTTAGTTGGTTAAATTTTGAGATTTTGAATGACTCAATATTACTAAATGTAATGGCAATAAAGCAATATAATAGCCTCGGAAATGTATCGTACTCGTGAAACTCTTAAGGAAGACACCTAAGCGGCATCAGAAATTAAAATACATGACACAAGCAGAAATAAAAAATATGACTCAATTTCTTACCTTGCTGATCTTTACCATCAATACCGTTCGTCGAAGGTAATACGGAAAATCAGTTTTTATGATAAAATACTTGTGATGTGATGTGGAAATATTTCCATGATTTCTTTAAGAGAATGAGTCACTAGAAGCAACACTGATTTTGAGATAACACAGTGCTCATTTCGAAATGAAATACATAGGAAAGGAAGCTAATGGTCAGTATCCATTCTGAAATACTTGTCACAGACAAATGAATGTTTCCATTTCATTTGTACGTAGGTAGACTGAATGTTAGAACTAACCGGCATGCTGACATCTTTTGAAAATTTTCTGCAATGAAAACACGCAGAAGTGTGACCTTAAGGATTACGTGAAAAAGCTTTATATGGAAAGGACTACTTAAAAGGATTCATGTGCTTCAAATCCCCATTGACATCGTCTTTACAAGCAATTTGACACACAAAAGGATCTAGCTGCCTTTTAGCTCCACCACAGTGCTTGACAGTACTAACAGGCAAAGACCTTTCATTAGTTTTTGCACACAAAAAGTCAATTGAGATTGCCCAAAACAGGACAACCAAGCGTTAAAATCCTTGTGACATTGATACGTGTGGATTTGAACAGTTATCAGTTATTAACACTCTGCAGATGATCTAGCACGAGCATAGATATAGAATCCTCTTCAGCTACAAAGAATCTACGTGCACTTCTGTTCGTGTCAGATTCCCATCGTCATTAGCACCAACTTGCCACGCAAAGAGCACTAGATGCCCTTGAGTTCTGGCAAAAATTTTAACAGAACTAACTGGGGGCAAAGACGTTTCACCGGTTATATTCACGAGAAGTTGATTGGGATTGCCCAAAATGGGACAACCAGGCTTTAAAATCCTTGCGACATTATCAAGTCACATATGTACTTGTGTATCTGAACAGTTATCAGTCATCAACACTTATAGATGAGATTGGATGTAGAATCGCTCTTCAGTCACACAAGGAATCCTACAAGTTATCAGTTAGGAACACTTGCAGATGATCCAGCACAAGTCTAGATGTAGAATCCTCTTCAGCCACAAATAATCTATGTGCACTTCAATTCGTGTCAGATTCGTATCGTCATTAGCACCAACTTGCCACGCAAAGAGAACTAGATGCCCTTGAGTTCTGGCAAAAATTTTAACAGAACTAACTGGGGGCAAAGACGTTTCACCGGTTATATTCACAAGAAGTTGATTGGGATTGTCCAAAACGGGACAACCAGGCTTTAAAATCCTTGCGACATTATTACCAGTCACAAATGTACTTGTGTCTCTGAACAGTTATCAGTCATCAACACTTGCAGATGAGCCTGGATGTAGAATCGCTCTTCAGTCACACAAGGAATCCTTCGGTGCAGTTCAGTTCGTGTCAAATCACCATCGCCATTACCACCAGTCTGCCACGCAAAAAGCACTAACTGCCTTTGAGCTCCGCCGATGAAAACTTAACAGAACTAACTGGCAAAGACCTCTCACCAGTTATCGCGCACGAGAAGAGCCGGGTGCTGCATCCTAATGCGGTTCGAGGCACAAAACCCACCTCTGCAACAGGTAGTAAACGAAACAAAGCAGAAACGAAATTGTAGCGAATAACTCCGCTCTGGTATAGTGGAAAAGGGTTTCCGCACAGCCCTGGGGGAGTTGTGCGGAAGTGAACGAACTGCGGGTCCAGTGGAGCGTGACCATTTTTCTTCGGATGAGTTTAGTTGTCTCCACATGACGGAATGCACCCTCTGGATAATTAAGCACGGGGGTGTTCCAGCCCGTGGCCATCGCTCGTGCATGCGTCGGGGGTGAACGTGACGCATTTTGCGAGTCCGGAGGTTCTCGTGAAGTGACAGCACCGAAGGGGTGATCTGTAGACAAAGGGTTGAGATTGGAAAACGGATCAGGGCGATCGGTGATAAGAAATTCACACCCTTTTAGCGCCAGGATTCGGGGTCAGTTGCATGTTATAGAGCGTGGGCGAAGAAAACAATGCGCAGGGAATTTGTATCAACAAGTTGGTTGGATGCTTCTATTTTAAGATCGGGTAATGTTAGGAAGCGACATATAATTCTTAAGCGTGATCCCTGAAGGTCGTGGTAATAGTCAAAGGGATCTGTGACTTTGATTGCATTCACGTCACGTGTCTTTTGCATTAAACTGTCATACGTTCTTGTTTTATGTTTGAAGTTTGTGTCCGAAATAAAATTACCATCCGTTTTAAAACAATACTACCAACCTCCTATGCCTACCCATCAAAAATATTTTTTTTAGATATTTAATCTTCCTCTATTAGTTTTATATAATCATTGAGAAAAGGTATTTTCGATTTTTACTATCAAAATTATAGTAATACATACGTGAATTTCAGTTTTTATTTGAAATCAAATTATTATAAACAATATATATTGAAAAACACAGAGAGTTTTAATACGTAAACAACGCCTTTAATTCTGCCTAGTAGCCCGTTGTGTTGCCCGAGAACGACGTTAATTACAAATAACCAAATTAAATTAATTCTGCAGCCGACCAACCGGTATAGTGGTTATGGTGTTAGCCTCTAAATCGGAAGGTTCCTGGTTCGAATCCGGGTCCGGGCATGATTGTTTGTAAGCGTATGGTGTAGAGGCGGCTGGTGCACCTTAAATCTGTCGTGGCCGAAAGTCCTCACGTTGGGTTGGCGTGGAAGTTTGGAGAGTGGGGTGCCAGCTCAGGTGTTGCTTCGTCATCTGACCGTAGTTCAAAATTACGAGGTGTTGTCCTCGGATCTTTCCCTTAAGGGACTGATCCCCGGACCGTCGTCAATAGCCCGTTGTGTTGCTCTAGTACGACGTTAACTAAAATTACCTTACCTTACCTAAATTAGTTCTGCCTAGAATTAAAACAAAATAATCCTTTCTAAGAAATAAATATAAATATCGATAAGCTAATACCATAGTGTTTTTAAACAGAGTTTTAGTTGACTTAAAATTTTTAATACACAGTGGAAAAATAAATTTGTTTTGAATATAACGTAATGTGCCTAGATATTTATCGTATATTAACGTTACTAAGTAATGGTACGTACTAAGGTTAACTAACGTTAATAAGTACGTCACGTAACGGTACGTAAATGTCAGAAAGTTTAAGATGGTAGGTAGGTAGTTGAATAATAACGTCGCACTGGAGAAACGCAACGGTTTGTTAGTGACGGTCCGGGATCATGTAGAAGAAAGTTTAAAAAAAGTTCGATTTAACTTATTTAAGCATGTTTTTTATCAAATCATTATTTCAAGGATGAAGAAAGAGGCAAAGTTTTTTTGTTTGCTGAACCAGATAAGAACAATTATTATTAATAATAATAAAAATTGAAAATTTAAATTAGAACAATAATTATCCATGTAAATGTTTCAATCAATAGCTCAATTTGAAATGACATTTTTCAGTAACTTACGCAGTAAATGCCTAAGTAAAATCTGTGTGACGACTAACATAATATTTTACTTTCAATATTGTTTCTACATAAAAAAAATAATATCTGCATTCACAGATGAAATCAGATGATTTTTACACCAAATTTACAAATTTTTAATAACTAAATTTACTGCTCAAAGATAAAGTTCAATGCAGAATTCTCAATTTTTATCAAAAAATTATGCATTCTATTCAAAAATACAACATTCTCACGAATTAATTTAATTACAATTTCAAGGGACGCGATTGAACGTTTGAAAGAGTAATGTATTAGCAACCGAAGGGTTGCGAGTTGGAATCCAACCAAAGATCTTCGTGAACAAAGGAGGCTGATGCACGTTAAATCTGTCGTGGCCTCAAATGTCCTCTCGTTGGCGTGTTGTGGAAGTTTGCATAGTGGGGTGATATCTCAGGAATAACCTCGTCATCTGACCCTGATCCAAAACCACGTGGTGTTGTCCTCTAATCTTTCCCTTTGGGTTTGATCACGGACCGACGCCAATAGCCCTTTGTGTTGATCCAGTGTGACATGAAGTAAAATACCAACCTTGCATTTTTATCAAATCTATACATAGCCTTCAACAATTCAACATTCACACAAATTTATTCCAATTTCGGTTCTTCCCGTTGGGGTTGATCCCAGACCGTCGTCAATAGGCCGTTGTGTAGCTTCAGTGCGACGTTAATTATAATACTTACCTAACAACCAATTTCAATTCCTTTAATACCATAACAAATGTCCTTAAACGAGAAATGAGTTCACAGGGAATATTTTTTGTCAGGTTTTTATTTCCTATTGTATCTTCCACTGTAAAAAGTATGACAAGGATTTTCAGTGTGAGCGAACGTCCGGAAGACGAAAAGTTTACTTCCGATTACCCAATACGGAATTCGTACAGGAAGCATGTTCTACTGCAGAAACACTTGCGTCGTTTAGTTTCACAAAAGAAGATATATCAAATTGCGGTAGCCCAGTTGAAGGGTAATTGGTAATGGTAATGGTAATTTTAGTTAACGTCGTACTAGAGCAACACAACGGGCTATCGACGACGGTCCGGGATCAGTCCCTTAAGGGAAAGATCCGAGGACAACACCTCGTAATTTTGAAGCACGGTCAGATGACGAAGCAACACCTGAGCTGGCACCCCACTCTCCAAACTTCCACGCCAACCCAACGTGAGGACTTTCGGCCACGACAGATTTAAGGTGCACCAGCCGCCTCTACACCATACGTTTACAAACATCCATGCCCGGGCCCGGATTCGAACCAGGAACCTTCCGATCTAGAGGCTAACACCTTAACCACTATACCGGTTGGTCGGCTGAAGGGTAATTGGTAATTTTGAATTAACGTCGTACTAGAGCAACACAACAGGCTATTGACGACGGTCCGGGATCAATCCCTTAGCTTAAAGATCCGAGGACAACACCTCGAATTATTGAACCACGGTCAGATGACGAAGCAACACCTGGGCTGGCACCCCACTCTCCAAACTTCCACGCCAACCCAACGTGAGGACTTTCGGCCACGACAGATTTAAGGTGCACCCGCCGCATCTACACCATACGCTTACAAACATCAATGCTCGGACCAGGATTCGAATCAGGAAGCTTCCGATCTAGAGGCTAACACCTTAACCCCAATACTGGTTGGTCGGCGAATACTTGTAGAAATGATACTTATACCGTATAAAAACACCATCGGAACAAACATTTAGCTCTTGACAGGAAATGGCTCTATTTTTTTTTTATTTGTAGAAGGCAGGATGTTAGGTAGTTACTTAACGTTGCATTAGAGCAACACAACGGGGTATTATAGTTCAAAATTAATTGCTTCTAAACTGCCGCCATATTTTCATTCCAAAATAAATTTATTCAAAATGAAAGATCTGGGAGCGACTACAAATTAAAGCCCTTTAGGTGAGAAAGAATTCATGTCTTGTCGATGTAAGATTTTGTTACATTTAAATCTATTGAATTATGCAATGAACTAATAACAAAAAGCGTTTTTAAGCTGCCTGTCAATTGCTTCCCGAAACAAGTTTCGCCAAACTTTTCAAATTGTATGCCTACGATTTAAAGTGCAATTACGCCTTGAATGTCGGAGCTGTCTTAAAGAGCGAAGTACTATATCTCCGTGATCAAAATGCTAGATAGGCTTCTGCCCACGCGGCTTTAAATGCAGAAATAAAAAGCTAATAGAATTAGATTGGGTTCCAATACAAGAAACAATGGCAAACAAAGCAGACGGACATTCCATTCTACCTCTACGGAAAACAGATTGCTTGGAGATATTCGGCTTTTAAGAGGATTTGAGATTAACTACATTACTTATTCATGTTACCACAAAACGCTTTTGGCAGAAAACAAATTGTATTTAGGATTTTGCTTAATCTGAATGTATACAACCGGTATTTAGCTTTTATTTAGCATTTAAACAGGATGCCTGAAGTGTGTAATTTTGAAAATATACTATCTTCTTCGTAAGGTGAACCAACCATTCCTGACCATTGACCTGAAAATGAATCATTTTTTCAAATTTCTAATCGGACCAGCCTAAAACCGTGTACAGACTGTTGCAGTGGAGCAACATAACAGGCAATTGGTGATGGTCCGGGATCAATGAACCACGTCAGAAGACGAAGTCTATCCTCTGGTAGCAACCCCACTCTCCAAACTTCCATTTTATGCCCGCGCAAGACCGTCGTGTACATGGGGGCTGGCTGCAAGTTAAATGTGTCGTGGCTCCGAATGTCCTCACGTTGGTGTTGTGTGGAAGTTCGGAGAGTGGGGTGCCAGTTTAGGTGTGACTTCGTATCATCTGACAGTTCAAAATTATGAGGCTTTCCCTTCTGGAAAAATCCTAGACTGTTGCCGAACTCGGGTGTTGCCTCGTCATCTGACCGTGGTTCAAAATTACGTTGATGTTTGCCTAGGATATTTCCCTTGGGGGATTGATCCTGGACTGTCATCAATAGCCCGTTGTGTTGCTCTGGTATGACGTTAGTTAAAAAATTACCCATTACCAAAGTGCCCCTCGAACCCCCAATTTTAAAGTCCAAAGTTTGTTTTTCTGCAATAAATGGAGACGAATAAGGAAACACGTTCTACATGGTTTATGTATTTGAGTTAACACAGGGAATGTCGCGGTCATATTTAGCTGTCGCGGTCAAATTCGAAACGCGAGTAACGCCGGGATATTCAGCTAGTATTCGGTTTAATTTGAGTAAACACGTTCTTCCGCTGAAACCCTCCCTCCACCTACATTTAGCTTAACGGAAAATCCTCTCATGTAAGAAATTAGATTTTACAGAAAATAAGCAAAGGAAAGAGATAGTTGAGTTCATTACACATTTTCCTAGAATCTCCCAAAAATTGAAACAAGCAGAGCGAAATTACTCCCGATTTCGACAAAGATCGATATCACCGTTCCCTGCATCACAAAACAAACATTCCGAATCTTATTAATAGTGAGGGAATACAAAAAACCACGCATCAATTACTTCAGGTGCAAAAAGGAAGTTGATCCAAGCATCGATTTCTCGCTCACTTGCCGCCTGAAGTGATTTCGGGATGTTATCTCGGAAAGAACAAATACAGTTTTAGGACATTTTGTCCTGGAGCAATAAGATTTGTAATTGGATCGATTTATCTTGGGAATCTATCTTCTGCGATCCTACATGCGGAAGAGCTGTATGCATCCGCTGCTGCTGACGAGGTCAGTATCCAAGCATGTAATTTCAGGCGCCGAGTTTTTCTTAGAACTTTTCCGATTCTAGGCATTCGGGAAGAAATGCGGCCAACGGCTTTCTATCTAATTGGAAGAATTCAACAAATGAATTAAAGGGTGCGAGATATCTCATTCTAATTTTGCCGGAACATGGCTGCGAAATGTCAGTTATCTGTAAGTCGGTGTTGTAAAAGTTTCGTCATAGAAAATGACAAGTTTGGATTTCCTGGTTGACTACATTATTTCATCACATTTCAGCTGTTGAATCTTCGAAGGTTTATTTTGAAAGTGAATCGCATTGTAGGATAGCCCTTTGTCCAAGTTCTCCAGTGCAATGTTAATTAAAATACCATAGGCATTGCAGGAATCAATTCTGTTCTTGCAACAGTGGACAAATTCACGACTCCAAATTTTATATTAAGTTCTGCGACTTTGTTATTGATATATAATGATAACTTTTATTTTAAATTTGAATACGTCTTTAGAATCGGAGTAGCAGTGGAGGCCGTATATGAAAGTCGAGAATTATAAAAGCTTTTGTCTACTGTTTTATCTAACCGATCAACTGGCATATTGGTTAAGGCGTTAGCCTCCAGATCGGAAGGTTCCTGGTTCGAATCAGGGTCCGGGTATGGATATTTGTAAGCGTATGGTGTCGAGGCGGCTGGTGCACCTTAAATATGTCGTAGTCGAAAGTCCTCACGTTTCGAGAGTGTGGTGCCTCAGGTGTTGCCTCGTCATTTCACCGTGGTTCGAAATTATGTGTTGTTGTCCACGGATCCTACCCTTTGGGTAGTATGGTAATTTGAATTAATGTTATACCAGAGCAAAACAACGGGTATTGACGACAGTTCGGGATCGTAATTTTTAACCACGGTCAGATAACTTTCCCTTCGGGATTAATCCCGGACTGTCGTCGCCGATCAACCGGTATAGTGGTTGAGGTGTTAGCCTCTAGATCGGAAGCTTCCTGATTCGAATCCTGGTCCGAGCATTGATGTTTGTAAGCGTATGGTGTAGATGCGGCGGGTGCACCTTAAATCTGTCGTGGCCGAAAGTCCTCACGTTGGGTTGGTGTGGAAGTTTGGAGAGTGGGGTGCCAGCTCAGGTGTTGCTTCGTCATCTGACCGTGATTCAAAATTACGAGGTGTTGTCCTCGGATCTTTCCCTTAAGGTATTGATCCCGCACAGTCGTCAATAGCCCGTTGTGTTGCTCTAGTACGACGTTAACTAAAAATTATTATTACCTACTGTTTTGTCTCTCTCATGATTTCTCTTGTGGTTAACGTGTTAGCCTCTAGATCAGGAGGTTTCTGGTTCGTATCCGGGCTAGTGCATGGATATTTCTAAGCGTATGGTGTAGAGGCGGCTGGTGCACATTATATCAGTCGTGGCCGACCGAGAGTAGGGTGCAGCTCAGGTGTTGTCTCGTCATCTGACCATGGTTCAAAATTACGTGGTGTTGTCCTCTGTTTTTTCCATAGGGGATTGATACCGGACCGTCGTCAATCCGTTGTGTTTCTCTAGTACGACGTTTATTAAAATTACCTTACCTCTCGTGATTTCAGAACCACAAGAAGTATAGCGTCGTGAAGGATCAGAGTTATGCAAGGAAGATTGAAGGTTTCGAAACGGACATATGCGTCTTAACCGTTCTGAGGACTGAAAAGTTCAAAAAGTGTAACCTTTTCAGAAAGGAATTCAAACGTTTAAAAAATTCTCAATTTAATCTTTTCTCAATTATTTCCTCCAGCATCATTTGCAACGGAAATCACATAACTTTCTTTTCTATCCAAACTTTTACTTACAACATTTTAAGGACGTGGTAGCTGGAAGATTATCGGATCAGCTGCAGGAGGCTTGCGAATTCGAATCCAACCAAAGAATGTCATGTACAAAGGGGGCTGGTGCGCGTTAAATTTGTCATGGCCTCAAACGTCCTATCGTTGGCGTGGTGTAAAAGTTTCGAAAGTAGGGTGCCGCCTCAGGCTAATCATCTACGTCATCTGAACGTGGTTAAAAATTACGAGGTGTTGTCCTCGGATCTTTCCTTTTCGTATTGGTCCCTGACCATTCGCCAATAGCTCGTGATGTTGCTCCAGTTCGACGTTAATCTTTACGGTGCGGCGCTTAGATTTTTTCAATCGTCTCCAGGAACGGCACTTTCGCCTTCATATCCGACCCCCCTTACCTAATTACCTAACTTGAGCGATAGAGCATTGAGTGGCATTTACGACTGACACTTTCGATTTATAGTATTGTGTGGTTAGGCACAAGAGAGATATCACCGAAGCGACCTTCTGCCTTTCCAACAAAGCGTTCACACCTTATGGTCGGCAGTGTAGGGGGGCACCGAACAAAAAGGAGGGATCCTCTAAAAGGTCAGTCGCTGACAGCTAGTAAATGGTGATCGATGCCAGCTGTCACTTAAAATGGTGATAACATCCACCGTGCACAGATCTACACCATGCCGTTGGTGTAAACGAAATTTTAGAGATAACAATTCTTTATATGTCGCAGCGTAAAAGGTTAATTCAAAATACGAAACATTACGAATATCATATTACAATTTATAAGCATTTATTAGGCGTGAATTTTAAGGTCGTTTCCAAACGAGTTTAGTAATATCGTTTGAAAATACACACATCGCACCCCGGCAAGAAAAGTGACTTAATTCAAAATTGCAGAATTTGAGAAACACGTCAATTTAAAGGATACTATAAAACTTATATTGAAACTTCTTTAAAGTTTTTGGTTAGTATTTATGGTGGTAACTTCTATTATATTCTAAAGAATAGCCGACCAACCGGTCTAGTGGTCAAGGTGTAGGCCTCTGGATTGGAAGGTTCCTGGTTCGAATCCGGGGTTAGGGCATGGATGTAAATTGTGCTGTCCTTTGTTAGGGACAATGATGGTCCACCCACTGGGTGCCCCTTCCCTTCACAAGTGACCATCACTTCTGGCCTTGTATAAGGCTAAAATGACCTCGGTCAACTCTGTACTTTGTATTGTATTGTATTTGTATTTGTCTTCACAATTGTACTGCCTTGCCATTGGAAATTAAAAAAATATATATTCTATAGAACAGGCCTCGAAATATATTTTTTAAAACAGGTGCACAAGGTGCACCTAAGTTTTTAAATTAGGTGCACAGGTGTGCCTAGCGGAGAAAAATTAGGTGCACAAATTTATTTTCATGTGCACAGTGCACCTGTGCATCCGGGTATTTCGAACCCTGCTATAGAATAGTAATGTAATACGATGGGGCGCCTCATACATATTTTTCAATGACAACAGCAAAATTTTTATTTTATGACTTGCGTCACTTTTCTTGCCGGGGAGCGACATGATAATGTAATCGATTTGAATTGAAGGATAAGAATTCAGATGATTTCCCCCATGAAATGGATTTGACTATAATAAAAGATAATGATAATATACTCTAAGTCGTATCGGATTTTCCGTGCCATCGTATGCCCAAATAATTTTTCGATAATCCATAAATATTTAAACTGTTCTAATGATTACCCCCAATGCTTTGTTTCTTCACTGTTCCTCGGATTCTGCGTCTTAACACGTTAGAAAAGCCAGAGGTTAAGAGTGGCAGATGCCAACAAGAAAAAGAGACGAAAAGAAGATGAGGAGAATTACGATGACTGCAAATACAACAAGAATACCCAGCAAAGTGACGTCACGGAAGAATCTCTGAACTTTTCCTGGTTGCTTTTTATTTCCCGTCCATTGTTGTCAACTTGCCATTTTATGCAATGCCGTTCGGTAGGAAAGGGGAAAACAACCTTGCGAAAAATGCAGTTTTGTCGGACATTTTGTTTGTAGTTTCAGACCCTCTTGGCTTCTCATGCATTGGAGCTCAGGTGTTACCTCGTCATCTGAAAGTGGTTCAAAATTACGTGATGTCGTTCTCCGATCTTTCCGTTGGGGATTGATCATGGACCGACACCAATAGCACGCTGTGGTGCTCCAGTGCGACGTTGATTAAAATACCTACCAACCTTCTCATACATTTGGAGTTCAATCCCACTAGATCAAGAGAGCACAGATGATGAACATCAAAATAAATTTTTAGTCTGTGCCCAAACTAACTGCAATGTGGGGTTTTATGGGTAATGGTAATGGTAATTTTAGTTAACGTCGTACTAGAGCAACACAACGGGCTATTGACGACGGTCCGGGATCAGTCCCTTAAGGGAGAGATCCGAGGACATCACCTCGTAATTTTGAACCACGGTCAGGTGACGAAGCAACACCTGAGCTGGCACCCCACTCTCCAAACTTCCACGCCAACCCAACGTGAGGACTTTCGGCCACGACAGATTTAAGGTGCACCAGCCGCCTCTACACCATACGTTTACAAACATCCATGCCCGGACCCGGATTCGAACCGGGAACCTTCCGATCTAGAGGCTAACACCTTAACCACTATACCGGTTGGTCGGCTGGGGTTTTATGGTAGTGAGCAATGTGAGAAGGCTTTATGGAGGTAAGTGGTATTTTAACTGACATCGTAGTGGTGCAACACAACGAGCCCTTGGCGACGGTCTGGGTTATTGGTAATTTGTAATTAAAGTCGTACTCTCTCTTGAGCAACACAACGGGCGATTGACCACGGCCCGGGATCAATCCCCTAAGGGAAATATCCGAGGACACCTTGTAATTTTGAACCACGGCCAGATGACGAGGCAACAGCTGAGCTAGGCGACGGTCTGCGATGAAATCCGAAACACATCCCGTATTTTGAACCACGGTCAGATGATGAGGTCAACGCCTGAACTCTGACACCACACTACAGACTTCATCACCACGCCAACGTGAAGACATTTAAGGCCATGGCAGATTTAACGAACAGCAGCCCCCGTTTTCAGTCCGGTCTTCTTTTGGAAGATCTGAGTCGAAGATCCGAGGACAACACCTCGTAATTTTGAGTCACGGTCAGATGATGACTTAACCATCGAAAGTGTTAAGAAAATATTTTGCCTAATGTAGCGTAACATGACTGACGAAGTAATGAACGAAAAGGGTAAACTAACAGACTATTTGGATATTAAAAGGGGCCGTGTCATGGCTCTGTGGGTATGTCCACTGCGCTAGAAAGTGCGAGTTGCTCTGTGACGCAGATTCCATTAGTGGCAGGCGCATTCCTCTCTGTATTTCGCCGACCAACCGGTCTGGTGGTTAGTCTCCAGATCGGAAGGTACCTGTTTCGAATCCGCGACAGTGCATGGATGTTTGTAAGCGTATGGTGCAGAGGCGGCAGGTACACCTTAAATCTGTCGTGGCCGAGCCGACCAAACGGTATAGTGGTTAAGGTGTTAGCCTCTAGATCGGAAGGTTCCTGGTTCGAATCCCGGTCCGGGCATGGATGTTTGTAAGCGTATGGTGTAGAGGCGGCTGGTGCACCTTAAATCTGTCGTGGCCGAAAGTCCTCACGTTGGGTTGGCGTGGAAGTTTGGAGAGTGGGGTGCCAGCTCAGGTGTTGCTTCGTCATCTGACCGTGGTTCAAAATTACGTGGTGTCCTCAGATCTTTCCCTTAAGGGACTGATCCCGGACCGTCGTCAATAGCCCGTTGTGTTGCTCTAGTACGACGTTAACTAAAAATTACCTTTACCTGTCGTGGCCGAAAGTCGGGCTAATAACGACGTTCCGGGATCAATCCCCTAAGGGAAAGATCTGAGGACACCACGTAATTTTGAACCACGATCAGTCGACGACGCAACACCTGAGCTGGCATCCCACTCTCCAAACTTCCACACCAACCCAACGTGAAGACTTTCGGCCACGACAGATTTAAGGTGCACCAGCCGCCTCTACACCATGCGCTTACAAACATCCATTCCCGGACCCGGATTCGAAACAGGAACCTTCCTATCTAGAGGCTAACACCTTAACCACTATAGCGGTTGGTCGGCGCTACCTGACGCGGAGGCTGGTACGTGTTAAACTGTCGTGACCTCAAATGTCCTCACGTTGGCGTGGTGTGGAAACTATAAAAGTGGGGTGCCAGCTCAGTTGTTGACCTCACCATCTTACCGTGGTTGATAATTACGTGGTGTTGTCCTCGGGAATTTAACTTCGGGATTGATACCCAACCATCGAGAAGAGACCGTTGTGTTGCTATAGAGTGACGTTTAATAACTATTTACCCATTCAATTGTTCGATAGCGATCCCCCAAGGGAAATATCCTAGACAAACATCAACGTAATTTCAAACCATGGTCAGATGACGAGGCGACACCCGAGTTCGGCAACAGTCTAGGTAATGGTAATGGTAATTTTGTTAACGTCGTACTAGAGCAACACAACGGGCTGTTGACGACGGTCCGGGTAATTCGTAATTGGTAATTTTTGTTAACGTCGTACTAGAGCAACACAACGAAATTTTGAACCTCGGTCAGATTACGAAGCATCACTTGATCTGGCACCCCACTCTCGAAACTTCCACGCCAATCCAACGTGAAGACTTTCGGCCACGACAGATTTAAGGTGCACCAGCCGCCTTTACACCATGCGCTTACAAACATCCATTCCCGGACCCGGATTCGAACCAGGAATCTTCCGTTCTAGAGGCTAACACCTTAACCACCAGACCGGTTGGTCGGCTAGTCTACAAGGAACCAGCGAAATAAAAATAGGACAATCATATTTGAATAGCCTGACTAGTTTCTGAAACGTTGTTCAGAGAATTGTTGCAACTCCTTTGTTGTTTCGACACAGTTTCTGTTTTGTCACCCCGTGATGAACTGTTTATGCCCGTCCACTGCTGCCATCCCGATCGCAAAAACTGCAAAACTCGAAGCCGAGCGCGCCACCTGTGGACACAGATGCTGTTGACACAGGTTCATTGTTCCTGCACCTGCAACCCTGACTGTTGACGTCAACTACCTGAAAGTCTGACTCGATTGAAGAACGCATGTGTATACGTATTCCCTTGATCAGGGATTCATTCGTGATGTTGCTAGGACCTCCAACGATTACAGATATATCTGTGTTGTATGAGTAGTACTGATAATGATGGAGGATATTTCCAGGATTGGGAGGTGCTGAGTACTTAGTTAAATGTGGGGTCGTAATAGAGGATTTGGAATCTTTACATTCTGACTCAAACTGTCAAAGTTTGGCTGGTTGGAGTTTTATGGCAGTGTCCATTTTGGCAATGCCTGCGCCAAACATATCAAGTTAAAAACATACACACGCAATGAAAGTTTCAGAAACACAGAAGATAGAAATATACCCAGGGTGGAATGCATCTGGCAGGAATCGAACCTACGCCACCTACAATTCAACGGTAACTAGCGCAGTAGCCATACTGGGCCTCGAAGTTCCCAAATATTCATATAATTTTGGTACTTTTTAATTAACTTCGTACAAGAGTAACACAACGGGCTATTGACGACGGTCCAGGATCAATCCCCTAAGGCAGGGGTTTCCAACCTTTTAATAACTGCGTACCACTTGAAATTTTTAGAAATTTTTGTCGTACCACCAGTTCTATATTTTTTAGAAACATATATCTAATGTAAGAAAAGTGCCCAATGGCTTGTTTTACTTTAATTAAAATACTAAGAAACCTTCATATTTTATGATTAATGCTCTTGTATTTCGTATTAATGATGTTTTAATAAAGGAAAAAACAAAACGATTATTGAAAATTACAGTTTTATTTTTTACTCACTGGTCTGAAAACAAATAATTATCTCGTGCGAATTATCTCGAATTATTCGTGCGTATTTCTCATACATAAAGATAAAGGAATTCTTCGTAAAACTATTTGACAAGGAAAGATATCAACTTAATTTCGCCGAGATAGCCATTGAATAGAATTATATAATCAACAACGAAGTTTCTCTTTAAATAATGTGCTACTGTTAGCGTCCTTTATTGCAATGTAATAAAAACGTTAATCACAAAATTATTTTTATATAATCCCATTTTTGCTATAACGTGGCTGTACATACTAAAAAATCGAACCAACTTTGTAGAATATTTTGGTCGCTCGTATCATCCTTGCGTACCACCTGAAATGTTGCCACGTACCAACGGTTGGGAATCCCTGCCCTGAGGGAAAGTTCCAAATAAAACAAGCCCAAACCAATCGTTCGCAAAACAAATATCTCTCATAACAAGACATTAATAGCAGATCTATGGTACTGAGTATTGAGTATCCGAGGACAACACCTCGTTATTTAAAACCACAGTCAGATGACGAGAACAGCACCTGAGCTGACACCCCACTCTCTTAACTTCCACGTCAGCGTAGGGAGATTTGAGTCCGCAACAGAATTAACGTGTCCCAGCCCATCGACCTTCTAATGAAATACATAGTTCGAGCATGAGCGCGACATGTAATGTTATTTCAACCGGTCATTCGGTTTAAAGATCAGTCACGTGGTTATGGGAAAAAGCATGAATCCTAAATTATTGATTGGGTCAACTGATTGTCCACCGCGACCAAGGACACGTCTGTGCTTCGATAGCCAGTCGACTAAGTCGATTCGTAAGCCCGATGGAATTTGCTTTAGAGGACTTACGACAGGGACTTCGTCCACTTGCTATGTCCATTTCTTTAGAAGATCGATGCACCAACCCCCAAGTAGGGATGCGACAACGACAGCAAAACCTCGATATTTTGAAACATTGATTTTCAAAATTAAACCATCGATGCATCGCCCCCAAACCATCGATGTTTTTAAAATGCAGTGCATTTAAACTTTCGAGAAAGCGAGTCATTGGCGACGGTCAGGGACCAATCCCAATGAAATATCCAAGGACAATGCCTCGTAATTTAGAACCACGTTCAGATGATGGAGATTGTTTTTGATAGTGCGGTTGTTTATAATCACTCCTTTAATCACCAATTCAATTTTCCGAGTTCCAGGCACAGGCTAAAAGTAGCCTAACACCTAAGCCTGCACCTTACTCTTCAAACTTCCACACCAGGCCAACGAGAGGACATTTGGGGCCACGACAATTTTAACGTGCACCAACCCCAGTAGCGCGACGGTCTTGTCCTGATTGAGTTTTGAACTTTCAATCTTCTGGTTGCTAATCCGTTGCTCTTCCAAATAGGGCCTACGGGACCCAAAGAGGTATTGGAGAGGTAGGCCTTTTTGAAATTAACGTCAAACTGGGGGGAAGGGGCAATTGGATATTGGCGTCGGTCCAGGATAATACCCGAAGGAAATGATCTGAAAACAACGCCACGTAAAATTTAACCACGGCCAGATGTACCATTGGTAGGTTGGTATTTTAATCAACGTCGTACTGGAGCAACTCAACGGGCAATTGTCGACGGATCAGGATCAATCCCCCCTGGGAAAGTTCCTAGGACAACACCACGTAATTTTGCACCACGGTCAGATGATGGGGACACATCTGAGCTGCCACCCCACTCACCACTTCACCAACGCGAGGACATTTGAGGCCACGACGGATTTAACTTTCACCAGCTTCTTTTGTACACGACGGTCTTGGCTGGATTCAAACTCTCAACCCTCTAGTTTCTAATCCGATGCTCTTCCAATAGGGGTACCACGACCCGCTGAAGACATTTTTAGACCAGAGTAATGGGTAAAGGTAACTTTAGTTAACGTCGGAGTACTAGAGCAACACAACAGGCTATTGACGACGGTCCGGGTAATGGTAATTTTAGTTAACGTCGTACAAGAGCAACACAATGGGCTATTGACGACGGTCCGGGATCAGTCCCTTAAGGGAAAGATCCGAGGACAACACCTCGTAATTTTGAACCACGGTCAGATGACGAAGCAACACCTGAACTGGCACCCCACTCTCCAAACTTCCACGCCAACCCAACGTGAACGACGGTCCGGGATCAGTCCCGTAATGGTAATGGTAATGGTAATTTTAGTTAACGTCGTACTAGAGCAACACAACGGGCTATTGACGACGGTCCGGGATCAGTCCCCTGAGGGAAAGATCCGAGGACAACACCTCGTAATTTTGAACCACGGTCAGATGACGAAGCAACACCTGAGTTGGCACCCCACTCTCCAAACATCCACGCCAACCCAACGTGAGGACTTTCGGCCACGACAGATTTAAGGTGCACCAGCCGCCTCTACACCATACGCTTACAAACATCCATGCCCGGACCCGGATTCGAACCAGGAACCTTCCTATCTAGAGGCTAACACCTTAACCGCTAAACCGGTTTGTCAGCCGAGTAATGGGATGAAATCAGGCAAAACGATCGCTTGGGTATACAGGAAGCTCGTCCCTCGCACACAGTAGTCACCATGGGAAAAGATCACTTAAATACCTCGGGTACTTAAAGCCCATACACACATCAAATGCATGTCTCCGAGGGCTTAAATTTACGGAGATGAATATCAGATTAAAATATACCTCAGAATGCGGTGTACTAAAAAATATTACTATATTACTACTTTTCTAACAGAAAATGTATGAGTCTCGCTTGCTGTTCAAAACACATGAAATTATTTTTGCAGTGCGTATAACGAAGAGCATCAAAAAGTCGCTTGCTGACCTCTTACAACAGTGTTAATGTCAACAGCGAGAATAGATCGTAAACGCTGGCACTTGTTATTTTACGACGTTAAGCGAACCCAAAGTTACAACGTAGCCCGTATACAGGTAGAAAAACAAGCGTTTTCTCTATCTTACATTCTATCATAGGTGCGTAGTTTCTATCTACACTCAACACTTTTGTTTCTCTCTCAGACTGATCCCTACATATTCCCGTCTTTTGTGGTTCCGCGGGAACCTGGTTGGAGGTTATGGCATGTTAGGTATATTTTTTGTTTGACGTTCTAATGCAAAAACACTTGCTTCGTTTAGTTTCACAAAAGAAGTTATATCTAAATGCGATAGCCCAGTTGAAGGGTAACGGTAACGGTAATTTTAGTTAACGTCGTACTAGAGCAATACAACGGGCTATTGACGACGGTCCGGGATCAGTCCCTTAAGAGAAAGATCCGAGGACAACACCTCGTAATTTTGAACCACGGTCAGATGACGAAGCAACACCTGAGCTGGTACACCACTCTCCAAACTTCCACTCCAAAGTGATTTAAGGTGCACCAGCCGTAACTGTACCATACGCTTATAAACATCCATGCAATGGACCGGATTCAAACCAGGAACCTTCCGATCTAGAGGTTAACACTTTAACCACCCGACCGGTTGGTAGGCGACGCTCCGTGATCCATCATGAAGGGAAAGGTCCTATGACAACAACATGTAATTCTGATCTACGTTCTTATGACGGGGTAACACCTAAGTTGGCACCCCTCCAGACTGAACCATTCCAACGTCAAATTTAACGTGCATCAGCCCCCGTGTACACGACGGTCTTTGGTTGGAACTAGTTTCTAGCTCTCAATCCTCCGATTGCAAATTCGTTACTCCTCCAACCAGGCGCCGACCAACCGGTATAGTGGTTAAGGTGTAAGACTTTAGATCGGAAGGTTCCTGGTTCGAATCCGGGTCCGGGCATGGATGTTTGTAAGCGTATGGTGTAGAGGCGGATGGTGCACCTTAAATCTATCGTGGCCGAAACTCCTCACGTTGGGTTGGTGTGGAAGTTTGGAGAGTGGGGTGCCAGCTCAGGTGTTGCTTCGTCATCTGACCGTGGTTCAAAATTACGAGGAGTTGTCCTCGGTTCTTTCCCTTAAGGGACTGATCCCGGACCGTCGTCAATAGCCCGTTGTGTTGCTCTAGTACGACTTAAACTAAAAATTACCAAATACCTCCAACCAGGTAATGGTAATTTTAGTTAACGTCGTACTAGAGCAACACAACGGGCTATTGACGACGGTCCGGGATCAGTCCCTTATGGGAAAGATTCGAGGGCAACACCTCGTAATTTTGAACCTCAGTGAGATGACGAGGGAACACCTGAACTGGCACCCCACTCTCCAAACTTCCACACCAACCCAACGATAATTCGTATGGTAATGGTAATTTTAGTTAACGTCATACTAGAGCAACACAAAGGGCTATTGACGACGGTCCGGGATCAGTCCCTTAAGGGAAAGATTCGAGGGCAACACCTCGTAATTTTGAACCTCAGTGAGATGACGAGGCAACATCTGAACTGGCACCCCACTCTACAAACTTCCACACCAACCCAACGATAATTCGGATGAGTCTGTCTGTCTCAAAACGATTCCCATCCGGATGGACATCTGCATCTGTCTGTCCGTCGTTCCCATTCCGATCCTCGCCAAGTCAGGAATCCGTTTAATTATGGCAACCTGTCCAATCGGCTGACCCACTTTCGGCACCGCCATGACAGGTAAGAGTAGGGCGCGTGACATAATCGGCTGCTCTTTTTTTTTTCGCTCTCGCGCGCTCTCTTCTTCCTTCACGGTCGTTCCGCGATTGCTCGTCTGCGTGATAATTGATTCTTTTTTTTTATTCCCCCCTCCCTGAAAAATCGTCTGCACGTGGGAAAATGAAGAGGTTCTCTCTCTCGCTCTTCTTCGGAGGGAAAATATCGTCTGCATAGTGAGTGCTCGACGGGGAGAAACAATTCGAATCTATTTGGAGGGATGGATTCGCTGGGGAATGTAGTTCCCGGAAACGAGAGATTCGAATAATGGAATTAAGGGGTGATTATATTATTTCTTGATTTATGTGATGTGGATTTCGAAAAGAGAGAAATCGTTTGTCTGACTCAAAACAATTCACCGCGGTAGCCCAGTTGGAAGAATAAGGCCCGGTGCACACATCCGGTTTTTCAACGTGCGGCGCCGCTGCAGCACCGAAGCCCAACTATGCACACATAACCGTGAAATGACGCAAATACTCGTTTCGCGCCATTTTCGATAAATAATCTATCGAAGAAAACGTGTTTATTTCGCTTACTTGGTGTAAAAAAAAGTATATTTTGAAACAAAATAGACGTTACTGCATACAACCATTTATTAATTATTATTTATATACCATTTATTTATGAAAACAAGGTACTTCAGAACGGAGACGCGTGTGCGGCGAGCTGCGACGCCGTGGGGAACTGCGGTACAAATTGCACGCAAGTTGAACGTGCGTCGCCGCAGCGGTGTTGGAGGCATGTGTGTACTACTCCATTGGATCTAATGTATCTCAGACCGCACTTGCGTTGCGGCAGCGGCGTTGCACGTTGAAAAATCGGATGTGTGCACCGGTCCTAACGAAGGGTTGCGAGTGCTAAGCTCAGTAAAAGCGAAGACCGTCATGTACAGGGGATAGTGCACGTTAAATCTGTCGTGGCCACCAGTTCTCACGTTATCATGCTGGGAAATTCCGAAAGTGAGGTGCCAGCTCAGATGTTAACCTCGTCATCTTACCGTGGTTCAAAATTATGAGGTGTTGTCCTCGGATATTTGCCTTAGGTATGGACCCCAGACCGTCGCCAGTAGCCCGTTGTGCCGCTCCAGAACTATGTCAAATGCTCCCCTCTTTAACTGTCAACTACCTACCGTAAGAAAAGTCGTTTGCATAGTGGGTGGGGGATACGTGTTGAAACAATTCAACTCTATTTTGAGGAGAAGATTCGCTGCTGCGAAATGCTGTTTTCGAAAACGAGATTCGAAAAATGGAGTAAATGGGTGATTATTTTATTTCTTGGTGTAAAAGATATGGATTTCGTTTGAAAAATCGTTTGTCTGACTCAAAACAAACCCAGACGATTTCTTGATGTACTGACAGCTGCATATGTGAATATTGTGTCACCATTATATGAGGAGAGTATAATTTTACTGGTACTTATTAACCTTGGGAAAACGAATTGTTTCTTTGAAAACATAGCACTCTACTGGAAAAATAATGCTTCAGATCAGGACATGTAGTTAATTAGCGTAGCACTGTAGCAACACAACGGGTCATTGGCGACGGTCCGGAGTCATTCAAGGAGGAAAACATCCGAGGATAACACCTCGTAATTTGTAACCACGGTCAGATGACTTGAGATTGTACCCAACTCTCCAAACTTCCACACCACATAAACTTTAGAACGCTTGAGGCAACGACAGATTTGAAGTGCACCAGCCTCCACGTACCCGACAATCTTTGGATGTAATAAGTCTCGAATTTTCAACCCTCCGGTTTCTATTCCGGTACTCTCACAACTGTAACTCATGGCCTCGAATCCAGCTTAAGACCGTCTTGTACAAATGGAGCCGGCACACGTTGAATCCGTCTTGGTCTCAAATGTTTCCACGTTGGTATGGTGTGGAAGTGTTTAGAGTGAGGTGCAAGCTCAGGTGTTGCCTCATTATCTTGCCATGGTTCAAAATTACGTAGTGTTGTCCCCGGATTTTTCCCGTTGAGATTTATCCCGGACCGTCGTCAATAGCTTTGTGTTGCTCCAGTATGACGTTAATTGAAAATTCCTGCCTACATATCTACCTATATAAAATTAGTGTAGGTGCCAGCTCACGTGTGACCTCGTCATTTGAATGTGGTATTTACGTGTTGTCCTCGGATCTTACCAGCTCAGGTGTTGCTGCGTCATACGACCGTCATTCAAATTTTCGAAGTGTTGTCCTCGGTTCTTTCCCTTAAGGGACTAATCCCGGACCATCTTCAATAGCCCGTTGTGTTGCTCTAGTACGACGTTAACTAAAATTACCAATTAACTAGGATCTTAACCTTCGGGTTTGATCTCTGACCGTCACCAATAGCCCGTTGTGTTGTTTCAGTGCGACGTTAATTCATACACCTACCCATGTAAAATTACTAATATTTCATTCCTTTTGGGCCGACCAACCGGCCTGGTGGTTAGCCCCTAGATCGAAAGGTGCCTGATTAGAACCCGGGTCAGTGCATGTATATTTGTAAGTGTATGGTGTAGAGGCGGCTGGTGCACCTTAAATCTGTAGCGGCCGAAAGTCCTTGTGTTGGGTTGGTGTGGAAGCTTGGAGAGTGGGGTGCCAGCTCAGACGTTGGCTCGTCATCTACCATTACCACCTTACCTTACCATTCATTTTAGGTTTGGGACTACCAACTAGCGTAAGCTGTATTCACTGTGTACTGTAGGCAATGGTAATGGTAATTTTAATTAACGTCGTATTAGAGCAACACAACGGGTTATTAACGAAGGTCGGGGATCAATCCCTTAAGGGAAAGATTCGAGGACAACACCTCGTAATTTTGAACCATGGTCAGATGACGAAGCAACACCTGAGCTGGCACCCACTCTCCAAACTTCCACGCCAACCCAACGTAAGGACTTTCGGCCACGACAGATTTAAGGTGCACCAGCCGCCTCTACAGCATACGCTTACAAACTTCAATGCCCGGACCCGGATTCGAACCGGGAACCTTCACATCTGGTATTTTGGTAATTTTTAATTTAACGTCGTAGTACAGCAACACAACGGGCTATTGACGACGGTCCGGGATCAATCTCTTAAGGGAAAGATTCGAGGACAACACCTCGTAATTTTGAACCACGGTCAGATGACAAACTAACACCTGAGCTGGAACCCCACTCTCCAAACTTCCACACCAACCCAACGTGAGGACTTTCGGCCGCTTCAGATTTAAGGTGCACCAGTCGCCTCTACACCATACGCTTAGAAACATCAACACCTGGACCCGGGTTCGAACCAGGAACCTTCCGATCCAGAGTCTAACACCTTAACCACTATACCAGTTGGTCCTCTGGTTGTATATAGTTTGGATACTGTTTCATGTAAATAAACGTTAGTTATTTGTAATTAAGTCTGTGTTGTGTTCATTGGCACATCACTACATTCCACCGTCCTCAGTGGCACATCTGCTTTAGGTGTGTGTATGGGCATCAAAAACCCAAGGTACCTATGTCATCTGTTCTCCGTTCGGTTGTACCCATACTTGATCTCTATGTTTTATTTCCTCTGGTTTTTTTTCTTGCGTTTGTCGAAGCTTAACCAAATATGGCGCTCCGACCATAAAACCCCCAAACGCCGCTAACTAAACGTAATAATGCTCTGATGTGACGTAAATTCCACTACCTACCTACCCTTGGCTCTAATATCCAACGTACATGGGTGTGACCCGGGCGATATTGGGTTGATCCCACACCTCAACTCTGAAACCACTCTGCTATCGCTCACCTCTGGCTTCCTGCCATGAGGAACACAAAAGTCAAATGGGCAGGGCAACTTCACACTTGACCGTCCAGAGTGGGAAGGAGTCGACTGAAACTTCACAAGAAAACACGGCCTTTTAAGACAATTTTATACACCTCTGACCCTCGAATTAAGAAAACAACTGTCTCTGGCTGAATTGTCTGCAAGGGTGTTTGTTTTTGAGGGAACCGGTATGAGTTGAGGTTGCTTGAAGTTTTTTGGTTCATATACTGTACGTTAGATTGCAATTTGTTTGCAATGTTTGTGGTTGATTGGGTTGTGGGTTTTATGGCGCATGGGCCATATTTCACCACGCAATAATTGTGATGAAGATAACGTTGCAGAACGCGTATAGAGTGTTGTCTCAAGCTAAGAAAATACCATTGCGGTATAGGGCATTTGTAAGCATCAACAGAGTAAATAGTTCGATTTCTGATTCCCATATTCGATTTTGGAAGGGTTGCGGATTAGCAACCGAAGGGTTGTGAGTTTTAAACTCGGTCCAAACCATCGTGTACGCGGGGACTGGTGCACGGTAAATCTGTCGTGGAGTAAAATGTCTTTACATTGGCGAGGTGTGGAAGTTTGGAAAGTGGGGTGCCAGTTCAGATGTTAACTTCGTCAATTGACCGTGGTTCAAAATTACGAAGCGCTGTACCTGAATGTTTCCCTTCTTGATTGATCCCACACCGTCGCCATTAACCCGGTGTGTTGCTCCAGGGGGGTGTTAATTAACTACCTATCTACCATAACTTTTAAATGGTAGATTGGCAAGTAGTTAATTAATATTGCACTGGGGGAAACACAATGGTCTAATGGTGTCGGTCTGATCAATCCCGAAGGCAAAGGTATAAGGACAACGCGTCGTAATTTAAAACTACCTTTTTCAATGGTTTGTTACGTAGTTAGGTATTTTAACTAACGTCGTACTAGAGCAACCCAACGAGCTATTGACGACGGTCGCGGATCAATCTCCAAAGGAAAGATCCGAGGACAAACACGTAATTTTGAACCACGGTGTCAAATGACGAGGCAACACCTGAGCTGAGCACTCCACTCTCTAAACAAATGACCATGCCCGGACCCGGAGTCGAACCAGGAACCTTCCGAACTGGTAATGGTAATGGTAATTTTAGTTAACGTCGTACTAGAGCAACACAACGGGCTATTGACGACGGTCCGGGATCAGTCCCTTAAGGGAAAGATCCGAGGACAACACCTCGTAATTTTGAACCACGGTCAGGTGACGAAGCAACACCTGAGCAGGCACCCCACTCTCCAAACTTCCACGCCAACCCAACGTGAGGACTTTCGGCCACGACAGATTTAAGGTGCACCAGCCGCCTCTACACCATACGTTTACAAACATCCATGCCCGGACCCGGATTCGAACCGGGAACCTTTTGATCTAGAGACTAACACCTTAACCACTATACCGGTTGGTCGGCAAACCTTCCGAACTAGAGGCTAACACCTTAACCACTGTACCGGTAGGTCGGCCCAAACAGGAAAGATCCGAATGGCTATTACGGAGATTATTTTCAAAAGTCGACTACATTTGGCATGCTTGAGTCGCAACGCTTTATTAATTGGCGATGATTTCCTTAGTTTTTACATGCAACGTCTAGAAAAGCAAAATGGAAAAATTGTGTGAATGTTTGGCAAATTCAACGGTCCACATAAAGACAGAGTTTTACCATAGACGTGAATTATAGACAGACCATTGCTACTGAGAGGAGCTTCAAAAAGTGGCAAACCTGTCGACTGAGAGTCATGTGAATGGTCTTAAAAATTGACTTTGTAGATCAATTTGGCATTGTATCTCATCGCTTTGCGATATAACTTATAATAACAGAGTAGATGTCCTAATGTGCATTTAAACAGTGGGTACACAAATGGGGAAATAGTCAGCATTCTATGTCACCCGGAACGATCAGATTATGAATAAATGAGCGTCTTCTCCATCACGTAAAGCAATCGGGATGAATGTCCGTTTCAACCAGGCAGACGAAAGTTGTTCTAGGGTCACGTTACCTCTAGTTTTGGTCAGATGACCCTGGATACAAAAATAATAACCATTGCCCACTCAACTTTTATATTTTCTCAATGGTTTTATAGCTATGTTTGGAGTCTGCTTTTAATACAAGGGATGTGCTGAAATTCGGTTTGAGAAACGTGCCAAGAGTTACGAAAGAGGTACCAAAACAGCAGTGTCTTTTACACTTAGCTTTACAAAAAAGGCTCATAAACACTGGCATAAATCAACAAAAGTTGTAAATTTGTAAGGAAACGCTAAAAAAATAGTAATGAAATTGAACGTTTCTAAAATTACATTTGTTAAAAACCATAACAAACGGTACTAAATAAAAAAATTGAACAGTCGCAATTTTTTGTCTTCGAATGCAGCCGCCGACCAACCGGTATAGTGGTTAAGGTGTTAGCCTCCAGATCGGAAGGTTCCTGGTTCGAATCCGGGTCCTGGCATGGATGTTTGTAAGCGTATGGTGTAGAGGCGGCTGGTGCACCTTAAATCTGTCGTGGCCGAAAGTCCTCATATTGGGCCGGTGTGGAAGTTTGGAGAGTGGGGTGCCAGCTCAGGTGCTGCCTCGTCATCTGATCGTGGTTCAAAATTACGAGGTGTTGGCCTCGGGTCTTTCCCTTAAGGGACTGATCCCGGATCGTCGTCAATATCCCGTTGTGTTGCTCTAGTACGACGTTAATTAAAAATTACCAAAATACCAGATGGGAAGGTTTCTGGTTCGAATCCAGGTCAGTGCATGGATATATCTAAACGTATGGTGTAGAGGCGGCTGGTGCACCATAAATCTGTCGTGGCCGAAAGTCCTCACGTTGTGCTGGTGTGGAAGTTTGGAGAGTGGGGTGCCAGCTCAGCTATTGCCTCGTCATCTGACCTTGGTTCAAAATTACGAGGTGTGTTTGTTCCTCTGATACTTTCTCAATAGCCAGTTGTATTGCTCTAGTACGACGTTAATTAGAATTACCTTACCTTATAAACCAACGCTGCTTTGCGATCCCTGCAAAAACCATTCGATTCCGAAACCCACCAAGGACCTCCCCCCTCCCCCACCCCCCACCCCCATCGTGAAAAACCGGCGATTGTTTCCGGGGTGGAGCGACGTCTGGCCCTCGAATATTTCGAGCATTCCCGGAATTCCCGTGCAAACGACGACGCACGTGGAGGAAACACTTGCAACCGATCAAAAGCGCAGAGACGGAGGAGATGCACCTATGTGTTGCGGGCCAAAATAAAACGCTCGCCCAAAATAGCTCGCGTCGGGCGGCAGGGCGGGCGCCTCTACATCTCCTTTCCGCGTGCGGGCTCCTTATTTAGGGTGCCGCTGCGCCGGGAGGGGGACGCGCTGGGATTTCCGGACGATAGGGGTGAGGCTGGGGAAAGTTAAACAAACCTCTCCCCTCGCTTCCTTGCGCTGGGAAAGCGAAACCGTCGCGGGGTGTGTTGGTGGTTGAGCATCGACCTTCTCGTGAAATAGACGGTGCATGTGGGCGCTGTCGTAAGATCTGCCGGCCTTCTAATGAAATCGACGGAGGGTGAAGTGCCATTTCTCCCACTCGCTCGGTCGACATCTGACCATGGTTCCAGATTACGTGGTGCTGTCTTCGGGTTTGATTCCGGACCGACGCCAATAACCCTTTGTAGACCCTCCCTAGACCCACCCATCGTTAGGTTTAGAGTGTATTAGTGGTCCAGGGGGTAAGGGGTGGGGCGAGTTCCACAGCACAAAGGAGGCCCAAGAGGACCCACGCCGGCCGATCGCTCATTTATTTTTCAAAAAAAAAAATTACATTTGTGGTTGTTTTTATCCTCAAGGGAGATTTATAATGTCTCGGTAACATCCCGGCCTTATCATGTTAAAAATTACAATAATCATCCGGGAGTCCCGGGAAACCAAGAATGCAAAACCGGTGGCACACCGGTAAAATTACATATAATACACCGTATCACACCAGGTAATGGTAATGGTAATTTTAGTTAACGTCGTACTAGAGCAACACAACGGGCTATTGACGACGGTCCGGGATCAGTCCTTTAAGGGAAAGATCTGAGGACAACACCTCGTAATTTTGAACCACGGTCAGATGACGAAGCAACACCTGAGTGGCACCCCACTCTCCAAACTTCCACGCCAACCCAACGTGAGGACTTTCGTCCTCGACAGATTTAAGGTGCACCAGCCGCCTCTACACCATACGCTTAGAAACATCCATGCCCGGACCCGGATTCGAACCAGGAACCTTCCGATCTAGAGGCTAACACCTTATCCGCTATACCGGTTGGTCGGCGGTGGTGGCACACCGGGAAATGTAACTTAAACGCAGAACAAGAAGCACAAATAAACATAAAACACAAGACAAAAAAAAAGACGTTACAATACAAAAAGAAGAAATACAAACATCGATAGTTTAATATTAAAATAATTTTTATTTTTAAAAAGTGATAATGATTTGATGTTTATAAATAAGATGTAAATGTAGGTGAAATAAATATTTTATGTTATGTGGGGTGATGAATTTAATGTTGTGGTGTAAAAAGTTAATATTATACCCTACTATAAAAGTTAATAATTAATAGATGAAGCGCAAATAAAAACCTTTAACCGGGTGGTGATATTATTTGATTAAAAATTTATTAAAAAGTGGTTTAAAAAGTTTAAAATAGAGGGGGACCTGGTCCCACCTCTCTACCTAAAAGAAGGGGAACCAAAGGATGTCATTTCTATTAGGTGGGGAAGGCCCCGCCACCATCCCCATAGCTGCCATCATGCAGGTCTTTATTTTATGTCTTGATTCACTATTTTTTAGAGCGCTTTCTAGCCAGATGGGCTTGTTCTCCTCAGTAGGTTTGGTTATATGATGTGCCTGCGTGATCGAAGAGGAAGTGGTCGGCGCCAATAACCCTTTGTGTTGCTCCAGTGCGACCTTAAAAAACTTACCTTCCGACCGCTCGGTTTGAAAATCTATCACGTGATTATGGTGAAGAGCATGAATCTTTACGGAGGACTAATTGACTCGTTCAAGTGAGTATCCAGCTTGAAAACAAAACTAATCTGAGCTTCCGTAGACAATCAACGCAAGTCTGTAACTAAGTCTACGAGACTCATACCCACCTTCTGATGGGATCAGTGCTACAGTCTTAAAAAAAACAGAGGGTATACCATGGGCTCCCGCAGAATTTTTTCCTTGGGGAAGCGAAACATGATGTACCTAATGCTTACACTTTCCAGGGGGGGGGGCAAAAGAAACACGTACACACACGCACATACATGTATATATTTAGGAAATCCATAAGCCAGGGGGTTGACCGCGCCCCCCCCCCTCCTCCGGGCACCCATGAGGTTTATTCAAAGGACCGGAGTATATGTTCGAATTAATCGAAGTTTAAATTATCGAGAGAAAAAAGCCTACATTAATTTTATATTACAAGAAAGGAATTTCAACTAGTTACCACCGTTCCAGCCTAAGCCATTCGGTGTATCGCCACGTAATTTTGAACCACTGTCAGATGACGAAACAATATATGAGCTGGCACCCCACTTTTCTAACTTCAACACCAACCCAACGTGAGGACTTTCGACCACGACAGATTTAAGGTGCACCAGCCGGCTCTACACCATACGCTTACAAACATCCATGTCTTGAGTGCAGCAAGAATAATCACTGGGTTAAGGAATAGCTGCCCTAGTGAAGTGGTCCTATACGAAGCTGACATTTTACCTCTGACTACGAGATATAGGATTGGTTCTTTTAAATATTTTAATAAATTGTCAAGTCTTGGTGATTTTAACAGGACTGCTGAATTCACTTTGAAGTGGAGGAGTAATCAGCGTTTAAAGAGAGACACTCCGAAGGAATTTGTGAGGAAGGAGGGTTTTATTGATTTTGAGGTTATTCCTTCGACCACTTTAAACTGCTTGCCTCCCACGGTGTCCCTTGAGAATGTCAGTTTTAATGATGAACTGAAGACTCATGCCGATAAACAGACGGATCACCCAGACCTTTTGAAACAGTTGGCCCTGGAGGTTGTCAATAGCATCCCTTCTGATGCATTGGTCATCTATACGGACGGTAGCAAACTTGAAGACGGTAGAACCGGGAGTGGTGTTTTCATCAACAGCGCTGAGGACAAGGTCGAATGCAGCATCGGAAACCCTGACCATTGTTCAGTCTTTAGATCGGAGATCATAGCAATTGGTGCAGCCCTTAATTATGCACAGTCCACTGATAAAAATTGGATTTGGATTTTGACTGATAGTAGGAGTGCTATACAGTATTTCAAAAATTGGCCACAAATATTTGACATCCCAGACCAGAATATTCTGAAGCTTCTCTGCGAGATTGGCCTGAAAACACCAATAAGCCTCCAATGGATTCCATCGCATATCGGGGTGTATGGCAACGAGACAGTCGATGTACTCGCCAAGAATGGCTGTGATCTCCCTATGGACTGTTTGAATCGTCTCACTCCCACTGAGGTCCACTCCCTGGGAAAACAGCGTTTGCTTTCCTTGTGGCGCCGTACGCCATCCCACCATTGGTATGCTGGCAATCACCCTGGACTATCAATCACATGCTGTGGCCCTCGGCCTTTTCAATCGGCCATGGCCAGATTTCGAAGTGGCCATCTTAAAAGTACCAAATTTCAGAACGGGGAGAGAATTTTCCCTCCTTGTTCCTGTTCCCTACCTGCCAGTCCTGATCACCTTCTTCTCTGTCTTGGCGCTTCGTATAAGCAGCTGTTGGTTGATCAGGACTTTTTGCAAGTATATGGGGATCTGGCACGACGGGGCCTTCTGGACCTGGTGTAGGCTTTCCTACACCAGGGGGATGTGCAACAACAACAACAACATCCATGTCCTGACCCGAATTCGAACCAGGAACCTTCCGATCTAGAGGCTAACGCCTTAATCACTATACCGTTTGGTCGGTTACAGGAAAGGAATTGGGGAACGTGGAAGAAACTTCGACTTAATCCGAAATTCGTGTTCACAATGTTCGAGTTATTGAGAGTTTACTGTATTTATTCAAAGAAAAATATGCACACTAGCATCTAGTGATATTCAAGTTTGAAAATATCACTGTATTAATATATTTAACTATAATATAAAATAATTACAGGAAAAGTTTTAAAAAATATTTAGACACAAAAAAATAGGACGTAATTTTGTTTTTGTTTTTTTAAACAAATTTTGAGGCCTATCTATCATTTTCATTGAAATATTTTTCAAACTGCTTGACGAGAGAAATCCGTAGCTGTGTCTCTTTGTAGCGCACACTGTTGATATGTTTACCGAAGAGCACTTGTTGGCCAACCAAGAACTTACAATTTTTTTCAGGTTGAATTTCTTCTATAGGGGGTCCATTTGCATTAATAAACATTAGATTGGAGACGTTTCAAATCGCTAAAAATTATCTCAAATCTGTTACACTATGTTATTTATTAAACTAAACCCGCGCTCGCACTCGGCCGTGGAGCATGGTAATATTTCACAATTGTTCTTAAGAAGCTTTAATTTTCTGGAACAACTCGGGCGTTTTCATCGTCCCTCAAACCCTGAATAGTAATTAAACCCTGAATTAACATTTCATCTATACCTAAACGTCGACAGATTATTTTTACCTGCTTTTCTCCGTGGCGAATAGCCCCTGTATTTATATTTTGTGGATCAAGCATGGATATATCCTTCAAAAGTTGACAATTTCCTTCATTAACATCAGAACAAGGTCTCGATTTCATTTTATCGACACTACTTTGAATGAATTGCTTTGGATTAATAGTTACGATTTTGGAATTATGTACCAAGGTGATATCTTGAAATGGAAACTTTTCTTTTACTCCGACAGCTATCTGCGTTTCACATGATGTTTCGCGCGATGGTTTTCTAGGAAAGGCAAAGCGTAAATATAATTTTTTCTCTCTTTAAAATGAATAAACAAGCATATAGTGATTTTAAAATCTGCATATCCAAAGATCAATGTACATCCCAAAGTGACAAGCATTTGCTACGTATAAAGAGGAATTCATTTTATCGACACGGTACATTCCTTTTATCGAATAGTACGTAGTTAAAAAAAAAAAAAAAAAAAACAGAGGGTATACGGAATTTGCTGGAAAAATCAGAGGGTATACGGCGTTTACCGCCGTATACAATGTTGCATCCCTACTTTTCAGACCCTTCATCCTTGGTCTCTTTGGTCTAAAAGTATGTTCAATTTGCTGATTATGAAAATTATGCTACTTGGTTATTTTTAAAATTTTTATAACGGTACTTTTTTCATTTAAAAATAAAACATCGACAACGTAAAAACATCGACAAGTATAAACATCGATGTTACAAAAACATCGACATCGATGTCGCATCCCTACCCTCTGATGAATGGACATGAATGGAATTATACGGAACGAGTATGAAGCATTCCTGCTATTTCTTCCGGTTTCTCGGTTTGAAGATCTAACATGTGGTTGTGGGACAAAGCGGGAATCCGAATGCGGGTCAAGGTTCGTGGTAGCCCGGTTGAAAAAGTAGCGTATTAGCAAACGAAGGGTTGCCAGTTCGAAGCTTGGTCCAGTCAAAGTCATTCAGTCATGGCTTCATATGTCCTCACGTTGACGTGGATGAAATCTTGTATTGGTGCAAGCTCATTTGTTGACCTCATTTGCTGACCGTGATTCAAAACGACGCGGTGTTGTCTTTGCAACTTTCCCTTCGAGAGTGATTCCGAACCGCCGTTTCGAATCTTTTCCCTCGTGGGTTGATCCCGGACCGTCGCCAATTGCCTGTTGGGTTACTCCAGTGCGACGCTAATAAAAATACCTACCGTAGGAGTTGGTTTTGTGTTATTTACATCCGTTTCCTGCCATTCGCCAATGTATAATTTCGATTTCAGTGACACATGTAAGTGAAAGATATATTTAGGCATTCGATATTTCATATCGATGGGGTAGAAATCAACAGGCTGTCGTCGATAGACTGGCAAGTGGGCATTGACGGCCGTATTCAATAGTCCGATAATGCCCGGAAAGAAGAAAAAACTATATTCACAGTGCCTGATCCTAGGTTTAAGGCCCGGTGCACACATCCGGTTTTTGAACGTGCGGCAACGCAAGTGCGGTTTTGAGATACATTGGATCCAATAGAGTAGTGCACACATGCCTCCGGCGCCGCTGCGGCGACGCACGTCCAACTTGTGTGCAATTTGTTCCACAGTTCCCCAAGGCTACGCAGCTCATCGCACACGCTTTTACGGTCTAAAGTACGTTGTTTTCATAAATAAATGGGCCGACCAACCGGTATAGTGGTTAAGGTGTTAGCCTCTAGATAGGAAGGTTCCTGGTCCGAATCCGGGTTCGGGCATGGATGTTTGTAAAAGTATGGTGTAGAGGCGGCTGGTGCACCTTAAATCTGTCGTGGCCGAAAGTCCTCATGTTGGGTTGGCGTGGAAGTTTGGAGAGTGGGGTGCCAGCTCAGGTGTTGCTTCGTCATCTGACCGTGGTTCAAAATTACGAGGTGTTGAGTACTTGCGTCATTTCACGGTTATGTGTGCATAGTTGGGCTTCGGTACCGCAGCGGCGCCGACTACTACTAATGAAATAGTACCCAAGAAAAACTAGAAGCACGTAAACATACATCGATGAACAGAAGTTAATGATAGTATCTACTCGATAGCGCTTAAGAAAATGTAGGACCTATACTTTTCAGTTTCCTCAAAGTACTAATACGCATTCACCAGATTGGTTTTGTTAACGTCGTACTAGAGCAACACAACGGGCTATTGACGACGGTCCGGGATCAGTCCCTTAAGGGAAAGAACCGAGGACAACACCTCGTAATTTTGAACCACGGTCAGATGACGAAGCAACACCTGAGCTGGCACCCCACTCTCCAAACTTCCACGCCAACCCAACATGAGGACTTTTGGCCACGACAGATTTAAGGTGCACCAGCCGCCTCTACACCATACGTTTACAAACATCCATGCCCGGACCCGGATTCGAACCAGGAACCTTCCGATCTAGAGGCTAACACCTTAACCACTATACCGGTTGGTCGGCACATCCTGTTAGGAGGAATTATCTAGAAAAATAAAACCGTGGTCTTTTGCTAAGGGGACATACTACTTTTAAGATATGTCTTTTTGACAATCTGCAACACTAAGAAAATTGAATTTTGTCGAACTAGAATCAAAAATGACACACTGTGCGTCGTGACAAATATAATATCACGTGATCGTGAGGATACGGAAGTAGCCTCACCAGCAAGCGTATCATTTGAATTCGTGGATCACTTAACTTAACCCGCCGTTAGAGAATACGATTCTTGATGATCCGCGATTTAACTTTGACCAGCAGATCTATTGATTATCGGGTTACCTCGAGACTTGTGAATATGGGCGTTAGATCACTCAAACCTGTTTTTGTGCGGTGGTAATTGGTAATTATTAGTTAACGTCTTACTAGAGTAACACAACGGACTATTGACGACGGCCCGGGATCAATCCCTTCGGTTTTTGTGCGGTAGATAGAACAGCAAAAAAGAAAACGCATAAAAAAAATCTTCCAAAACTTCACGAGTAGCTATAAAAAATATTTTTCGCAACACATTAAAAAAGTATTTTTTTTATGCGGTGAATAGGGACCGCATTATAAAAGTCTCACGTAGAAAATAACTCAAAACCTTACGAAATAACTAGAAATTGCTTTTTTAAACGAAATCAAGACACGAGGCTTAGCAACTACTTGGAATCTCGTCAAACCTTTTGGAATCTCATTTAGAAATCTCGTTTAGAAAATACACATGGGAACATTTTTAAATATTTTATTTACATATGTACTTATTTTACACATACAAAACTTTTCAAAATGAATTAATTTTTAATTATGAATTAATTCATTAGAATTTCTCGTTCGTTGAAAACTATCGTCTGTCCCAAATGTTCGGAAATCGTTTACATTGCGCAACGAACAAAAATAAGACTCGAAATAAATGAAGTATCAGAGCTGAAATTCCATAAAAAAAATAATAATTTTTTGGGAAAAATTGCTTTTTCAGCAGTACTAGTAAAGCAAACTAAGTACGTATTAAAAAAATATTTCATTTAAGTAATTTTTATTGATAACTTCGTCGATTATGTTCTAATTGGATTGCAATTTTGAAAGGACTGTAAGTAGATTGTACTGAATAAATTTTTTTCATATACCGCACAAAAAAGATCGCAGAAAAAAAAGATCGCACAAAAACGGGTTTGAGTGTATTTAATTTTATCATGAATTAAAGGCTTTCTCGACCTGTGTGAAATACAATATGGAGCAGCCTCTTGGTCATCTTGCGCGTCTGCTGATATCCAGGGAGGATCTGTATATTAATAATACGCTCGTTTTTGACTTCTTGAAAGCACGTGAACTGAGGGACTTGGTCTAGCTATTTTAAACCAAGTCATATTTATCGACCTTGGTCTAACTTGTTAGTCACGTCATGCCTGTTTTCCCTATTCCATTTGGTCTACTTTGTCTAGACAAAGTTTGTCAGTCAAGGCGTCTAGACTAAGTCCACATCGTCTAGCTTGTTAGCCAAGTCATGTTTGTACAACTTGGTCTAGCGATTGTTAGCAAAGTCATGTTTGTACAACTTGGTAAGCTTGTTAGTAAAGTCTTGCCAGTCTAACCAAGTCCACTTGGTCTAACTTATCTAGACCATGTTTTTGTGATCGCTCACAAAAACTTGGTCTAGTTAAGTTAGACCAAGCTTTTCTAGATAAATTCATGTTAGTCTAAGTTTGTCTATCTTGATAGCCATGTCACGTCTGTAATATAGATAATATACATCTCTAAAAATATCAGTAAAATAGCTAATATTCGATAGATAACATTCAAAGTTAGACGGCCCTCCTACAGGTCGCAGATCATCAATAGCCCGTTGAGTTTCTCCATTACGAAGTTAATTAAAATACTAACTTACCTTTCCGTCTTCTGGCATAGGATTAAAGTATCTGTATATGTTCTCATATTTAAAAGTTATGTTTTTGAATAACTGCGTGAATCACACTTCATAAAACATTTTAGAACAACATGTCGCACCCCGGCAAGAAAAGTGGCAGCTCAAATTTGCAGAATTTGAGAAATATTAACTTAAAGGATACTATAAAACTTATATTCAAATAGTAATAGCTTGTTTTAAATTTTAGGTAAGTATTTATAGTGATAACTTCTATTATATTCTATAGAATAGCGCCGACCAACCGGTATAGTGGTTAAGGTGTTAGCCTCTAGATCGGAAGGTTCCTGGTTCGAATCCGGGTCCGGGCATGGATGTTTGTAGACGTATGGTATAGAGGCGGCTGGTGCACCTTAAATCTGTCGTGTTCGAAAGTCCTCACGTTGGGTTGGCGTGGAAGTTTGGAGAGTGGGGAGCCAGCTCAGGTGTTGCTTCGTCATCTGACCGTGGTTCAAAATTACGAGGTGTTGTCCTCGGATCTTTCCCTTAAGGGACTGATTCCGGACCGTCGTCAATAGCCCGTTGTGTTTCTCTAGTACGACGTTAACTAAAAATTACCATTACCGTTACCATCTATAGAATAGCAATATAACACGCTGGGGCACCTCATACATATTTTTCAATGACATAACATCAAAATTTTTATTTTTTGACTTATGTCACTTTTCTTGTTGGGGTGCGATGTGTTCAAGAAAATACTAACTTAAAGAAAATACCATTCACATTCTTTGGCGGAGCCTATATTTCGTTTAGTCTAGCCATCCAGTCATCTTTTCAAGTTTCTTTCGTTTAGTCATACCAGCTCTCGGGAGTTCGGCTTCCTCTTTTGGCTACTGTTTAAGACTGGCAAATCAGACTTTTTAACCCAGTATGAGACTTCCGTGAAATCCATTCTCTCAATGATTATATCCTAAAAGCCTCGTAAGAGTTTTGTGCAAACAATGGCCTTCAGAACCACATCTCTTTTAGGTGTAAACGGGCATCACAGTCCGTTGGTACTCCAATGATCTTTTTATTTTCCCATGGGTGCCACGGTTGCCCAATTGGAAGAACAACGGATTAGCAACCGGCGGATTACGAGATCAAAACTATGTCCTGCCAAATACCATCCTGTACACGGGGGCAAGTGCATGTTAAACCTGTTGTGGTTTCAAATGTCCTCTAGTTGGTGTGGCGCGGAAGTTTGGAGAGTGGGGTGCCAGCTTACGTGTACACCTCGTCATCTTACCGTAGTTCAAAACTACATGGTTTTGGCCTACAATCTCTCCCTTGGAGTTTGATCCCGGACCTTCGCCAATAGTACGTCATGTTGCTTCAAAGCGACGCTAACTAACTACTTATCTATTTTTATCCGTTGGTAATGGTAATGGTATTTTTAGTTAACGTCGTACGAGAGCAACACAACGGGCTATTGACGACGGTCCGGGTAATAGTAATGGTAATTTTAGTTAACGTCGTACTAGAGCAACAAAACGGGCAATTGACGACGGTCCGGGATCAGTCCCTTGAGGGAAAGACCCGAGGACAACACCTCGTAATTTCGAACCAAGGTCAGATGACGAAGCAACACCTGAGCTGATACCCCACTCTCCAAACTTCCACACCAACGCAACGGAAAGATTTTAGGTAATTGGTAATTTTTTAGTTAACGTCGTACTAGAGCAACACAACGGGCTATTGACGACGGTCCGGGATCAGTCCCTTAAGGGAAAGATCCGAGGATAACACCTCGTAATTTTGAACCACGGTCAGATGACGAAGAAATATTTTAGGACACCACCACGTTGTTTTGAACCACGACCAGAAAACAAAAGTAGGTAGGTGTTTAGTTATCATTGCTCGGGTACAATACAACAGGCTACTGTCGACGGTCCGGATCAATACCAAAGAGAAAGATCCCAAACCTTTTTGGAAATATCTTATGATGCCCGACTTTCGGCAGTGACAGATTTAAGGTGCACCAGCAGCCTCTACACCGTACGCTTACAAACAACTATGCACTGACCTGGATTCGAACCAGGAACCTTCCGCTCCAGAGGCTAACACCTTAACCACTATACCGATTGGTCGGCCCACGATTCTAGAAACTGAGTTGCGCTTTTTTTTTTAAATTTCCCACATTCGTTCATGTTGATAGGGAAATTAACATTATCCAGCAAGTAGGTAAGTAGGTATTTTAATTTACGTCGCACTGTTGTAACACAACGGGCTATTGGCGACACTCCAGCATCAATCCCAAAGCCAATGATCTGAGGTATGGTATGATACGATATTTTTAATTATCGTCGCACTGGAGCAACACAATTGGCTAGTGACGACGGTCCGGTATCAATTCCCAAGGAAAAGATTCGAGGACAACACGTAATTTTGAACTATGTAACGATCTAATGAGAACACTATGTAACGTACTAATTTTGAATCACGATCAAATGACACCTGAGCTGGCATCCCTCTCTCTAAACTACCACATCACGCCGTGAGGACATTTGAGGCTATGACAGATTTAACGTGCACGATGCCCCCCTCCCCCCTCTGTACACGGCGATCTTTGGATGGATTCGAACTCGCAATTCTCCGGTCGCTAATACATTACTTTACCAACTTTACAACGGTCCCGTAATCCAACAACAAACGTTTTAACAATTCACGCTGTCAAGTAATTTGGTAATTTTTAACTAACGTCGTACTAGAGAGCAGCACAACGGGCTATTGACGAAGGTCCGGGATCAATCCCTTAAGGGAAAGATCCGAGAAAACACCTCGTAATTTTGAACCAGTTCACGCTGTTAGATCCTTACGCTGTTTCGAATGAGATATTTCTTTAAATAATGTTGGTGACCGTTCAGTAAATGTTCGGAATGAATCCGCCGACTTGTGTGTGCAATTGAAAAGGAATTGAATCCATTGAATGAGAGAGAGAGAGACGAATTTTACCATTTAAATAAATGGGAGGGGAGCCCTTAACTAAAAGGTGTGACGGTAAATCAAGATTGTGCGGATGACGCACCAGAGAACAGCGCTCAGGCTGAGGTACTGACCTTGATGTCTAATTTGATATCACTTCCTAGTTTCAACTGTCTCACTCAAATAGGTATTGCATTGAACGTTGCGCGTCGGAGGAATTCGAACTCGAACTGATAAAAGGGTGTATTTGTATTGAAACTGGATAGAGGATTTTAATTGGATGGAGAATAAATGAAGTTGGTTTGGATGGAGGATATATGCAGTTGGGTAAGATAGACGATGTGCAGTTGGGTTGGATAGAAGTTGGGTTGTATAGAGGATAAGCAGTTGAATTGGATAGAAGAAAAGCAGTTGAATTGGATAGAAGAAAAGCAGTCGGGTTGGATAAGAGGATAAGTAGTGAAGTTGGATATAGGATATGCAGTTGGGTTGGTTATAAGATATGTAGTTGGGTTGGATAGAGAAGATATGCAGTTGGATTGGATAGAATATATACAATTGGGTTGGATAGACGATTTGCAGTTGGGTTGGATAGAAGATAAGTAGTTGGGTTGGATAAGAGCATAAGCAGTTAAGTTGGATAGAAGAAAAGAAGTAGGGTTGGATAGAGGATAAGCAGTTGGATTTTAAATATGATTACGAAACTTAAAAAACCCTCTATTAGGTTCAGTTCCTGGACTTAATTCGTCCTGCTTTAATATAATTTCTTTAGGATAGAAGATAAGTAGTTGAGTTGGATAAGAGCAAAGCTGTTAAGTTGGATAGAAGCTAATGCAGTTGGGGTAGATAGAAGATATTCAGTTGGGTTGGATAGAAGATTTGCAGTTGGGTTGGATAGAAGGTAAGTAGTTGGGTTGGATAGAGGATAAGCAATTAGATTTTAAATATGATTACGAAACTTTAAAAAAAATCTTTTTTGGGTTAAGTTCCTGGACTTAATTCGTGTTGCTTTAGGATATAAGACAAGTAGTTGAGCTGGATAGAGGATAAGCAGTTCAGTTGGATAGAAGCAATGCAGTTGGGATAGATAGAGGATATTCAGTTAGGTTGAATATATGATATGCGATTGGGTTGGATAGACTATATGCAGTTGGGTTGGATAGGGGATATGTAGCTGGGTTGGATAGAGCATACACAACTGGGTTAGATGGGAGGTATGCAGTTAGATTTTAAATATGATTACGAAACTTAAAAAAACCCTCTATAAAGTTGAGTTCCTGGACTTAATTCATCCTGCTTTAATCGTCCGGCTATACTCGTGTCTTCTAGTAGAGTTTAACTTTCCCGTTTATATTGAAAATCCAACTTCATGTTTCCTAGCCCTCTTGCTTCAAAAAAAGACCGTAGAGCGACGAAATAACCTATTTGAGTGAGACGGTCGGAAACTTGACGAATAACGGTAATTGGTAATTTTTAGTTAACGTCGTACTAGAGCAACACATCGGGCTACTGACGACGGTCCGGGATCAGTCCCTTAAGGGAAAGATCCGAGGACAACACCTCGTAATTTTGAACCGCGGTCAGATGACGAAGCAACACCTGAGCTGGCACCCCACTCTCCAAACTTCCACACCAACCCAACGTGAGGACTTTCGGCCACGACAGATTTAAGGTGCACCAGCCGCCTCTACACCATACGCATACAAACAACCATGCACTGACCTGGATTCGAACCAGGAACCTTCCGATCTAGAGGCTAACACCTTAACCACTATACCGGTTGGTCGGCTGACGAATAACGGACATCAAGGTCAATAATTCAGGACTGAGTTCTGATCAAATCCCGTCAGCCGTTGCAGGCAGCCTCGTTATTGTACCGTCACACCTTGTATAAATTAAATCAATAAAAATTATAAGATTACCTTTTAACACTGTATCATCAAAGCAACCCGACCAGACTTGGATACAATACTATTGAACAACGATCAAATTAAGCTATGGACAACTAATTATCTTTTAACTGGATGACACTATCAACGTATTTCTCTACAACGCTGTGGTCGGCGACTGTCATTTAAATTGAGGATGTTGCTAACATAATTGAGATAACGTGCTTAACTACTGTTCCCTCTGAGTGAACAATACCGCCAATATCTTCAAGCTGGATCGCTGTAACTAATTGTCTCAGACGTAGATGATATTCATATATTCTCCTTAACTAGAACCGTTTATTGTTCAAGCGGATTTCACGAAACGAGCAGACACTCGCAAAGCATCTGCGCTAAAGTTTCTTATTGTGTATTAAGATTCTAATTGTTTACATTTATAGATGGGCAATGTCACTAAGCACATTTGACGTGTTACAATTAGCTACTGAACGTCCATTTCAATCGCATCCCATTCACTCGTGAGAGGGGTACCACCTCAGGTGTTGCTCCGTCTTCTGACCGAGGTTCAAAATTACGAGGTGTTGTCATCGGATCTTTCTTTTGAGGGACTGATCCCGGACCGTCGTCAATAGCCCGTTGTGTTGCTCTAGTACGACGTTAACTAAAATTACCATTACCCATTCACTCGTAGGGGCCGCTGTAGCCTGGTTGGAAGAGTAATGTATTAGCAACCCGTGAGTTGTGAGTTTGAAACTGTCCAACCTGACGCGGTAATGGTAATTTTAGTTAACGTAGTACTAGAGCAACACAACGGGTTATTGACAACGGTCCGGAATCAATCCCTTAAGGGAAAGATTCGAGGACAACACCTCGTAATTTTGAACTTTTGTTTTTTAACTCCTTTACTTTTTGGCGTCGGGTAGGTAGGTAGTCAATTAACGTCGGACTGGAGCGACACGTTGGGCTATTGGCGGGATTCGTGGACAAAACATCGTCGATATGTCGGACAACACTACATTACAGTTGGCGGCCTCGCTCTTAACTGGGATTTCGACTGTTTGCTAGTGAGTGCGTTGGTGCTTACCGCCGTCATGTAAACGAGGCTGGTGCACATCGGATCTGTCGTGGCATCGGATGTCCTCCCGTTAGTGTGGGAGCTTGGTGAGTGGGGTGCCAGCTCAGGTGCTGTTCTCGTCGTCTGACCGTAATTCAAAATTAAGTAATGGTAATTGTAATTTTAGTTAACGTCGTACTAGAGCAACACGACGGGCTATTGACGACGGTAATTGGTAATTGGTAATTTTTAGTTAACGTCCTACTAGAGCAACACAACGGGCTATTGACGACGGTCCGGGATCAGTCCCTTAAGGGAAAGATCCGAGGACAACACCTCGTAATTTTGAACCACTGTCAGATGACGAAGCAACACCTGAGCTGGCACCCCACTCTTCAAACTTCCACACCAACCCAACGTGAGGACTTTCGGCCACGATAGATTTAAGGTGCACCAGCCACCTCCACACCATACTCTTACAAACATCCATGCCCGGACCCGGATTCGAACCAGGAACCTTCCACCTTAACCACTATACTGGTTGGTCGGCCCAACCCGACGCGGAGGCTGGTGCTTGTTAAACTGCCGTGGCCTCAAATGTCTTCACGCTGGTGTGACGTGGAAATTATGAGAGTGGGGTGTCTGTTCAGGTGTTGACCTCACCATCGGACCGTGGTTGATAATTACGTGGTGTTGTCCTCGGGCATTTTCCTTCGGTATTGATGCCGAACCATCGAAAAGAGCCCGTTGTGTAGCTACAGAGTGACGTTTAATAACTACCTACCTATCTATTCAATAGTTCGACAGCGATTCGTGCATTTTGTCTGCGGTTACCATCGAGCTCTTCCACATTTTCTTTTGTGGGTTGATTTCTATTATCCTTCTCATTCCTTTCTTTAATCAGATTGCTAACGGATTCATGTTTCTTAGCCGACCAACCGGTATAGTGGTTAAGGTGTTAGCCTCTAGATCGGAAGGTTCCTGGTTCGAATCCGGGTCCGGGCATGGATGTTTGTAAGCGTATGGTGTAGAGGCGGCTGGTGCACCTTAAATCTGTCGTGGCCGAAAGTCCTCACGTTGGGTTGGCGTGGAAGTTTGGAGAGTGGGGTGCCAGCTCAGGTGTTGCCTCGTCATCTGACCGTGGTTCAAAATTACGAGGTGTTGTCCTCGGATCTTTCTCTTAAGAGACTGATCCCGGACCGTCGTCAATAGCCCATTGTGTTGCTCTAGTACGACGTTAACTAAAAAAAATTACCAATCATGTTTCTTAATCAGATTGCTGGAGAACTTGGATCTCTTCCTTGCAGTATTAGTAATATTGTGCTCACAAATTTGCCGTGACTCAAATCAAGCACATTTAAACAAAGCTAAAATTGACGAAAAAATCCGGCAGCGGTTGATTTTGTATTGCTAACCCTCTTGTGATTGCTTCGATGAGGTATTTCGTCATTGGGAAAACTGATTAGATTTGGAGGAACGAGATATCTCGTCTTTAGAACAAAACTGGCCAGTTAATGATCACATCGTCATCAAAAAGTAGGCATTACCTCGTCATGGTTAAATTTGGTCGGATCTTGATAGGTAAGACAGCTCGCCAAAACCGATTGAAGGGTTACTAAATACGTGCGGATTCGCCAGTATATGAAGATTTACGTGCCAATAGTCTAGTTATTGTTTTGAAAGATATGCTCTAATATGTCCTGATTTCAAATCTAGTAAACTCATCCTTGAAGCGTAATAAATCCAATTCACACGACATGCACTATCTATTTACATAGATAAGTGTGAACCTATGTCTTTTTCCCCAAAGGGATGAAGTTGGTAATTGATAATTTTTCACTTAACGTCTTACTAGAGCAATACAACGGGCTATTGACGACGGTACGGGATTTATCTCCTAAGGGAAAGATCCGAGGACAACACCACGTAATTTTGAATAACGTTCAGATGACGTGAAAACACCTGAGCTGGCACCCTACTCTCCAAACTTCCATACGAAACCAACACGAGGACTTTCGGCCACGACAGACTTAAGGTGTACCAGCCGCCTCTATACCATACGCCGTCAAACATCCATGCATTGACCCGGATTCGAATCAGGAACCTTCCTATCTAGAGGCGCCGACCAACCGGTATAGTGGTTAAGGTGTTAGCCTCTAGATCGGAAGGTTCCTGGTTCGAATCCTGGTCCGGGCATGGATGTTTGTAAGCGTATGGTGTAGAGGCGGTTGGTGCACCTTAAATCTGTCGTGGCCGAAAGTCCTGACGTTGGGTTGGCGTGGAAGTTTGGAGAGTGGGGTGCCAGCTCAGGTGTTGCTTCGTCATCTGACCGTGGTTCAAAATTACGAGGTGTTGTCCTCGGATCTTTCCCTTAAGGGTCTGATCCCGGACCGTCGTCAATAGCCCGTTGTGTTGCTCTAGTACGACGTTAACTAAAAATTACCATTACCATTACGTATCTAGAGGCTAACACCTTAACAACAAGACCTGTTGGTCAAGATCAACGGCTGGGAATTGATATTTAAAAAAATGTAAAAAACACAACAATTGAGTCCTGGTGTTCATTTAGATGTGTACGGGTTTCACAGACTCGTAGGTACTGTAGTGATATTTTCTTTACTTATGGGGTCTACTGTCTTTAGTAAACACGGAGGTCGCTTTCCCTGGATACCTAGGCGGTCTTTTTCGGCCTTTATCCCACAAAACTCAGTTCCCAATTTTCTTTTTTCCCTTTCACATTTTTAGCTTGGTATTGTGTTTGGCATAGCTTCGCCAAATATGCCTACCAAAGACCGTCGTGTGCACGGGGGAAGGTGCATGTTAAATCTATCTTGACGTCAAATGTCCTCACGTGGTATGGAAGTTTGGAGAGTGGGGTGCCAGCTCGGGTGCTCTCGTCATCTGACCATGATTCCAAATTATGAGGCATTGTGTTGCTCCAGTGCGACGTTAATTCAAAAATACCATAGCACACCTCGCATCTTTCCCTTCGCGATTGATCCCGCTACGTCGCCAATAGCCCGTTGTGTTGCTCCAGTGCGAAGTTAATTAACTACCTATCATGTACAGTGAACAAAGAATTTTCGGAGCACAACTTTTTCAACAGTTCTATGCAGTTTTGTTATGTAACTTTTTAAACAGCAATTGGGCTATACCGGACAAGTCAATCTCGTTCTGTTTCAGGTAACGAATATTGTCGTGGTGATCTCTTAACGTTCATTTGTCGCCGTGACTCGTTGGGTTTGTCCGATGTTCTAGCAACCTGAGAGTTGAGTTGGCTGTGTTGTGTATGGCGCCGCTTGGCCAGGCGTCGCTCTTTCGCATTAAAACCCTTCGAACCAGCTCCACGTTCAGGCTCACTTTGGACGTACACTTCGTGGTACGTTTAAAATTAAATTTGCCTTCTGAGACTTGAAACTATTTACTGTAGTAGACTCGATTACATTCGTATTTCACTGATGTCCTTCACGTTTCCCACTATATCAGGAAAAAAGTTTTCCGACACCGAGTGAAATATTTCGTTTATTTTTCGGTTAGGTTTAATGATGCAAGGGACATATTTAGCCAAGCTGCACCAAACAAAGTCAAATAAATGGACACGCATTGAATTAAAACTTTTTCAGACGTAGAAGAGAGAAATACTTCCAGGGAGAATTTTAAACCTGCCATCCAACCTGAGCCGCCTACAACTCGCAGGTTACTAGGGCAGTGGACATACCCATCGAATTACGGGATTCACTCTTTTTTTCGGACTCCACTTCCAAGTGTGTGAAAACTCTAAATTACCAATTTTAGATTTTGTGCTATAGTTGCTAAGTTTAAAAGATTGGTCCTAGAAATGTGAATATTTATTGCACTTTGAATGTACTAGGGCCGCAGTCGACAGAGTGACGGATTAGCCATCGGAGGGTTGTGCGTTCCAATTTCAACCAAAGATCGCCATGTACAAAGGAGGACGTTAAATCAGCCGTGTCCTCTTATGTCCTCACGTTCGATTGGTGTGGAAGTTTGGTGAGCAGGGTGCCAGCCTAGGTGTGACCTCGTCGTGGTTCAGAATTACGCGGTTTTGTCCTCTTATGTTCCCCGTCAGAGGTTGATCCCTGACCGTCGCCAATAGCCCTTTCTGTTGCTCCAGTGAGACGTTAATTAACTAACTAACTACCATGTATGTTCCAATACATTTTTGATCACTACACGTTTTAACTTTTCGTACACAAATAGTACAAATACAAATACAAATACTGACGACCAGCTACAGGCTCAAGCCCAACAAGGCTGATCTTTTGTTTATGAATCCCCCAATTCCCACTGACTATCCAATTGTATCTTAAATTCGTACATTCCCTTTTAATTAACTATATTTTCTGGCAACGCGTTCCATTTGTCTATTACCCTATTAAAGTAGTAGTTTTTCCTTAACCCTCTGCCGACCAACCGGTATAGTGGTTAAGGTGTTAGCCTCTAGATCGGAAGGTTCCTGGTTCGAATCCGGGTCCGGGCATGGATGTTTGTAAGCGTATGGTGTAGAGGCGGCTGGTGCACCTTAAATCTGTCGTGGCCGAAAGTCCTCACGTTGGGTTGGCGTGGAAGTTTGGAGAGTGCGGTGCCAGCTCAGGTGTTGCTTCGTCACCTGACCGTGGTTCAAAATTACGAGGTGTTGTCCTTGGATCTTTCCCTTAAGGGACTGATCCCGGACCGTCGTCAATAGCCCGTTGTGTTGCTCTAGTACGACGTTAACTAAAAATTACCAATTACCAAATTACCCGGCCAAATCAATACATTCGACCACATAAATACAGCGCTACAAGTATATTTATCATGCGAGATAGGGAACACAAAATGGTACTTACAGCTATCCAAACTTCTCACCAATTAGTAATCCATTCGTATCAATATCCAGTTCCGGAACTCAACAGCGCACTGAGAATTAATCCACAAGCCACCGACGCAAATCACCACCGCCTTAAATCCATCGGGAACCGAAACTTCTTCGAAGGGGATGCACAAACACACAAACTTCACATCACTGGAATCGAAAGTCTGCAAGGAACCGTCCCTCCAAGGACGCGATCTAGTTCATTGAGGTGTGTGCTGCTCCCGAGCTTCTTTTCTTGCGGAAGACCCCCTCTCCGTACCGAGAAAACAGGAGAGGAGGGAGAGGAAAAAGAAGAGGACCGTTATGCTTGGTTTTTGATGTGTTGTAAGTCGGGTTGCCCCATTTGGCTCTCAGTCAAATGTCTTTGGCGATGCAGCCCTTGGCGGAGCATAAAGATCCCTTCTTCTGCCCAGGAGACACGTACAGAAAGCTATTAAGTGGATTAATTAAAGGACCTTGGGGTTCTTGCGAGCGTGTGTGCGGTTCTTGTGAATTTTTTTTTTAACTCCTTTACTTTTTGGCGTCGGGTATGTAGGTAGTCAATTAACGTCGGACTGGAGCGACACGTTGGGCTATTGGCGGGATTCGTGGACAAAACATCGTCGATATGTCGGACAACACTACATTACAGTTGGCGGTCTCGCTCTTAACTGGGATTTCGACTGTTTGCTAGTGAGTGCGTTGGTGCTTACCGCCGTCATGTAAACGAGGCTGGTGCACATCGGATCTGTCGTGGCATCGGATGTCCTCCCGTTAGTGTGGGAGCTTGGTGAGTGGGGTGCCAGCTCAGGTGCTGTTCTCGTCGTCTGACCTTAATTCAAAATTAAGTAATGGTAATTTTAGTTAACGTCGTACTAGAGCAACACGACGGGCTATTGACGACGGTAATTGGTAATTTTTAGTTAACGTCCTACTAGAGCAACACAACGGGCTATTGACGACGGTCCGGGATCAGTCTCTTAAGAGAAAGATCCGAGGACAACACCTCGTAATTTTAACCACGGTCAGATGACGAAGCAACACCTGAGCTGCCATCGCACTCTCCAAACTTCCACGCCAACCCAACGTGAGGACTTTCGGCCACGACACATTTAAGGTGCACCAGCCGCCTCTACACCATACGCTTACAAACATCCATGCCCGGACCCGGATTCGAAGCAGGAACCTTCTGATCTAGAGGCTAACACCTTAACCACTATACCGGGTTTAAAATTAGACGCGTTGTCCTTGGATTTTCCATTCAGGATTGATCCCGGACCGTCCCTCATAACCCGTAGTGTTACACCAAAGCAACGTTAATTACTACTCACCTACATTTTGTAATCCTGTTATACAGACCTCATTTTGTAAAACTACAGTACAGACTTCAACCTGACCAATCTTGGGTTAAAACTAGTGTTTATCAGTTGCGAGTACACAGAGGGAATTAACCCTCCTAGTGGAGGTATCTTGTCATCAGCAAAACTGGCCACATCTTGATGACCGATATATTTCGTAAGTAGAAAAATCCTGACCACATCTTAATCTCGTCATCATAAAAAAAATCGGCAAAATTTTGACAGGGTATCCCGTCATTATAAATATCTTCAGATCATAATGAACGAGATGCTTCGTCAAAACAACTTAGATGGTTAAGCATATACTATATACCTTGCAGTTCTTTACTATTTAAAATCCCATATAATTTTAACGCCGACCAGCCGGTATAGTGGTTAAGGTGTTAGCCTCTAGATCGGAAGGTTCCTGGTTCGAATCCGGGTCCGGGCATGGATGTTTGTAAACGTATGGTGTAGAGGCGGCTGGTGCACCTTAAATCTGTCGTGGTCGAAAGTCCTCACGTTGGGTTGGCGTGGAAGTTTTGAGAGTGGGGTGCCAGCTCAGGTGTTGCTTCGTCATCTGACCGTGGTTCAAAATTACGAGGTGTTGTCCTCGGATCTTTCCCTTAAGGGACTGATCCCGGACCGTCGTCAATAGCCCGTTGTGTTGCTCTAGTACGACGTTAACTAAAAATTACCAATTACCCATATAATTTTAAAGTTAACTATCTCATTGTACTCTTGAGGTTTGTTCCCGGACCGTCGTCAATAGCCCGTTGTGTTTTTCCAGAACACCATAGATTAAAATACCTACCTACCCATATATTGTAAATGACGCTTTATGAGCGCGGGGAGTGTTTTCTCCCCCACTGTGTGAGCGCGTGGGTGGGATACAGGTATTAGACCCTGAGAATAAAGGTGCTCTCTTAGACCTGAAGAAATCGAGGCTTCTTAGACCTAAAAAATGAGGCTTCCTTAGCTTTAATGAAAAAATGGTCCATCCACAACCTTGTTATATTGGTTGTCAATAAACCTTGCTTTTGTTGCAACAAATTGTGTTAGTAAGAATACAGTCACTAATAGAGCTATCGGTAATGGTAATGGTAATTTTAGTTAACGTCGTACTAGAGCCGACCAACCGGTATAGTGGTTAAGGTGTTAGCCTCTAGATCGAAAGGTTCCTGGTTCGAATCCGGGTCCGGGCATGGATGTTTGTAAGCGTATGGTGTAGAGGCGGCTGGTGCACCTTAAATCTGTCGTGGCCGAAAGTCCTCACGTTGGGTTGGCGTGGAAGTTTGGAGAGTGGGGTGCCAGCTCAGGTGTTGCTTCGTCATCTGACCGTGGTTCAAAATTACGAGGTGCTGTCCTCGGATCTTTCCCTTAAGGGACTGATCCCGGACCGTCGTCAATAGCCCGTTGTGTTGCTCTAGTACGACGTTAACTAAAAATTACCAATTACCCATATAATTTTAAAGTTAACTATCTCATTGTACTCTTGAGGTTTGTTCCCGGACCGTCGTCAATAGCCCGTTGTGTTTTTCCAGAACACCATAGATTAAAATACCTACCTACCCATATATTGTAAATGACGCTTTATGAGCGCGGGGAGTGTTTTCTCCCCCACTGTGTGAGCGCGTGGGTGGGATACAGGTATTAGACCCTGAGAATAAAGGTGCTCTCTTAGACCTGAAGAAATCGAGGCTTCTTAGACCTAAAAAATGAGGCTTCCTTAGCTTTAATGAAAAAATGGTCCATCCACAACCTTGTTATATTGGTTGTCAATAAACCTTGCTTTTGTTGCAACAAATTGTGTTAGTAAGAATACAGTCACTAATAGAGCTATCGGTAATGGTAATGGTAATTTTAGTTAACGTCGTACTAGAGCCGACCAACCGGTATAGTGGTTAAGGTGTTAGCCTCTAGATCGAAAGGTTCCTGGTTCGAATCCGGGTCCGGGCATGGATGTTTGTAAGCGTATGGTGTAGAGGCGGCTGGTGCACCTTAAATCTGTCGTGGCCGAAAGTCCTCACGTTGGGTTGGCGTGGAAGTTTGGAGAGTGGGGTGCCAGCTCAGGTGTTGCTTCGTCATCTGACCGTGGTTCAAAATTACGAGGTGCTGTCCTCGGATCTTTCCCTTAAGGGACTGATCCCGGACCGTCGTCAATAGCCCGTTGTGTTGCTCTAGTACGACGTTAACTAAAAATTATCATTACCATTACGTACTAGAGCAACACAACGGGCCATTGACGACGGTCCGGGATCAATCCCTTAAGGGAAAGATCCGAGGACAACACTAGAGCTATCGGAATAACTCTATTCTTGACAACGCTAACAAAATTTTGAAAGGTTGTATATATTAACTTAAAAAATGTAGTTAGAATACATCTGAAAACTGTATAATAGATGCTGTACATCAACAAGGTTGAAGAAAAAGGTTTATGTTATTTTTACCAGGCCAACGGATAAAAAGAAATAAGTAGTTAGTTAGCGTCGCTTTGGAGCAACACGACGTGCTATTAGCAAAGGTCCGGGATCAATCCGCAAGGGAGAGATTCTAGGGCAACACCATGTAATTTTGAACTCCGGTCAGATGACGAGGTCAACACTCGAGCTGGCACTCTACTCCAAATTTCCACACCATGTAACGACATTGGAGATTACGATATATTTAACGCGCACCTGCCCCCGCAAACAAGGTGGTCTTTTGTCTGGACCGAGTGAAAGAAGTGTTAACGCAAGTTCATTGGCAATCCAGAAGACTCGCATTCCTATTGCGTGTTTATAATCACTGAAATTCCCTAGAACCGTTAGTTTTGTTTGAGATCCTAAGGTAAAGAGTCTTTGGCAAGGTCCACGGTAGAAAATAAATGCATGATTCATTCAAAAAAGCAGCTGAGGCAGACAATTAGGTTGATTAGTCAAAAAACCTTGGATTTCAGTTTGAGCCTTTGCTTAGAATAGCTTGGAGAGGATGTTTGGTGTCATTCTATATCTACATAAACCGGGCTGCGTTCAGTGGTAAAATTGCAAATTTTGGATTCAGGAAGCTTAAGCCTTACCACCGGAAAGGGTTAAAAGGGTTGTCCCGGCAGGAATGACTAGGTCTTGATGGACGAGACATCTCGTCACTGGAAGAAAACTAACCAGATTTTGATCTCGTCATCATAAAGAAATCGGCAATCAATATCTTGATGACAAGATATTTCGTTAGAAAAACTTTCATATCTTGATGGACGAGATATCTCGTCGAAACCAATTTGAGGGTTAAAAATATAGCAGTTCCACGATGTTAAAAATATAGCAGTTCTGAAATGATAGCTATTTCTCAAAACGGTTGTAGGAAAGGTGAAAACCTTTAAGAATCTCTAACTCTCGGAACTTCACCCAATATAAATTACAAAACTTCTTTTAAACATGGATTTACCAACTCGTGTCAATATTAGTTCTCAGAAAGAGATGTCATGATGGTCAAATTCATCGTCGGAACACGAACAATAAGCTTTAACCAGTTTATGGAGTCACCATGACAACTTTTACGAACAATAAAAGAAAAAAGCCATGTTTGGAAATAAGCGTTTTTAATTTGAAGTATTCCGAAATTGCCAAACTCCGGCTGAGATATAATTTGTTATGTTTCCTCGTTGTTGAATATATGCTATAGCTTTGATAACACTTGTAATAATTACTGATGGAACCTAAACTAGAGGTTAAGTAACTCAACATATTCCTAAATTTGAAAGTACTTTTAACTAAAATTGGTCTTGAAACTTATTATTCATTTGTAGTAGACCTCTAAGTAGGATTTGGAATGATTTAGATTGCTTGAGTTGAATTTAGTTGAGAAATATTTAACTAGTCTGATTCTGAGCTATCGTTTCTTTCGAGATTTCGAGTGGCCGATGTAGCCTAGTTGGTAGAGCAACGGATTATCAACCGGAGGGTTGCGAGTTCGAAACTTGGATCAGCCAAAGACTGTCGTGTACACGAGGACTGGTTCACGTTAAATCTGCCGTGGCCTTCAATGTATTCACGTTGGCGTGGTGTGAGAGGAGTGTCCGCTGGAGAGAAGGTGTCAGCTCAAGTGTTTTTTTCGTCAACTGACCGTGGTTCAAAATTGCGAGGCGTCGTCCTTGGATATTTCCCTTCGCAATTTATCCCGAACCTGCTGTGTTGTATCAGTGTACTTCAATTAAATACGAAACTACCAACAAAAATGTGAAAATACTTTAAACTAAGACTTATATTGCAAAATATCAATCATTTGTAGATCTAAGTAGGTTATGGAATTCTTTCTGGTTCCTTGATTTTGATTGAGAAATATCTAGCTCTAAGATTAATTCTAAAAACTACTATTTCTGCCTATCTTAAGAAGATTTTTTCTTATTTTGACATACATGCAACACAAGTGATTAACATTGATGTCGATAAGACATATCTAGGCTCCCCATAGAATGTTAATAATTTCATTACATCGAATAATTCGATTCAAAACTCTACCTCTTTTTATTTTTTAAATTACCGTTTCTGTCTATTTTAATAAGTTTTTTTAGACCCGCGTGTTATACTATAGTTATTAACGTTGATGTCGACAAGACCTATCTACGCTCCATAGAATGTTAATTTCATTGCGTCCGAATAACTCGATTTGGAATCTAGCCTTAATTTTAATGCAAAACATGCCCTTTCCTTTTATTTTAACAAGATTGCTGTGTACACACGCTTTTTGCAAGTGATTAACGTTGGTGTCGATAAGAACTATCTGGGCTCCAAAGAATGTCGAATAATTGCATTACGTCAATTAATTCGAATTGAAAGTGAACTCCACGAAACAAACCAACGAAAAATTCCGTTATCTTCGATCACTTAATAACCTCGCAACTGAAAAGCAGTTTCTGAAATTAAGTTTTCTAATTTCTCAAAGGCGGGGCTTTTCGGTTATTCTGCAACAGCGTCTGTCATCTCCATGGGAAAAGTAACGGTTAATAGCTACACAACAAGGCGTGGGCAGACTTCAACAAGTCCAATCCATCACTCCTGTCAGCGATTTCTCCGTCTCCGGAGAATCGATTCATAATTGGGTCAGCATCTGCTAATCGGCCCGAGAGAAAATTGCTGCCATCGAGTCGGAATCGAGTGTTTTTTGACGGTTGAAATGACGGGTCAATCCACGAGACGTTAATCACGTTTGACAGTTGTTTGAAAGTCTTGGCGCAGCCGAGAGTTGCTCAATAAGGGCACTTCGTGATCTTCGGTCAGAAATATTTAAATTCGAGCCGAGATTTCGAAGTGGCGCCGACTTTAATGGGGCAAGGCTCTTGCCCGTGCTGTAATGACTCGTTGCATCATGCTCTGCAGGCATATCGCGAATAACTGTGTAAACGATACTAGAAATCTAATGGTAGTAATTGATTAACGTTGCACAACGGGCTGTTAGCGACTGTCCGGGAACAATCCCTGAGAGAAAAATCCGAGGACGACACGTAATTTTGAACCACGGTCAAATAATAACGATGCCACGCCTGAGCTGGCACCCCACGACAACGTGAGGACATTTGAGACCACGACAGATATAACGTGCACCAGTTCCCTTAGTACATGTTCCTGGTTCAAATCCGGGTCTGCATGTTTGTAAGCGTATGGTGTAGAGGTGTAGTACTTTTCACACAAATCCTACACATGCACACATGCAAATCATCCTATACACCCTACACATGCACATACATTTTACATACATCGCACCTCTGCTGTATCACAAAGCTACAAAATAACAAAAGATTACTATTACTACCAAACACGATTTTGAGGGGATTTGGAATTCCCTTTCCCTTCAAGTTCTTTTCATTTAAATTGCTCGACTCAATTCTTAAAAATGACTATTCTAGGACGCCGACCAACCGGTATAGTGGTTAAGGTGTTAGCCTCTAGATCGGATTGTCCCCGGTTCGAATCCGAGTTCGGGCATGGATGTTCGTAAGCGTATACCAGCTCAGGTGTTGCTTCGTCATCTGAACATGGTTCAAAATTACGAAGTATAAATTGTTAGGGGCAATGATGGTCTTCCCACTGGGTGCTCCTTCACAAGTGGCCATCACTTACGGCCTTGTAGTGGCCAATGACTTATAGATCAAATGTGCCCGCCATTGGAAAAAAAAACTATTCTAGGACAAGTGTGACATAGTCAACAAAACAATATTTTTTGAGGGCACTCTTGCATCAGGTACTGTCGAAGTTCGCAATCTTTAATGGAAGGATGACAAATTGAAGTAGAACACCACTAAATGTTTTAAGGCGATTATAATTTTTCTTGAAAATTACATTTTGTGGTACGTTTAATAAACAACTTGTTTTAAAATTGAATGCCTTCAGTACAGAACTACAAAAGTGACTTATTACCATTTAAATAATGGCAAACCAATTCGTTTCGATAGCTTTTTTTTTAAAGAAATCATTGTTTTCAATGAACACTTTTAACATACATAAATAAGTTGCTTAAACATAGCTTCAACTCGTAAAATTATCTACCTTGATGACCTGTCATTATGATAAAAACTATTTTAATATTTCAAAAGTTCTAGTTTTGAATTTTTTTAATGTTCTTATTCTTTCAATAACGGCTAGTAAACACTTAAAATTTGCTTTGTTTCGACTTACCTTCCATTTTAAATCGAATACTTTGTGGTGGTGTTGCGTGTGATAAAAAGGAAATGCAATTTTTTGAATAGTAAGTATTTAAAACAGAAAACAAACAGATAAACAGCGAAATAAAACAAAATTAAATGCGTCGGGAAAAACGTTGTTTTAAAGATATTCGTGATTCTTTTTTATCGCTTGATCTCCCACAGTTGCCACAACTTACAACTAAACTTGCACAAAATTCAGAAATGTGGAATTAATTTCGTGCGAAAGAAACAGAAGATATCACAGCACGCGTAAACAACCAACACGAGTTTCAGTTCCGCTCCGATTCGTTTAAAAATATCGGCTGTTCCCAAATATTCGAAATCTTTTATATTTTTTAAACAAAAATAAAACTCAAAATAAATAAAATACTAAAGTTAAAATTCCATAAAAAAATTAAAAAAAAAACTTTAAATAATTGCTTTTTTAGCAGTACTGGTAAAACAATCCACGTAATCGTAATACTCAGCCTACATTCTAGATTTTTCAAAAGTACCAAATTATGATTGATTTAAGTATACTTACTCCGATGTTTTAGCATGAAACTTATCTAAATATGAAAATAAAGAAGAGTTTAGTGTGCATTCAACTAAAGTTTAAATGCATCGACGTTTTAATATTGAACATCGATGTTTTTTTGTCGATGTTGCATCCCTAGAACAAACATATAAACACAAAATCGAACCTAGAACGGAAAGACGGATCACATTGTACGCAACCAAGATCAGTGACTAAATGTATGTAAGTACACACAATATGCAAAGTTTCATAAAAATAAATTAAACCGTTTTGGACGTGCATTGGGCATACACATTCAGACAGACAGATGAACAGACAGACACTAAATCTACAAGAGACGGATTTTGCATAAGAAGGACCCAAAACGAATAGAAAACTTGAAATGGGTCGAAAATATTCAATGTACAACAAATACGCCATTCTTATTTAGATAAATAGATAGGTAATATTCGCCCAAACACATGATTAAGTCAATATATGCAATTGCTCCTTTGAAACCGCACTGCTAGAAACGAGTTCATGACTTGGCGCCCGCTTCGGTCGCCAACCTTGGCGCTCAGCATCCTCATCCGGAGGGTGAAGGGATGCGGAAACCTTGAAGGGATGAAGTCAAATGCTCCTGCAACAACACACTCACACATACCGGCTCCACCAGAGTTAGGGAACTTCTGCTGAGTTTAAAAATGGAAAACAACACTCATAGCTCAGAGGCAACTCCTGTTCTTTGCTTGTGTTGTTTTTGCTGGCGGGGTTATTATTTTTTGTTCGTTCGGTTTTTCTTTTTTATTTCGAGTGCAGTGGGGTTTGTCGGAGCCAACTTTTTGACTAATTGTTAGGGATGGTTAGGCAAGGGATTAATCGTGGATGAGGAACCCCGTCGCCATTGATCTGTGAGTGGAAGAAATGTGTTTTTTTTTTAGTCAAAATAATTCTTTCCCTCTACGGCAAGGATGCGCGGCCCGCGGGCCTCATTCGGCCCTCAATTGATTTGTTGGCCTTCCTCCTCACCGTGTGTTATTTTAATTTTAAACAAGCCACACGAAAGACAATTTGGGTTGAAACTTCGTTGCTAGATAATGTATTGAAATGCCCAAGCCTCAGCATACATCTTCAGTCGTGTCAGACGAAACATTTTCAGGCGAAGCATTTTCAGTCGTGAATATTGGCAAAGCAAAATGTGGGAACTGCTTGACTAATAGAAATTTAGAACCAATTTTGCGCTTGGTTCTACTACAAAAACCAAGCCCAATATTAGAACAATTGTTGAATCAATGCAACGTCACGCATCAAATTAAATTTTTTATTTACTTTTAGTTTTCTTCCTTTTTTATAACAATATTAAATTCTTCCTAATGCGTGGTTAGCCTGGCGTTGCCCGTGCCAGTTGATTTGGTGCAACCAAATGGGTGTGATTTGGTGCAACCAAATTGCTTCGCAAACCAAATGGGAGTTCGTAGCCTATTGGATAACAGCCATAACAGAGTTGCCCGTGGTGTTGGTTAGCTTCGCAAACCAAATGAGCGTTGCCCTGGATAGTTCTTTCGTGGAGGTCACATTGCCCGTGGTGGTGATTCGCTTCGCAAACCAAAAAATATAAATATTTAATTGAATAATTATTTATTAAAAGAAAATAAAACGTATAAGGTATCTATCTGGTGTCAAATTTGCCGAAGATTTCAAATCCGTTGAAATTTTCAACCTATCTTTAATGATCCCGATTTTACAAAAAAGAACTAAACAATGCCAGCCAAAAAATGTTTTTATTTTTGTTTGCTTCCTTTCGCTGAAATGGTAAGAGGGCAGGAAATGTAATCTGCTTATTATTTGAATTGCAACGAGATCCAATCGACGTGACGTCACAATCTCTCGAAAATATAACTATTTAATTTAAAAATTATTTAGTAAAAGAAAAGCAAACGTATAAGGAATCTAACTAGTGTAAAATTTTCCGAAGATTTCAAATCCGTTACAATTTTTATTCTATCTTTAACGATCGCTGAGATAGAAAAAAAAGCTCTGAGAAGAACACCAGTCATAACTTTAATTATTTCTTTTGTTACCTTCGAATCCGTTGCTCAGGAAATCAAAATGAATGAATCTCGAATCCAACGAAGGTCATTCTTCGCAGCGGCAAAATTCGTATCCGTTTCCGTTTTGTTTGTTGTAATAGTACTTCTTAATATTTTCATATTCGACTGTTGCTATGGAAACGGCGACCGAATTCGCCAGTTCTTCCGAAAACATTGCAAACTCTCTAGCGCGTGCTCTCAGATTTTATGAATGAACTAGCAAAATACCCGACCTTACTCGGTTTGAATTGGTTTACTCTAAATTGAAGAGATAATCAAAATATATAATGACTTACGTTTTTTGTAGAATAAAAATTTATTTGAATTACTTTTGCCATATTTATAAATACTACAACTTACTTTGGACACAAATCCTACTCATGCCTATCCATTCATGTAATACATTTCACATACATCGCACCCTTGCTGTATGACAAAGCTACAAAATGACGAAAGGTGATACTAAGGTTACTACTAAAAAAAAGTTTTTGAAGGAAATTTGAAATTCCCTTTCTTAAATTCTTTAGATGTTCAACTGAATTAATAAAAATTACGATTTATGGCGAGTGCTCTCGCACTCATAGTCAACAAAACAATATTTGTTTACTTGTGGCACTCTTGCATTCGGTATGTGACATAGTGAAATTTTGCAATCTTCTCCTGTCATTATGACAACGAATTTTTTAATGTTTGAAAAGTTCTAGTTCGGAATTTTTAATTATTCTTTCAATAACGGCATTATTATTTCAATAATGGCTTAACTACACTTAAAATTTACTGTTAGTTTTTATTCCGACTTACCTGCCATTTTAAAGTCTAATACTTTGTGGTGGTGTTGCGTGTGATGAGAAGGAAAACACATTTATTAAAATAATAAATATTTAAAACAGAAAACAGCAAAATAAAACAAAATAAAAGATGTCGGAAAAAATTGTTCTAAAAATATTAATTTACTAGGGGGCCCGCCCCCTGCTCGCTAACGCTCGCCAACCCCCGGAGGATTGCTTCGCAATCCTCATTGGTTCGCTGCGCGAACATATGCTCGCTTCACTCGCATCAATGAAGACATGTGTCCTAGCATAAGAAAATGTTTACAAAATATAATGTTCCAAAAAAATATTTTTCAAATCTAAACTTTTTTGCTGTTTTTCAGAAAATATATATACAGTACCTATGGAATCAGAATTCAAATGAATACTTTGGGCAAATTTGGCTCGAAATGTGAGCGCTGATTTGGAAATTGCATGTTATTTGTGTGTACATTTACCCCTGCACTCGAGCCACCCACGCCTTTTTATTGAGTTTGTTGTCGAAAGTTGTAGTGCAAGCGTCTTGTGGAACTATAATTGTTGACACTGAAAAGGACCTTTTTTTTTAAATGGTCCTGAAAAGATCATACGCTTTCTTTGATTTCTATTATTAACTGCAACAGCTCGACTAAAATTAATTATTTTTTCAATAAAATTTCATCCGATAACGCTATAAATTCAATGGAAGTTCGAGGCTTCGGGATAAACAAACAATCATACAATGTTGCCAAAACGTGATTACAAATAACGTCTTTTTTGCGTGCCACGTAAGAGAATTATATATATAGATGATTCATTTTTATCTCTTGATCTCGCACAGTTGCCACAACTTGCAACTAAAAGTGCACAAAATTTAGAAATGTGAAATTAATTCAGAGCGAAAGAAACAGAAAATATCAATATTCGCGCGATCTTGTTCATTCCCGTTCGTTGAAAAATATAGTCTGTCCCAAATATTCGGAAATCGTTTTCATTGCGCAAAGAAAAAAAATAAGACTCGAAAAAAATGAAATATTACAACTAAAATTCCATAAAAAAAAAAAAAATTTAAGAATAATTTCTTTTTTAGCAGTACTGGTAAAGCAATCGAAGCTATCGTAATACTCAATATACATTCCAATTTTTTCAAAACTACCAAATTATGGTTTATTTAAGTACACTTACTCAGGTGATTTAGCATGAAACTCAACTAAATATAAAAATAAAGAAATGTTTAATACTGCATTCACTAAACTAATAGATAATGTATGAAATAAAACACATTGCAATGAAATAACTGGAATAAAATTCATGTGATGTCTGCACAAACACACAAACACAAAATAGAAGATAGAACGGAAAGACGGATAGACAGACTTTCGCAACCACTTTCGCTCACTAAATGAAGAAGATAAGTACTCACTGTATGCAAATTTCCATGAAAATATATTGAACCGTGTGGACGTGTATAGGTCACATACATACAGACAGATGGACAGACAAGATAGACACCAAACGCGAAAAGGGCAGATTTGGCAACAGAAGGGCCCAAAACGGATAGAAAACTTGAAATGGGTCGAAAATATTGAATGTACAAACAAACACTCCATTCTTATTTATATAGATTAATTTTAAAATATAAATGTGTTTATCGTCTGCGCGTGCTCCAAATTAATTAGTCCGTTGAACCACAAGACTCGCTATCACATGACTGGCTATTACCAATCACAAAGCGAATAAATCTGAAAAAGATAAAAAAAATTTTTATCTAATAGAAAGATATATATCTATCTATATGTATAATTCTCTTACGTGGCTCACAAAAGAGAAGTTATTTGTTACCTCGTATATATATAATTCTCTTACGTGGCACGCAAAAAAGACGTTATTTGTAATCGCGTTTTGGCAACACTGTACGATTGTTTGTTTATCGCGAAGTCTCGCGCATCGATTGGATTTATAGCGTTATCGGATGAAATTTTATTGAAAAAAAAAAGGAAATTTTAATGAGTTGTTGCAGTTAGTTTATAATAGAAATCAAAGAAGGCGGAGGATCTTTTCAGGGCCATTTAAAAAACGGTCCTTTTCAGGGCCAACAATTATAGTTCAACAAGACGCTTGCACTACAACTTTCGGCAACAAACTCAATGAAAAAGTGTGGGTAGTTTGAGTGCTGGGAAAATGTACACACAAACAACATGCTGGGTATTCAATTGCCAAAGCAACGCTCACATTTCGAGTCAAAATTTGCACAAAGTTTTCATATGAATTCTGATTTTAGAGATACTGATTTTAGAGATTAGATTTTTTCTGCAATACAGCAAATTTAGATTTGAAAAACATGTTTTTTGGTAACATATTTTGTAAACAATCCCTTCTGCTACGACACATGTCTTCATTGAGGCGAGCGAAGCGAGCATAGGTTCGCGCAGCGAACCAATGAGGATTGCGAAGCAATCCTCCGGGGGTTGGCAAGCGTCAGCGAGCAGGGGTCATGCCTCCTAGTACTATATATATTTTGAAGATCCTTAATGGCTACGTTCAGTGTCTTATATTTACCAGTATTGTCAAAAACAGAGAGATGGAATATTATCATTAATAAAAGCTTTAAATTCGCCATACAATTTCCATTTCCATTCTGTAAACAAATACATAGGGACATTAAATTTAGAAGAGGTGTAATAAAACAGAAGTTATCAATGTCTTCCAGAAAGCTTTTAAGCATACTATTTCTTTTAAAATTATAAATAGGCCTAAATTTAGCACCTTTATACATAACATCCCTTAATTGATCATTTTTAGCAATACCAAGATCACCAGTCGCAATGTGTCCTGTCTTCATTTAAATATTGTCTAAAATCCAGGTTATCGCACAAGCAAACAACATTATCTCTATATAAGTCAATCTTACTGCAAAAATTATTATAATTAAAAAATTTCCTATCTAATGGTAAATCATATTTAAAGCATTTTTGTTTATATTAAGAAATTTTTTAGGAAAAATATTCTTAAGGTTATTTACAATTCTATTAAAATTGAATTTATCGAAAATAGGATGTTTAAAACGTATCCTCATACTAATAGTTTTTTTTTTTCTTATTTATTTTAGAAAGTCTAGCCTTAAATAGATCATGGAGTAAAAGTAAGAAATGAGGATTGAGACAGTCACAATGGTTGTGAGTAATTTCTTAAGCTTAAAACAAGTACCATCATTCAAAGAAAAAAATAATTTTTTTAATAATTTTATTAAAATTAAAAATTTTAATAAAGTGTTTTTCAAGAAATTTTAGGTTTTTTATAAAATCACAGTAAACTGGTGAATATTATCAGAGGTTTTTAGTTTCTTACTGTCACCGCTTCCTCTACATCCTCTCTTCGTTTTCTCTTTTGACGTATGGAACAATGCAAAAGTAATGCAGTTACCAACATTAACCTGCGTATTTTTAAATAAATCATTCCAACCATAAGGAACAAGTGTTTTAAATTTTAACTTATCTTCTAAATTTAATGTCCCTATGTATTTGTTTACAAAATTGGAATGGAAATTGTATGGTGAATTTAAAACTTTTATTAAGGATAATATTCCATCTGTTTTTGACAATACAGGTAAATATAAGACACTAAACGTAGCTGTTAATGATCTTCAAAATAAATTTATTATTACACCAGTTGATAAAGCATCAGGTAACTATGTTTTTATTTGTAAAAAGCTATATTTAAACTTACTTGATGCCGAGCTTAAGAGTTCAGATACTTATAAGTTCTGTAAATCTTTTTATAATATCATTATTAAAAAAATCATTTCTTCCAATAAAAGAGTTAAAATTTCCAGTCATCACATTTTACCTTATATTACCGTTATTCCTAAATTTCATAAAAATCCTATTAAATTCCGTTACATTACCTGTGGTACTAATTCTTTGATTAAACCCGGCTTTTTAATCTTTATATATTTAAAAATTATCCTTGCTGTCATTATCGATGAAGGCTTTACCTGCGATAATAATAATGTTTAGAATTTTGTGATAATATTATTAATGATATTCAGACCTATGATTTTAAAGATTTATTTATCAGCATACCACTGGGCAAATTGAGAGATGCTTTAAACTATTACTGTCACGATTTTAAAAACTTAATTGATCTGAATTTTGCGGAATGGGAGTTTTTGGTTAATTTTTGTATTTTTAATAATTTAAGTTAAGGGTATACCCCAAGGTTCTAATTTTTCTTCCATTCTTGCTAATATATTTTTTCATTACTTTGAAAAAACTTTTGCCTTCAGATAAATTCTGCCTTTAGATTTATTGATGATTTAATTGTTTTTATAGTAGCAACTTTTCTAATATTTGGAAGTCTATCTATCCAGATGACCTTTCTTTAGTTAAAACCAATCTAGATAACTATACTACTGATTTTCTCGGCGTAAAAATATCTGATTCATGCGGCAAAGTTGACATTAATGTATACGATAAACGTAACGATTTTTAATGTCCAGTTATTAAATTAATATTTTGAGACTCCAATATTTCTAAAAGAATCTACTACAATACGATTGCTGGTCAGTTGGTACATTTCAGAAAAATTTGTAACTCTGATTCCAACTTTCTATTTCAATGTAAATATCTAAAAACACACTTCTCAATAATAAATACCCTTTTTCATTCTTTAATACTATTCTTGAAAGATTTAATATCAACAGCTACACAACCGATGAATAATTCTTTTTCGTAATTTCCTCAGAGCCTTGTGAGTTGCTTTACAATTTTATTTTACTGTTTCTGAATATCTTTTCGAGTAGGGGCTGGGGATTTTATTTTTCTGCTTTTTATTTTTGTTTTTTATGAATTTGTTGCAACGGAAGTTTGGTGTTGGCATTTAGTTGGACTGTGTAATTGGTGGTGATTTTCAGACTTGGTGTTGTTGATCTCCCGGCTGCTGCTGCGGGTTTGATTTCGTTTTGTTCCTACTCTGTTTTTAGTGGGTTATTTTTCGCTTGTTAATGGTGTTTGGAGGAGTATATGAGCAATTTTTAAGCCTAATGCTGCTCATATGTGGAAAACACCATTTTATGTTGTCTGGGTCAGGCTCCTCCCTGATGACGCCCTGATCCACCAACATTTCTTCATTTTTTATCATTTTTCACCACTTTTGTTGTAATTTTTTTGAAATTACTGTGTTCTTGAAATTATATTGCTTACCATGCTATGTCTGCAGTTTCAGCGCGCTTGCATGGTTAGTTTCGAGTTTCGTTTTCTGGTTTATTGCACCCCGGCTGTTTGGTTCTTTGTTATTTTGTGTGTTTTATGTTATATATACAAAAAATATTATTGCTAGAAATCCCTGTGTTCTTGAAATTATATTGCTTACCATGCTATGTCTGCAGTTTCAGCGCGCTTGCATGGTTAGTTTCGAGTTTCGTTTTCTGGTTTATTGCACCCCGGCTGTTTGGTTCTTTGTTATTTTGTGTGTTTTATGTTATATATACAAAAAATATTATTGCTAGAACTTCTACTGCACTAAAACTAGCTTTCCTACGTAGGTAGTTAGTTAACGTCCCTCTGGTTGCAACACAGCAGGTTATTGACGACGTTACGGGATAAATTCCGAAGGGAAAGAACCAAAGACAACGCCTTTTCCTTTTAAGACACAATCAGATGACGAGAACACCTGGGCTGGCACCCCACTCTCAAAACTTCCGCCAACGGGAAAACGTTTGAGGCCACGACAGATCTAACGTACACAAGCCCCCATGTACTCGACGGTCTGTGGTGGACTGCTGAGTGGGATCGATAAAGCAAGCACCTTAAACTCTTCACTACTCTAGCAACCTGCGAGGTGTAGGCTTCGAAGGCTTTCATTCCCTTCAGGTTCGATTATAATATTTAACTCGCCAACAGAGTTTGAATTGAACGCCAAAACGATGGGACACAACATTTTAATGTAACCTTTCATAGCGAGGTAAGGATATTTTTTGACTATCGCCACACTGGAACAAATAGAACGGGCGTCAACTGAAGACGGATCGGGATCAATCCCAAAGGGAAAGATTCAAGGACACCTCGGATCTTTCCCTTCGGGGGTTGATCCCGCACCGTAGCCCGTTGTGTTACTCCAGTGTGACGTAAACTTATAAAAATACCCCCAAAAAATATCGAGGACAACGCCACGTAATTTCAAATCACGGTCATATGACGAGGCAACACCTGAGTTAGCACCCCACTTTCCAAACCACGCACGTGGTTCAAAACTTCGTGGTGTTGTCCTCGGATCTTTCGCTTCGGGGTTGACCCAGGATCGTCGCAAACAGCCCGTTGTGTTGTTCCAGTGTTGCGACATTAAGAAAAATTCCACTCCATACAACGCCAATTATTACTTAGGTCTTAGGTAGGTATTTGAAATAATGTCTTCACTGTGAGCAACACATCGGGCTATACAGGCCCTGATTTATCATTAGGCCCGTGAGGCACGGGCCTAGGGCCCTCCTAATTTAGAGGGCCCCTAAATTTCAAAAGTATCTAAAAAAAATTTAAGTTTTTAAGTAGTTACATAAATTATTGGGTATTTAAGTAAATGTCCGTCGACCGTTTCCCCCACTGTCACATTCTTGTAATTACATTAATTATGTAACTTTTTTGTTTTTAATTTTCATCTGCTTTATTTTGTTTTGCCAAGAGTTATAAGTAATGTCACAATTTTCTCAAAATTTTTGGTGACATCTGTGAAACGGTCAACAGTCAAATACGTAAGTACCAATTATTGTTATAAAATTAGTTTTTGTGATGAACAAATAACATGGAGGGGGGGGCCTTCCTGCGTGGTGTGCCTACTATACCAAATTTTCTAAATCGGGCCCTGGGGCTATAGGCGTTGGATTTCGATCAAACCCGAGGGGGAACTTAAGAATTGAAGTCTTGTTTCGGGTTTGATCCCAGGTCGTTGCGAATGACCGTTGTGTTGCTCCAGTGCGAAGTGAATTAAAATACCTTCCCCTTAAGCAGAGAATAGAAAATACACGTCACTAAAAACAAAGATTGTGCTGCCATCCATAGATTTTAATTGATGTTAAAGGTCCAAAATGCGGACGTCCGAGATTGTCCAAAATCCGAATGTTTTGCTAACCGGCGTTTTTGTTTCGTTTTTTCTCACTTTTTTCCATTTTTCCTACTTTTTTTTAAAGAACAAGGAGTTATACCTAGTCCTAATTGATGAAACATCGTAAAATAACGGACATGTTCAGAGTACATACCACAGAAAAATTAGATTTACAAGTCAAAAAAATTTGTTGCATTGTATTAAAAAATTTGTTGCATTGTATTGAAAAGGTTTTATTCCTTTTTTAAAAATTATTCCTATTTATGTATAAACTATTTTACTGTTGCAAAGGCAAAACTTACGTGGGTTTTAGATTAATGTTTTTGGACAAAAAATGTTTCTAATCCGAAATGGCTAAGGTCCGGACTTAGTACTCAATTAGGGCATTTAGATTTTCCGAGTTTGAATCATTCGATTTTCTTTCATAGGAATGAGCTAAATAAATATACTAATACTGCTGAGTACTTACGTTTTTCAATTTCTATAAAGCTCTACAAAACACTTACATTACTTTGAGGTCAACTGAAAAGCGACATAAGCTATTTTGTACACAATTTCATCATGGTGAATATATCTATATGGTATATTTCTTTCCGAAGGGAAATTTTATAGTATATTTTTTAAATATCTATTGATGTGTGCGAAAAATAATTTCTAGAGCTACTTTCAAGTACAAAAAGTTGGACAATTGGGAAAATACTAATACAAATCTTTTGTTGTTTTCTATTTTTAAATGGAATCGACTTTTTTGAAACATAATTTTGTATTTTAATTAGTTTTACATTTTAATTATGAACCATATTAAATAAATTTTAATTTATTTCATGTTGAGCATTGGTTTAGTTATGTTTTAAAGTTAACCAAGTTTGAATCATCAACTTTTTTAATTCGTTTGAACTCTTCCAATTGTTTTTCAAGAACTCCGACTTAGTTGCTATTTATCATCAATCTCATTTATTTTATTCTGGTATAAAATTCCTGTTATCGTATAATTTAGAGTTTTAAAATTTACATCAGTTTTTATCATACACTTGGTGCTGCATGTCGGTCATTCCATATCAATTCAACACAGCACTCAACCTTGATGTCTACAGATTCAACGAAAATTAAAAAGAAGGTACTCTTGTTAAACAAAAAATATACAAAATCGTGTTTTAATTTGTTTTAAAAATAATAAATTGAAACCTTAAATTTATGTATATTTTTAAAACAATTGCAACACATCTACTCATAATATTTAACAATTCATCTGTTATAGGGCTATTCTTATTGCCAATTGAATGCGTATTCAATAGGGTAACAAGTTGAAACTTGCCAAATACTTTGATGAAAAATTTTACAGTTAAAACAATTTTATTACAAAACATTGAAACATCAAAACACCGTTTCATAACATTTTTCACTTGTTTAAAAAAGATTTCCAAAGAAAACTGTTTACACTGTTAAAAAGAAATACATATTTATAATCTATCAATACACACAAAAAATATATTTTCAAATATCTTTTTCCGGAACAAACAAAAACTACTTTTTGCAACGACTGGTTTTCAACATTTATTCAATAAACACTTTTTAACCTTTCAAATGTTCTCATTTGCCAAAAAAAATAATACACTTCGGTTTCGACAAGTCTATGAAGTTTTTCATTGTGCTTGTAATGTAATCCTTAGAATATAAAAGTGGTTTCATTCGCAATCTAGAGAGCTCATTTTGCCAAAATTCATTAAATTCTCTACCTAATCATAATATAAGGTCGAAAATAAAATAAATTTTGTGCTCTGAAAGTTTGGTTGCAAGTTGTTAACTGCAGATCATTCGAGATTTCTTACAAGCTATATATGACATATATCTTATTCAAAAGAATTTTATAAATCTATGATATCTATCGAGATGTGTAAAGAATAATTTCCAATGTACTCCTAGTTTTAAAAAATGCACAATCGTTTATGATTTGTTTCCAAAACACAAATTAAAATTTATGAATATTTTTTAAACTATTGCACAACACATCTGATCTTAATATTTTACAATTTATTTGTTATAAGGCAATTTTTTGTGCTAATTGAATGCTCATTCAATAGTTTAATGAAAAATGAACCTTGCCCAATATTTTGCTCAAAAATTTTATAGTTAATCTATTTCAGGCAAAAAAAGAAACACCCAGGTTTCCAAGTAAACCCCCAAAGGTTTTAATTTTTAAACGGGAAAATTTCAAGACTTCAACAGGAAGTATGCAAATATTGTTCCGCTAATTAAAAAAATAATGCATTAAATGACGCTTTAAAAAAATAAGCACGTAAAACACCGTTTTTTTTTTTTTTTTTTTTGTCACAAGTGAGCAAAAATAAGAATTTGTACACTAGTGGCAAATAACTTTGCGGCGACCATGGCATCAAAAATTCATTAAACACGTATTGGATAGATGGCAGCACTACTTTTGCAGTTTGTTTTGAATCAAGTTAAAATGTTTTATATCTATTCTTCATTTTTCCCTCCCACCCATCGGATCTTTCCCTTAAGGGACTAATCCCGGACCGTCGTCAATAGCCCGTTGTGTTGTTCTAGTACGACGTTAACTAAAATAACCATTTAAACTCCCCCAACCCCCGATGTTGTCCTTTGATAAGTTAATACATTTGGAAACAGAGAATCAGAAAATCACAGGAGACATGCAAAATAGATGTTTACTTTCTGATACATTGTAAGAATAATTCTATTAAAATGGAAAAGGCCATTAAAAACGCAATATACAATAATGTTTTTATTAGATATAAGAAAATCTAACCATGCAAAGGGTAAAATACAGTTCTTCACAATATATAAACAAATAAAAAGTACAGCAACAACCAAATTAAAAAAAAATAATAATAATGTTTTTTGTAGCTGTAGATTTAATGTGTTTTAAAATTGGAAATATTTTCTTATTTGCTGGACTAATAGTAAGTCATTGAAATAAATGCTAGTCTATAATTCCAAGAAAAAAAAAGTGTTCTATAATTTCTATAGGATAATTTATATAGGATTTAATATATAATTTCTATATTTATTAGGATATTCAGATAATTGGAATATCTTTTTCAGAAGACCAAACACATAACTGTGGAACAAAATTAATGTTCACCTTACCTTTGCAAGTCTCTTCCGTAGAAATTTTTTTTTGTCATAACTGGTTTTCAACATTTATTCAATAAACATTTTTCACATTTCAAGTGTTCATTTTCCAAAAAAGAATAACACTTGGGTTTAGACAAGTCTATGAAGTTTTTCATTGTGCTTGCATTGTAATCCTTAGAATATTAAAAGTGGTTTCTTTTGCTTTCCTTAGAGCACATTTTGCCTAAAATCATTAAATTCTCTACCTGTTCAGAATATATGTTCGAAATTAAAATTAATTTTTTGCTCTCGAAGTTTAGTTGCAAGCTGTTAACTGCATATCATTCGAGCATTCTTGCCAGATATATATGGTACATATCTTATTCAAAAGAATTTTACAAATCTAAGACATCTATCGAGATGTGTGAAGAAAAATTTCCAATGTACTCTAGTTTTTAAAAAATACACAATCGTTTATGATTTGTTTCAAAAATACAAATTAAAATGTATGTATATTTTTTTAAGGTATTGCAACACACACCTGCTCTTAATATTTTTTAACACCTTTACAAAATAATATTTTTTGTTTTGTTTGTTTTTGTGTTTAAAGAGCACACTTGGTGTTTGAAAACATCGAAGTGTCTAAAGACACTGGTCAAATCATAAGGTCATAAATACTGTTCCGCTAAATGAAAAAAATAATGCTTTGAATGGCGCTTTGAAAAATAAACAAATGAAACACCGTTTTTTTTTTTCATGTCACAATAGAGCAAAAATATGATTTTCGTACATTGGTGGTAAATAAATTAACTTTGCGAAGACCATGGCATCAAAAATTGATTAAACATGTGTTGGATTGATGTAGGAATACTAGACAACGGTAGTTGTCTACTAGTCTGGAAAGAACTCATTATAAGAGCAACGAGACTGGTAGGAGTCAGTTGCATTGTAGTAGGAATGCAAGGCAAGACTGTCACGAGCCATTCACATTCTGGTATTCAGTTACGAGAAAATTAATAGAACAGACACTTTTTACCCTGGACGCCATTGAGAGCTGACGTATTTTTTCCGAGCAGAGACGACTGCTGCCGATAATGACGGAGCTTTTTTGAAATATAACTCAACTGTACATAATAATTGTATATATTTATTCATTAAATGTCAATGTGCTGTAAGATTCGAAGTCTTTAATATAGACCTTACCAAACAGAACAACACGAATCTTACAAAAAATGAGGGTTCGACCGCGATGTGAAAAACCGTTGACGACCGCG